>OZ024802.1:16062087-16664587 GCA_964017045.1 Omphiscola glabra
ATGAGCATGATCTGGAGTCCTTAAAGTGTCCTGACAATAAATGAGCATGATCTGGAGTCCTTAAAGTGTCCTGACTATAAATGAGCATGATCTGGAGTCCTTAAAGTGTCCTGACTATAAATGAGCATGATCTGTAGTCCTTAAAGTGTCCTGACTATAAATGAGCATGATCTGGAGTCCTTAAAGTGTCCGCTCCAGACTATGAATGAGCATGATCTGGAGTCCTTAAAGTGTCCTGACTATAAATGAGCATGATCTGGAGTCCTTAAAGTGTCCTGCTCCAGATTATGAATGATCATAAGTTTAAAGATTGTTTATTAGCCGTTACGTAAATATTGCGAGAATTTTGCGGACGGCACATAATGATTTAAGTGAATATCAAGTATTATATCGGCAGATAATGCAGTGTGTCGGAGAACATTAACGGATTTTGAATCAGTGTTAAAATAATATAAACATACAACAAACAGTAACATGAGAAAAACATTGTATTTATAGAGATAACAAGACAACTTGGTGTTTTGTAATAGATCAATTAACCGACATAGAGTTTTGATACAGCTGCGTTACATACATGAAGTATTTATATAGATACGGTACAAACAAATCGTTATGTTTCTTTCAGTGTTTATTGAAGAAATATTTCATCATCAATGACTGACAATAAAATCGATATATAAATTAATAGGTGTACCGCCGTCAACTTGGGGTGGGCAAGGCTGTGTGTGTCCCTAGCTGCTGAAATAGCGGTAAAATATTTCGAAGTTATTCATTGGTCTAATGTTTAGGCAATGGATGTGCCGTGGCAAAGGGGCGCCTCGGGTGGAGCCTAAAATTGGAGCCGATTAATTTTTTAGAAAAGAATGTAAAGACAATTTTCATGCCCCATGATGTTAACGACTGAGAACCCTTTGAGCCCCCCACCCCTGTTTTTTTTTTTTGCACGGCCCTGATCTGAGCTGAGTGTTTGTGGATCTGACACATTTGTATTTTGTAAGATATTTTAAAATACTTCAAAATTAGATAGATATAACGCTGTAAAAAAGTAGAAAATAATTTAAAATTTCCTTTAAAAAAAATACGCAAAGAAAGAAAGAGCAATCAGTTAATCTTATAATGAAAAAACCGCCACGAATTTCCTAATGTTGGACCAGAGACACTAAGAGCAGCACTTCTTTATTGTCAGTTCAAAAAAGCGAGGATAATTTACAGCACATTATAATACGGGAGATTAACTTTTGTTTAAATGATAATGAAAACATCACGTTAGAAAAGTCATGTTAAAAACTTCATGCTGGAAAAAATCATATTAGAAAGCATCATGTTAGAAAACTCATGTTAGAAAAATCATGTTAGAAAAAATCGTTTTAGAAAACTCTATTAATACTAACCTAATTTCACGACGTCCAATAAATTCATATTGTGACGTACGACTTCTCTTCAAGTTTGGAACAAGTCTAAAACATATATTTTTAAAAATTTTTACATTGTTAAAACGATAAAAAAAATTTTTTTAAAACTTACGTTCCACAATAAACAAAATACGAAACAGTCAGCAGTTTATAAAAAAATATGAATATAATAAGAATTATCCATGCTGACCGTAATGCTGAAGAACCCAAAATATTTAGATACGTTCGGATTCTTAAAAAAAATCATAGTTATTTTCTATTTGTTTACGGAAATCGAATAAATTTAAATGCGCAAAAATATATTATATATCAGCTTTTATTTTAGTAAAAGTTTAAGTATTATTATTATAAATTCTAAATAGATTTAAAATACAAATTAAGGAAGTATCTTAAGCATTTTATATGCTTTGAAAAATATGAAAAAAAAAATTAAATAAAAAAAATTAAGATAAACGAATTAGACAGTAATCACATTTATCGAGAAAACCCAAACATCAATTGTCTTTAGAGTGTCTTTTAGTGCGTTGGTAATATTGCGAAATAAAATTAAAATTAATTTTTTCTAATTAATCACGCAAATGACGTCAAACCCGGAACTGCCTACTTCGCCAATGCTAAAAGTTTATTCATTTAATAGATGAGCGTGACAAAACTGATAATCTATTTTCGCCTTCTTAAAAGTAATTTTAATAAATAAAATCTATTGCTTTTTAAATTGCTAAAATTAAATACAAATTTATCTTTGTATTTAAAATTTAAACATTTAATAACTTTTTACTTTTTACTCCTTCCAAAAATAAACTATTATGAATTTTATGAAGTAGTGAAAA
Organism: Omphiscola glabra; assembly: GCA_964017045.1. NCBI lineage: Eukaryota > Metazoa > Mollusca > Gastropoda > Lymnaeidae > Omphiscola > Omphiscola glabra. Next base: position 16,064,330 of record OZ024802.1, read on the forward strand.
CTCTACATTTAAAAATAATTTTAATCAGAAAATGCCGTTTAATTAAATTTGTGCATCAAAACTATGTGGCCAATTGGCATTTTTAATACACTTATCACACATCTAAATAAGAACAAAAAATATCAAATGCAAAAAAATTATTTTTGCACAAGTAAGGGGGTTACAATCCAGTGGAGGATTTTATTATTTTTTTAAAGCGCTCTGTGTGTGGGGCAGGGAGAAATACGATCCATTCATTTTGCCCAATACAGCACAAGATACCCATCAGAATTAAGGTACATACATATCGGGGGTAGGAAATTGAGTTTATACACTTTTACTTGGATGACAATAACTTTCAATGCAATGACATTACAGTTGTGAAATATATATGCTATATTCTCATTTTAAATATGAACATATGTCTAACAATTAAGAAAATCAATGACGTTAACAAAACGTAATTACATTTACATAATTATACCCAGGAATATCAAAACCCAATCATTTTACCACAGTAAAAATTTAATTTTCAATATAGAGATTTTATTAGATAGAGAGATAGACAGATAGAGAGATAGACAGAAAGAAAGACAGACAGAAAGAAAGACAGACAGACAGACATAAATACAGACAGACATAAATACAGACAGACATAAATACAGACAGACATAAATACAGACAGACATAAATACAGATAGATAGATAGATAGATAGATAGATAGATAGATAGATAGATAGATAGATAGATAGATAGATAGATAGATAGATAGACAGATAGACAGATAGACAGATAGACAGATAGACAGATAGACAGATAGACAGATAGACAGATAGACAGATAGACAGATAGACAGATAGACAGATAGACAGATAGACAGATAGACAGATAGACAGATAGACAGATAGACAGACAGACAGACAGACAGACAGACAGACAGACAGACAGACAGACAGACAGACAGACAGACAGACAGACATAATGACAGATAGACAGATAGACAGATAGACAGATAGACAGATAGACAGATAGACAGATAGACAGATATATAGATAGATAGATAGATAGATAGATAGATAGAAGATAGATAGATAGATAGATAGATAGATAGATAGATAGATAGATAGATAGATAGATAGATAGATAGATAGATAGATAGATAGATAGATAGATAGATAGATAGATAGATAGATAGATAGATAGATAGATAGATAGATAGATAGATAGATAGATAGATAGATAGATAGATAGATAGATAGATAGATAGATAGATAGATAGATAGATAGATAGATAGATAGATAGATAGATAGATAGATAGATAGATAGATAGATAGATAGATAGATAGATAGATAGATAGATAGATAGATAGATAGATAGATAGATAGACATAAATTACTTCAAAGTGTAATTAAAACACAAACGATTTTTTCTTTCAGTGGCATTGCAACGCACGCCGGGTTCTCGCTAGTGAATGTATAATGTAATAGTGAACGCTATTTTCTTTCTTTTTTTTACAACCCATATTTTTCAATGTTAAATTTAAGAATCTTTTCTCATTGCCACTGAAAGTTCAATACGTAAAAGCGCAAGGGATGAAAAATATGTCTCTGAATGCCGGATTGCATGGATGCTTTTAAAAATCAACCTCTGCTTTGCTCCTGCACTAATCTAATATCTTTTACAAAAACAGCAGACCGTCGAGCCAGTGCTGTTTAGGTGTTACATCTTGTGTTGCATGTGGCAAAATGAAAGTACCGAAATTCCCCCACCAACTCCTACCCCATTATTTTGCCAGAGTTTTTAATAAAAGTAAATAAAATAATAATAATTAATAAAATCATTTACGGGATCATAGCATCTACGTAAGCAAACAAGTAAACGCACATTTCTTTCACGCCCTTCAAATGTACTCAACATTTTTTCCCAGCACCCTTTAACCATTCAATGTTTTACATTTTCTATTTTAAAAAAATAGTTGTACGCGTAATGCCGTTTATTAAAAATTACTTTAACGTTAAAATGTATACCAAAGTTCAAATCTGTAACATAATTGTCTTTTGAGATATTTGAATCACAATCAACCAATGGCAACCTCATTTGGTTTGTTTTTAATTGGATGAGTGATAAGTGAACTAGTGAGTCCTTTTCGTCTATAAAGTTATGGTTTTTAATTGGATGAGTGATAAGTGAATTAGTGAGTCCTTTTCGTCAATAAAGTTATGGTTTTTAATTGGATGAGTAATAAGTGAATTAGTGAGTCCTTTTCCGCTGTAAAGTTATGGTTTTTAATTGGATGAGTAATAAGTGAATTAGTGAGTCCTTTTCCGCTGTAAAGTTTCGCTGCGCTAATTGGTTATTAAAAAGTATTTTTTTACGTTAGGTATTTATTACTTTACAAATTAGATAAAAGCAGATTTTTGGAATGAAAAATAAGTAAAACGTATTAAATGTTAAAAGATACTAAGGTAAAATTTGGTTTAAATAACAATCAATTACATTTATTATTTTAATTTTCTTTTAATGTGTAAAAGACATGATCAGTTTTGTCACATGCGGTTATTAAATCTATCAATTTCCGCTAATGTTGGAGATATTTAAAATGGTATGATAGGTTGGGTATTTTTCACTGTATATTTAAGGATATGTTATTAAAAAAAAATGTGTACAAAACTTATTTCAATGTCGCTTAATGGTGTGGGAGACAAAAATTTCTGAGAACTAAATAATTTTAGAAACGTAAACATCCTGACACAGATACTTCTTTTCTTTAAAAAAAAAAATGCAATCTGATTAATTATTTTCTAAATATACATTGCAAGGACATTGAACATTGTGGTTATTTCGATGTTTTTCAAGTATATAAATCAACAAAACCGTATTTTAATTATGCACGTAACGATTGGACTGTTAGATACCAGGTAGAAATGCATTAAATTATTATCCCGGTAACGGCGAGGTCCTGTAATCTAGTATTCGAAGAATATGAGTACATTAAATACCAGATCTTTTTGTTACAAATATTATTTTCAAATGTTTTTGAAAGCTCATGCCTTTTGTAACAATACAGCTTTGTTTAAATATTTGCACCTGACAAAAGGGCGCCGAAAACCTTACTTTAAAGAAAGTGCCGCACCGTTCTGGATAAAGGCTTACAAAAAATGTTTAGACCAAACATAATTTAAATGGAAGATTCCTTGAAGCTATTTAAAAATCATATTTATAATACGTTTTATTGGAGAGTTTCCTAAGGGCGGATCTAGAAATGTCAAGGCCACCGTCGTGTTGGTAAATCTTGGGTCTTTATCCTTCCATTTTCTATATGATAATAATATGTTTTCAAATACATTAAGGCTTTTCTTAATTTTAAAAAAAAAATGAATTCTTTTTATATCAATGTAGATTTTCTTTTTAGTTTAGCTCTTTTTTTTTAAAAATAGTTTCAAAGCGCAGAGCAAAGTTTTTGTGAATAAAATATATAAAATTTACATCACTACTTGTGTAAGAGATTCCAACCTGAACCCAACTATTTAAAGAATAAAATATTTGTAATATTGTCTCACATTAACCGATTAAACGGTAGAGTGGGTGATTCCCTAATATCTGACGATTTATAGTACAACTCTATTTGATGATGCATGCTATTTCAGCATGCTCCCAGCGATTTGATGTGCTAAAATCTATCCCTCTGAATGAGTTGGGCAAAAAGGATTTAAAACAAATTGGAATAACAAGAATTGAAAACAAAATTATTAAACGAAACATCAGATACGAAAAAAAAAAAAGAAATGGGTTGAGAAAATGTATTTAAGGTGTAATTTCTTCACTAATTATTAACGAGTAATTTCTTCACTAATTATTAACGAGTAATTTCTTCACTAATTATTAACGAGTAATTTCTTCACTAATTATTAACGAGTAATTTCTTCACTAATTATTAACGAGTAATTTCTTCACTAATTATTAACGAGTAATTTCTTCACTAATTATTAACGAGTAATTTCTTCACTAATTATTAACGAGTAATTTCTTCACTAATTATTAACGAGTAATTTCTTCACTAAGTATTAACGAGTAATTTCTTCACTAATTATTAACGAGCAATTTCTTCACTAATTATTAACGAGTAATTTCTTCACTAATTATTAACGAGTAATTTCTTCACTAATTATTAACGAGCAATTTCTTCACTAATTATTAACGAGTAATTTCTTCACTAATTATTAACGAGTAATTTCTTCACAAATTATTAACGAGTAATTTCTTCACTAATTATTAACGAGTAATTTCTTCACTAATTATTAACGAGTAATTTCTTCACTAATTATTAACGAGTAATGTCTTCACTAATTATTAACGAGTAATTTCTTCACTAATTATTAACGAGTAATTTCTTCACAAATTATTAACGAGTAATTTCTTCACTAATTATTAACGAGTAATTTCTTCACTAATTATTAACGAGTAATTTCTTCACTAATTATTACAAGAAACACTTACAGTGAAAAGGGTTCCCGTGCTATAAAATGGCGTATATCGTGACTGTTAAATAAAACACAATGATATAATATATTAAAGATTGTTAAAGATTTCTAGAATTGAACTACGTCGCTATGTCTGAAAGTGTTGAACGATGTCGGTATGTTTGACAGTTCATTGGATGCCCCCTGTTTTCCTATCGTGTCTCTTCCATCATTTCGCTATTTATAATGTTGTCCTGATAATGAGTTTAATGTTGATTGTCTGCGAAATTTATACTCGTCTGCCTCAAGTATTTATTTGCAATTAATGGTGATAACGATATTTCTGGGGTAAAAAGTTTAATTTGCTGACGGTTGATGCAGTGCTGCAGCAATAGCAGTCGCTTCTGTTCGTGAATAATGCAGAGTCTATCATCACTTTATATCATGATCAGTCGTGTGTCAACGATGCGCTTCCGGTCAGCCTCTTTTAGAAGCCCTACAGGTAAGCTTCTTTCAGAAGCCCTTCCGGTCAGCCTCTTTCAGAAGCCCTTCCGGTCAGCCTCTTTCAGAATCCCTTCTGGTTAGCCTCTTTCAGAAGCGCTTCCTGTTAGCATATTTGTGAAGCTCTGGCGGTCAGCCGCTTTGAGAGTCCTTTCGAAAGTTATCAATTTTCTCGGAACATATTTTAAAATGTTATTGTAACTCTCGTTAAAGGGGGTGAAATATAATGTATTGTTAACCCCCACCTGTTTTCTGGACGTTGTACATCCTCAGCCTTGCTCGCGTCATTCTGGTAAGCCATGCTAAGTCCTACACCATTAGGTTGAAAAGGGAAAATGACAATGTTATCAGATAAATGCTCAAAAAGGATGAAATGAGAACAAATACATAGCCATGCAAACATGTCAAAGTATACATTTACTGGGTAAAATGATATAAAAACAGTTACTGTGTAAAATAAAATGTTATGCAGTGGGGGGTAAAATGACGGAGGATATGGTAACAAGGGATGTCAGTGACAAGGTAAAATGACATGTGACACAGTGACAAGGTAAAATGACCTGAAACATTGTGACAAGGTAAAATGACCTGTGACACTGTGACAAGGTGAAATGACCTGTGACATTGTGACAAGGTAAAATGATCTGTGACATTGTGACAAGGTAAAATGATCTGTGACATTGTGACAAGGTAAAAAGACAAAGGATACCTTGATTTGATTGCTGGGGGAAAATGACAATTTACACAATGACAAAGTTAAATGACTGGGTAACATGGCGTGGGAAATAGTGAAAAGGTACATGACAGCGGCGAGCAGGGATCTACCCTTAATTTCAGATGACCATTTGTTAGATACTGTCTCTCAAACTTCATCACAACCCATTCAATACAGCACTGAATAGTTCTAATCACGTTATAAGTTTCATTCCACTTCAGTACAGCATGGAGTAGGCGTGAACACCGTACCCGGTATCCACTGGGTACACGTTCCACTTCAGTACAGCATGGAGTAGGCGTGAACACCGTACCGAACATCCACTGGGTACACGTTCCACTTCAGTACAGCATGGAGTAGGCGTGAACACCGTACCCGACATCCACTGGGTACACGTTCCACTTCAGTACAGCATGGAGTAGGCTTGAACACCGTACCCGACATCCACTGGGTACACGTTCCCCTTCAGTACAGCATGGAGTAGGCGTGAACACCGTACCCAGCATTCACTTGCTGCTCAAACAGAATTGCGACTTAAAAATAAGTCCAGCCGAACCAACCAACACACAAGGAAGCTTCACCGTGAACATGGCCAACACAACCTTTCTCTCTGCTCAGGCACCGTTTGTATAAACCCTCGCCCATCATTGACAATGTCACGCCTCGTTCACTCAAAGTTGCACTCGTTTGGATGACCATAATTTACTACAACCTCAAACCCGTTGTTTTAACAGTGATTCTCATACTCTTGACACACAGGGAACCCGGGTACGAATAGTCTCAGCCTTTAATCAAAATTATAGTATTTACCAGATGTGAAATTCATTCTTTGCAATGGGATATATAAGTGACACGTCATGTCAAAGTAACAGATCTCATTTGCAATGGTGCTTGCGAAAAGGACAGTTCCCGTCATAGTGACAGATATCATTTGCAACGGTGCTTGCGAAAAGGACAGTTACTGTCAGAGTGACAGTTCACGTTTGTAAAAATACCTGTTAAAATGACTGTCCCCAAGATCAGCCAGCGCAAGAGATTCTTCATGTTGGCTTGTTTGTTTTTATTTCCTTTATGACGAGATCAGACCTCCACGAGCAGATACCATCGTTATGCAACAGCGTGCTTTGTGATTGACTTATTTAATTATTATTTTTAATTGATTTTTTTCAGAGGGAATTCTTGAAACTTGTTTTAATTAAAGCAGCCGAGAAGTGTAGACACCGTAAGGACAGAAATTAATCCAAAAGGCAACACTGTGACGTTAATTCCAAGAGGTGAACGGCCAAATGAACATAGAACAAGTGAGCCCACGACAGCTGACCACAAGAAACCCCAAAACATGGCAACAAGTGAACACACAGAGAAGTAACCACACCTACTATTATTGGCTACAAGGAAAAGGGAACACTTGTACAACTAAAAAAACGCGGACAACTGAACAGACGAAAAATATATAATATGTCATGGACCTAGCATGTCATGGACCTAGCATTTGACTGGTAGACTCCCAAGCAAACCAATGCAGCCGGATATGCAGGATTTCGATCCGACATCTTTGGGAAAACCAGTGTGGCAAATTTTGTTGCGCCCCCCCAGCCCCTAAAAGTTGGTGGGAGTGAGTGTGGCCTATGATATGCTAGGTCCATGACATGCTAGGTCCATGACAAGCTAGGTCCATGACATGCTAGGTCCATGACATGCTAGGTCCATGACATGCTAGGTCCATGACATGCTAGGTCCATGATATGCTAGGTCCATGACAAAATTTGCCACACTGGTTTTCCCAAAGATGTCGGATCGAAATCCTGCATATCCGGCTGCATTGGTTTGCTTGGGAGTCTACCAGTCAACAGGACTTATTTTATGAGAGGAAGAGAGTGATTGAGAGAGAGGGTTGTGTTAGAAAATGTGTGAGTGAGTGTGAGACAGAAAGACGGATTGTGAGAGAGTGAGTAAAAGAGAGAGAGAGATTAAAAGAGAGTGAGAGAGAGAGAAAGAGAGAAAGTGGGGCAAAGAGAGACAGAGAGTGAAAGAGAGTTAGGGAGAGGGACAGAGAATGACAGAGAAAGGGAGAGGAAGAGAGATTTTGAGGGAGTGAGAAAGAGGGAGAATGATAGATTGAGAGAGAAAAATTAAAATGAAATTGAGAGAGAGAGATTGAGAAAGAGAGAGAAAGTAAGAGGGAGGGGGTTAAAAGAGAGTGACAGGGACATTGAGTGAGATATTGAGAGAGAGAAAGTGAACAAGAGAAGGTGAGATGGAGAGAAAGAAAGCGAGAGTGCGAGAGTGACGGCAAAATCAAAGACGACCCCGGGCGTCCTCAGTTCCGGGAAATCGACTTTAACGAGGACACAATGACGAATAGGTCGATGTTTTAAGTTAGGACACACGTACACTTACATACAGGGAGTTGTTTTAAGTTAGGACACACGTACTCTTACATACAGGGAGATGTTTTAAGTTAGGACACACGTACTCTTACATACAGGGAGATGTTTTAAGTTAGGACACACGTACACTTACATACAGAGAGATGTTTTAAGTTAGGACACACGTACACGTACATACAGGGGGATGTTTTAAGATAGGACACACGTACACTTACATACAGGGAGATGTTCCTATTCAGGACACACTTATAGTTACATATAGGCGATGTTTCTAGTCAAGACAGTCGTACAATTACATACAAGTTGATGTTTCAAGTCAGTACACACGTAGTTACATACAGGGAGATGTTTCAAGTCAGGACACACGTACATTTACATACAGGGAGATGTATTAAAATCAGAACATGTACACTTACATAAACGTTGATTAGCTAAGCCAGATAAATTTACCAGGACGACCATTCAGCCACATTGCGAAATGTTATGGTAGTCAATTTAATAAACTGAGATTACACACACATATAAACGATTAAATTTAATGTTCAAATCTTTTCCAACAAACAGTACAACATGTACGCGTGTACTGTGTTGTGCTCAATTATGACTTTGAGCTGAATTATTTTATGAAATTAAATGACCAACATCTGGCGCCTAACTAGCCGAGGTAATTGCTTTGGTATTGGACTATTTTTTTTTCAATTAATAAAATTATGTCCATTGTCTTTATCCTTCCATTTTAATGACAATAGAAATGTTTAACTTTTTTTCCTTTCAAGGCAGTTATACTTTTAAAAAAAGGATCCTTTGAGGACAGGAGCAGTTTGTTACGTCTTAATAAGAAACAACAGATCACAGTCTCAACCCCAGTATATTCCCTACCCACGTAATGGTCACTAAGTCAAAGTAAGATCCTTACACTTATATGGTCCATACCTGAATGAGATCCTTACACTTATATGGTCCATACCTGAATGAGATCCTTACACTTATATGGTCCATACCTGAATGAGATCCTTACACTTATATGGTCCATACCTGAATGAGATCCTTACACTTAAATGGTCCATACTTGAATGAGATCCTTACCACCGTGAGGCCTTACCCCTCGCACGTTCTCGACCCCAGTGGTCCCTACCTCCATGACGTATCTACCCTTACCTCCCATGAGGTGCCTGCCCCCCACACGTTCAGTCTTTATCCCAGTGGTCCCCGACAACTATGATGTCTCTACCCGCCCCCCCCCCCCCCCGTGAGGTACCTAACCTTTTAAGTTCCCTAACCCAGTAAAGTATCCTCTCTCTATGAGATATCTAAATCTACCCCCTCCCCATCACAGCAAAGCTTATCCTATTAGTCAGCTAAATATCTATACAGCTTCAGATTTTGAATTCAAAAGTATCTGACCATAAAGTAGTACGATGTTCTAAGAGTCGACTCTCCCTGATCTGCCAGATAAACTCTCCCTGATTTGCCAGGTAAAGTCTCCCCGTTGCGCCAGGTAAACTCTCGCCGATGTGCCAGGTAAACTCTCCCTGATTTCCCAGGTAAACTCTCCCTGATTTCCCAGGTAAACTCTCCCCGATGTGCCAGGTAAACTCCCCCCGATGTGCCAGGTAAACTCTCCCCGATGTGTCAGGTAAATTCTCCCCGGTGTGCTAGGTAAACTCTCCCCGATGTGCCAGGTAAACTCTCCCCGATGTGCCAGGTAAATTCTCCCCGTTGTGCTAGGTAAACTCTCCCCGAAGTGCCAGGTAAACCACTGCTAAAGACTACCCTATTTTTTTTTCAAGGGACATGGTTATTAAAAACCACTCCACCAATACGCCACTGTTAAAGACTACCCTACTGTGGTCATGGGTACGCCGCTGTTAAAGACTACCCTACTGTACGTTGCTGCTCATAATATATTGATTCATTTCTTTTTTTTTCGTCTCTTCAGGGTGTAGTGTTCATAAAATAATGCCCAACAGCAGAACTTTTAAAGACTGATGATGGTTAGAAAAGCAACCAAGCTTGAACAAGTCAACACTGTCAATAATGATTAATTAGATCAAGCCACTGACAGCACGATTGGGTCGATGAAGACGCTGTTAATTGAAGCGATCTTTTAGAATTGAGCAACCAGTTTGTCTATTCAGACCCCGGAGTCATGCATGGAGCTACTGCGACCCGTTTTCTTTTCAAGAGATTTCCTAGCGTGGTTGGCTGGGTTAAGAGGAGCAGAGTGGTTTGCTGGGTTAGAATGGGCAGAGTGGTTGACTGGATCAGGAGAAACAGAGTGGTTTGCTGGGTTAAGAGGAGCAGAGTGTTTTGCTGGGTTTGGAGGGGCAGAGTGGTTTGATGGATTGGGAGAAGCAGATCGGTTTGCTGAGTGAGAAGAAGCAGAGCGGTTTGCTGGGTTAGGAGAAGCAGAGCAGTTTGCTGGGTTGGGCGAAGCAGAGCAGTTTGCTGGGTTAGGAGAAGCAGAGCAGTTTGCTGGGTTAGGAGAAGCAGAGCAGTTTGCTGGGTTAGGAGAAGCAGAGCAGTTTGCTGGGTTAGGAGAAGCAGAGTGGTTTGCTGGGTTAGGAGAAGCAGAGCGGTTTGCTGGGTTAGGAGAAGCAGAGTGGTCTGCTGGGTTAGGAGAAGCAGAGTGGTTTGCTGGGTTAGGAGAAGCAGAGCAGTTTGCTGGGTTGCAGCACCTTAGTTTATAAGTTAGTCTAAATTATTCAATGTATTACGACAGCCTTCATTATGCAAGGGAATATTTTGCACAGCTCTCTATAGAGCTACCATGTCAAGGAGGTCTACGAATTTAAAACTGTCAACTGTTGTAAGATAAACATCACATGTAAATGAGATCCTCTTTATCCTTCGACTAATCGCTAGTGATCACTATTTCGTTAAGTATTAGCAAGAAAAGAGAATTAGCGGGATTAGCGTCTGGCCGAAGCGCTAATATTTAAAGAGGAATGCTAGAAAACATATGGTTGACTTAGCGTAAATTGAAGTGCAATGGTTCCTCGACTATTGATGCAACGGTGACATTGATGAAATCGGCCATGTTAGTGCCTGTGGCGTGAACAGGTTGGGTGTAGCTAAGTTTGAGTGTTAAGAGTATAATCAGAACTTTAAAAAAAATCAAAAATTCGAACTTCATTAAAGTTGAATTAAATTTTGAACTAAAACAAAAATAGTCAAAGCCGGTTAGAGCGTAAAACTATTTTTTTTTTTACTAAGAGAAAGTAATTTGGATATGAAACATATTATTGCATAGGCTTAATTTCTGGAATGAGGAAATATATGGTAAATAATGCGATCACCAGACAAAACGACAAAAGACAAAACAACAAAAGACAAAACGACAAAAGACAAAACGGCTAGTGAAAAAACGGCAAAAGACAAAACGACAAAACGCCAAGTGACAAAATGAAAATAATGCATATGCCACCATTATACTCGAACCGTTAAAATACTATTTTCAAGTCTTGACATTAGGTTTGTGTAAAATAAAATGACATCTGGTTCCATTTTTTAATTATTTTTTTTTTTACTTTTTTACTTTAAAAAAATAATGTATATCAATTTTATTTCAATCATTTATGCCTTTATTTATATTTCAATTTGTGTTATTTTAAAAGTGATAGCATTCTATGAAAAAGTTCAAGTTTTTTGTTTTCTAAACGTTTTATCTGAAACGCCTTCACAAGTTTCTAATATGAGCAAATGTGCGACCAGTGTCGTCACACATGTTCTAGGCCGGCTTGTTGAGTTGTTGATTAATGGAGGCGCCATAGTGTATAGCAATTTAAATGAAACCTGAAACATCCCGGGGGGAGGAGGGCAAATCCAATAAAGACGTCCCATATTTGAACACCTACATGGGATAGTTGTGTCAGTGGATGCTCAGCATGGATTCACTCTCAATATATGTGGACTTACCTATAAAAGCATGCGATAACATAGCACTTAATGATTGACATACCTTGTACTAGTCTATAGTAGGTCTTACAACTCAAGCAGCATTCCTTCGAATAGTAGTAGCATACCGAGGGCTCGGCTTTTAAAGAGTCGGCACACGGCAAGTTGTGGTATGCAAACAATCGATCATCACCATACAAGCATGTTTCTATAAAACAATTGTAATAACTTTAATTTAAAAATTAACCCTTTAGCTGGTTTCTTAATTATTAATGTTGTAGGCTACTGACACGCGAAAAAGTATGCCACTTTAAAAAAACAACAACAAATTGAATAGTTAAAAATTTCGTCAATAAAAACGTACATTCTTTTTAAACTTAAAGGAAATTGTACAAATCAGTTGTCTTAAAGGATGTAGGATTCATAAATTAAATGTTTTAGATTTTAGCTAATAAAAACCTAAAATTCTCTTTAAAAATGTCTTTAATACTGAAATGAAATTGTCAATAATTTAGTTCAAAGTTTTTTTGTTTTTATTTTGTTAATACTCGAGTATTTTTAAAAGAGAGACTCAAATATGAATGATCCTTAACGCGAAGTAGTGCGCCAGGCGTCTATGAGCGAAGACTGGTGAGGATAATATAGTCATACGTGGTCAAACGAATAGCGTTGAGACTTGCATCAGTACTTGAAGATGCCTTTCAAAGGCCACCACGAATACTGAAAATGCCACGCTTTTGGCCGAATGGTATATCTTTTAGCGTTAGTACGATACATCCATTGCATGGAAGAAGAATATTTTACTGAAACTGAAATTGTTTAAAACTTACTATTTAGCTTTTGATATTGACTGGCTCAGAACTTATAATAATATTTTTTTAAACTCTAAAACACACACTTACCATCACGTGCTGGGGCTAATTCGTGTGCAACGCATTCTCCATACAGACACAGCTGTTTGAAATAAAGGAGAGAAAGCCAGGGATTTTACTTTCGATTTTATTTTACAAACTTTCATTTACCAAAACAAAAAAACAAAATCCTTTGGAATTTTGTTCAAAGCTTGTGAGCTAGGGCACAGCCTCGCATCACTCCACTACTGGCTAATAAGTTCTCTAATATTGAACCACTCTGCAATTTAGGACCCATGAGGATTCCCACATTGATTTCGCCGAAGGATCGTTTAACTAACAACCATTTCATACAAAGATTTTAAATAAATAATTAACTATAAAAATAAACATTTAAATAGCATCTCCCATACACACACACAAATGGTCACTAGAACTCCAAACAAAATCTCCCCTACACACACATACACATGATCACAAGAACTCCAAACAAAATCTCCTACACACATACAAATGATCACAAGAACTCCAAACAAAATCTCCTACACACATACAAATGATCACAAGAACTCCAAACAAAATCTCCTACACACATACAATTGATCACAAGAACTCCAAACAAAATCTCCCCTACACACACATACAAATGGCCACAAGAACTCCAAACAAAATCTCCCCGCTTTGACTGGGCGTGTGTCGTTTGACAGATGTACGATTAATAATACGAATAAATAAACTTAATTACATTTTTTTAAAATTTAGATGGCAGAAAAATTCCGAGAGAAGTTTTTATTAGTCGGCACCAAATAACAGTTATACTGCCTATAAGTGCAAAATAACACCCTTCTGGGCAGTGGCGTAGGGTTGGTGTCACCCGGTGCGGTGAACTCATGGTGTCAGCCCCCTCCACCCCGATTTCTCCATTTTCCTTTCCTGGTCTTAAATGAAGCCAAAGACACACAGATCGCAAGAAACAATTGAAGGCTTAGCGAGAGTATTGGAAGAGATTCTAGGAAGTCCCATTCAGCTCTGCATTTCAAAACATCAAATGCCAGTCCATGGCTTTGTGAAATTCAATATCAGCTGCCTTAGGTGTCTTCTAATCTTGATATTTCTTTTTAAAAGCTCATATGCTGAAAACTCATCATAAAAAGGAATCACTTTTGGAACGGAACTTATAACCCTTTTTTCATTTGCTGATAGTAGACTCATGGGTTGAACAGTGACAGCGCTTCTCGTGCAGAATCTTAAGGCCTCTAAGTCGGTCACCACTTTGGTCAAGAGTAAAGCTTTTAGTCTGCAGATATTGCTGTGTAAGATTAACTTCCTTAAGCAGATAAACGTGAAATCACAGACAGCATGTAAAAGAGCTTGTTGCTGTGCGACAATGGTTCTCAAACGTTAAGGGGCGGTGCCAGTGGCAAATCGGCGAAACTATTTATTTTTAATATTGCTGGGTTTATATATATTTAGTTTTAAAATTAATTAAATTAAAATAAATTATTTAAAGACATTAAAATCTTTAGCAAAATATTATTTTGTTAACCTTATAAATGGGGTAAAAAGGTCATTTTGTAATGTTTTTAACATTTACCGAGTCGATTCATGTACCGTACTTAGAATAACCACAACAAATCGAATTTGATTTCAAGGAATAAAGCTTCCTATCAGTTACAAGAGTTTCCAAACACTTCTATCGGCGTCGACTCATGATCAAAACGATGTTACTCTGACCCAAGCATAGGGTCAGCTCATTTCTGATGCATCAACCTTGAACTTTTTAATATAGCATGCATTAGGATTGGTTACACGTGTGAACAATTTACGTGTGACCGGTTAATCATTTTTTGATATTCGGTTGGACCGAGCAGTGTGTGCTTTGTTAATATGCAATTTTTACATATTATGGTCTACCTAGGATGTCACCCCCACAGCCCCCGCACCCAAATACCAAACGCAACTGCTTCTGGGAGAGTACTGTGTCAACAGAAGGGAAAGTCTAGACACCCAGTAATTGTTAGATTAAACAGGGGAATTTAAAAGGTGTTAGCATTCGGCCCTACAAAGTCAACGAAGAACTTCCTTAGAGGTGTACTTTGTTTGTTTGTTTGTTTTTTTTAAGTAAGGATTGGGGAGTAGGGGTTGGGTTAAGGTGAACAGATGTCCCCGGGATTATTTTTTTTAATTTTTTTTTTTGCAAAAAGGATTTTCTGATTGTTCGTCTTGAAACCAATTAATGTTCTCCATCCCGTACTTTCAGTTTTTAATCTTATTTATTTCAATAACATTTCACACTATCGCAACCGATTTTTAAAAAAAATAATTAACGTTAAAAAAACAAAAACATTTTGAAAGACAACTTTAAACAAGTTTCACATTTCCTTAAAAAAAAAAAAAAAAAAAAAAAGGCTTCATTTCGATCAACAATTTACAATGAGAAATGTACAATGAACAAGATTCCGATGAAAATGGAATTCATAAAGTTTTCAAGATGCTAGATCGTTCCCCGCCCCAATATCAGCAAACAATACCGTTCTCAGACAGTGAAACAAGAAATGGCACGGTATTGCTTGTTTCAAAAATTATATAACTTGATAGATAAATTATATAACTTGATAGATAAATTATATAACTTGATGGATAAATTATATAACTTGATAGATAAATTATATAACTTGATAGATAAATTATATAACTTGATAGATAAATTATATAACTTGATAGATAAATTATATAACTTGATAGATAAATAAATCGAAGCTGTATATGGATTTTAAAATTCATTTAATTAATTCCGATGTCAGGTTACTGAAACTATTACTTCATTACGACATCCTCACCTTTCCATCACCACAAACGGTTCCATCAGCAGCCAGGTATGGTCTACATCCGTCAACGTTAACGACCTTACAATACATTCTCCTGCAGATGGCTGAGGGGTCAGCGTTGAGGCTGTAGTTGCTGAGTGACTGAAATTATATGTTTGTAAACTTGTTAATAGTTACACTTCTCGACTTTACCGAGTCAGCTTTTAAGCTAAAATTGTTATTAAGGTTTGAGCTATGGTTCGTTGTCTTTAACATTTAACATTATAACAAAAATCACTAAGGAGAATCTGCTCTCAATATGTTGTTTTATAATTATATCGTTTTAAAATTCATTTTTAAATGCCAAATAATATAAATTATCGTACACGGCATAAAAAAATTTTTCAAGCAATAATCTTTGTATCCTTAAATATAATTCATCGTGAGTATGTGAGAGATAACAAGTGAGTTCCGTGGTGTCAAAGTAAGGGAGAAGGGAATGGGGCCTGTTATAGTAAAGTAGGTCAGATGGTAAATTGATATTTTAATTGTGGGGATAACAAAAAGACTGTCACAGGTTAGTTTGGTTGCCGCAGCGCATCCGGTGACATAGAGAGTATGGGTAAAGGTGGTTGGGGTATGGGGGGTGCGATTGACGTGGTGGGATGAAGTGAGACACGATATCTCGCCCTGCTCATTTTGTAACATGTGTAGAAAAGTGGTTACTTTGGTTAAAATAACTAAACTATTTTCTTTATAAAGTTAAAAGCTACACATATTGATTGTGTATTGTTAATCAATTTGAAACTCAAAGTGATGTTAGTAAAAATTTAATTAATTTTTTTTAAAAACTTTCATAATCTTACTTTTAAAGAGATGATGCATATTTGTACTAAAACCGAAATGACCTTATAATTTTACATATATGGTTAGTACAGATGTCAAGGTTCAAGGATAGATCTCATAAGCCATTCGATGAAGTGTCAATATCGTCTCGCCATGACGAAGGATGCCATATATCTGTAAAAAGAGTAATTAGTAAGCAACAGGAATCTAGTCATTCATCTGAAATCAGCTACTTACCGGACAAAGAAAAGATCCATTATTATTCTCCAACATCTTGCACTGTTCATCGGCTGGATATTTTAGACCAGGCAGGCTACCAGACACATCCGGGATGTTTGCATCAGCTTGTATTTTTTCCGTCAAGCAGGATGTGCCAGTTCTTCAATGTAAAAATAAATCATTTTATAAATGGGTAAAAAGTGGAAATTACATTGCGGAATTTTTTCTTTTGAAATACAGTGTTACTGTGGAAACTGCTAGGCACCAACTCTGTTAGCACAATTTTTAAGTGTATTTGAAGGTATATTTTATATTGATTTTCAATGTAAATTTATCTAAATGACTTTAATTTTTTCAAAAGATAAATAAAAAAGTAAATAGCAAGATAAAAGATCTTTACGGATTACGTCAAATTCTTTAACTTAACTATATTATAATCGTTTGCCTTACGCTGTAATTAGTTGCTTTGAGAAGTATTCTGTAAAGTACTGGACACTACAGGATGAGAATTTCCATGGATTCTGGTTCACAGCGTCCTGTGAGGATGCTACACTGGCGGGCTTGATGTAGTGATCGTTAAAGCTGCAAGTGTTATTTTCCCCATCGTGCCCGGCCGACATGCTATGGAGTTATTTTTTTAAAAATTGACTTAATAAGACATTTAAACGTTAAATTGAAATAGACGTGATTAGAAATACAATAAAACACTTGGATTCATAGGTGGAATGTTGATTTGTTCCGTTTAATTGTTTTTTTTGAATATCTTAAAAATAAAAATTTATAAATTTAAATAACGGGAATTTAAAAAATAAATAATTTTAAAAAATGATTTTTAATAAATAGCAAACGTTTTGAACAGCCTTGAATGTTAGACCCATTATTTAAATATAAACCATGTTAATTCAACAATAACGTTTATAAAGAAGCTTAACTTCATCAAACCATGGATGTGCACACACACAAATGTAGATAAATAATTTTGAAGATTGATTTTTATTTCTTCCAAAAATCTATTAGAAACTGTCGCATTTTAGACCTATGTGGTATAATTTTTTTTTTAACTTATGTCTTCTTTTGAAAACTTAAAAGTAAAAGAGAAAATAATACAGCTACCTGTACGTAAATATATGTCTGCAATACATTAAATTTGTTAGAATTATATCTGTAGTGCTACCAAAAGAATATGTACCGGTAATCCATATTTTCAGGTCTAAAAGGTGTCATTCGTGTTTCTAACACGGATGCAGCTTCACGAATTAGTTCAACCACAAGAATATCGAATATCGTATCTACCTGTGACCGAGTTCATGTGAAGCAGTTACGACAATAGAAAGTCCTATTAAATCCTCAAGGATAGAAGTGCTTTGACCACCGGCAGTGCAGAGAGTTCCAGGGTATGCTGAGCCTATGAAGAAGATTTCCAAGAAGATGAGTATTTTCATATGCCCAATAAAAAAAAAACATTTTGAAGGTTTTCGGGTGGCTTGTAACTCAATCCTATGTGAACTCTGGACCGTTGTTGTACACGTAATTGGAAAACATTTTCTAAAAAATAATATTTGTGTAGTGTTTTATTAAATATAAAGTTAGACTAGAGCAGTGTACGATTATAGCTCCAGAAATGCATGCGTTATATATTGTTAATTTTGATTACTTTTCACATATCAAGCGTTGCGCTTTGTGTGTGTGTGTGCGTGTGCGTGTGTGTGTGTGTGTGCGTGTGCGTGTGCGTGTGTGTGTGTGGAAATTGAGAGTTGAAGACGTCCTGACCCCCCAACACGCAGTGATATTTTTTTTAAATAATTGATTAAAATTAGTAAAGGTTATTTATCAGCAATGGTGTCTATTTTGAATGGCCTTAAAATTAAGCATTAATTTTTGTGTTTAAAAAAAAAAAAATATTCGGCGAAACCACGAGGTTAGCCAATATTATATTTTGAGAAAATGCTACCTGGGTTTTGGCAACAGGGATAACTGCCAATCCACTTTGCATGGCCCTTCAATCCGAGATGAGTTATTTTACTTAACACCCCCCCCCCCCCCACTTTATTTACAAATCAATGCTGCTCTCACGTCTATTTTTGGATAGAATCTTAGTGCAAAGTGTGTTTGTGTTTATCTTAAGTTTGTTTTTCTTTTCAAAATACATTTTTTAGCTTACTTACATTCTGGCTCATGTACCACCCCTTTTAAAAAAGACTTTGTGTGAGATAAGTTACATATGAAAATTTGAAAATGCGTGTAAAAACGTTACTTCGATTTTCATGCTTGCATTGTATAAAGTTTATGTTTGAACAGAAGACTGCCATACACAACGCTAAAGGAATGTACAGTTGTTTAAAAATAACTCGCATGCTACAGGAACGAAACTAAATGTTTATGATGTTGTCTGTATCAATGTTTAAATGATCTCACTCACCCAATTGATCGTTGACTGGAACGCCGTTTTGAATTTCAGTAAGGTTAAATCTTTGGAATTTAAATGATATATTTGAGTTACTTGGTTAAAAAAATACAACCACTTAATATTTTTCAAATCAATCTAAAAGTATTTATTCCTTTTGCTAATTTAATTTTTCAGTGATGCGCTATTGGAAAATCCGGAAATTTCCGAAAATGCCTATTTTTGTATTTCCAACATCATTTTGATTTTATAGAATTTATTTGAATCTTAAACAAATAAACTAAAGTAGGATGTTACGTATAGTAAATTATTAGTTAAAAGTAATACTATGTGCATTTTATAAAAATAAATTATATCTGTCATTTTTACTTAAACATAATGGTAATTCGTAAACCAGGGTAATTTTAGAATATTGTTTTTAATTAATAAAAGAAACAAAAAGAAAACAATTAATAAGTAACACGATAGAGCCCGCCAAACATTGGTGACAGCAATTCGTGAACTTCCCATCTACTATATATAGGCAGCAAAACATTGGCAACAGCAATGTGTGAACTTCCCATCTACTAGTAATAGCTTGCCAAACATTGGTGACAGCAATTCGTGAACTTCCCATCTACTATATATAGGCAGCAAAACATTGGCAACAGCAATGTGTGAACTTCCCATCTACTAGTAATAGCTTGCCAAACATTGGTGACAGCAATTCGTGAACTTCCCATCTACTATATATAGGCAGCAAAACATTGGCAACAGCAATGTGTGAACTTCCCATCTACTAGTAATAGCTTGCCAAACATTGGTGACAGCAATTCGTGAACTTCCCATCTACTATATATAGGCAGCAAAACATTGGCAACAGCAATGTGTGAACTTCCCATCTACTAGTAATAGCTTGCCAAACATTGGTGACAGCAATTCGTGAACTTCCCATCTACTATATATAGGCAGCAAAACATTGGCAACAGCAATGTGTGAACTTCCCATCTACTAGTAATAGCTTGCCAAACATTGGTGACAGCAATTCGTGAACTTCCCATCTACTATATATAGGCAGCAAAACATTGGCAACAGCAATGTGTGAACTTCCCATCTACTAGTAATAGCTTGCCAAACATTGGTGACAGCAATTCGTGAACTTCCCATCTACTATATATAGGCAGCAAAACATTGGCAACAGCAATGTGTGAACTTCCCATCTACTAGTAATAGCTTGCCAAACATTGGTGACAGCAATTCGTGAACTTCCCATCTACTATATATAGGCAGCAAAACATTGGCAACAGCAATGTGTGAACTTCCCATCTACTAGTAATAGCTTGCCAAACATTGGTGACAGCAATTCGTGAACTTCCCATCTACTATATATAGGCAGCAAAACATTGGCAACAGCAATGTGTGAACTTCCCATCTACTAGTAATAGCTTGCCAAACATTGGTGACAGCAATTCGTGAACTTCCCATCTACTATATATAGGCAGCAAAACATTGGCAACAGCAATGTGTGAACTTCCCATCTACTAGTAATAGCCCGCCAAACATTGGTGACAGCAATTCGTGAACTTCCCATCTACTATATATAGGCAGCAAAACATTGGCAACAGCAATGTGTGAACTTCCCATCTACTAGTAATAGCTTGCCAAACATTGGTGACAGCAATTCGTGAACTTCCCATCTACTATATATAGGCAGCAAAACATTGGCAACAGCAATGTGTGAACTTCCCATCTACTAGTAATAGCTTGCCAAACATTGGTGACAGCAATTCGTGAACTTCCCATCTACTATATATAGGCAGCAAAACATTGGCAACAGCAATGTGTGAACTTCCCATCTACTAGTAATAGCTTGCCAAACATTGGTGACAGCAATTCGTGAACTTCCCATCTACTATATATAGGCAGCAAAACATTGGCAACAGCAATGTGTGAACTTCCCATCTACTAGTAATAGCTTGCCAAACATTGGTGACAGCAATTCGTGAACTTCCCATCTACTATATATAGGCAGCAAAACATTGGCAACAGCAATGTGTGAACTTCCCATCTACTAGTAATAGCTTGCCAAACATTGGTGACAGCAATTCGTGAACTTCCCATCTACTATATATAGGCAGCAAAACATTGGCAACAGCAATGTGTGAACTTCCCATCTACTAGTAATAGCTTGCCAAACATTGGTGACAGCAATTCGTGAACTTCCCATCTACTATATATAGGCAGCAAAACATTGGCAACAGCAATGTGTGAACTTCCCATCTACTAGTAATAGCTTGCCAAACATTGGTGACAGCAATTCGTGAACTTCCCATCTACTATATATAGGCAGCAAAACATTGGCAACAGCAATGTGTGAACTTCCCATCTACTAGTAATAGCTTGCCAAACATTGGTGACAGCAATTCGTGAACTTCCCATCTACTATATATAGGCAGCAAAACATTGGCAACAGCAATGTGTGAACTTCCCATCTACTAGTAATAGCTTGCCAAACATTGGTGACAGCAATTCGTGAACTTCCCATCTACTATATATAGGCAGCAAAACATTGGCAACAGCAATGTGTGAACTTCCCATCTACTAGTAATAGCTTGCCAAACATTGGTGACAGCAATTCGTGAACTTCCCATCTACTATATATAGGCAGCAAAACATTGGCAACAGCAATGTGTGAACTTCCCATCTACTAGTAATAGCTTGCCAAACATTGGTGACAGCAATTCGTGAACTTCCCATCTACTATATATAGGCAGCAAAACATTGGCAACAGCAATGTGTGAACTTCCCATCTACTAGTAATAGCTTGCCAAACATTGGTGACAGCAATTCGTGAACTTCCCATCTACTATATATAGGCAGCAAAACATTGGCAACAGCAATGTGTGAACTTCCCATCTACTAGTAATAGCCCGCCAAACATTGGTGACAGCAATTCGTGAACTTCCCATCTACTATATATAGGCAGCAAAACATTGGCAACAGCAATGTGTGAACTTCCCATCTACTAGTAATAGCTTGCCAAACATTGGTGACAGCAATTCGTGAACTTCCCATCTACTATATATAGGCAGCAAAACATTGGCAACAGCAATGTGTGAACTTCCCATCTACTAGTAATAGCTTGCCAAACATTGGTGACAGCAATTCGTGAACTTCCCATCTACTATATATAGGCAGCAAAACATTGGCAACAGCAATGTGTGAACTTCCCATCTACTAGTAATAGCTTGCCAAACATTGGTGACAGCAATTCGTGAACTTCCCATCTACTATATATAGGCAGCAAAACATTGGCAACAGCAATGTGTGAACTTCCCATCTACTAGTAATAGCTTGCCAAACATTGGTGACAGCAATTCGTGAACTTCCCATCTACTATATATAGGCAGCAAAACATTGGCAACAGCAATGTGTGAACTTCCCATCTACTAGTAATAGCTTGCCAAACATTGGTGACAGCAATTCGTGAACTTCCCATCTACTATATATAGGCAGCAAAACATTGGCAACAGCAATGTGTGAACTTCCCATCTACTAGTAATAGCTTGCCAAACATTGGTGACAGCAATTCGTGAACTTCCCATCTACTATATATAGGCAGCAAAACATTGGCAACAGCAATGTGTGAACTTCCCATCTACTAGTAATAGCTTGCCAAACATTGGTGACAGCAATTCGTGAACTTCCCATCTACTATATATAGGCAGCAAAACATTGGCAACAGCAATGTGTGAACTTCCCATCTACTAGTAATAGCTTGCCAAACATTGGTGACAGCAATTCGTGAACTTCCCATCTACTATATATAGGCAGCAAAACATTGGCAACAGCAATGTGTGAACTTCCCATCTACTAGTAATAGCTTGCCAAACATTGGTGACAGCAATTCGTGA
This sequence comes from Omphiscola glabra, assembly GCA_964017045.1. Taxonomy (NCBI): domain Eukaryota; kingdom Metazoa; phylum Mollusca; class Gastropoda; family Lymnaeidae; genus Omphiscola; species Omphiscola glabra. The sequence continues at coordinate 16,087,295 of OZ024802.1, forward strand.
ACTTCCCATCTACTATATATAGGCAGCAAAACATTGGCAACAGCAATGTGTGAACTTCCCATCTACTAGTAATAGCTTGCCAAACATTGGTGACAGCAATTCGTGAACTTCCCATCTACTATATATAGGCAGCAAAACATTGGCAACAGCAATGTGTGAACTTCCCATCTACTAGTAATAGCTTGCCAAACATTGGTGACAGCAATTCGTGAACTTCCCATCTACTATATATAGGCAGCAAAACATTGGCAACAGCAATGTGTGAACTTCCCATCTACTAGTAATAGCTTGCCAAACATTGGTGACAGCAATTCGTGAACTTCCCATCTACTATATATAGGCAGCAAAACATTGGCAACAGCAATGTGTGAACTTCCCATCTACTAGTAATAGCTTGCCAAACATTGGTGACAGCAATTCGTGAACTTCCCATCTACTATATATAGGCAGCAAAACATTGGCAACAGCAATGTGTGAACTTCCCATCTACTAGTAATAGCTTGCCAAACATTGGTGACAGCAATTCGTGAACTTCCCATCTACTATATATAGGCAGCAAAACATTGGCAACAGCAATGTGTGAACTTCCCATCTACTAGTAATAGCTTGCCAAACATTGGCGACAGCAATGCGTGAACTTCCCATCTACTATATATAGGCAGCAAAACATTGGCAACAGCAATGTGTGAACTTCCCATCTACTAGTAATAGCTTGCCAAACATTGGCGACAGCAATGCGTGAACTTCCCATCTACTATATATAGGCAGCAAAACATTGGCAACAGCAATGTGTGAACTTCCCATCTACTAGTAATAGCTTGCCAAACATTGGCGACAGCAATTCGTGAACTTCCCATCTACTATATATAGGCAGCAAAACATTGGCAACAGCAATGTGTGAACTTCCCATCTACTAGTAATAGCTTGCCAAACATTGGCGACAGCAATGCGTGAACTTCCCATCTACTATATATAGGCAGCAAAACATTGGCAACAGCAATGTGTGAACTTCCCATCTACTAGTAATAGCTTGCTAAACATTGGCGACAGCAATGCGTGAACTTCCCATCTACTATATATAGGCAGCAAAACATTGGCAACAGCAATGTGTGAACTTCCCATCTACTAGTAATAGCTTGCCAAACATTGGCGACAGCAATGCGTGAACTTCCCATCTACTATATATAGGCAGCAAAACATTGGCAACAGCAATGTGTGAACTTCCCATCTACTAGTAATAGCTTGCCAAACATTGGCGACAGCAATGCGTGAACTTCCCATCTACTATATATAGGCAGCAAAACATTGGCAACAGCAATGTGTGAACTTCCCATCTACTAGTAATAGCTTGCAAAACATTGGCGACAGCAATGCGTGAGCTTCCCACCTACTAGAAATATCCCGCCAAAAATTGGAGACAGCAACGCCGAACTTCCCAGCTACTAGATATAGCCCGCTAAACATTGGCGATTGCAATGCGTGAACTTCCCACCTATCAGATATAGCCCGTCAAACATTGGCGATAGCAATGCGTGAACTTCCCACCTATCAGATATAGCCCGTCAAACATTGGCGATAGCAATGCGTGAACTTCCCACCTATCAGATATAGCCCGTCAAACATTGGCGATAGCAATGCGTGAATTTCTTATCTATTCGATATACATAGACATTCCGTTTCTTTAAAGTGGTTTTTATCAGATTCAGCAGATGCCAAAAAGTATGATGTTCATGTAAAAATCAATCACCTTTCATACACGCTATCAAAATGTATGTATATCATATAAAAATACTACATAGGAAACACGTTTATTTACAACACTCGTAGATCTGATATAGTTACCTCGTGAACAGCATGACGTGATCATATGGTCCAATGACGTCTTGACTCGATTTTGACACAAATCGACTGAAAGCGTACAAACTTTGATTAGAGTCAATGATGTCGTTGGGAGTAGCGGAAATACGGAACTCTTCAGTGAATGCAGAGTCTTTGGCGGTCTGAAAAATAAACACATGTTATTAAGAAAATGGAAATAAAGGAGCCGATTATCAGCGTTTAACTCTGTTCTCATGATAAATGAGCAATGACTCTTGCGTTTTTCAACCGAACATTTTGGGTTATGGTACCCAAAAATTGTTCAGAAGGTTTCATGCCCTATGTAAAAAAAAATAATTAAAATTGAATTTTTAAAGTTTTGATAACATTGGGAATGTGTATTTGGAGTGGAAGCTTGGACTATTCATAAACTGACCATCATCTTTAGCACAGAGGGTATTAATTTTTAAAGTGTTCATCTTATCTATCAGTAGTTTACAAACATAATGACGGCATCTAGCTAAACTCTATAAAAGAGACTCGATCTCTTCATGTAATGTGAAACTGTATTTCTTATACAACAGATAACAATAAATAATAACAGAAGGCTCAATTCAGGTTTGCTGTTTTAAGCTAGGAATTGTGCGTGTTATGGTCGGTTCACACGATCAAATTTTCCTTCAAGCATTTGATGCAATTCGTGTATGAAGCCTTGTCACAACTTTCAAATTACTATTTGATCAAATTGACTCTAAGGGTCGGTTCATACGATAAAATGTTCCTTCAAGCATGTGATGCAATTCGTGTATGAAGCCTTGTCACAACTTTCAAATGACCATTTGATCAAATTCCGCAAAAATGAAACCACGCACAAAATAGTGCGTTCATACAACAATTGGACGCGAAATTTTATCATGTGAACTGTCGCTTATGCTTATTTCATATCGTCAACCTTCCAGATCTGGAAAGGACTTACACAATTTTTAAAAAATACATACCTCAGCTACGATGGTTTTGATAAGTCTGACACGAATTTTGTAACTAGCTGTAATACCTTGATAGAGGAGATCGACCTGAACACAGACCAATCAGATCCGTTTCAAAACAAGTTTTTAGAGACAAATCAACGACAATATATACATCATCATTTCTTTATGTTTCATACAAATTGATCACGGTACGAAAGCTTTTCAAAAATATATGTCTACAATATCTAACCCGACTATATAGTATGTCAAAATAAATAAAAAAGATTTAAAGGCAATTATCTTTTAGGCATCATTGGGGCTACGGTCACATTATTTATTCTAGGTGTGCGTCTTCTGGGCAGAAAGGCGGGTTAGCCAAAACTCAGCACCATTTTCCCGTCATCCCTTAGCTACGGGTCTTCTTTATCTGACGACACAAAGTTCACTGACTCGACAAATAGGAAAACATGTTTTTGGCATCCTGTTCTGTGGCATCCTGTTCTGGTGACATCCTGCTCTGGTGGCATCCTCTTCTGTGGCAACATGTTCACGGCAACCTGTTCTGGGGCAACATGTTTTATGACAACTTGTTCTGTTTGCATCCTGTTCTGTGGCAACATGTTTTTGGCAACTTGTTCTTGGGGCACCTGCATAGTTTTTTAAACTATAAACTCTAATAAAAACCGATTGAAGATAGTTTTATCCAATTTGCTGGGGTTTTTATCATTTGGTTTCCTCCTCTCAGGAGGAAGTCACACGGGGCGATCTGCGATCTCCACAACTTCCCTGTGACGCAACTGATTGTGTTTGTAAGTTAGTGACTGTGTTACAAGGTGGCTAAAGTCCATTTACAACGATGTAGCTGTCAAGGCATGTTTGAGTTCATAATATTTTTGTGACTTTCAAATACGGTTGTAAAACTCTAATTTAGATAATGTTTGAAGTTCCATTTTTAAAATAATTGAGACATGCATCTAATTTTAACCTTTTTATCGAAATGAAATATTAACATTTTCATATGGCTTATTAACTTACTCCAGCAATGACAAGCGTATAATAGTCCAATAAGCTCTGTAAAGCTTCAAATCTGGTCGCAGAGCTCCCAAGAAATTGACTGTAAGCTCTGTAGTCAATGACAGCGACAATATCGACATAATACGTGGAAGTAGTCTGACGACGTTTGCGACCAAGTAAAGAGGACAGTAAGGGGTTACGTGATTCCGACGTCATTTTAGCCTCATTGTCTTGACTTTGTGGACCTGCACATTTGAAACGTTGAATTGGGATCGGAAAAGAATTAATTCAAAACACGACTTGAGGATATCAGAGACAGAGGAATTCTTGGGGAACTAGCGTATGATCATCTTGTACTTGAAAAAGAAATTGAATAGAATCGAACACCCCATAGATATAACTATTGATAGGATGCTTCTGACTTAAATATATACATCAGTGTTAAGGATCGCAATGATCTCAATTGGCTTATCTAATGGGATATTAAAAAATTATATGTCAATCGCTATCAGTTCACCCTGTTCGTGTTTTTTTTTTTTTGTGTGAAAATATTATCTACACAATTCTTCAAATTATTCAATTTTTGTTGCAATGTACCACAATATAAGCTTGAATTAGCATTTTTTTTATTTAACTGTATTGTTTCTTTTCTTATTCTGATATATTTTGAGAGCCTACGATCAATTTATTTCATCACTCTGGCTCAAGTAATAACATTATTGTAGAGATTTATTTTCTCTCTAAATTGTGTTTTCCAAAGATTTAAGTCAGAGACCAATTAATTTCTGATCACTAAAGTAAATGCATTACGCAGAAAGTGCAGACATTCATAAACACATGACTTAGAAATATAATTAACATCAAATGGCCAAATACCATCACCAACAAAGATCTATTAGAAAGGACATACTAGGTGCCCATTGATGAAGACATCATAGAGAAAAGATGGAGGTGGATTGGGCATACTTTCAGAAAACCCTTAGATAGCACCGCCAGACAATGCCTAACATGGAATCCACAGGGAAAAAGAAAGAGAGCAAGACCTAAGATTACATGGAGACGCGGGCTAGAGGCAGATACGCAAAATATGGAATACACCTGGAAGCAATTGGAAAGGAAAGCACAGGACCGGGATGAGTGGAAAATTCTTGTGGACGGCCTATGCCCCGGACGGGGTAAAAAGGCATAAGAAGAAGAAAGTAAATGTATTAAAATTCAAATAAACGTGTTTCAGAACTAATTTGAGCCCCTTCTGTAACTTACTTGGTAAAATGTAATCATATATCTGTAACTGTTCTGGAGTTTCTTGAAGAACATACACATCATCATCTAGTGAACCCTCGTCTCTCTTGGACCGGGTCTCACGGCTGATGGTGTACAGTGTGCCGTTGTGCCTGAACTGACCTTTCTATGGAATAAAAACTGTTCAGCTTAGTGATGACGTGGACAGTGGTGAAACCTTAGAAGTAAGTGTTTGAGCTAAATATATCATGAGCATTGCATTATTTTTCTTGATTGCAGTTAGATGCTTTTGGTTTTTCGACAGTTGATTATATTCGTATTTAAATGAGAAAACTTATTTTTTGGAAGACAAGAAAGACAACAAAAGAAAAAGAAGTTTCGTTTAAGTAAGTTCCCTTTTAAATTTACTTCTTTTCCGTTGTTCTTTCACTCATCCATCATTGTGCGTCATTAACGGCATCCATGTGTAGAAATTATCTCTATATGAAATAATGTTTTTGAAATATTGACGATAAAAAAGGACTCTTGGAATAATTGACACGTTCACCCTATTGCTCCACTTCCACCCTACTGCTCCACGTCCACCCTATTGATCCACTTCCACCCTACTGCTCCACTTCCACCCTACTGCTCCACTTCCACTCTACTGCTCCACTTCCACCTTACTGCTCCACTTCCACCCTACTACTCCACTTCCACCCTGCTGCTCCACTTCCACCCTACTGCTCCACTTCCACCCTACTGCTCCACTTCAACCGTACTGCTCCACTTCCACCCTACTGCTCCACTTCCACCCTACTGCTCCACTTAAACCATAATTGAACACAAAAAAATTTCCTATTCGTTAAGAAACTCTGCTTCTTAAATTAACTCATTTATCACCAGTTTTCGTATCTATTTAATATCTGCGGGGGAAAAGCAGCAACACCCCTAATAGATGATTTTACTAATGGTTGCCAGAGCTTTAGGTATAACTTTGCAATGTTTTTAAATAATGTTCGCATTTACAGTTTCAAAATCATTCGTGTTTAGATTGCTACCATTACGCCAGTTTTTAATGATTGGTTTTAGATAAACTCAGGTTTAACGATATTGGCATCCATAAAGCTTGTGATGATGCTACTATGTATAGCGATTCTAAGCGTGCCCCAAACATACAAACAGTAAAGATGAAGAGTATTCTCCTAATGCCAGGCGGTTGGTCCTCTTGATCTCCATGACAGCTTCATTGGTCACATCCTGGTAGAAAGCTGTGTTCTGTTAGAGCAAGACAGGCGTGTCCAAGTGTTACAGATATTAGCAGCGTGGATTATACAAAGGTCGTTTTGTTTTATAACTTGAGTCACTTATTCGAAATATTATAATATTTTAAAGAAAGTGATTGATTGTTTAGTTTTATGAGTTTTCCTTTTTTTTAAAAAAAAAGTGGCAGAACTGACAAGCATTGACAAATGATGGCAACTTTTGTTCTGTTCAGCCTTTCAAAATTTCGGTTTAAAAAAAAAAAGCAGACAAAACCAAGCAATAATCGACTATGATAGTAAAATATGTCTCAAAGATTCCCAGGTCGACATTAAACGGTCATATCAGATTTGATAATAAGATAGCTAGGAAAAAAATAAATGTAATCTAATTTTAATCTTCCTGAAAATTTGTTCCTATAATACACTGCTCACATCCACCAAAAAAAAATGCAGTCAACCAATTCTAATTTGGATGGTTTTACAGTAAGCCCCGCAGGTTTTAGTTTTGAAAATATTTCTTGTACAAATTTCACACGTGTGACGCGGTTATCTGTAAATTTTTTAAAAAATTAAATTTATTTTAAAAAATTGTGCAGCTCCTCAGGGAAATATAAAAAAAAGGTGTTAAACCCGAGTAACATTAAGGCAGTGGTTCTCAACCTTCCTAATGATGCGACCCTTAAATATAGTTCCACAAGTTTTGGTGCCCCCCCCCCCCCACAAAATTATTTTAGTTGCTACTTCATAACTGTAGACTATACATGCGACCCCTGTGAAAGGGCGTTCGACCCACAGGTTGAGAACTGTTGCATTAAGCAGTCCCATTCTTGTCTGTTAATTGGCAACAGTTAACTAATCTAGTTTAAGCGCTAGTAACAGCGATAGAATCACATAGGAAATTTCTTATGGACCAAATAATTTGACGACTTATTTTCACCACCCCTGACCTCATTGTCTCCTAGCATCTCTCGTCTTGTCGTGTAGAGTCCATCAGGTCCGTGGGTCAATGTATGTAGCGGAATAGTGGGGGGAATGTGTGAAACTTTCTTCAACGTGAAATGAAAGGTATCGTTGTCCCCTGAGGTTAAGGTTACGTTGATTAACTCGGCCATGGAGATACCTCTTATCTCCGGTTGAGAGTATCGCAGGCTGACTGTTATAAAATATATAAATATATAATAAGCATTTTTTAAATAATTTTTTTTTAAGTTATGGATTTTTCAGAACAATGTATCTCATATAAAATCTTGTTTTGCATCTATAGATATTATTAAGAGACAATCTACAATGCTAATAATACATTATTTTATAGTCTTGCAGTTGTTCAGAAACTACGTTGAGAAAAAAATAATAATACGAAAAAATTGTAAAGTGACATTCATTTTCTTGTATAATTTTTAACGCGTGCATGTTCAACTTTGAATAAAAAGAAGTACAATATAAAATCACAAAGTGGATGATTTTGATACTTCTGATTTGGAAAAGTGAAACTGTCACTGTTACAAAAACAATTTAAATAATTGCAAAAAGAGATTGGCTTTTTTATGAAACAATTGTACATAGCATTTAGCTTTGTTGAAATCTTAATCGTCACTACAAGCTTAAGTAAGAAATATAAAGTCATACCTGACATGGAATCACATTGCCCCAACCACAAAATTTGACAGATTAGAATTTTCACTTCAATAGCAGCTAAAATGATTAACAATTTAGCCATCTTGTATAAAAAGTATGAGCTGAAAACCAAAATTCTGTATTTATTTATTGAGGCAAAATATAGTGGTAAAGCCCCTAGTGGGAATTTAAAAACAAATACTTGAATAGAAAGTAAAATTCAAAAGTAAAAAAAAAAATAATAATAACAGTTAATTTACGAACACGATGATCTGTTTCCAACAAGTAAATCCAATTACTGTTGACCCGACGCTAAGGATAAATATTTAGGTACTTACAAACTAAAGTTAAAGTTTTTTGTCTCGACTTAAGGGGAAAAAAAAGCAACTGTATATTTTAATAAGGAAGTTAATTGTAAATGTAAAGCAGGTAATTTCTGTAAAGAATATGGCGTGATTGGTGTGACGAGTGGGCGGGGGTTAAACGAATTTGATGTCACAATGAAAACGGAACATTATAGTTTTTAAATATACACTTAATACCGCAAAATTACAGACCTTTGAACATTATTCTTTTATACAAACAATTTTTTTTTCAAAATACGATAATTGAGAATATCAGTACAGATATGTGAGGTCCAAGAAATAACCTCTGATCAAGTTAGAGGACGGCCCGGAGGGGGAGAATCGGGGTGTAATAACTTTGACAGTCGTTAAATGTATGTCTGTGGAGATGGAATTCATAGAATTGGGACTACCACGTGAAGTGAGATGCAATGGGGCGTCCATGGCAAGTGAGATGCAATGGGGCTACCACGTGAAGTGAGATGCAATGGGGCTTCCGTGGAAAGTGAGATGCAATGGGGCTACCACGTGAAGTGAGATGCAATGGGGCTACCACGTGAAGTGAGATGCAATGGGGCGTCCATGGCAAGTGAGATGCAATGGGGCTACCACGTGAAGTGAGATGCAATGGGGCTACCATGGGAAGTGAGATGTAATGGGACTTCCGTGGAAAGTGAGATGCAATGGGGCTACCACGTGAAGTTAGATGCAATGGGGCTACCACGTGAAGTGAGATGCAATGGGGCTACCAAGGGAAGTGAGATGCAATGGGGCTACCACGTGAAGTGAGATGCAATGGGGCTACCACGGGAAGTGAGATGCAATGTGGCTACCACGGGAAGTGAGATGCAATGGGGTACCACGGGAAGTGAGATGCAATGTGGCTACCACGTGAAGTGAGATGCAATGGGGTACCACGGGAAGTGAGATGCAATGTGGCTACCACGGGAAGTGAGATGCAATGGGGCTACCATGGGAAGTGGGATGCAATGGGGCTACCATGGGAAGTGAGATGCAATGGGGCTACCATAGGAAGAGAGATGCAATGTGGCTACCACGGGAAGTGAGATGCAATGGGGCTACCATGGGAAGTGAGATGCAATGGGGCTACCACGGGAAGTGAGATGCAATGGGGCTACCAAGGGAAGTGAGATGCAATGGGGCTACCATGGGAAGTGAGATGCAATGGGGCTACCACGGGAAGTGAGATGCAATGTGGCTACCACGGGAAGTGAGATGCAATGGGGCTACCACGGGAAGTGATGTTGAAGCAAAATTTGCGTGACGCCATCTAGGGATGGCCCGAGACCCGATGGAAATACAATGGCTAAATGGATACTGATGTACCCGAGGATCTGTACAAGACATGGCGTGTGGCCGTATGTTAAACTGTGGCGATACCCATGAAGGGTTACCCCCATGAGCTTGGGATTTAACGTTAATCAATTCTTAACTTGATCAGTAATGAACAGGAATCTACCATTACAACGACATGATCAAATATACTCTACGAAATCAAACTATAGAATGAGCAAGGATACTTACTGAACGGCCAGGTACAGACGGTGACAGGTATAAACCCGAATACTGCAAGTATCAACTTCCGAAATGAGCGGGTGATATCGAACTTGCCTTTATGTAGCCCACCTGTGGTCACCATGACGTTGGCGTCTCGAGTTGTACCTCGGGTTTGTGAGTGACATAACGACGATTTTACGACACGGCGCACACCTGTGTGCCACTTTTGAAAAGTTCAGTGGGTGGGCACATTTCTTAGGTTAACAGTCACGACAGTGATACTCTGGTCGTGTTTCTTTTTCCTATAGTTAGCACACTGCAACATAAAATAAAATTTTAAAGGGATCCGGTTTCCCGTTTGGATACCGATCCCTAGTGGGATCACTTCCCTATTTGAATACCCTTCATCGTATGGAATCTCAGTCCCGATGGGATTCCGATCCCAATGGTATCACAAACCCGTAGGATCCCTTTCACAGTGGGATCCGGATTCCTGTGGCGTCCCCTTGGGATCCTTTTTCCAGTGGGTTCCCGATCGAAGTGGGTTCCCCATCCAGATGAGTTCCCGATTCCGTGGGATCCCGTTCACCGATGGATCCCAATAGGATCCCGTTTCCAAATTAGATCTCATTTCCCGATTGGATCCTAATCCGGTGGGATCCCCGGGAAAGTATTGAAGTGAATTGAAATAAACTAATATTTTATTAATCTTTTAGATCAAACCATGGATCGAACCATATACATACACACGTGGAACAATATAGAACTTTCTGGAACATCCTAGATTAAATTTAAAAACCTCCTCGAAATGTGCAAAGAATTACTTTTGTAAGTAATTATTTTTCGGATACGAAAACTTCTATAACTTGCTTTTGATATTTTTTTTAGCTATGCCTGTAATTAGGGGTGGGGGGGTATAAAAAATCACTCCTATAAATAATTGAGTTAAAATTTAAAAGTTGTCCCATCAAAGTCGGTCTTAAAATGCTAAAGATATACTTTTGTTTTTAAATTTTCGAACTTTCCGGACCATTCTAGAACGACTATGAAGTTTATGGCTACCAAGCTAGGCTTATATCCATTCACATAGAACCTATAGTATTTTCACAGCCTAGTGGTGTTTATACAACTTATATTAGGAAGAATGAAAAGGGGGGCCCCCGGCCTCACTGGGATGGATATCATCAGTTATTTTACCATTCTTGAATAAGGATGATGCATATGTACTAAATTTGGTCAAGATCCATCCATTCATGTAGGAGTATTTGATGGTAATTTTATTTATATATCTCATATAAGAAAAAAAGATTTTAGGGCCTCTGGCCCCAAACTGAAATTTATAAAAAAGTCCCCACTCCCCCAGTATTTTTTTTATGGATGACGGATATATGTGCACATTTTAAAGACGTTTCTTTGGCTAACCGCCAGCTTAATTAAGTTTAAAAATTGCAAATATTCACGGTTCAACACAATGAATGTTTAAGCTAGAGCTGCACATGGATTTCCCAGAAAATTCTGGAATAGCTCTTGGGTACTATTTTCTATCTTTCTTCGAAGACCTCATTCATTCACTTTACACGTGTATACATTTGCCTTCTAGGGGTGACACTCCATAAAGTATCCCATTATTAATGCATGGCGTTATGACCTTCATAACGTGACAGTCTACTTCCAAATGCTACAACCTTCTCTAGTCACGGCCTACTCTCGTTGTCTAGGGTCTCTTCTCTAGGTCCACACAATGACACAATTAAGTCGACAATAATTCCTCATATTTCATAAATCAGTTCTTTATTTACTTTATACAAAACGTCGTTCCATCCAGGGTCACTACACACACATAAAGTCCACAACAAATCTCTCGGTCTCTCCTAATAGATCTCTTGTCCTCCCTAATAAATCTCTGATCTTCCTAATACAAAATCTATCATTCTACTAACTAACACACTGACCTTTTATACACACTCACTCGTTTATTAATAGTTCCCTCTCAACCAATGACCATTCAGCAACACTAATACAATTCCTAACACAACTCATGCATCCAAAAAGTGTTCACACCAACAACAGTGGTTCTCATACAAATCATGTTCACAACACATGGCTGATTTCAGGTCTGCAAACACAATGACATTTGCTGTTTTATTTGTAGAGATGTGTGAATACACTGCTCTAACTTACTTCCGCTATATCCCCACCCCCACCCATCTCCCCGCTCCGCCCCACCCGAGCCTCAAGAAGATATACCTTTGAAAAGTTGCATTGATGAATTTATTTCTGTTTCCAGAATGTTTATGATGCGTCTGGATAAACCATTGGTAATTAGAATGAAACCAGCCTTTTTTAACCTAAACTTATCCTTACTGAGGCATGCGCTAGTTTTGACATTTGTCTCGTGCTAGATACTTTGGTCTTTGGAAGTTTAGAATTATAGTTAAATACATGAATGTCGGAGCATTTTGAAATAGTTCAAATGTAAACTGAAAAAAAAAGCAAAACAAGAATATTTTAAAAATATTTGTGTGACTACACTGATAGTACTTTTGTTCTTTTTTTACAAACTTGTCAGGTCATGACATTTCAGTTAAGACTTTTTTTTTTTTAAAAAAAGCTTCATTTTTTAACACCTTAGAATGCAAGCGATTTTAATACATGCCATTAAGATACAACGCGAAGATACAATTTAAAAAACAACCATGTTGTCATTTGTATAACAATTAAAGAGAGTTGCAAATGTACCTTTAACCAATGGAATGGCTGGAAATGGTGGAACCAATGAAAAATCGACATGCTTTATTATAGTTGATGTTGTTACAGTCTGTCAATCAGTTAGTCCGTCAACCATTCAGTCTGTCAAATCAGTTTGTCAATCAGTCAGCCTGTCAATGGGCCAGTCAGTAAAGCCATGGTAATTGGCTTTTATATATGTATTTAATTTTGGAACAATAAATTATTTATAATGTCATTTTTGCTAAAGTTAAAGGTTTCTATGCGTATGAGATGCAGGAAGCTCTTCCATATTGACGTCCATAAAGTCGGCCGGCTATTAAAAATTGATATGATCATAGATTGTCATTGTTGTCGGTGGGGTGACTGTGGTGATCTGACTTATGTTTGAAATGTGAGAGGTGTCTCTCGTGTGAGATATCCTCTTGGCACAATGTTCAGGAGATTAATTTAATTAAGCCAAATTAACACACCAACATAATAACCTTATATCTATATACATATAGACTGAAACGAAGTCTTTGTAAGAAAGCATAGAGGCTTAATAATATCGTGTGACATAGATGGCATGTAGCTTAATAAGATATTATGACATAGATGGCATGTAGCTTAATAAGATCTTATGACATAGATGGCATGTAGCTTATTAATATTTTGTGACATATATGGCATGTAGCTTAATAAGATCTTGTGACATAGATGGCATGGCGGTGACAGTCATCATCCGTGAAATGTTCACGAAAAATTAAGTTTAACTCGGGAACGGGTGAATACTCTGATTTCCCCTCCTGCTCACAACATAACTCGCCTGAGCTTGACTCAGGGGTGTATGTGAACTTTGCTGAAATTTCAACCTGACGACATGTAGTGGTTGTTACCGTGGTCAAGGTTACAGTATCGACCTCATAGTTACCGAAGCTTGACCTAGTTCTAATCATGATACCTCGCTTGCGTGGAAGCGGCAGGTGGTTCATGCATTCAACATCCGTGGGTGTGTTATCTAAATCAACCAAAGTACTGATTACACAATAAATCTCAGGCACTTTATCCCCTTCAATATGTCGAGATTCCCTAACAATAAATTCACAATCAATAATAGTTTCAACATTGCCATGTGAAAACTCTGTAACAATGTGTTCATAATGAATTATACAATCAACATCATCACAGTAAGCATCAATAATACATTGTTTATAATCAATATTGGCATCAGAGTCACCATGTGAACCCTCAAGATAGCATTAGTTTCATAATCAGCAGTATTATCAAAATTACCACATGGAGCATCACTAACACTAGGTTCATGATGAATATTATCGAATTCACAATATAAAGCCTCAAAAATACTGGGTTCTAAATCAAAACTAGCATCAAATTCACAATTAGTGTCATTAATAACAGTAGTCCCCTACTCAGCAGTATTATGAAAATTACCATCTAACACTTGGTTCATAATCAAAGTCCCCCTGTGAAAAATCACTGGCCATGGGTTCGTGATGAATATTATTTACAAAACTTCCATATGAAACATAATTTACTTCCTAACCGTCAGCCATGTTATACTAATCGGCTTAGAACATCAGCCAGAACATTTTCAGCACCCGAAATTGGTCTTATTGTAAAATTGTATTCCTGTAATGTTAACGCCCATCTCGCAACCCGATTATTAATGGATTTTGATGTTTGTATAACAGTCAACGGTTTGTGGTCAGTCTCAATTGTGAAGTGACAGCCGTATAGGTATCGCGAAAACTTTGTGATTGTCCAGACGACCCCTAAACATTCCTTCTCTATAACCGAGTATCGGATCTCGCGAGGTAGCAATTTCCTACTCGCGTAAGCTATGGGGTGAAGTAATCCCTGTCGCTCTTGCATTAAAGAACCTCCTATAGCGGTATCGCTAGCGTCCGTTCGGATCACGAATTCAATATCCAGGTCTGGAAGAATGAGCACTGGCTGTGTAGATAAAGCATGTTGCAGTTTTGCTAAAGCGTCCACGCACTGACTTGTCCACTGAACTTTATCCGGTTTTCCTTTTTTTGTGAGATCTGAAAAAATCCCTGAAATACCTGCTAAATCCGGCACAAACTTTCTATAATAGCCAATAAGTCCAAGCAAACTTCTTACTTGTCTTTTGGTATGCGGCGGTTTTATGTTGATTATTTTACTGATAACACCTTGTTTTGGCTTCTGTGTGCCCTATCCTACTATGTGGCCTAGAAACTCGATTTCTGTGAAACCAATTTCCATTTGTGTGGGTCGCGCTGTCAAGCCTGCGTTTTCTAGTCTATTTAGTACTTGCTCTAGTGCCTTGTTATGGTCTTTTATAGAACTGCCAAAGACGCATATGTCATCAAAAAAACTGACTGCATTTTTCTGCCCATCAAGAACCCGGCGCATGCAGCGTGCAAAAGTGGCTGGTGCATTACATAGCCCGAAAGGCATGTATTTAAATTAGTATAACCCCAAGTCAGTTTGAAATGATGTATATTTTCTAGAGTTCCTATCAACCGGTATTTGCCAGTACCCTTTAACTAAGTCAATTTTTGAGAAATACTTAGCGTTTCTTAGTTCAACGAACAAGTCTTCCTGGTTAGGAATCGGTTCTGCGTCCGACACGGTAATTGCATTTAATTTTCTATAGTCGATGCAGAATCGAGTGGATCCATCTTTTTTCTTTACTAACACGATAGGTGATGAATAAGAGGAGGATGACTCTTCTATGATGCCTTCTTTTTCCATCTGATGAACTTCCTTAATGATTGTCTCTTTCGGTGAAAATGGTATTGGGTATGGTCTTACACATACGGGTTTATTATTAGTTACCTCAATGGAATGAGTAACTAGTGATGTCTTTCCTGGCTTATTGGTGATTGTGTCGGTGTAGTTATGTAATATATCCGCCAATATTTGTCTATCGTCCTGAGTGAGATCTGGATTGATCCTTACATCTTTGATAGTTTCAGTTTTCTCTATGGTTTGAGTCGTTACTGTATTTATAATACTTTGCTCGTTGTCCTCCTCATTGTCTTCTATTACTACTGCGTATGCCGCTACCGATTCCTTAATATTTTTCTTCTCATTCATTTCTCTGCTGACATTCTAAATATTTAGTTTCTGACTTGTTATTTTCCCATGTTCCTGGTCCCTTTTAAAATATTCAACAAACAAATTTACATGGTAAGTCTTTCTCTTTCCTTTCTCTAAGATGACATAATTAAGTTCCCCTATTTTGTCTACTACTTTATATGGACCGTGCCAACGTGCCCTCTGTAGTTTACTCCCCGTAGAGGGTCTCATGACTACCACTAGACTCCCTATATTAATAGTTTTACTACGGGCTTTCCGGTCGTACATCTTCTTCTGTTTAACCCCAGATTCTTTTAGGTTCCTACTCGCCAGTGTGCCACTCACTCGTAGTCGCGATCTCGTAATTTTTCCAGGTACTCATGGGATGTTTTTTCCTCTGCCTGGTCAGTCTTTCCAGCAAAAATGTTTCTTAGGATATTTATGGGCCCTCTTATCTTTCTCCCGAACATCAAATCAAAAGGAGAGAATCCCGTTGATTCATTTTTGCAATCCCTATAAGCGAATAAGATAGCTGGGACGCGTGATTCCCAGTCTTTAGGATGATCCATCGATACTTTAGTAAGTAAGGTTTTGAGAGTGCCATTAAAACGTTCAACCATACCGTTGCTTTGAGGATGTAATGGAGTACTGAAGCGTTGTGTTATGCCCATGAGTTTAGTCACTTGATTCATCAGATCGCACTTAAATAGACCCCCGTTGTCTGATAAAATTTCGTCTGGTAATCCCATTCTAGTAAATTTAGTTAGAAGTGCCTCCTGAATATTCTCGGCGGTTATTCTTTTAAGGGGTATTGCTTCTGGCCACCTAGTTGCTGTGTCTACCAGAGTAAGGATGTAACGATATCCCTTTGTCGATATTATGGGGCCAACGAGGTCAATAGCTACTTTCCCCCATGGCTATTCAATTAACTCCATTTTGCCCAAGGGGGCAATACCTCCAGCGCTTTGCTTTTTCACTTTCTGACACACATAGCAGGTCATACAATAATATCTGACATCTTTTGTTATGCCAGGCCACCAGAATTCCTCCAACACTCGTGCCTTTGTACGGGCTATCCCCATGTGTGCTGAGAAGCTATTATCTCGAGCTATTTCCAGCACTACTTTCCTTAATGGTTTTGGGACAGCTAGTTGTTCCCACACCTTGTTTTGGCCATTACCACTCTGACAACACTCTCTAACTAAAAGTCCCTCCCTGTATCTAAATTGTGATGGTCTACCCGCCCTAACTTGTCTCCTAGCTGCTCGTGTCTACGTTTCAATGTCAGATCACTGTGTTGTAATGTTCTAAATTTATCCTCCGTCACCTCTAGTTCTGTTATATGTCGCTTTATCGGGTCAATCTCCTCCGATTTTTCCCCTGTGCCCTGGTAACAACTGCGGCTGTTATGGCGGTATCCCATCCCATTGTTGCCCCCCTTAATATTCCCAATAATTAGATCAACTGGTGGGTCCTTTAATATGGCCGCCTTTGTCCATCCTGAAAAGTAGGGTGATTTTATGTAGATTTTTCCTAGTCTATAAACCATCTGTTGCCCATCAAACAAAATACATGTCACTGTTTCGTTAATTCTCTGTCCCTTAGATTTTCGTATAATGGATTCCCTTACTCCCACAATTTCACACCCTGTGTCCCTTAATACTTTAACCTTAATACCGTTTACTCCCCCCTCAGTTGTAATTATACCTGAATTCGTGCTCCCCATACAACTAAAAGCGGCTTTTCCTTTTCCTCCCCATTTTCCGTTTCTTCCTTGTCATCTTTTATCCCCTCTGTAACTTGGTCCTTCTCTATAATTGTTATCCCTATGCAGTTGCTGTAGTCTCCTGCAATTCTCAATGTTATGTCCCTCAAAGCGGCATAACTGGCAGTAGCGTCTTCCCCTCTGTGTGTTTCTTTCCGTAACATACCCCTGTGTGACCGCACGTGTCAGTACTTTAGTCGGATGTGCTGCCAAATAATTGTCCCCCGACTCAATGACAGCCTCGAGATTCATATTGTTTTTCTCTAATATATGTTTAACTATGTCCTGATTTATTGTCTGAAGTATTTTGTCCACTATTGTCAACGCTATCAAATTTTCGTAAGTTCTCTCTGTCTTCGTCAGGTCAATCCACCTAGTAAGATAATGTTGTATCCGATGTGCATAAGGCGTCAAGCCCTCGTCCTTGTCTGGTGTCATTCGGGCCAGTTTCTCTCTATATCCCTGCGCAGTCAGTCTGAAATGTTTCGACAGTGCAGTCTTGACCTCCTCATAAGTGGCCTCCACTCCTGTTACTTGGCCTCCTCGTAAGTGGCCTCCACTCCTGTTACTTGACCTCCCCGTAAGTGGCCTCCTCTCCTGTTACTTGACCTCCTCGTAAGTGGCCTCCACTCCTGTTACTTGACCTCCCCGTAAGTGGCCTCCACTCCTGTTACTTGACCTCCTCGTATGTGGCCTCCACTCCTATTACTTGACCTCCTCGTAAGTGGCCTCCACTCCTGTTACGCGCGCTGCGAAGCAGACTGGTAGCAACTCGGGTGGCATCAATTTTCTAAGCTCATTATTCCAACTGTCGGTTGTCCATTTATTCATCCTGGCTTCGTCCTCAAACCGCATGAGGAAGAAGTCCAAATTATCAGCACGTCCATCGAACATTGGAAGTTTATTTTTGGATCGACCTGTGTCAGTCGATTGTACTCTGGCCCTATCATCTATTTTCCCTCTATCTATCTCAGCCATTTTTATTTCATGTTCTTGTCTTTCTTTTCTCTGTCTTTCTTCCTTCTCATACGCGCGCATGTTTCGTTCCTCGTCTTTTTTCCTCTCCATGGCTCGCCTATGTTCCTCTTCTGCTTTTTCTTGGGCTCGCTTATGCTCATCTTCTGCTTTTCTACGTTCATCTTCTATTTTTTTCCGTTTAGCTTCTGCTAATTCTAATTCTTCTAATTTCTTAACGGCATATTTTGTGATCTCTTTCCCTTCTAACCCTAAACCTGTTGCCTCCTGTCTAAGTTCTGTGTTCGATTTCATTGTAACGGTTTCACTTCCCCCCAAGTTATATGGTATTACTTTTTACAAAAAATGTATACTATACAACAAATAATGTTAATTTTGCTAGCCAAAAACTAACCTGACATTACATGGGGAAAATATACAGGCTTCCAATAGCATAATAAAAAAAAAATAAATATATCTACTTAATTACCCGGTCTTGGAAACAGCGTAGGTAGCTTGCTTCTTGCACCAGCAAAACAGTAGTGGTGGTGTCCAATGTCATAAAGCCACAGGAACAGTAGCATACAGCAGCGTATAGGTGCAGCAGGTACGGAACATCAGTTACAAGAACAGCGGTACAGGAACAGCAAGTACAGGAACAGCGGAACGGCAGCGGCTGGTGACAGGAACAACAGGAACAACGGTATAGCAGCGGCTGATGACAGGAACAGCAGGCCTCAACAGCAGCGATGTACAGTAACAATTACAGGAAACAGGACCAGAAATCATCAGGAACAGGACCAGTAGGTAAAGGGAACATCAGGAACGGCGGCAGCAACGGGATACATGATCAGCCGGTACTGGGATCAGAGTAAAGCAGCGGCTGTTGACAGGATCAGCGGAACAGCAGCGGTTGGTAACAGGATCAGTGGAACAGCAGCGTCTCGGCTACAGAGAGGTACAGGAACAGCAGGACAGCAACCTCAGTAATGGATTATAGAGTACCGCACAGCAATAACTATATAAATAATGTCATTGAACGTTATACATTTTGAAAAACCTGACTCCACAAGAAATCTCTGGCTTCGGACAGGCTATTATGTGAACGATGGTAGGCTTGTATGGTTGATTTGATATGGCTTCGACGAACCTTCACTGTGAGCGATAGTAGGCCTGGATGGTTCGGTCGGCTAGCTTTAACGGGCCCCCACTGTGGCGAAAAGAACGTCGTCTAGAGGATGAGGTCCCTTCTGTAGCCACAGACAATAGTTTCAGAGTCTTAAAAAGACTCTGGTTATTCAGCTCCTGGAAAGCTGGCTCCTATAAAGCCGATAGTTTATAAGGGAAAACACGTAACGTCGTCTAAGAGTCATCAAATGTAGTTTTTTTTCTGGTTATGAAATAAGTGTTCAAACACATTGGTTTCTACTCGATAGCCATGTAAAGTGACTCAAAATAATAATCGTTCTCTGCTTTAATAATAATCTGTCTCTCCTTTTATACATTTATTGACCATGCACTCGTGATAACAAGAAAAATGTTCACATTCATTCACCACTCTAATGTTTCCCCAACTCACAACAAACACTTGCTCCCCTGGGGTCCCCCCCCCCCTGCCAAGACGGTCATACTCGTCGGAAACTACAGCCAATACCACGAGCGCTCCCTTTCCGCCCCCCAAACATACACACAAAAAAGTAAACACACAATCTGACCGTGACAGTACCTTTAACCTAATTAGTGGACCTATGAAATATCGCTACGCTCGGTATATTCAATTATCTGTATATTTAAGGTTTATCTTGTTAAATTCGTATAATATTCAATTATAAATATCGCACTGGCCGCTCCAGATTATAAGCCGATAACTTACTTACCGTATTTCGCATACATCGGTATTTTTTAATTCATTTATTTTTGCATCTTCACAAGTTTAAAGATTTAAATAGCACTGTATTTAATTACCTTTACATCAATATAAAGGTCTACAATTTTAATAACAGTTCTTGCTAAGTATCATACATGCACACTATATTCTCAAATTATATTTCAACATAAAAGTACGATTTTTAAACTAGGGTAAGTGTTAATTATACATTGTAAGAGGGCAGTATATTTTTAAAAATATTTTTCTTTGCATAACCATAATTTAAAGTTTAATCTATTCCATGTGTTTTAAGTTATAGAATATGGAAACTTTAAAAAGAAATTATATAATTTTCGTATATTAAGAATTTAAATGGCGCAGACAAAAAGTGCACATTTCATCAACTAGTATATCGAAAGCGTTTGTCTTTTCTTTTAATGTGAAACTTCTGTAACAAAATTTTCCTGAATGACAGAGGTTAAAAAAATACGTAGCCTATACTTATTATGCCACACGGTTTTTTTTTTAATTTATATTTTTTCTTTGCATGAATCTCTCAGAGAGCTGAAAAAAAAATGAAATATTTTTCTGAACTATCATTTAGATTATCATGTACATTCTATTAAAAAATTTACTTGTACTAGTTTTAGAAAAAAATCTTATTCCTAATTATTGTTAAATTTAAAATAAATGCTGTGGATTTGGTTTTTAAAAAGTGTTTTCAAGCGGGATTTAAGACGTCTTTGATCCTTATTATGGCTGATTTTGGCAATTCCCACCGGAATGTTAGAAATGCAACCTTCAAAATGTATTAAAGAAACAACTAATTCAAGTATGCACCAAAATGCGGCCCTGCATTTTAAATTTGCCCGACTGTCTATAGCACCCTAAATTTTTGCACCCCTTCCCTCGCGCTGATCAATGTTACTGTATGGGGTTGATAATAAGTTTGTGCCAAATGATTACCCTGGGGCATGCCACAAACCATAATGCCTCCCACAAACCCTTAAAAATGTCTTTCCCCGATCAAAAAATATAATAAAATAAATTAATTATATGAATTCAAGTATATTTAAAAATAAACCTCTTGATTTTAAAATTAATAAAAAAATTTCTGGGGAGCAAGATCCCCAGTCCCTTCAATCGATCAAGATTCACCGTTGCCCTCAATTGCCGCTCTACTTCCCGATGAATATGATCGCCGATTTTGGTATCGATAGATCCACTGCCTAGTGGCTCAGCTACTGTTAGTGCTGCCATGGGTGGCCAAATATTTCTGCCGTCCCCCCCCCACTTTTACGATACAAACTCTGCAGTTGACGAAAATGCCACTCCTGCATATAAAGAAAAGGTGTCACCTGGGTGGACCTTCCCGCCCCCTTTCGCCTTATCTCGACGACGCTGGCAGGGGCGTATCTGGAGAATTTGGCGTCATGGGACGAGATTTATTTTTACGCCCCCTCTCAAATCTGAAACGGATTATTTTCAACCTTAACATTATACAATCAAAGGCCCTTTTTTGCCTCCCCCACCCAATCCGGCTAATCTGGCGCCCTGTGACATGTGTCTGATCTGCCACCCGTTAGATAAAACAACTCTGGCCACTGGCAAATGGAACAGCCCCTCCCACCGAAAATTTGAAATACCCCCAAGAGGAAAAATGTCTGAAAGAAACTTTGCTTCAACCCCGTCTATCATAATCTGACCTAAGCCGCACGATTTGTTTATTAACATTCAAGCAATATTCAACTTGCCTATGAAATATCACTTGTGCAAACAATCACAAGCTCTTCACCTGGCGGCCTTTGTCCCTCGAGTTCTTTGTCCCTATGAATATGGCATACTTTAAACTCAGCATCTCTTGTGAAGCAATTGCTTGGCTTATTGATGTAGACGGATTTCTTTATTTAATTTTTTTTTTTATGTAGACATTGTTTCCATCGGTTGAAAAATTAATTGTGTACAGAAGCAGATTAATATTTCAAAAGCTTTATGTGCCTCTTTTTTTCCCCATGAGCGTGTGCCTTGTTCAATTTTTTTTCTTAAAATACTAATTGCCATTCAAGTACGAACACAAAGGTCACGGCCGGTTAAATTATTTACATGTTGTGCGAAAGTAATTTTTTTTTTAAAAACTATTTTCTTTAGGTATAATAATTGAACTATTCAATAGGCGTTTATTTTTTCATACTGTATGAATTGTTTAGACCATATGTCGCGTCAATTAAGACGTGGTCCCATCTTCCGTCAATAAATGAACAAACCTACACAAGATAAGCAGCGTTTTGTGGTAAAAGTTTTCAACAGACCGAAAATATATTGTTACAATCGTAGATCTATGATAGTGATAAGGTTCAGTTCTAGGCAGATCATTGGTGATCTCTAGAGAGAATTCAATGATTACTTTTTTTTTTTTCTAAACTGCTCCCTGTTCTGAAGCTGATATCACTTTACAAATTGTCAATTTGATTGTTTTTCTTTTGGATAAAAAAAAAATACAAAAAAATCTCCACCTAAATGGTTCCAAACTCTTCGAATTACATTTTTCTTCGATTTGTCTGCAGACGGGTCTATGCGTTTTTTTCCATTTGAAGGGTCGAGTAGAAAAAGTACTTAAGTGTATTTTTGAAGTTTTGAGAAAAATGAGTTTAAATTTTTTAAATTCTTATTTAGATACATTAAAATCTGCTCGAGGTAGCTCTGAATCAAACACTTGTGGATATTTTTTATGAATGGTATTTACAGGAATGATTCAGGGGAAGGTATCAAATATAATGCCGGTCTTAATTCATTTTTTGAAAAATTGTAACTTAAGTACTTTTTCTACTCGGCCCTTCATTTTGACTTTATCTCTTTAAATCCAATGAGTAGAGGACTACGCAATATCCTTAGAAAACAACTCTTTCCAACAGCAACAGTCAAATATTGCTAATTATAATTTATTCTAATATTATGTACGATAAATGGCTCAAGACTTGATAAGTCATGAGAGAACTTGGTAAGGAAGATTTCTATTTTATTTTTACTTGAAACGTAGGCCTGGAGTAAATGGGCCAGTTGCGCCATATTTTAACCCCCCCCCCCCCCAAACTGATTGTTTAACGTAAGTTTTGTAGTGCATTATAGTTGTTATTTATATTTTATTTTAAAAAGAGGTTGGAGGTAACTGAAAACAAACAAAAAATATTTTGCGGCAAAATCAAACCCGAAATTCGCATTGACTTAAGTTGTTTTGTTTTTTTTCTAGTATACAATTTATAGTTTTTAAAGGCTGACTCGAGCTCAGAGTCATTTTTATCACTTATAATTAGTAAAAGCTCATTGACCTCAATGTCATTTATAGAGACCGAACGAATGTGAAATTCTGATTTCTGCCGAAACCGAAATGAATTTCGGACGATATCGAAGCCAAAAGTTTAACGAGACTTTCGGCCGAAACCGAAAGATTTAGAATGTTGGAAAATCTTCCGCGCATACGTTCTGCTTACGTCGAAAAATGATGGGGGAAGTATAGATATTAAATATTAGATAAATATTCAATGAATACTTTGAATTTTACCATGTGAATTAAAAAGTAATTTAAGTTAATTTAAGTCGGGCCGTGCGAAGGAACGTCAGAGACCTCCCCCGGCGTGAAACGTCCCCACCAGCAACCGCTCGATCGGGTTTGCCGGCGGGGACCCTCCCCGCCCGGAGACATCTGGTTGACCGAAGACGCTGCGTTTAAAGCGTCCGCATTCCACTTTCCTAGGGGCCGTGACGGTAAATTAACGTCCTAATATCTCCCCCACCCGTCCCGGGGAAGCATCGGACGCCCTCTAAGAGGGATTCTACAGTGGGTTTACACCTCGCAACTAGTTCGCGAAGTAGCTGGGACGAAACGGTTGCCTAGGAGCAGCTTTCTTAGGGCTGCATATTTAGAATCATCGGCCAGAGGCTTCCACCACAGCCTCTCGCCTCATATCCCTTAACGGCAACTTATAATCATGATCCCTACCCTGTGTTTGCCTTTTCTTCCCCCTGTGAAGTATAACAGGTGGCAGCCCTGTAGGAGCCGCTTATTCCAGCAACTACCATGCTTGTCCCTGTCTGCCACGCGGTACACGCAATGGTTGTTATGTGCCCCGTGTTAACACCAAGGGGGTCGGTGGCCAACGCTTCCAAATCGGCAAGCCACTCCAGACTTGTCGACCGGAATCCCGGGGGGCATTAAGAACACTGAACGATACATTGTGTCATTATTTATATACGGTCGTGAATACCTCTGAACACCCATTGTCCGCCCAGACGTATTTTTCTTCAATGTATCAATGGCATTGCCGTCATGTATTTACATGCCACCGTTCTCCTGCACTGTGAGAGGGCAGGTTCGATCTACTTAATCGATTCATGCGACTTTGTTTTAGAAATTTCCTGCCTTCTCCCCCTCCCTATTCCCGAAAGAGTAACCGAAGCGTTACAATACAGGTTTGTCAACCCTTTTAAGCAATTATTTATTTTTAACCTTTTGTGTCCCAGACGACTGCTTGTCATCGACCTTAAAGTATATTAAAACGTTGTGTATGACATTAGACACACAGGCGGAACTGAAGTCGCTCCACCGGGCCTCATTACTAGCTAGCGTTGAAGTGGGGGGACACTCTGTCCATATATGTGAAGGTAAATTCAGTGCTTAACAGGTTTTGTCTGAAATTAGTGTGTGAAAAAAATAAAATTAAATATCGTTTGATGAAATGTAGAAACATATTAACTTTCAATCATTTATTCTATTTTGTTACGAATTTTTTAACCATTGCTTCAGCTGCATGTGTGCAATAAATTGATCATACTCTGTTCTAGATGGTATATATTATAAGTGTCATTTTAAATGTTCCTAATTTATCCCAAGTCAGTAGCTTGATCATCAAATGTCCACCACAAAATTTTACAAGGACTGATGAGAATCATTTATATTTTCTTATTTTCTAGACCAGTTCCAGAATTCGTGTCATATTGATAGCCGAGATAAAGCTAGGCCTCTTCTTCTTTGCTTGATGTCCACTTGAAGTTTTTTCACGGCACATCGGAAGTATAATAATGAATAATCAAGTTGTCGGATTTCTCTGTGTGCTGTTGTGTGGGATTACGATGGTCAGGGCCTCGTCGCGTCATCTTAGAAATCAAACCAGGACTCGCGGACATCACGACAAAAACAGTCTATCCGGAAACTATCCAGGTATTCTGATCGTGCGAAATGAGTCCTCCCTGCTGAGAGTAAAGAAGGCGATTGATAAGACCACCACTGGGTTTACTGACAGCGAAAAACAAATTATCCTGGATGTCCACAATGCGGAAAGGCGGCTTTCCGGTGCCAGTGATATGATGATTTTAAAATGGGACGATGCCCTTGAGACGTTCGCCCAGGCGTGGGCGTCGAACTGTAGATTCGGTCACCAAACGGAAGCCCAGAGAACAAACGTTGGAAATTTCCCTGTGGTTGGGGAAAACCTCGCCGCCGCAACCAGCGCGGACGGATATCCTGGGGGCGCTGTGAGTAACTGGAATGACGAGAAGGCGGACTACATCTACGACACGAACAGCTGCGCCAGCACGTGTGGGCACTACACTCAAGACGTCTGGGCCACGACGAGGTCCATTGGTTGTGGGATCAAGTACTGTGACCCCTTGCAAGACAACCCGTGGCCCGGGTATTTCGTCGTCTGCAGCTACGGCCCTGCCGGTAACTACGTCGGCCAGAAGCCGTACAAGAAGGGGGCCGCTTGCTCGGAGTGTCCAAGCGACGCCAAGTACTGCATCGACCGCCTGTGCTCTACGACCCAGGGCACCAAATCGAGCGGTGTGATAATCAGCATCAGCACCTACCTGTTATGTGGTTGTATGGCAATCTCAGCTGTCATTCGTCAGGTCATTGTTTAATTTGTGAATGTGAGGTGATAAAGGGCACATCATTACTGAGGCCCTAAAACATTATCATCATCATCATCATCATCATCATCATCATCAGGTCCCGTAGTTCTTCGACCGTTGGGCCGCCACAGATGACATGTACACTATTCTTCTCCATTCCTCTCGGTCTTTTGCCCTACGCATAGTATCGCCTAGTTGTAATCCAGTCCATTCTTTGATATTATCTTCCCATCTTTTTCTTTGTCTTCCTCTTCTTCTCCCTCCTCTAGTAGTGCCCTGCAAGATCTCATTGGCGAGCCCTTGTTTTCTGGTCACGTGGCCATACCACTTAAGTTTGCGCTTTTTAACAGACGTTAGGAGGTCATCGTATTGCCCAATTCCCTGACGTATCCTTTCTTTTATTTGCTCATTGGTGATGTGGTCTCTATAGCAGATGCCAAGAATGCCTCTGTAACATCTCATCTCCATCGCCTTTATTTTCCTTTCAAGTTAAAACATTATACAGTATGATAAAGTCTTAACTTTGAACAACTTTAGACTGTTTCCTTACAAACACCTTAAGACCATTGCCTTAGAACAACTTTAGATCCTTTCCCTAGAACAATTAGACTGTTTCCTTGGAACAACTTTATACCATTGAACTGCTGATTTAATTAAATCTGTAATTTAAAAAATATGACTAAATTTTTAAAATTGTATTGTATTAAGTTGTCGATGCTTTCGAAAGTAATGAGAGTGAAAATGTGTCCTTTTATCGAAAAATAACATTAAGGGAAAAACTCTCAGTTCGGGAGATGCAAGTACTTTAATTGCAGCGCCAGTCAATGTTGAATCATATCAACAATCAACATTAAGATACACATTCTTGACATTTGGATATCGTCTTGCTCTGAACTAATAGTTTACTTTTTAATTTTTTAATCTACCACAAGTGTTACTTTGCCCAAATCTCATTGAAGCATGGCATACTACAAATTAAAGATTAAACCTAAAAAAAACTATACTTTTTAATTACATGTTGCAGATCTCATACAGCACTTTTCGATTTTTTGTGGTTTATTTTTTGTTTTAAACGATAAAACATTATGCCAAATTCTACCACGGACAAAGGCGTAAGCCACCTGGGAAACATCTTGCATTAGTTTACAGAATCCATTTTTTAATCAATATCAAGATAGTTTGAATGATTATAAAAATTGTGGTTTGAGCCGTACCAGGGAAGTGGGTGTTCAGAATTAGGATTTTTTTCTAGGGGACAGCACTCAACATGTCAATATTATTTCTTGGGTTCAATCCCTTTGAATATTAAATTACATAATGTCATATAAAGCTAGGAATCTTGTTTTCCCATAATTTCTTGGTCTTATTAACAGTGACATATATGTGCAGAATCCAAAAATATGATATGATATTCTGTTTTGTCAAGTTGATAATTAGTTAAGTCATTTTTCTGCACATCTATCTATTTTAATTTTATTCTGCTTTTCTGTTGTTTGTTCGCAGACGAATGCTTTCTGTCAACAAGTTCGTTGTTTTGTTGCGTTCCATTTTCAGGTTTGACCTTACTTTATTTTACTCACTATTATTTTGCTAACCTGATTACATTCTCTCTTTTTATTACCATTGTTAGAAGCACATCTCTGCTATTAAAGCACATATAGACATAAAAATTTGATACACATGCCGCTGTATTACATGTCCCTTTGTGATTAAAGTTGTTAAGATAACTTTCCTTATTGAAATATTCTGAATCAAAGATTGTTTTACTTGCAAAAGTCTCAACTTGATTTAAATCATCCTTTTTAAAAAATGCGGGAAATCATATGTAAGGAAGATAGGTCGTCGCTTTGGAGACCTTTTAGTTAACACCTGTACAACATTAATAAACAAGGATTTTAGTGCAGTTTCCGTTTCTAAAGATTTCAATAGTGTTAACCATAATAAAAAATTAGACATTGACGTTTTTGATACATTGTATGCTGGTATTACACCTGGCAGAATTTATATGGGAAAAAAAATATTAGTACTTTGAATTCGTACGGTGTAATATAAGTTCCTAATTTTATATAGCAGCAATGTCTTTTTCTTGGTTGGTTTATAAATTGTACTTCCACAAATGTTCATTGCGTTCTTCTGTTCTTTTGCTTTTCTTTTATTTCCATTTTAGATAGCTAGGGAAAAAATTGTATATACATATTTATTTATATATATATAATTTATACTTATAATTTATATTAATTTTCATTTTTGTTGTACTGATGAAGGCATTTGCCGAAAAGTTTGCATTTGTATTCTGTGTAAACGTTAAATAAATCTTTGCATGTAATGTTTTATTTACACAAATTGCTTGAGTCTCAATTAATCTACACAAAAGCTTTATCACCGTCCCACACCTTTAGAAAGTGTAAGCTGCATTCTTTTGTCAAATATGTTGTCGGTAAAACTTTTGATTAGGTTGCCCACCAAGCTGGTGTAAGAACCTCTGATTCCCGTTTGTTTTTTTAAAAAAATACAAATAAAGATTTAAAGATGTTTTTTATAATTTACTTTTTCTGATTAAGATAAGAAAAGATGAGATAAGACTAGAGAGATAAGAGAGGATGAGATAAGAAAAGAAAAGATAAGATAGGATAAGATAAGATGTTATAAGATCAGACAAGATAAGATAGATAAAATAAAATAAGATATGATAAGATAATAAAAGATAAAATAAGATAGGATAAGAAAAATTAAGATGTATAAATAGAAGTGTTGCTGTTCTTTTAAATAAAATGTAAATATTAGTGTTCAGCACAGTGGCGTAGTGAGGGGGGAGGGGCAAGGGGGGGGGGCATCATGCCCCGGGCGCTACTCACAAAAGGGCGCCAAATAGTATATTTTACTATAGTATTGTATGGTTTTCGAATAGGGGGAAGGCGCTAAAAAGGTATTGGGGGCGCTAAAAAGGTATTGTGCCCCGGGCGCGAGTTAAGCTCGCTACGCCACTGGTTCAGCACACAAATAAATACATATTTTAAGCGAGACATCCTTGTACAACTACACCAATTTAAACACAAGACATCTCAAGTATTTCTCTAGCGTAGAAAATGACTTTTATAGTATTCTTGAATAATCCTCATGACCTGCATCTCATAAATAATCCTTAATTCTATTTCCGAGTCCATTTTCTCTTCTGAGAAATCTGGAAATTTGATTCTCTTTTCTTTG
This sequence comes from Omphiscola glabra, assembly GCA_964017045.1. Lineage (NCBI taxonomy): Eukaryota > Metazoa > Mollusca > Gastropoda > Lymnaeidae > Omphiscola > Omphiscola glabra. The sequence goes on from OZ024802.1 coordinate 16,116,553, forward strand.
TTCTTGTATAAACGCTTGTCAAATTGTGACAGAAAGTTGTGGAAACTTATTTCATCCATAACATCTGTATCAGGCTCTACTTCAATCAGCTTTCAAATTTCGTCTCCTCCTGGTATGTGGATTCTGTCAATTGAAGAGGAGGTAGCTTTGGTTTTATGTCCAGGTCTCCATCTACTATTTTCCTCTCCATCCTCTTCTGTTTCTGTTATCCATATATCATTTGATATGGAGACAAAGTTCATGCGATAATGGTAAACAACGGCTGGCGGGTGAGCGTCCCATTCCTCAGGTCGTCCAAAGTTAATGAGTCCGAGCATGGATACAAGCGTTGAGTCAATTCGCTCGGCGAGTCCATTAGCTTCAGGGTGATACGCATGATATTTAATGGGCTGAGAGTCATCATCATCATCAGGTCCTGTAGTCATTCGACCTTTGGGGCGCCACAGATGACATGTACACTATTCTTCTCCATTCCTCTCGGTCTTCTGCCCTACGCATATACACACGTCAGGATGTCATCATATTGCCCAATTGCTTAACGAATCCTTTCTTTTATTTGCTCATTTGTGATGTGGTCTCTATAGCAGATGCCAAGAATGCCTCTGTAACATCTCAACTCCATCGCCTTTATTTTCCTTTCAAGTTCTGCTGTTAAAGTCCATGACTCACAGGCGTATAAGAAAATGGAGAGGATTAATGAGCGCATCAGCCTGACTTTGGTGCTGGGGGCTATATTTTTGTCGTTCCATATTTTCTTGAGCCTCTTGAGTGCTGTTGTGGTCTGCGCAATCCTGTCTATCAATTCGGGCTTGCAGCATTGTTCCGAAACTATTGCTCCGAGGTACTTGAAGCTGCCAACTGTCTCTAATCTTTCCTCCCCGACCTTAAATTCAGTGGTGATATCATTAGTGCTATTCGTCATCATTTTTGTCTTTTCTGCACTGATTTGCATGCCAAATGACGATGAAGTCTTGTCGAGACTCTTTACTAGGTTGACTAGTTCTTCCTCGCTTCCAGCCAGTCCGTCTATGTCAAACGCAAAACGTAGGTTGGTGATTGTTCTGCCACCAATGCTGACTGTCCCTACATGAGTTTCTAGTGCATCTGACATAATTCTCTCTAAGAAGATGTTGAACAGGGTGGGGGAGAGCAAGCAGCCTTGTCGTACTCCAACCGTGATCTTGAACCATTCTCCGATGTTATTGTTGAAGAAGACTGCACTGGTGGCCTTATCATATAGGCTTCTTATCATTCTGGTTAAGTTTGTGTTGATGTTGTAGTGCCTCATGGTGGCCCATAAAGCAGCATGCCAAACCCTGTCGAATGCCTTCTTGAAATCTACAAAGACGTGGTATAGGTTTTGTTGGTGTTGAGCATATTTCTCACATAGTATCCGGAGGTTTAGGATCTGCTCAGTAGTGCCACGGCCTTGCCTAAAGCCCGCCTGTTCTTCAGCAATGATTCTGTCGGCATATGGTCTTAGTCGGTTCAGTATGACCTTGAGCATGACCTTGCTTGGGTGGCTTATTAGGCTAATGGTGCGATAATTTTGGCATAGCTGTAGGTTACCTTTCTTGGGGAGGGTGATGATTAGAGATTGGGTCCATGATTTGGGCCATTCCCCTATTAGCCATATTTTGTTACAAATATTGGTTAGGGCATTTATCATTGTTTCTCCTCCCTGTTTCATTAACTCGGCAGGGATATTATCTACTCCTGCGGCCTTTCCTATTTGGAGTGCTTGGACTGCTGCTTCTACTTCTGCGCGGAGAATAGGGAAGCTTTCATTGTCCGTTGCTGGGGGGACATTAAGGATCTCTGGGTCTATCTTTATATTTTCATTATACAGCTCTGAGCAGTATTCAGTCCATCTTTTCAGGATATAATTTTCCTCGGTCAAACATTCACCATTTTTATCTTGTATGGTAGTACTACGCTTTGCAGTGGTTAGTTCTTTCACCAACTGGTACGCTTGAGAGTACAATGCTTGTTTATCCTGAGGTTTTTCTGAGGGGTACAATGGATACGTTTTTCATAGGAGATCTCTTCTGGCAATGCGGGTGGGATGAGACATATCGCTTTATGTCCTCCGTTGTTCCGGGCCAAAATCTATAGCAACAAATGCGACTAAGCGATGCACCGTGACCCTGGTGTCCACTTACCTTTGCAGCGTGTCCTATTTGCGTTACTTCTTGTTGCAACGGCTTAGTGACAACTAGCTGGCTTCGGTAGTTCTCTTCAACTCTTGTTAGTTGATGGAGCGATTCGGATTTGAGGCAAAAATTTGACTTTCCGTTTTTCGGGTTTCCTCTCTCCACTAGGGTAGGTATTCTTGAAAGTGGTATAGGGTTTTTATTTTCGTCAGGGGTTCCTTGTGGAGATATATTTACTGTCACAACGGGGATGACAATAACAGGATTTTTGGGAGTGCCCGTAACTACATAGCGGCAACTGAGAATAAGATCATGGATTGGTGATTCCATTACAGCAGCGTTGATAATGCCTTCCACGAAGCGGGACTCAGCTTTAGTCCGAGCTATGGGCAAGGTCATCGGTAGATCTTCTAGGTTAACCCCTTGAGTGGCAATTATTTCGCCAGTTATGTCAGCCGGGTCAATCAGGGATCGTCTCATGATGGTATCTTAGAAACACCGGTATCATTGAGACAACGCGCGGGAGTGCCGTTCACTAAAACCGCCTCTGTGACGGGAGGAAATGATTGGTCCTCCATGTCCGACAGCAATATATGCTAATTTTCTTAACATGGGGGCTCTCTGGGTCTGTGACCGTTGCTTCCCTTTTGCACAATCTTGCCGCTCGTGAGTGGCTGATTGGTGATACTCACACCACTTCCTGATTTCCTACATGTGTGCGTTGTTTGTATTGGGGTGATGGACTAAAGGAACCAGAACGCTTAGGGGCGAGCACAACCAGATCCTTCGTCGAGCTTATACTTGTGCGAGTGAGTGTCTTGCGTGTTCTCTGCTCTTCGGAATTCCTGTCTTTCGACTATATGTGCTAGAGTGTTTAAAAATATAAAGATTAAGAAAGAAACAATTCTTGCAATTGAGAACGTCTGCCGGGAGAGGCCAACGTGACTTGGATAGTTGATGTGTAGGAAAAAAAATAGAGTGGGAAAGGTGGAAAAAATTTTTTTACGATTAATGTTTTAAGGGGGCAAACTTTTGGAGGACACAAAGGTGTATAACCCAGTTGTATATGGTCGCCTCACACGTCACCGACCTGCTGTAATTTGCAAGACTTTCTTTATAGACTAAGTTTCAGACCTGGAGTACAGTACAGCTAAGGAGTTCCATTGATAGAGGTAAGTGTCAGCAGAGCATTAGAATGTACAATCGGTGCAGTTAAGTCGAGTATGACTTAAAAAACAGAAACAATCCCACCACCCCTTTTTTTTTTTCCTACCTGCCTTTTTTGAATATTTACAGATAAATATTTTAAGGGATTGCACCCAAAAAGATATAATGAATTATTTTTTTTAGTGCTTTCCCTTGAAAACAAAACGCACTTCAACGCAGTTTACCATGACCTCACAATTTTTTCACATTCCAACTTTATTCAACTTGCTTGTAAAATATCACATCTACAAAGAATTGCAGGATTTTTACCTGACGGCATTTGTCCCCCGCGTTCTTTGTCCCTATGAGTATGGCATACTTGAAACTCAGCATCTCTTGTGAAGCAGTTGCTTGGATTTTTGATGTAGACGGATTCCTGTATTTAATTAATTTTTTCAATAAAGACATTGTTTCTATTTGTTGAATAATTCATTTTGTACATCAGCTGATTAATACTTCACAATCTGTTTTTGCCTTTTTTTTCAAGAGCTTGTGCCTTGTTCAATTTTTTTAATGAAAAGAATAATAATAATTATTAATTTCTTTCCATTTAAGTGTGAACACAAAGGTCACGGCCGGTTAAATTATTTACATTTTTGTGTGAACATAAAAAAATGTAAGTGTTTTCTCTAGGTATAATAATTTAACCATTCAATAAGCCTTTATTTTTTCATGTTGTATGAATTGTTTAGACCACATGAATGACATGTCCCTTAAGACTTGGTCCCATCTTCTGACAATAAATGAACAAATCACAAAAGAATCAGCGTTTCGTTGTAAGTTTTCAACCGACTGAAAATATCTTGTTCCAATGGTAGGTCTATGATAGTGATAGGTTCAGTTCTAGGCATATCATTACTAATTTAAAGAGAGAATTCAATTATTTTATTTTTTTTGCTAAACTGCTAGCTGTTCTGAAGCTGATATCACTTCAATATAAATTGTCAATTTGATTGTGTTCATTTTGGATTTTAAAAAATAACAAAATTTGCCGCCTAAGTGTTTCCTAACTCTTCAAATTACGTTTTCTTTGAATTTTTCTGCCAGTGGTTCAATTTTTTTAATTTTTTTTATTTTGACTTCAGAAGTTTAAATCCAATGAGTAGAACACTGTGCCTAAAATCCCAGAAAACAATTTTTTCTAACAGCAACAGTCTTATATTTCTAATTATAATTAATTCTATTTTTATTTATAATCAATAACTCAAGACTTCAAAAGCCATGAGAGAACTTGGTGAGGTCTGTAACAATACATAAGGTGTTAATACTTTATGTATATTAATTACTGACTACTGTCAGTAGGATGGATGGGCTGTTGTTACTTATATTTGTTGAAGAACTGAATAAATCCAATTAAATAATTCACACGGTACTTTATTACATGACTAGCAGATATACCCGGCAAATTGCCGGGATAGTATTCGGAACGAAAGAACTTCAACAGATTACAACATTATAATTATTCCGATCCCGGTGGGCTCCCAATCCCATCAATATCCTGCTCCCGCCAGTAAACCGTTTCCCAGTGGGATTCCCAATTCCAGTATGATCCCAGTCCCTTCGGTATTCCGATCCCGGTGTATCTCGATACCAGTGGGATAACGATAACTGTCGAATCCTGATACCGGTGGGGTACCGGTCTAAACCTATTGATATTTATACATAGCTTACATACGGAAAAATTAAATGGGGCCCCTTGCCCCATAGAAATTGGTATTATAAGTTCAGTAACCTTCGGTATTTGAATATGGATAATAAATTGTATGTGTACTAAGTTTGGTCAAGGTCCATCTATTCATGCAGGAGTATTTATCGGTCATTTTATTTATAATGCTCAAATAAGTAAAAATTAATTTCGGGGCCCCCGGCCCCAAACGGAATGTCATAAAAAGTTCATAATCCTTTAAGAGTTCCTTTCGGATAATGATGGATGTATATGCCAAATTTGGTCAAGATCCATCCATCCATGTAGGAGTATTAAGCCTATTGACCTATAGAACTTTCTGGAACATTCTAGACTAAATGTATTATTCTCCTCAAACTGTGTAAAAACTGTCTTTTCTAAGTAATTATTCTTCAAATATGAAAAATTATAGAAATAAATGCATTTCTATAACTATAGTACATTTAAGTTAAAAAGAGGGGCCTCGGCGCCCATTCGATAATTGTACCGAATTAGTTTTGCCTGAGATGAGGCCCTCTAAAAATCATTCAGGTAAGTTATGACGTAAATTTTTTTAATTTGTTTCATTAAAATCTATTGAATAATGCCATAGATATAGCGTTTAAAGTTATCGAACTTTCTGGAAAATTCTAGATTGGATATTATTAGTTTTAAATCCACCGATATTTCAGTACGGACAGTGAAGTGTATTGCTACCACCCTAGGCCAATATTCATCAATTCACATAGAAACCATAGTGTTGTCTAAGCCTATTGATATTTATATAGTTCATATAAGGAAAAATGAAATGGGGCCCCCGGCCCCAGATGAAAGGATATGAGTTCAGTACCCTTTAGTATTTGAGTATGGATAATCAAGTATATGTGTACTAAATTTGGTCAAGATCCATCTATTCATGTATGAGTATTTGTCGTTCATTTTATTTATATAGCTCATATAAGAAAAAAACGAATTCGGGGCCCCCGGCCCCACACGAAGTGTTATTAAAAGTTCTCAACCCCTTAAGAGTTCCTTCTGGATAATGATGGATATATGTGCCAAGTTTGGTCAAGATCCATCAATGCATGTAAAAGCCTTTAGACAGACAGATACACAAATTTTCACTTTTATATATATATATATATATGATAAATGATAAAATAACTCCTTGGCATTGTAGCATCTTTGTAACTAACACAGTTACAGTATAAAGAATATAATACATTTTAAATATCATTCTATCCTCAAACACACATCATAGTAAGAGTTTTTCTACATGGCGTCCGTCCTCACAGACTCAGATAATTTCGTGCAAACTCTCTACACTCAGAAAATCATGAGTTCTTCTTCCGCCACAAAAATTAGTTCCTGCTTTTTCTCGTGATATAATTCATTATAATCAAATCCTTTCGCCATCGTGCTTAGGAATAAATAATATTGTCATGTGACTTAACTTGTTGTGTTACAAGTACGATTTCTATTTTATTTTTTTAATTTGAAAGAAGGTCTGGCGTAAATGCGCCATGTTAACACCCCCCCCCCCCCATACACACACACTGATTGTTCAAAGTTGGTTTTGTGGTGCCTTATAGTTGTTGTTTTTATATAAATTAAAACGTAATTTAAGATCTTTCAAATGTATTTTACAGTTGTAGGGTAAGAGAAAATTTTGACATGGTTTTGTGGCAAAATTAATTCAAAATAAACGCTAGGGTGTCCTTTACTTTTATAATATAATTATTACATTACCGAGACCGATTTGATATTGATAAAAAGCTTGACCAATGTTTTAATTACTACGCTACATAGATTGCTTTGGTATTGATCAAAAACTTGGCCAATGTTAAAATTACTATGCTACCTAGAAAGATTAGGTATTTATAAAAATCTTGGCCAATGTTATAATTACTACGCTACCTAGATATATTTTGTGTCGATCAAAAAGCTGTGACAATGTTATGATTGTTATGCTACTTAGGCTGATTTGTTATCGATCAAAAGTTTGGCATATATATTTTTATTGGTTTTGCTCACTACAACATCCAAGATATTAAAACTACTCCAAAGTGATCATAATGCAACTTGCTGCGTCGAAACCGTAATTCGTTCTCGGCCTCTAGTCATTTATTATAAAAAAAAAATTTTTGGAAAGGGGGGGGGGGTTTACTTGTAGCTTAGGGGTTAGGGACATCAAAACTCTTTGGATGAATCATTGGGGTGTGCCCAAAAAAAAGATTGAGAAACACTGAATTATGAGGTTTTCTTCATCAAGTACACTGTACGAAACATTGTGCCATTATTATACGGTCGTGAATACCTCTGAACACCCCTTTCCGTCCAGACGTCTTTTTGTTCAATGTATCAATGGCATTGCCGTCGTGTATTTACATGCCACCGTTCTCCTGCACTGTGAGAGGGCAGGTTCGATCTACTTAATCGATTCGTGCGACTTTGTTTTAGAAATTTCCTGCCATCCCACCCACTCACCCCCCATAACTCTTTATTCCCGAAAGAGTAACTAAGGCGTTACAATACAGGTTAGTCCACCATTGCTAGCAAATATTTATGTTTAATCTTTCGTGTCTCAGACGACGGTTTGTCATCGACCTTAAAGTATATTGAAACGTTGTGCATGACATCAGACACACACGCGGAACTGCAGTCGCACCCTTGGGCCTCATAACTAGCTAGCGTTGAAGTGGGGGGACACTCCGTCCAGATCTGTGAAGGTAAATTCAGTGCTTAACTCGTTTTGTCTGAAGTTAGTGTGTGACAAAATAACATTAAATATCGTTTGATGAAATGTAGAAAGTCGTTAACTTTCAATCGTTTATTATATTTTGTTACGAATTTTTTAAACACTGTTTCAGCTGTATTTGTGAAATAAATTGATCATACTCCGTTCTTGATGGTATATATTATAAGAGTCATTTTAAATGTTCCTTATTTAACCCAAGTCAGTAGCTTGATCATATATTTTTCCACCACACAATTTAAAAAGAACTGATGAGAATAACTTATATTTTCTTATTTTCTAGACCAGTTCCAGAATTCGTGTCATATTGATAGCCGAGATAAAGCTAGGCCTCTTCTTCTTTGCTTGATGTCCACTTGAAGTTTTTTCACGGCACATCAGAAATCGTTCAGATTAACTCGTTCGACAACATCAGCTTCGGGACTATTCAGTAAGGTATAACAATGAATAATCAAGTTGTCGGATTTCTCTGTGTGCTGTTGTGTGGGATTACGATGGTCAGGGCCTCATCACGTCATCTTAGAAATCAAACCATGACTCGCGGACATCACGACAACAACAGTCTATCCGGAAAATATCCAGGTATTCTGATCGTGCGAAACGAGTCCTCCCTGCTGAGAGTAAAGAAGGCGATTGATAAGACCACCACTAGGTTTACTGACAGCGAAAAACAAATTATCCTGGATGTCCACAATGCCGAGAGGCGACTTTCCGGTGCCAGTGATATGATGATTTTAAAATGGGACGATGTCCTTGAGACGTTCGCCCAGGCGTGGGCGTCGAACTGTAGATTCGATCACCAAACGCAAGCCCAGAGAACAAACGTTGGAAATTTCTCTGTGGTTGGGGAAAACCTCGCCGCAGCAACAAGCGCGGATGGATATCCTGGGGGCGCTGTGAGTAACTGGAATGGTGAGAAGGTGGACTACATCTACGACACGAACAGCTGCGCCAAAACGTGTGGCCATTACACTCAAGACGTCTGGGCCACGACGCGGTCCATTGGTTGTGGGATCAAGTACTGTGACCCCTTGCAAGACAACCCGTGGCCCGGGTATTTCGTCGTCTGCAGCTACGGCCCTGCCGGGAACTACGTCGGCCAGAAGCCGTACAAGAAGGGAGCCGCTTGCTCGGAGTGTCCAAGCGACGCCAAGTACTGCATTGACGGCCTATGCTCCACGACCCAGGGCACTGGCTCGAGCGATGTGATAATCAGCTCCACGACCCAGGGCACCGATTCAAGCGGTGTGATAATCAGCATCAGCACCTACCTGTTATGCGGTTATATGGCAATCTCAGCTGTCATTCGTCAGGTCATTGTTTAAATCATTGTTGTGTTTGTCACGTGATAAAGGGCACACCATTACTGAAGCCTTAAAACATTGCCCAGTGTCATCAAGTCTTAACCTCGAAGTTTTTTTACCATTTCCTTAGGAACAAATTTAGACCATTTCCTTTGTAACAACTTTGGACAATTTCCTTAGGAACAACTTTAGGCCATATCCTTAGAACAATTTTAAAGCCTTTCCTTGGAACAGCTGTAGACTATTTCCTTAGAACAACTTTAGACTATTTCCTTAGAACAACTTTAGACTATTTCCTTAGAACAACTTTAGACTATTTCCTAAGAACAACTTTAGGCCATTTCCTTAGAACAACTTTAGACTATTTCCTTAGAACAACTTTAGACTATTTCCTTAGAACAACTTTAGACCACTTCTTTAGAACAACTTTAGACCATTTCCTTAGAACAACTTTAGACTATTTCCTTAGAACAACTTTAGACCATTTCCTTAGAACAACTTTAAACTATTTCCTTAAAACAACTTTAGACCATTTCCTTAGAACAACTTTAGACTATTTCCTTAGAACAACTTTAGACCATTTCCTTAGAACAACTTTAGACCATTTCCTGAAACAACTTAGACAATTGATCTGCTGATTTAAATGTGTTATTTTTAAAAAAACTTATTGAATGTTACACGTTTATTGCATTACTTCGTCGATGCTTTTGAAAGTAATGAAATTCAAAAGGTTTCTTTTTAACAAAAAGTAATAATGATTTTAAGAAGTGAAAAACTCTCAGTGCGGTAGATGCAGGTAATCACGGCGGCAGTCAATGTTTGATCATATCAACAATCAACATAAAGATTCGCAGTCTTGACATTAATTGAATATCGTCTTGCTCTGTACTAACAGTCTACTTTTTAAAGTGCTACTTTTGCCAATTCTCATACAATCATATCATAGTTCAAATTAAAGATTATACCTACAAAACTATTCGATCTTTTTGTTAGCTTATTTGGGTTTGTTTTAAACGATAAAACATTATGGCCACATTCTATAACGGACAAAGGTATAAGCCACCAGGGAAACATCTTGCATTAGTTTATATAGCACATTTCTTAATCAATTTCAAGATAGTTTGAATGATAATAAAAACTGTGATTTGATTTTTATTTCCTAGGGAAAGCCCTCAACATGTCAATGTCATTTCTTGGTTTCAATCTCTTTGAATATTTAAACTACATAATGTCATAGAAAGCTGGGCTGCTTGTTTGCCCAAAATTTCTTTGTCTTAGTAACAGCGACATATATGTGCAGAATCCTAAAATACAATATGATGTTCTGTTTTGTCAAGTTGATAATTATTTAAGTCATTTTTCTGCAAATATATCTATTGTATCAATGCATCTTCGTGCCCCTACAATAGAACTCAACTCTTAACCGTCGTAAGTCACCTCAGAATAAGAGGTCAGTTTTGAAAAGTTTAACTTATGGCAGACACTGTCACCAATGGCAGACCCTGTCATCAATGGCCCACCATGTCACTAATGAAAGACCCTGCCTACAATGGCACACTCTGTCATCAATGGCACACCCTGTCACTAATGAAAGACAGTGCCAACAATGGCACACCCTGTCACTAATGAAAGACAGTGCCAACAATGGCACACCCTGTCACTAATGAAAGACAGTGCCAACAATGGCACACCCTGTCACTAATGATAGACCCTGTCACCAATGACGGACGCTGTCACCAATGACACATCCTGTCACTAATGATAGACTCTGTCACCAATTGCAGACCCTTATTACCATTGTTAGAAGCACAACTCTGCTATCAAAGCCAATATATTGCTACTGTAATACATATCCTTATGTGACTAAAGTTTATAAGATCACTGTCCCTATTTAAATATTCGGAATCAAAGATAGTTATAATTTCAAAAGTCTCAACGTAATTTAAACCATCCATTTTCAAAAAATGCAGGAAATCATACGTAGGGGAGACAATTCGTAACCTTGGAGACAGTTTTAGTGAACACCTGTACAACATCAATAAACGAACCATTTGTCCAGTTCTAAATATTTCAATAGTGTTAACCATAATGAAATATTAGACATTGTCGTTATTGGTACATTGTATGCTGGTAACAGTAATAATACACCTGACAGAAGTTATATGGAAAATAAATTAATAAAACAATTGGCACTTTGACTTCATACGGTATAATGCAAGTTCATAATTTTACATAGCTGCAATGTATTTTTCCTGTTTGGTTTATAAATTGTACTTCCACATACTTTCATTCCGTTCTTCTGTTCCTTGTTTTTTTTAGGGACTTCTACCCATTCCTTTGCTTTTCTTCAATTTTGATTTTAGATAGTTAGAAATATGTATTTGCATTTTTATATTTTATTTTATGATAGCGTGTTTATAGATACTATTTCCGGGATATTCAATTCAATACTTGTCCAATACTTCAAATAGATTTCACCACTATATCGTTATATAGTTTCAATTGACAATAGTGGTTTAACATAGTGTTATCTGTATTTTATTATTGTTCATTTTGAGCAACGTTAGTAGGTAAATCCAAATTTTATTAAAAATGCACACGCAATGTGTTACTGCTGGTGCGTGTCAATTAAGAGCGTACACCATCCAAACACACCATCGTGCAGTCCCGCGGCTGGCTGATTGGTAGCAAAGACATTCTGGCCTTCTACCAGTTCGAAGGGCCATTGAAATGGGATGTCATTCTTGATGAGGGGGGGGGGGGACGACTTTATGCAAGCATGCGTTTAAAAAATATAAGGTTAAACCTGATAAAAGGAACGCAACAAAACAACGAACGTATCGGCAGGAAGCCTTCATCAGCGAACAAACAGAAACACGAATTTTTTTTTTTTTTAAATATAATATAGCACTTAGCTCAGAAATAGTATCCAAGAGGGCAGCATTTTTTGCTGCCCTCTTGGATACTATTTCTGAGCTAAGTGCTATATTATATATTTTTTTATACATTTTTTAAATTTTATTCGTGTTTCTGTTTGTTCGCTGACGAAGGCTTCCTGCAGATACGTTCGTTGTTTTGTTGCGTTCCTTTTATCAGGTTTAACCTTACTGTGTTTTACTAATTTCCTATTGTGCTAACCTGATTGCAGTCTCCCCCATTATTACCTTTTTTAAAAAATGTAAAGCTCAAGAAAGACACATTTCTTACAATTGAGAACGTTGGGCGGTGGGTAGGTCGCCGTGACTTGGATAGGTGTTGTGTTGGAAAATATAGAATGGGAAGGGTGGTAACATTGTGTTCACGGTGAATTTTGTAAAGGGGGGGGGCTAACTTTGGGGGGGGGGGACACCCGAGGGTGTATAACCCACGTGTAAATATGGTTGTCTCACTCGTCACCGACCTGCTGTACTATGAAAGACTTTATGTAAAGGCTAAGTTTCAGACCTGGAGTACAGCACAACCATGGAGTTCAACTAATAGAGGTTAGTGTCACCATAGCGTTAGAATTTAGAAGCTGTGCTGTTAAGTTGAGTGTAACCTGAAAATTAGGAACAACCCCCCCCCCCCCTTTTCCCAGCTTGCGAAGAATGTTTATAAACCCCTGACGTCCTTGTCCCCAACGGCCTTTGTCCCTGACGTCCTTGTCCCTTGCGGCCTTTGTCCCTGACGTCCTTGTCCCTAGCGGCCCTTGACCCTTACGGCTTTTGTCCATGGCGTCCTTGTCCATAGCGGCCTTTGTCCCTTACGACCTTCGTCCTTGACGCCCTTGTTCATAGCGGCCTTTGTCCCTTACGGCCTTTGTCCCTTATGGCGTTTGTCGCTGACGTCCTTGTCCGTAGCGGCCTTTGACCCTAGCGGTCTTTGTCCCTTACGGCCTTTGCCTCAGGTGGCCTTTGGCCCTTCGGCCTTTGCCCCAGGTGGCTGTTATCCTTGACGACCTTTGTCCCAGGTGGCATGTGTCCCTGGCGTCCTTGCTCCCAGTCGACCTTTGTCCCTGGAGATCTTTGCCCCTGGTGGCCTTTACATTGACGTCATTTGTCCCTCACGGCCTTTGTCCATAAAGGTCTTTGTCTATAACGGCTTTTGTCCATTACGGCCTTTGTCCATGCGGCCTTCGTCCCCGACGACCTTTGTTCCCAGACGACCTTTGTCCCTCAAGACCTTTGAACCTGTCGGCCTTTGTCCCTGCTGATCTTTGTCCCGCACGGTCTTTGTCCCTGACGGCCTTTGTCTTCTTCTTCAATTTTTTAAGGGCCACGATCAATGAAAATCTTGATCATTCTGGCTCCTATGTTTTAGAGGGGTTCGCGGTGTTACTGTGTGTGGTTTTGAAGGGGACAATTCACTGGTTGCAAGGGTAACTCAGCAATGGTATTATGAACTGGGGGTTGGAAGACAGGAGGCACAAGACGCAAATGTGTCAAGTGTAGTCGCCTCAACTGTTGCTTTTGGAAGCTTGTTCCAGTCCTTTATTGTCTTTGGCAGGAATGAGGAGCTCCTGTACTGGGTTCTTGTTTTTAAAAGTCGGAACTGCTTGTCGTGGCCTCTTCGCTGTATAGGGGGAAGATGGACGAGTTTCTGTTTAATACTGGAGCAGTGGACCAGCCCGTTTTGTGATCTTGTACAACATGGAGAGCCTAGATAGTCGTCGTCGTTCTTCCAACGGTGGCCAGCCCAGTGTTTCCAGCATGCTGCCAACACTGACGTCCCTGACGCCCTTTGTCCCTGACGGCCTTTACCCCGGCCGACCTTTGTCCTTGACGTCCGGTGCCCGCGACGGCTGTGCCCCGGGCGGCCTTTGTCCCTGGCGTCCTTTGTCCCTGGCGTCCTTTGTCCCTGGCATCCCTTGTCCCTGGCGGCCTTTGTCCCTGATGTCCTTTGTCCCTGGCGTCCTTTGTCCCTGGCGTCCTTTGTCCCTGGCATCCTTTGTCCCCGGCGGCCTTTGTCCCTGGCATCCTTTGTCCCTGTTGGCCTTTGTCCCTGGCGTCCTTTGTCTCCGGCGTCCTTTGTCCCGGGCGGCCTTTGTCCCTGGCGGCCTTTGTCCCTGGCGTCCTTTGTCCCTGGCATCCTTTGTCCCTGGCGGCCTTTGTCCCTGGCGTCCTTTGCGCCTTGGCGGCTTTTTTACCCTAGCGGCCTTAGTCCTGGGCGGTTTACTGTTTAAACACTATTTAAAGTTTAGCTATAAAAGGATAAACTCTCCCCCCCCCCCACGCTGCAGAGACCTACAAAGTTGGGCCCGTTGGGTTGACTTATTGATGTAGACGGATGTATTTAATTGACTTAAGTTAATTTTTTTTTTAGTTAAGACATTGTTTCCATTTGTTGAAGAATTCTTTTTGTACAACAGCTGATTAATATTTTAAAATCTGATTTGGCCTTTTTTTTTCAAGAGCACGTGTCTTGTTCACATTTGGTGTGTTCGTAAAAAGAAAAAAAAATTTTGAATAACTATTTGCTTTAGGTATAATAATTGAACTAAGCAATAACGCTTTATTTTTCTCATGTTGTATGAATTGTTTAGACCACATGTCGCGTCAATTAAGACGTGGTCCCATCTACCGTCAATAAATGAACAAACCTACACAAGATAAGCAGCGTTTTGTGGTAAGTTTTCAACAGACTGAAAATAGTATTTCAATGGTAGGTCTATGATAGTGATAAGGTTCAGTTCTAGGCATATCATTACTAATTTCAAGAGAGAATTCAATATTGTGTTTTATTTATTTATTTATTTATTTTTGCTAACTGCTCCCTGTTCTGAAGCTGATATCACAAAGTGTCAAATTGATTGTGTTTCTATTGGGTACAGAAGTATCACAAATTTCCACCTAAGTGTGTCCTAACTCTTCAAAGTACGTTATCCTGGAATGTTCTGCCAATCGGTCTATTTTTTTTTCTTTTTGTATTTTGACTTTGAAGTTTAAATTCAATGTGTAAAAAACTGTGCGTAAAATCCCAGGAAACAATTCTTTCTAACAGCAACAGTCAACTATTTCTAATTATAATTATATATATATATTCAGGAAGACAGGTCGTAACCTTGCAGACCGTTTTAGAGAACACCTGTACAACATCAATAAACAAGCCCTTTGTCCAGTTCTAAAGATTTCAATAGTGTTAACCATGATGAAATATTAATTAGACATTGACATTGACCTTATTGGTACATTGTATGCTGGTAATGGTAGTAATGCAACGGTTGGGGAAGCGATGTTGCCAATCTAACGGCCCCTAGCAGATGCCAGGGCGGCCTTGAAGCTTTCGATCGTTGTCGAGTTCACGGCGGTATTGTCCAGGTTGTTCCAAGCAATTATGGTGCGTGGAAAGAATGACTGCTTATGTTGCACTGTGTTACTCCGAGGCACAGTGAAGCATTTGTTATTGTTTCGGGTGTAATTTCTCATGGGGTTGTCAGATGTTAAGTCAGTGTTAAGTGACTGTTTGGCTCTAATTAATCGGCCTGGCTTCTGTGGGGTGAGATAATTGTTTGTTTCTTTTGTGTGTTTGTTTGTTTGTTTCTTTTGTTTGTTTGTTTCTTGTTGTTTTTTTTTTGTTCTTTTTTTTTTTTTTTTGTGGGTTAGGGGAATAAAAACTATTTTGTTACATCAGCGGGGTATGAGGAAAAAAAAAACTTGAGAAACATTGCATTTTCAGATTTTATTCAACAAGAACACTCTACGACACATCATTATCTATGTAAGGTCGGGAATACTGAACACCCAATGTCCGCCCAGACGTCTCTCTTCAATGGATACCGTCTTTTGCTGCCCTCTTGGTTACTACTTCTTAGCTAAGTGCTATATTTATATATATATTTATTTATTTATTTTTAATTTTATTCTGTTTTTTTCTGTTGCTCGTTCACTGACGAAGCTTCTTGTCGACACGTTCGTTATTTTGTTGCGTTCATTTTTTCAGGTCTAATGCACTGTGAGAGGGTAGGTTCGATCTACGTAGTCGATTCATGAGACATTATTGTATAAATTTCCTACCTTCCCACTACCCTCCCAAAAGAGTAACTCAAACGTTACAATACAGGTTTGTCCACCCTTTGTTAGCGAATATTTATGTTTAACCTTTCGTGTCTTAGACAACGGCTTGTCATCGACCTTTAGGTATATCAAAACGTTATCCGTGAAAGTAAATTCAGTGCTTAACTGGTTTTGTCTGAAGTTAGTGTGTGGACAAGATAACATTAAGAAGTCGTTTGATCAAATTTTACTTTTAAACTCTCACTCAGTTGTTGTATTTTTTAAAGTATTTTTTAATCCTCTGCTTCAACTGTATTCGTGCGGTAAAATATTCATAATCTGGTCGTAATTTATCAAACTTCAATACCACGATCATCCATATGTCTAATACAAATATCATCCATTTGTCTAATACAAATATCATCCATATGTCTAATACAAATATCATCCATATGTCTAATACAAATATCATCCATTTGTCTACCACACAATTTAACAAGAACTGATGCGCACCATTTATATTTTCAAGAGATCACAAAAATATAATAACACCAAGTTTTGAGCACCGTTTCGCACGAAGATTGCATGACGCATAGCCTTGGAGTGAGGCCTTACCCTTGTTATTTTCTAGACAAGTTTCAGAATTCGTTTCCTATATATTGCCGAGATAAAGCTAGACCTCTTCTACTTGGCTTGATATCCACTTGAGGTTGTTGTTGTTTTTTTTACGGCACATCGGAAGTCGTTCGGAATAACTCGTTCTACAACATCAGCATCAAGACTATTCAGTAAGGTATAATAATGAATAATCAAGTTGTCGGATTTCTTTGTGTGCTGTTTTGTGGGTTGTCGATGGTCGGGGCCTCATCACGTCAGCAATCCACGACCCACGGACAGCATGACGACGACGGTCTATCAGGAAACCTTACAGGCATTCTGATCCTGCAAAACGACACCTTCCTGCTGAGAGTAAAGAAGTCGATTGATAAGACCACCACGGGGTTCACTGACGATGATAAAAAACATATCCTGGATGCCCACAATACGGCGAGGCGAGATTCCTATGCCACTGATATGATGATTTTAAAATGGGACAATGCCCTTGAAAAGTTCGCCCAAGCGTGGGCGTCGAACTGTAGATTTAGTCACCAAACGCAAGCCCAGAGAGCGAATGTTGGAAATTTCGCTGTGGTTGGGGAAAACCTTGCAGCCAGTACCAGCTCGGATAGATATCCTGAAGTCTTTGTACTTAACTGGAATACCGAGAAGCGGGACTACACCTACGAAACGAACAGCTGCGCCAAAGTGTGCGGGCACTACACTCAAAACGTCTGGGCCACGACGAGGTTTGTTGGTTGTGGGATCAAGTACTGTGACCCCCTGGAAGACAACCCGTGGCCCGGGTTTTTCGTCGTCTGCAGCTACGGCCCTGTCGGGAACTACGTCGGCCAGAGGCCGTACAAGAAGGGGACCCCTTGCTCGGAGTGTCCAAGCGACGCCAAGTACTGCATCAACTACCTGTGCTCCACGACCCAGGCCACCGACTCAAGCGGTGTGATAATCAGCATCAGCACCTACCTGTTATGCGCTTGTATGGCAATCTCAGCTGTCATTCGTCAAGTCATTGTTTAATTTGTGTATGTGAGGGGATGAAGGGCACATCATTAATGAGACCCTAAAACAATATACAATGTGTGTGTGATTAAGTCTTAACAATGAACAACTTTAGTCCCTTTCGTTGGAACAACTTTGGACAATTTCCTTGGAAAAACGTTATACCATTTCCTTGGAACAACATTGGACAATTTCCTTCGAAAAACGTTATACCATTTCCTTGGAACAACTTTGGACAATTTCCTTGGAAAAACGTTATACCATTTCCTTGGAACAACTTTGGACAATTTCCTTGGAAAAACGTTATACCATTTCGTTGGAACAACTTTGGACAATTGCCTTGGAAAAACGTTATACCATTTCGTTGGAACAACTTTGGAGCAATGCCTTAGAACAACATTAGACAATTTCCATGGAAAAACTTTAGACCATTTCCTTAGAACAATTTTGTTCCTTAAAACAATTTAAGACCATTTCCTTAGAGCAACTTTAAAACACATCAATATAGCAACATTGTTCCTTAGAACAATATTTTGCCATGTCCTTAGAACAAGTTTGTTCTTTTAACAACTTTGGACCATTTTCTTACAACAAATTCAGACCATTTCTATGGAACAAATTAAGACCATTTCATAAGATCAACTTTAGACAAATTTCTTTAAGCAGCTTTGTTCCTTAGAACAACTTTAGAACATTTCAAATAAGTAACTTTAAAACATTTCTATGGAACAAATTAAGACCATTTCCTTAGAGCAGCTTCAAACAAATTTCCTTATAGTAACTTTGTTCCCTAGAACAAATTCAGACCATTTGCTTGGAATAACTTTGGACCCGTTCCTTGAAACAACTTTATACCATTTAACTGCTGACTTAAATCTGTGTAAAAAATGAATGTGTACACGTTTATTATATTAAATTGTTGATGCTTTTGAAAGAAAGGAGAGGGATAACGTGTCCATTCAACTCTAGGTAACAATGATTTTATGAAGGGGAAAACCTCTCAGTTCGGGAGATGCAGGTACTTTAATCACGATGGCACTCAGTGTTTGATCATCTCAGCAATCAACATAAAGATTTGCAGTCGACATTTGGATATCGTCTTGCTTTGGTCCAACAGGCTATTTTTTATTTTTGAAACCTACCATAAGTGTTACTTTTGCCAATGCTCGTTGAATCATGTCATATTACAAATTAAAGATTATACCTACAAATCTATACGTTTTAATTACATGTTGCAGATCTCATACAACACGTTTCGATTTTTGGGGGTTTTAGTTTTTTTGTTTTAACGATAAATATTATGCCACCTTCTCTATGGGGGGGGGGGGGGGGGAGTCCACTAGTGATATAAGCCGCCGATGGCATAGGCCACCAGAAGAAATCATTCGTTAGTTTATAGAAGACACGTCGTAATCAATATCAGGACATATTGAATGATAACAGATGGTGTGGTTTTGGGACACGACAAATGAAGTGGACGTTGAGAGTTACGGGAAAGAACAAAAGGGAAAGCACTCAACAAGTCAATAAGATTTCTTGGGTTAAATCCCTTTGAATATTAACCTACGTACTGTCTTAGCAATTTGGGGAACATTTTTTTTTTGTCCTCGTTTCTTTGCCACAGTAAAAGTCACAGTTAAAGGAAGACATTTTTTTATGGAAGACATGAAAAAATAAAGACTGGGCAGACTCAAGCTCTTTTTACACTAAATATAAGACTTTGTTATCCATGGATAGGTTTAGACTTTGTCATCCATGTATAGTTTAGAATTTGTTTTCCATGACAAGGTTAAGACTTTGGTATCCATGGATAGATTAGAACTTTGGTATCCATGGATAGGTTAAGACTTTGGTATACATGTCTGGTTGAAGACGTTGGTATGCATGGCTGGTTTAAGACTTTAGTATCCATGGTTAGGTTAAGACTTTGGTATCCAT
The DNA here is from genome assembly GCA_964017045.1 of Omphiscola glabra. Taxonomy (NCBI): domain Eukaryota; kingdom Metazoa; phylum Mollusca; class Gastropoda; family Lymnaeidae; genus Omphiscola; species Omphiscola glabra. Next base: position 16,136,157 of record OZ024802.1, read on the forward strand.
GGCTGGTTTAAGACTTTGGTATGCATGGCTGTTTTAAGACCTTGGTATCCATGGCTGGTTTAAGACATTGGTATCTGAGTCTGTTTTACGACTTAGTTTCCATCAGTTTGCGCATCCAAATATTTTAATTTCACGCCATCACATATCAACTAAACCATCCTTTTTTTTAACGCACAATTCAGGACCACGACATGTTCGAAATGGCGCGGAAGTGTAAAGACAAGAAATTTTGCCGAAAAGCATTTGTCTTCGTGAATGTTTGATTGAGTGTCTCTTCTTGGACTCAAGCTTTCTCGGCAGATCGGAACATGGCTCAACTAGAAAATAACAACGGAATCTAAAGGATATTGTTCGCTAGGGAAGTTAATGGCCGTGTTGGCTGACTTGTTGCTATCCACGAGTGTTATCATCGTGACAGCGGTAAGCGAGCTGAGCTATGCGCCGCAAAGGGGCACTTCCGTAGCCTTCGCTGAGCACGATGAAAAGTTAACGGCCATCCGTCTCAACGTCGCTCTGGTCTCCGGCAATGGATCTGTTGTTAGGAGAAGTAGAAGGGATATCGATCGCAGAACGATCGGTTTCACCGAAGGGGAAAAAATTGCCTTAAGGGACGCGCACAACGCGGAGAGGCGCCGGTCGGGGGCGAGCGACATGATGAAGCTGAGGTGGGACGACACGCTTGAGCAGTTCGCCCAGGAGTGGGCCTCTGGGTGCAGGCACGGAGTCCGTGTCGAGAGTCAAAGATCGAGCGTTGGGGAATACGCGGTTGTCGGTGAAAACATTTACGTCACCACCCAGGATGACGAGCTTCCGGTCGCCGCCGTGAGCTCGTGGATCGCCGAGAAGGACAGCTACGACTACGAGGGCAACGAGTGCCGCGGCGCTTGCGGCTTTTACAAGGCGGTCGTCTGGGCCGAGACCAGATTCCTGGGCTGCGGACTCAAGTACTGTCTCGACCTGCAAGGAAGCCCGTCCCCGGGCTACTACGTCGTCTGCGACTACGGCCCAGCCGCCGACCCGGGGGACAGGAGGCCGTTCAAGAAGGGCGACGCTTGCTTGGACTGCCCGGACGACGCCCGAGACTGTTTCCATGACCTCTGCTACGACCGGAGCACCTGGTCTCCGGGTGAAAACCTTGCTACCAGGCTGGCGGTGAACTGTATCTCGTTGGTGTTGTCCGCTCTCATCAAAGTACAATTCCTTTCGTTTTCTATTGGTGCACAGTTTGAACTGTTGGGATGAACGCTGCACATCGGCGATGTTGAGTTTGATTCATGTTTGTTGACGGGCGTTTAAAGACCTGCACCTGGGGATTTTATGTTGCAAAGCTTCATTCAAAGACACGTTCATTCATATTACAGCTCACCTTGTACACAATGTCCACAGATCCTTACACGGTAGTGTATATTTGGGGGGGCTTGGGGGAAGGATATCGGGGGATTAGCGTTGCATAATTTAGAAACTTAAAAATAAATTCAATAAAACGTGTGTAAAAGTAAAAACAACTCTCGAAATAGTCACATCAATTTACTAGAAACTCAATTTTTTTTTTAAGTTACAAGATTCTAACCTAAATGATGAGTAGAGAGTAACGTCATCCCCTCGTGACGCTCCAGCGGCGGGGGACGACCCTTGTACGTCATGTGACTTGCCGTAACCACGATTATTTTTTGACTGCCACTCCGGTATATATCAGGAAAGGCGTTAGTTTCAGATGAAATGAACAGGTGTTTTTTGAGATGCCACAACGGGGACTGGGGTCGAAATTCGCTCTCTTACGTTGCAAACACTGTTTCGATCTTTCGATCTAATTGCCATGATTGCTCACCCCACTAGTGAAGCTATTGCCCTCGGTGAGGTTTACATGCAGCTCAGCAATGGTTTACATGCAGCTCAGCAATGGTTTACATGCAGCTCAGCAATGGCTTCGATGCAGCTCAGCAATGGTTTAGATGCCGTTCAGCAAGGTTTTATTGCAGCTGCCATTATTTTGAAGCAATTTTGTTTTAAATTTATAAACTTTATAAAAAAAATGTGTGTATTAAAAACGCTTTAAAAGCATAAAACTACTTGCATTCCTTCACTATTTTTATTGCATTGAATATTTCAGGTTGCTTAATTGTGTCTTTATGCCAACAATTATCGCATTGAGTGAGTGTGGTAAAAAGACTTCCTAGCCCAGGGTGTCCCAACCTTTCAGGCTCGTGTCAGGCTTTGTCATGTAAAAGGTTTTGACGACTCCCCCCCCCCCCCCGAAACCCCACACCTCGTCGTTAAATGAAAAGCTAAACGGATATCTATATGCTATATGCTGTTCCCATTATCTATATGCTGTTCCCATTATCTATATGCTGTTCCCATTATCTATATTCTGTTCACATTATCTATATGCTGTTCACATTTTCGTATCCATTTTAGAAATCCAGATTCAAAGTTGTAGGAAATGATGCAATTTTCAATGCCATAAATCAGTGGTTCTCGACCTACCTAACGCCGCGACCCTTTCATACAGTTCCTCATGTTGTGGCGACCCCCCTGCCACACAATTATTTTCGTTGCTACTTCATAGCTGTAGAGTATATGTATTTTCAGATGGTCTTAGGCGACCCTTGAGAAAGGGTCGCGCGACCCCCGAAGGGGTCGCGTCCCACAGGTTGAGAACCGCTGCCATAAATGAATAATTTTAAGATAATAAAAAAATATACCCGGTAAATAAAATTTTATCCATTCGGTTTAAAATTAAAATAAATGCATCAAGTTTCGGACGACCGCTAAAACTAGAAAATGTATCTTAATTATCTATACACGAAATTTTACCCGTAATAAAGTCAAATTAAATCCTTTTTTTTATAATAATGTTTACATTTAAGCAAATGAAACTATACTTCATTGAATTACAGGTAAGGGGGCTTCCAATAATTATGTCAACTTAATAAGGGGGTGGGGGAAGGTTTTTTTTAAATGTTTGACAGTTTTTAAGAGGGAGGGTGGATTTTTTTAGATTTGTTGACCTATTAAAATTTTAATATTAAGTATTGACTGGTTGTTACACATTATTATAAAAAAATTTATAAGTGTGAACGAGTGTAAACAGTCACATAACTTTGAGGCTTTTAACAACATAAGATTTATTTAATGTGTGTCTGTCTGTGCACTGCAGATGGCTGATCAGAATGTTATCAAATTTTGTTAGTGCACGAGAAGTCAAAAGTTGGCCTCTCTTCACTTGTAGATTCTGTTTGTCGCAAATGACTAGGGCGGTATGTTTGCGATCATGATGCAGTTATGGAACAAGGACAATGTTCAAGTGTGTCATGTGCAGTCAAGTAGGACTGCGATATTTTGAGAATTAGGGGAAAGTAAAGTGAGTAACAATCATAACATCGCTGCTTGAACGGATTTGCAAAATCTGTAACATCTATTTTGCTTCACAAGCCATGTTGAAAAAGCATGTTCAACAGCACCGACAATGCCCTCTTGAGCATAAGAAATTAGCACCTGCTCCTCGACAAAAAAAGGATTCGACCAATGCGATTAGCTTCAAAGAGACAGAGAGAGTTTTTGCCAATTATTGCTCACACCGACAATGCTTCTATTTTAGGTGCTGAATGGTTAGATGAGGATAATGTTGACTTGTCTGGTATTTCAGTTCCGCAAGATGAAAATGATCCATCAGCTACTATAGAATATGCCCCTTCGGGGGCGTATTTTCGGGAGTTTTCCAGGGCGGGGAGGGGGGCAAAACCAAAAGCTCGGTCTGCTTGTCGAGTTGTTTATTACTGGAGGCACCACAATATATAGCAATTTAAATAAAACCTGAAAAGTCGGGGTTGGGGAGTTGCCCCCCCCCCGCCCTACCCAAATGATGCCCATTGTTACGAAAGAGCAACTCATGGCTAAGATGATAGCAGCTTGAAACTTAGCTATAATTGTCAGATTTACTGACAATAATCATATTTATACCACAAATAATGTTGTTTAGCCTTTACCAAACTTTTTATTGATTCTGCTTTATAAAATTTAATATATATTAAGCTTACGATTTAAGAGAATTTTTTCCTAGAATTTTGTGTCATTAAAATACATCAGCACAGATTCAAATGTATTTATATATTTAATTGTATTTTATTTCAATTTTTTTTTATTTTTTTTTTTTTTGGGGGGGGGGAGGTAGAAAATGTTGATATAATTACATTGGGGGGGGGGTCGTCATTGAAAGTTTTATAGTTGTTGGGGGGGCGGTGTGATTGCGTAAAAATTGTGGACGTAATTAATGGGCGACCCCTAATTTGAAATCACATCTAAAGCTGCATCAGATGCAAAACACAGTTTAAAAAAAAACGTAAAATTCTCACATTGAAAATAATCATTAACAGAACGTTTCGTGTTTTGTTTTTTTTTGTGGTTTTTTTTTTTTTTTTGGTTACAAATTTCTTCTAAAGAAAACTGTTATTCTGAATTTCAAAAAAGTACTAAACTAGATACTTGTAAGTTTAAAGCTTAACATTGTGATCCAAATGTTTATGGTCCAAAACACTTTTTTTTAAAAAATATTTAAACACTGAGTACGTAGCCGTCAGCTCGGACTCAGTACAAATAAAAGCAAGACAAACATCATGAAGATAAACTCAGCTAAACAAGGGAATATCTCCTTTGCAGGACGTTCACTGGAAGCAGTGGGGGTCTTCGCATACTTGGGCAGCAACATTGACAGAAATGGCAGACACGAAACTAATGGCAGGGCTAGAATTGTAAAGGTTACGTCAGCATTATATCAAAGAAAATATGGGAGTCAAAGGAGCTGACTCTGCAAACCAAAGTCGGAATTTTCAAAACTATAGTCCAAACAGTCCTACACAAGGGAGCCGAAACTTGGAGAACAACAGTGAGCGTCACGCAGAAAGTACAGACTTCAATAAACACCTGCCTTAGAAAGATCCTGAAGATCAAATGACCAAACACCATCAGCAACAAAGACTTACTAGAAATGGCATACCAGGAACTTATAGCTTATTACATCTTAAAGGAAAAGCTCAAGGTGAATCGGGCTCAATGTTCGTAGACCGTCAGATAACATCACCAGGCAATCTTTAACATGGAATCCACGGGGACAGGGGAGATAGGTCAAAGAATACATGGAGACGCGAGCTAGAGACAGACGCACTAAGTATGGGGTACACCTTGAAGCAAATGGAAATGAAAGCACAGGACTGAGATGAATGGAAAATTATTTTAGACAGCGTATACCCCAGACGGGGTAAAAGGCATGAGTAAGTAGAGGACGATGGAGCGCTGGAAGGGATTAGACAACATTGGGCGATGCCAGAGAATACAGAAGGTGGAAATTGGGTCTGTCCCACGGTGTTGATCCTTGAAATTTAATTCTAGCTTCACGTGTAAGAGTAAGAGGTAAAATATCACAACATTTTCTTCAAAATGGCTCCACTGTGATACGATGGCCCCCACATGGCCCCGTTGTTATCTGATGACCCCTCCCCACATGGCCCTCTTGTGCTCTGATGACCCCCTCCTCTCATGGCCCCGTTGTGATCTGATGGCCCCCACATGGCCCGTTGTGATCTGATGGCCCCCACATAGCCCCGTTCTGATCTGATGCCCCCCTCCCCACATTTTCACGTTGTGATCTGATGACCCCCCACATGACTCAGCTGTGCTCTAATGACCACCACCCCCACATGGCCACTGTGGTCTGATATCCCGCCTCATGTTGTCATGCGGTACGACGTATCAAAAAAAAAATTCGCTTTGTTTTATTTGTGTAATATTAGGTTTGTTTTACTGTAAACAAAATTATTTGCAATGTAAGTGGAACCATTCAATTGATGTTTGAAAAATGGGCGTGGTGAGATTAATCTCTATGTTTGAACAATGGGCGTGGTGAGATTAATCTCTATGTTTGATTACAGATCAAATAATTGTCGTGTTGCCCTGGCCGTTGTGAGTAAGTGTAGGCACACAATGCATTAGGGTCTAGGCAACCTGTAGAAACGGCGACCACGTCCACCGATGGATACTGTTTTGGACGCAAAGTCAATTGAAATCTTTTGCGTTCTTATTTAAAAAGCAATTTAACCCCTGTCTTCCTTACGGGATAGGGGGTTAGGTTTGTCCAGAATGCAATTATTTTGTTCCTAAATCTGACTAGTCTTAACCTTGCTTTCCCCAGAAATTTGAGAAGCCCTTGACTAGAAGATAAAAATCATTTGAATCGATTGATCGCTATGTCACAGATTATATGTTTGCCAGCATAGTAAATATAGACAGTAAACTTGGAAGCACGTGGCCCGAGCTATGTTCATAGTTTCATTGTGTACTAGTAATTGTAATGGATACGGCTACAAGGGTGGGGGAGTGGGTTGAAATAAGGTCAGAACGGTGTGGGAATGGAGTGTGAGGGAGAGGGGCGAAGCAATGGCGACCAAGTGGTTACCAGAGGGGTCGGTAATTTTTTTTTTCAAGGAGGATCTATTTTTTCTACGAATGGTATTTGCCAAGTAATAATTCTTTGGAGTCGCTGAAAGGGTGGATTTTCAAAAAAAATTTAGGGATAAGTATTTAACAAAAGAACAAATCAGCCTCATCAGTTCCTCCAAAGGTCGTGTGCAGTATGCGGCTCCGGAATTGAGGGATGCTGACCACTGGATTATGGGGTTCGATTGGATGAGGTGAATGGAGTTAAGAGGGTGGGTTGCGGAAGCCCCCACGCTTCCACCAGCTACGTTGCCCCACTCTTCCATCGGCTATCCCTAACTCTTCTACCACTCTCGACCAGGTATGTTGTCCCCACGCTTCTTCCATCTAAATTGTTCCACTCTACCATCTACGTTGCCTAACTCTTCTACCAGCTATGCTACCCTACTATTCTCTACCACTTTTCGACCAACTACGTTGTCTAGAGAAAAAGCCGGTATATATATATATAAGAATGAGCTATAGGGACATAACGCTTAAAACCCGAAAATATTTTGATACGTTCGGACTCTTAAAAACAATCATAGTTATTTTCTATTATTTTCATCATCATCATCATCAGGTCCCGTAGTCCTTCGACCGTTGGGGTGCCACAGATGACATGTACACTATTCTTCTCCATTCCTCTCGGTCCTCTGCCCTACGCATAGCATCGCCTAGTTGTAAACCCGTCCATTCTTTGATATTATCTTCCCATCTTTTTCTTTGTCTTCCTCTTCTTCTCCCTCCTCTAGTAGTGCACTGCAAGATCTCTTTGGCGAGCCCTTGTTTTCTGGTCACGTGGCCATACCACTCAAGTTTGCGCTTTTTAACAGACGTCAGGAGGTCATCATATTGCCCTATTGCCTGACGAATCCTTCCTTTTATTTGCTCATTGGTGATGTGGTCTCTATAGCAGATGCCAAGAATGCCTCTGTAACATCTCATCTCCATCGCCTTTATTTTCCTTTCAAGTTCTGCTGTTAATGTCCAGGATTCACAGGCATATAAGAAATAGGAGAGGGTTAATGAGCGCATCAGCCTGATTTTGGTGCTGGGGGCTATATTTTTGTCGCTCCATATTTTCTTGAGCCTCTTTAGTATTGTCGTGGTCTGCGCAATCCTGGCCATTAATTCCGGCCTGGAGCCTTGTTCCGATACTATTGCTCCGAGGTACTTGAAGCTGCCAACTGTCTCTAATCTTTCCTCCCCAACCTTAATTTCAGTGGTGATGCTATTACTGCTATTCAATTATTTTACGGAAATCGAATAAATTTACATGCGCAAAAAATATTTTATTTCCGCTTTTATTTTAGCAAAAAAAGTATTATTATTATAAATTACAAATGCATATAAAGAAACAACTAAGGAACTATCTTAAGCATTTTATGTGCGTTTAAAAGTTATGAAAAAAAATTAAATAGAAAAAATATGATCAAAGAAATACACAGTAATCACATTTATCGGGAAAACCTAAACATCAGTTGGTGTTAGTGCGTTCTTTAGCGCGTTGTCAACAAGGCGAAATAAATTTAAAATTAATTAGTTCTAAATAATCACGCAAATGACGTCATAGTGCGAATTGCCTATTTAGCCAAAGCTAAAATTTATCTGATTTAATAAAGGGAGCGTGACAAAACTAATGATGTACATTCCCCTTCTTATAAGTAAAATTAATAAATAGCATCGATTGCTTTTTAAATTGCTAAACTTAAATACTAATTTAGCTTTTGTATTTTTAACATTTAATAAGTTTGTACTTTTTATTCATTCCAAAAATAAACTTTTATTAAATTTATAACGTAGTAAAAACTCTACATTTAAAAATAATTTTAATAAGAATATGCCTTTTAATTAAATTGGTGTAGCAAAACTAAATAGCCAAATATAATTTTTAATGCACTTATCACTGATCTAGATTAGAAATAAGCATATTAAATGCAAAAAAAAATCTTCTGCGTAAGTAAGGGGGCTACAATACAGTGGATGATTTATTAATTTTTTTTTTAAACTCTGTGTAGCCCACTATACACTATACATTCATTTGCCCAGTGCAGCACAAGATAAGCCTCAGAATAAATTTGATCAATAATTAACCTTCTTCGATACATTTATATCGATGGTAGGAAATTGAGTTCATGCATTTTTACTTGGATGACAATATCTTTCAATCCAATGACAATTCAGTTGTAAAAAAAAAAGAAGCTATATTCTCATTTTACATATGAACATATGTTAACCAATTAAGAAAATCAATGACTTTAACAAAACTTAAAATATTTTCATAATAATCCCCAGGGATTTCAAAACCCAATCACTTTACACAAGTGAAAATTTAATTTAAAAAATAGAGATTTTATTAGATAGAGAGATAGACAGACAGACAGACAGGCAGACAAATACACAGATAGATAATAGAGAGATAGAGATGTAGATAAAAATATAGCTAGACGGATGGATGGATGAATGAAAGGATGGATGGATGGCAGGGTGGTGGGTGAGAGGATGAATGGATGGATGGATGGATAGATAGGTAGGTAGAAAGGTAGGTAGGCAGGTAGGTTGGTAGGTAGGTAAGTAGGTAGATATATATGTAGGTAGGTAGGTAATGAGATAGGTAGATAGATGGGTAGATAGATACAGACCTGTTTACTCTTACGATTTTGATGTGTATACATTATATAAACTGAGTGTTTATCTATTAAGATAATGTATTGAACGATTTTGTGATGAAATTCTACGATTTTAAGATTTTGAGGGTAAACAGGTCTGTAGATAGTAGCTGGATTGGTAGATAGTTAGGTAGATAGGTAGGTAGGTAGGTAGGTAGGTAGGTGGGCAGGTAGATGGTAGATAGGTAGACAGGTAGATGATAGATAGATAGGTAGATAGATAGATAAACAGACAGACAGACAAACAGACAGGCAGTCAGACAGACAGAGAGACAGAAGGAGAGACAGAAAGAGAGACAAACAGACAGACATAGATGTAGACGGAGAGACCGACAGAGAGACAGACATAGAGACAGACAGAGAGACAGACAGAGAGGCAGACAGAGAGGCAGACAGACAGACAGAGAGATAGACAGAGAGAGAGACCGACATAATGACATATAGATAGACAGCGAGACAGAGACAGACAGACAGAGAGACACATAGACCGGCAGAGAAACAGAGAGACAGACAGAGAGAAAGAGAGACAGACAGAGAGAAAGAGAGATAGACAGAGAGACAGACAGAGCGATAGAGAGACAGGCAGAGAGACATAGAGACAGGCAGAGACAGACAGAGAGACAGACAGACAGATCATCCTTGATAATTGCAAAAAAGTTATCTTAATTCGGTAAACTATATCTACACACATATAAGTATATCCAGTTCTATACCATCAATACAAAGTGATGAAAATTGTGAGAATTGTAAAAAAATGCAAATGTTTCTGAATTATTACACACATTTTACAATATTCCGTTTTGGGACCGGGGACCTAATTTCTTTTTTTTTTACCTTTTATGAGCTAAATATATGTTGCCTGCTCACGCGTTGAAAAAACTTCTAATTTATTTGTGTGCGCCCTAGACGGAAAAAAAACAATAAATATTTTCTATTTAAAAATTACTTTAAAACTTAATTAAAACACAAACACTTTTTTTATTGAGTGGCATGCAACGCATGCCGGGTTCTCGTTGGGTAATAAGAAGCGTTACATGGCAATGTCCCTTATGGCAAAAGATAGGGTTAAGGGGAAATTTAGGACTATTATCTGGTTAAGGGAGAGAAGAGGACTTCGGTAGATGGCAGGGGCGGCGTTAGTTCGGGAAGTGGATTATGCAGAGGTGGCATCATATTGGGAGAAGTTTACTCAAAAACCCCCACCCCGTCAGGAAACTACTAACATTACTGCCGCCTTCTTAAACTGCCTGCAATGTTCGTCACTCTTCTACCATGCCACCAGTCTCCCCCACCCACCTTGAATACCTTTCTACCATGCCACCAGTCTTCCCCACCCACCTTGAATACCTTTCTACCATGCCACCAGTCTCCCCCCCCCCACCCACCTTGAATACCATTCTACCTTGCCACCAGTCTCCCCCCACCCACCTTGAATACCATTCTACATGCCACCAGTCTCCCCAACCCACCTTTAACACCATTCTACCGTGCCACCAGTCTCCCCAACCCACCTTGAATACCTTTCTACCATGCCACCAGTCTCCCCCACCCACCTTGAATACCATTCTACCATGCCACCAGTCTCCCCTATCCGCCTTTAATACTTTTCTACCATGCCCCCATTCTCCCCCACCCACCTTGAATACCACTCTACCATGCCACCAGTCTCCCCAACGCACCTTTAACACCATTCTACCGTGCCACCAGTCTCCCCCACCCACCTTTAATACCTTTCTACCATGCCACCAGTCTCCCCCACCCACCTATAATACCTTTCTACCATGCCACCAGTCTCCCCCACCCACCTTGAATACCTTTCTACCTTGCCACCAGTCTCCCCCACCCACCTTGATTACCATTCTACCATGCCACCAGTCTCCCCTATCCGCCTTTAATACCTTTCTACCATGCCCCCATTCTCCCCAAGCCACCTTGAATACCACTCTACCATGCCACCAGTCTCCCCCACCCACCTTGAATACCACTCTTACATGCCACCAGTCTCCCCCACCCACCTTGAATACCACTCTACCATGCCACCAGTCTCCCCCACCCACCTTTAATACTTTTCTACCAAGCTGTTAGGCATATCTCATATGGAATATATCGAGGACAAAGAACGCCCCCCCCCCAAGGTCGTCAAGGTCAAGTCATGCAAGTGGCTGTGACTCGTTAGCATTTTTTTTTTAAATGTTATATCCAATGTCTATGTCCTTCTTTTCGATTCTTTAATTGGCTAGCCTACATCACGCTGTTTTTTTCGTGTTCAGAGGCCGATTACAATATGGGCAAACACGGACTGCGAAGCCGCCTGTACGGTCAACATGCTCGGCTCCTGTATGCTGTACAACGGTTAAGTTAAGACGACCCCACTCCACGCAACAACGGTTTCCCTAAGTGTACCCGAGTGACATTAATGGTGTCGAGTTATTTATATGGAACATGTTCAAATCCGGGATTTGGAGCGGAGCTCGCAGCCTTAGAGCAGGTTCTTTTTGCCGGGAGCTGCTGCGAACTCCAATTTTTTTTTTTAAAATATAATATAATTTATAATTCAAACTTTTTAATTTAAAAATATATATTATTTATTAAAATTGATGTCCCATTCTTCTACCTGCTATGTTGCCCCACTCTTCTACAACTGTGTTGACACACTCTTCTACAAGCTTAGTTACCCCACTCTTGTACCAGCTGTTTCCTCCATCTTCTATCAGCTATGTTGCACCATCCTTCTACCTGCTATGTTCCCCCCCCCCCACTAATCTGCAAGCAATTTTTCCCCACTCTTCTTCCAGCTATATTGCCCTTATAATATACCAGCTAATTTGCCCCACTAATCTACCAGCTATGTTGCCCCACTAATCTACCAGCCATGTTGCCCCACTAATCTACCAGCTATGTTGCCCCACTAATCTACCAGCTATGTTGCCCCACTAATCTACCAGCTATGTTGCCCCACTAATCTACCAGCCATGTTGCCCCACTAATCTGTTCGTACAAGTATTTCTATTTCCTAGTTTATAACATGTGTTGTTGACAATAATAAACTCATCTCTTGAAACCCATGGCACTTAACCCTCAACCACCCCTTAGTTACACCTTAACCACCCGCTCAACCACCCCTCAACCACTCCTCAACCACCCCTCAACCACCCCTTAGTTACACCTTAACCACCCCTCAACCACCCCTTAGTAACACCTTAACCACCCTTCAGTCGTAATAATAGATGAAACGGTTGCCGATAAGTAGTTATTGTTTTTTATCTAGTCTGCTATAACTTATTACCCCTACTGATGAAAAGAACGCTGGAAAGATACTTTGATATAACAGAAATCCAAATAAAACTTATATGTGTTTGCAGACGTACACAAGTCGACATCTTTTTATAAGCGTAAGTTCGTCTAATTCATGTCTACAGCGCACTGGAATAGGGCCGATGTAACATCCTGCCAGTGTTGTCGTACCTTGAAGATGCTGTACATCCTGCAAGTGTTGTAGCGTCTTGAAGATGATGTAGTGACTCGACAGTGGTAGTAGTATCTTCAAATAAATTGGGGGGGAAATATGATTCAGCCTAAAATGTTCCACCTACCAGATTCTTTTTCTAGGCAACCATCTCTGCACAAGATGAAGATTCCATAACTACAACATTCCAAACGAAAATCTAAATTTCTAAAATCAGGTTGCACGCAAAAAATAAAAAGGAGAGAAAAATTATTGAGGGCAATGTTCATTTTTTAAAGTTTGAACAAAAGATCACCCGGTCTCCGAAATGTCGGTCTGTATTTGAACAAGGTAAGCTATCTGCATGTTGGTCCCAAAAGTAATCTCCACTTCAGGGTTTCGGTAACGTCCCTTACGTCCCGTGCTAGGGTTTCATTTCAACAACTTCTCTTACACCTGGGAATGTTAAAAGTTGTCGGTTTGGAAAAAGGGGGGGGGAGAGAGAGAGAGAGAGAGAGAGAGAGAGAGAGAGAGAGAGAGAGAGAGAGAGAGAGAGGGTGGTCTTAAAAGTTTAAATTGTTAGGTTTTTTTTAATTAAAGAAAGAAAGAATTTATAAAATTGAAGTTTTGTTTCATTCGTTCTATTCTGCTTCTTTTAAAATTGCCAATGTATTTCTTGGTGGTTTTGATTTTTTTTTTAATAACGACGAACAGTTATTGTTTTGTCGAGTCACCTTTGTCCCATTAGGCAAGTCAAATGGGGGGGGGGAGTACACCTTTTTTAAGGAGCTTTGGTGTAGTTCAGGGGATCCCCAAACTACGACTTAATAAAACGTATGGAACGCGAGACTTTGTGATACAATTTAAATATTATTTTTAGAATACTAGGAGATTTTCACGCTGGCGATAACCTCTCGGCTGCTATGCGCCTTAATTTACCATTTTAATTTTAAATTATTGCATTTTAGATTTTCTTGTTTACCGCAGTCCTGTTTACCCTCGAACTCCTAAAATCGTAAAATAAAACGTCTCAAAATCATAAAATACAATATTTTAATAGTAAACAAACTGTATATTAAATGAGTACAATAACTACCCGCAGTGCCTAGTGGGGTCGAGTTCAGCTGCGTCAAAAAATTTTATATCAATTTATATGAGCAGATGCGTAGTGAGGGGGGTTCAGTTGGGTACATATGCCCCGGGCGCCAAGTTACAGCGCCAAAATGAAGCTTACAGCATTTCATCATAATACGTAAACAAGGGTAATAAATCGGTCAGAAGATCGGTGCAGCGGCTCAGCAGACGTGTCATCTGATCGCCAACTTATTTGGTAGCATTTGCGTGCGTCTATGGGACAGGATCGTCTCAGCGATCTTGCTCTTCTTAGCGTTGAAAGAGGAATATTGGAAAAAAACAAATTTTGATTGCACGTATTTGACCAGTTTGCGACATGGAAATCAAGAAAAATAAATCTTTTGTAGACTATGTAAACCGATCTACGACAGTGACTGGGTTGGTCGTGTACGATAATTTCTCTTAATTTGCTTCTTTAAACACAATGTTTTATTAAAATTTAAAAAATGTTCCTTAATTAATGAAATAGAAAAACGTGATTAACCTGGGAAAGGTGGGGGGGGGCAACAATTATATCTCGTCCCCGGGCGCAAAATATCATAGCTATGCCTTTAGTATTGAGTGGACGTACAGATCACATTATCACAATCTGTTACTGTTAAAAATAAAGTTACTGGTGAAATTTAACGCGGGCCACACTTGAAGTCAGATCAGCATAAAACAAGATGTGAGACAATACGAATTGATACACAAATGATGACATCATTTAAAGAACCTACTAGGTAACTTGAGATTTATTTTTTGGAAAAGCTTGTTTTAAAAAAAAATAAAACATGAATCAATATTTATTAAGCTTATTCCCGCCTATACATAGCATTTAGTGAAACTTATGTCTGCGAGCAAACATTTTCAAAAATGAAGTATGTGACGTCAAAACATCGAACGAGAGGATAGATGAACATTCGAAAGCAATTCTTGGATTGAATGCAATATTACCAAACCAAACATTGATGATATCTTGAAATCCAAACATCAGTTTCACAAATCTCACTAACCTTTTTTGCTGCTTGGCTTGTGAGATTCGGCTATGTGCGCACTAGGTCTGTTGTAACCATCCTTTTGCTAACGTCGCCTTTTATTGATAATTGTTCAAGTACATAAATATGTTGGTTGTTTTTGTTTTGTTTGCTATTGTGTGCCACTCACCCATGATTAACATGGAATACTAAACTTGGTTTTTTGTCTCTTTTTCCCCAGAGCTTTAGATGTGGCTTGCAAGTATTGTATAGAATGATTATGTGGTTTGCAAGTATTGTAAAGAATGATTATGTGGTTTGCAAGTATTGTAAAGAATGATTATGTGGTTTGCAAGTATTGTAAAGAATGATTATGTGGTTTGCAAGTATTGTAAAGAATGATTATGTGGTTTGCAAGTATTGTACATAATGATTATGTGGCTTGCAAGAATTGTAAAGAATGATTATATGGCCCGCGCTCATCATTTTGTCCGTTTAACTAAAATAAACTACCACAAATGACATTTAAATAGCATTTATTTTAAATGCCGCTAATCGGATCAAGTTCCCTTAAGACCAGTGATTCTCAACCTTCCTAATGCCGCGACCCTTTAATACAGTTCCCCATGTTGTGGTGAAACCCAACCATAAAATTATTTTCCTTGCTACTTCATAAATATATGTTTTCCGATGGTCTTAGGTGAACCCTGTGTAAGGGTCATTCGAACCCCAAAGGGGTCGCGACCCACAGGTTGAGAACCGCTGCTTTACACTAATGCTATTCGGATGTCATTGTGGTAGTTTATTTTATTTAAACCGAAGAATTAATATTACAAACGTATATTACAAACGTATATTACAAACGTATATTACAAACGTATATTACAAACGTATATTACATTCAATTATTTTTCATTTGATACCAAATTTTGTGTTACAAACCTAATAATAATATTTTAAATATTTTTTTTTAATCCCAACCTCTCACTTCTAGTACCGGGTCCAAGTAGCCACTTCAAAAAAAAAATTATGTCAGTTAATTTTAAATTCATTACTTGCTCAGCAACATTTTTTTCATTTTTCTTTTCAATTAAGTCATACCTAGGCTGGGGTAGTGCGCTATATAAAACCATCTAATAATAATAATATCTATTTTATGAATTTTAGCCAACCTTTGTTATTTAGCGATGTAGTGCCAACCTATCTCACTTTGTTATTTAGCGATGTAGTGCCAACCTATCACACTTTGTTATTTAACGATGTAGTGCAAAATGCCAACCTATCAAACTGTAGCGGCTACGAAAAGCCTCTCTGACTCAAAACCTAAAAAAAATTTAATTAAACATTAAAAACCCTTTCACCGGCATATTATCGATCTTTTTGCTTCTTTTGTGAAATGCTTTGAAATAATCGGAACTAAACGATTGTATTATAAAGGTCGATAAAATGGTGTTATAGTATCTTTGCAACATGTTCCAGATGCATAACGAAAGAGTCCCCAACCATTGTATAATCAATACATGTAATACATTAGAATCTTTCACGTGCATGGCTGTTAAATAAGCACTTTTTAAAATAACATAACGATTTATCTCTCAGGTGGGGAAAGAAAATGACAAAACTTCAGGGTAATATGTCAGATGAGATACAAGTAGTTACAAATCACATACATGTATTTAGAAATGACATGCAAGTAGTTACATATGACATACAATTAGTTACATTTCACATACACATAGTTAGGTATGACAAACAAGAACTTCCATCGCTGCGTAAGATTTCGTTTATTGTGTGTCTCCATTCATGTCTTCTTCTAAACGTTTATTATTTTGATTCATGGAAAAAGGGGCGGGGGGGGGGGCAGGTGGGGCACGTCCCTCTGTGAGCTTCTGAAACACGAACGAGTTCATCCGGCACTGATTGCCCCCCCCCCCTTTTTTTCTATGTATGCTATCCTGTCACACGGTCTGAAGGATCCTTTCTCACTCCCCTCTATCTTTGCTATCCTGTCACACGGTCTGAAGGCTCCTTTCTCACCCCTCTCTATCTATGCTATCCTGTCACATGGTCTGAAGGCTCCTTTCTCACCCCTCTCTATCTTTGCTATCCTGTCACACGGTCTGAGGGCTCCTTTCTCACTCCGCTCTATTTATGCTATCCTGTCACACGTCTGAAGGCTCCTTTCTCGCTCCGCTCTATTTATGCTATCCTGTCACACGGTCTGAGGGCTCCTTTCTCACTCCACTCTATTTATGCTATCCTGTCACACGTCTGATGGCTCCTTTCTCGCTCCGCTCTATCTATGCTATCCTGTCACATGGTCTGAGGGCTCCTTTCTCGCTCCGCTCTATCTATGCTATCCTGTCACATGGCCTGAGGGCTCCTTTCTCGCTCCGCACCCAGTTTCACCTGTAAATTGCTTTCTTGCATCGGCGGAACTCCAACAGGGCAATTTTTTTTTTTGGTAAAACTATAAGAATATCCCAATCCCTTCAAAAACAACCCAAAAATAATTATGATGATTGACTTTTCCTGTATATTTTATAAACACATTTTTTTTCTCCTTTTCGACACAATTTCTTGCAAAAATACTTTAAGATAATATTAGCATGGGTTGTGAGGGCAGCACGAGGTATGGGGCAGCACGGCCTGAGGATCTTATATATATAAAAAAAAGCTTTATTTGAATTCATGTTTTGTCAAGTAGCTTTAGTAGATGGGAAGATCACGTATTGATGCCGCCATTCTTTGCAACAGATACACTAACACATGACATATGGTAACGTACACACTGACACAAAATGACACATGATTCTCGGCAAATCCCGAGTCTGTGACCTGACAACCATTCTTGGTGTCAAATCTCCGACTTTAGTGTACCTGGACTCGTCGTAGGCAGGCTTACCTGTAGGTCGGTCTCACGTCTCTCTACCTGCCGATACTTACCTGGCCGTTAACCTTTTTGTGACAGCCCTGTCTGACAGCCGTCGAATTACTGAGATTAAATTAGGTCTCCCCTCCCTCCCCCCGCTCTCTCTCTCTCTCTTTCTAGTTGACTCAGATTTTTTTCGTGCCAGTTGTGTTTGAACGGTATGTTAGTGTTAAATTGTGTCGTGATTCAACGTCCTGTGACTGTTGTTACACAACGTCAGGGACTGTTTCTCTGTGAATGTTGTTATCTAACGTTAGGGACTGTTTCCCTGTGACTGTTGTTACGTACGTCAGGGCCTGTTTCCCAGTTACTGTATCGCTGTTTCATTATCATGGATTCCGTTTAGTAGAAGTAGATAGTGGTAAGTGAACGAATTACCCTACACAATGAAACAACTTAGCATCTGAGGCCATCATTATCATTTTTATTTTTATTCAATATTTTTATCATTATTTATTTATTTGATTCATTTATTTAATTTTCCTTTCTTTTTTTTATTGTTATTTATCATTACAATTATTATTACTAAATAGTCGGCCATCGAGAGCACCCGTGCCGTATGGGTCAAAGATGTTGGCTTCAAAGCTGGGATTTCAAATAGTTAAAACATTTCAAATGTTATTGTTATTTTTAAATCAACATAAATGATATTGCGTTGTTGCTGAAAAAAAAATACATTTAAATTATAATGTTCGTACCGAGGACTGAAACTTCATGGTTCTGAGAATAAATAATTTTCCTGAAGAATGCATCATACATAAGTATAAAAGCCTACTGAATTGTCTAAGAACCGAGAGAAAACGTGAGGCGTGTGTGTTTTTTTTTTTCATTTCCGAGTGTCTATTTAATCCTTAGCTGCTGCAGAGTTGTCCATCTGTTCCGTCTGTCCATCTGTTTTGTCTGTTCATCTGTCCCCGTGTTCTGCTTGTCTACCTGTTCTGTCTGTCCACATGTTCTGTTTGTCCACATGTGCTGTCTGTTCACACGTGCTGTCTGTCCACGTGTGCTGTCTGTCCGCATGTTCCGTCTGTCCACATGTTCCGTCTGTCCATATGTTCCGTCTGTCCACACCTTCTGTCTGTCCACATGTGCTGTCTGTCCACATGTTCTGTCTGTCCACATTTTCTGTCTGTCCACATTTTCTGTCCGTCCACATGCGCTGTCTGTCCACATGTTCTGTCCGTCCACATGTTCCGTCTGTCCCCTTTTTCTGTCCGTCCACATGATTGGAATATGGTAAACAGCTAATTGACTGACCTCCAGTGGCTTAGCTCGGGAGATGCCAGGGGTGGGTGGGGGTTAAGTTTCAGGGACACACACAATTTTCAACAACAAAACAAAAACAAAAACTAAAACAAAAAAACAAAAAAACAGATTTTGAAAAAGAAATACTCTAAACAAATTGTATATCAAATAAGTGTCTGCAACAAATAACTTTGAACGCTTGAGTATTTTCTTCGTATCATATAACATGCTGAATGTGTTAAAATGTTGAATGGATGCGTTTAGTCACTAGAGATATAAATGTCGCTGACGGATACAATCCTGCCATTGAACGCACCCGCTGATCAAAGGATTCTATTGTTAAACACCCTTTTTAAAAATAAAATAAAATTTAAAAAATGCCTTTTTCATCACTGTTAACTCTCACCTACCGTGCGTCAGCTGACGGCCATGACGCTCGTGGAATCGATTGTGTTCAATCAGTCAACGTTTAATCCAGCGTAGCTACCATCAAGGGCGTATCGCCGCAGGTACGGGGGTCGGCTAGGGGTGAGGATGGGGAGGGGGAGGGGCGACATCATAGAAGATATGTCTCCAAAGTTGTTACATGGGCTTCTTTCTCCGGATTCACCGTCAAATCTTATGTCATCGTGACGTCATAACGCTAAAATATATGCTCGGAAGTATTAATAGAAGGTTTCTTTATACTAGTGTATATAACAAGTTAACATATTGGTCCAACATCATGTGGACAAAACTAGTGTTGAATTTCTGGACTTCCTTTCAATAATTTTTTTTTTTACATTGATAATGACATGGCGCCTTGCTAGCGGCAGTGACGTAGCTAGGGGTGTTGTCCACGGTGAGGTAAACTCATGGTTTTACACCCCCCCCCCCGCACCCACTAGCTACGCCGCTTGCTAGAGGTGTCGCCTTTTGGCACAAAGGAAATATTCTTTTTCTCTTCTTTCAATGATACTCTTTATCCCCTGGTGTATATTATTTAAAAACTTGGTTGGTTACGAGCTATTTTTAGAGAATTAAGCAACAATATAAGACGTGGCACTAATATTAATTGTAGTTTATCTCCTAGATTTCATTTAAGAAAATCTAATTTTATAAAAAAAATAATTCTATTCTTAATCACTGTTTTTGTTGTGCAACCGAACAAATAAGCTAACACCGCTGAACAAATAAGCTAACACCGCTGAACAAATAAGCTAACACCGCTGAACAAATAAGTTAACACCGCTGAACAAATAAGCTAACACCGCTGAACAAATAAGCTAACACCGCTGAACAAATAAGTTAACACCGCTGAACAAATAAGCTAACACCGCTGAACAAATAAGCTAACACCGCTGAACAAATAAGTTAACACCGCTAAACAAATAAGCTAACACCGCTGAACAAATAAGCTAACACCGCTGAACAAATAAGTTAACACCGCTGAACAAATAAGCTAACACCGCTGAACAAATAAGCTAACACCGCTGAACAAATAAGTTAACACCGCTGAACAAATAAGCTAACACCGCTGAACAAATAAGCTAACACCGCTGAACAAATAAGCTAACACCGCTGAACAAATAAGCTAACACCGCTGAACAAATAAGCTAACACCGCTGAACAAATAAGCTAACACCGCTGAACAAATAAGCTAACACCGCTGAACAAATAAGCTAACACCGCTGAACAAATAAGCTAACACCACTGAACAAATAAGCTAACACCACTGAACAAATAAGCTGAAAGCATTGAACAAATGAGCTGACTGCATTGAACAAGTGAGCTTACAGCATTGAACAAATGAACTAAAACATTGAACAAAAGAGCTGACAACATTGAACAAGTGAGCTGACAGCATTGAACAAATGAGTTGACAGCATTGAACAAATGAGCTGACAGCATTGAACAAATGAACTGACAATATTGAACAAATGAACTGACAATATTGAACAAATGAACTGACAATATTGAACAAATGAACTGACAATATTGAACAAATGAACTGACAATATTGAACAAATGAACTGACAATATTGAACAAATGAACTGACAATATTGAACAAATGAACTGACAATATTGAACAAATGAACTGACAATATTGAACAAATGAACTGACAATATTGAACAAATGAACTGACAATATTGAACAAATGAACTGACAATATTGAACAAATGAACTGACAATATTGAACAAATGAACTGACAATATTGAACAAATGAACTGACAACATTGAACAAATGAACTGACAATATTGAACAAATGAACTGACAACATTGAACAAATGAACTGACAATATTGAACAAATGAACTGACAATATTGAACAAATGAACTGACAATATTGAACAAATGAACTGACAATATTGAACAAATGAACTGACAATATTGAACAAATGAACTGACAATATTGAACAAATGAACTGACAATATTGAACAAATGAACTGACAATATTGAACAAATGAACTGACAATATTGAACAAATGAACTGACAATATTGAACAAATGAACTGACAATATTGAACAAATGAACTGACAACATTGAACAAATGAACTGACAATATTGAACAAATGAACTGACAATATTGAACAAATGAACTGACAATATTGAACAAATGAACTGACAATATTGAACAAATGAACTGACAATATTGAACAAATAAACTGACAATATTGAACAAATGAACTGACAATATTGAACAAATGAACTGACAATATTGAACAAATGAACTGACAATATTGAACAAATGAACTGACAATATTGAACAAATGAACTGACTCCACAGATGCTAAAACTTTTTTTTTTGTAATTATGAATGACAAAGACAACAAAAAAAAAACTGCCGCATCAGGAGATCGATAAACGTGATCCGATCGAACATCCGTTCCAAATGTAGGCCAGCTCCCGCGTGCAGTAACCATCGCACGAAGTCGCCAACGAGGCGTGAAATGACCAATATCAGCTGTGTTGTGGACCGGTTGTCGACTACTCATTCAAGGCTCGTGTCGTTCTCGTTGTGTACACGCGCGGGAAGCAAGGGGTTAACACTACAAAGCCGTTACATGGGGCTGGTTGTTCATTAACGGGGCGGGGGGTATGGTTCGGTGTTTTCTGGCAACAAATCTGAACAAGTCAGGTGTATTTGCCTAAGGATTTACGATAAGGATTGTAAGCCAGTTGTATGGACTAAACCATTGAAAAGGTAACGTAAAATGAGTTGAAATTTCAAATGTTGATCTTTTATAAATAATATTGAGACAAAACTGTTGTGCCATCGTGTAGTCTTTCTAATTGAATGTGTGGCTACCGAAATTTGTGGCTACCGAATGTTTGATCGCAGATAACAATGTTGATCAGGATCGAGGAGTTCGATCCAAAAAAACAATTATCGATCCAAGCTGACGTCACGGTCTTCTCGCTGAAGAGACTCGCTGATAAAACAAAAAGTCACGGTTCGATGCCTGCTTCTGACGAGCGCAGACGACAACATCTTTGATTTATTAATGCATATGTGTAAGGGGAGTTAACCCGTCACTGTGGTACGTTCTCAACGAATAGTCTAGTGAGTCCTTTGTAAAGTTTTATATTTTTCTCAACTAAAAGTCTAGTGAGTCCTTTGTACAGTTTTATATTTTTCTCAAATAAAAGTCTAGTGAGTCCTTTGTACAGTTTTATATTTTTCTCAACTAAAAGTCTAGTGAGTCCTTTGTACAAATTTATATTTATTTTGAGGCTGATGACGCTTACTTAATTCGACGTGTATCCATTGAATCCTCGAGGATGCCGAAGACTCGGGGATCCAGAAGCTCTCACCTTAAAGGATGCTCAATTGCGAGGAGAACAGTGAACTACTGGAAAGTTTAATCGGTGGGAAAGTATCGAAAAACACCCCCCCCCCCCCCAGAAAAAATGGGGGGGGGGTGGGTTTGAGGGAACGTATTGATTTAAACTGAAGATCTTGAGATGATAAAATTGATGATAAAATTGATTGAAAAGGTTTCAATGTCAATTAAATTTTGAGATAAAGTCTTGTTATTGAAGGTGCCCTATCATATAGAGGTGAACTGTTAAACAGTCAAACAGAGGTGCACTGTCAAACAGAGGCGCAGTGCCATTTTGGAGGGCGCACTGACTTAAGAGGTGGGTGCTGGGTGGCCTAGTGGTCTAAACTGAGCAAATATCAATTTAATGGTCAGGAGTTCAATCACCGCGGGGCATTACAACGATGTTATATTACACAACCCAGCAGATGGAACTTGCTGCCAGTGTACCAGCCGGGCCTTTAAGGGCGTCAGTTCAAGCCCCAACCAGGATATGTGTGTTAGTTAGTGGTGCCAGTTGCGTAGTGGTGCCTGTTATGTAGTGGAGCCCTGTCTTACAGTGGTTTCCCGGTTTTTTTCTCTTCTGATTCACCACCGCGTGCCATGTGCTAATTACCCAACTCAGATATGTATAGATGTACTACACACCAAGGCTGATGGTGACCATATGTTACAAAGGCAAATGACGAATTGCAAATAGTCTACTTCCCTTTTCCCTTTTTAAATATATTTCTTTACACATTATATAACAATATTTTAATATTCTAAACAATGATGAAGCTTTTGCCATTCATTTCATTTGAACCAAAAGGTTTTAGAAGATAGGTCAACATTTAGCATAGGCTATATAATAAATGATGGGTATTTTAACTTGCTAAATAGGCCAACACGAATGCTTGTCCTACAGATGTATGACCACTTCTCAAATCTAATAGTTTAATACTAGCAGAGGCGCCGCCGTCCACGGTATTTACTCTCCCGGCGGCGTCAATTTAGCAACATAAGAACCTTTGAAGGTGGTCTTGGAAATTCGACATCCACATCCAGCTCCTTTTTTTTTTTTAAAGAGCAGACACAAATCTACGTAAAGTTGCAGCGCCGAACTCCCCCGCGCAGGACCGCACGTGTGTGCGTCTTAATGATGTGTGTGCGTCCATCCTCTGACGAATGATGCGCGTGTTGCGTGTAGGAAAATTCCAGAGAAACACAAACACAACACGTGCCATCTCATCAAACCTTTTCACGTCCCAGACACTTTCCTTCGATCACGCGGATCTCCGCATCCAGGCATTCCCATGACCCGGAAGGCGTTCCTCCCATCCGACACAATCTTAGGGACGTGTCTATCAAAGAAACATTTCACAACATCTTTCATAATGACCGATCTCACCAGCTATGATAATAAAAAAACATCGCATTACTACACTAAGGAGACATATTTATAGTTTTTAATGAAATGTTCTAGTGTTATTCTTGTATGACATCTGCCCCCAGCCTCCCTTAGCTACGCCTCTGTCTCAGGTGGATGTGATGCATCCACACATTAAAAAGAAGGCAACATTGATTTTTCCAACGTGTTCTATTAATTAAAAACACACAGTGACTAAGACATAGTCCGCAGCTATCCCTTCATACTGCTCTGAGAGCCGCAGCTGTCCCTTCATACTGCTCTGAGAGCCAAATCTGTCCCTTCATACTGCTCTGGGAGCCGCAGCTGTCCCGTCATACTGCTCTGAGAGCCACAGCAGTCCCTTCATACTGCTCTGGGCCACGGGCTTTTCGCTTATAAGGACGCATGAGCCCGTCATTCATAAATGAAGGGCTAGGGGCGGAGGGGGTGTTTATTGTCAATTCTTTTGGTCGGAGTTTGGCTCACACATTTGACCATAATGCCGATCGACACTAGAACAGCGTCTATTACTACGTAGTGTTATAATGAGATGTTTGCAGAACTACTCCATTTCCTTTTAGTTCAAGTCTAGAGTACCCTTATGATGTCTGAAAGTGATGGCGGAGTGTGAAAACATTACATTTATGCATCTTCTTGTTTTACTTCAGTTCGCTGTTAGAACTGATTCAAAAGAGAAAGAAAGGAAAGAGAAAAGTAAATTAAATACTCTCTAATTTCTTTATTTATTGAAGTAAATTTATATCAAGATCCGTTTAACAAATGAATAAGACTTCTCGCACTTCTAATTATAAGCGAATTATTGTATGTGGCTAGTTTCTTAGCTCCGCCAATCATTTTTCCTTGGTAAAGAAATAAGATTAGTCATTACTATATTTTTTTAGTACCATTGTTGTTAAATCCACCTCCTTCCAAATACATGTGGGACATTGTCAGAAGCCACGTTTCGAGGAAGTTTAAACAAAGTCTCTTCGACATTTTTCGCATTTTTAAAACTGGGAAGTCCAACAAAAACAAACAAAAACCGTGATAAACAGCAATGTTACTGTGTCAAGCGGCAAAGTAGATGCCTGGGCTGGCTGCCTTTAGTCGAGACAATATGGGAATGTGGAGGGGGGTGTTAACAGGTTCCAATCTCAGTAGGACAAGCTGTCTATGTCAACAGCTGTCTATGTCAATGTCAATATTAATTTCATATCGGTATTGAAATTGTTTTGCCTAAGCTTAAAATAAATTTTGCACCATTTGTTGAATTAATGATTCATAGTTTTTTAGTAATCGGGCGCTAAAATCTTGCTGGATTCTGCCTGCGACAATTATTTCATCTCCCCTATTCTTGTCATACGACTCTATGGGGAACCCGTCTCATCGCTCTGTGGCTAGAGTTAGTGCCGTCCGAGGGTTACCGGAAAATTAGATCGAAAGAAATTTCGTCGACAGAAAATTTATCGACGGAAATTTGATCGAACGGAAATTTGGTCGAATCTTTTTTTCAGTTCACACGCTAAAATTTTCGTCAAATTTCTATTTGAACGCACTAAACTATATAGTAAAACAACATTTTAACTTGTAAACGATTCCGTCGACGAAATTTCTTTCGATCAAATTTCCGGATACGCCGTCCGAGGCATGCCAAAGATTGTTGCCCCCACAACCCTTTTTCTCCACAAACAAATTTATGCAGCTGGCCAAAAATACTCCGCCTCAATGTAAAGTAAAAGAAAGCACCTCCCCGGGCGGACCACACCGCGCACCCCATATATATGCTCATGATCCGTGGCCAAAGATTAGACAAAAGATTTTTGTTGATTACTGACAATGAGTTAAGACCAAATTATGTCACTGTGTGGTGTAGCAGTGTAGCGGTTCAGAAACATCACTGCCCAACAAAGCTGTTGTCGTTTTGTGTTTAATCAAAACTACCGACGCTGACAGCCAGTGAGCATTTGATCTATCCACCGTTATGTTGGTGTCTACACTTTCTGACATCATTTTGACCTATTCACGTGTTCCTCGTTGCCTACAAGTAGGCCACTTGTTCAAACAAATGGTACAGGTGTATTTATTTAAGAATGTGGTCTCCGCTAAATCTGGATCTCAGTCATGGCCTATTTGGGATTTCAGAAAAAATAAATTTGAAAGCTGTCCTAAAAGACAGAAAAAGTTGTGTGTGATCGTTGCAAATGAATTGGAGTTGTTGTTGTTGTTACCACATTGTGTTGAATGGCAGTGATCCCAAGATAAAGCGATTGGACAATAGTTTTATGGACTAAAATCCGTGTATGTCTGTGTGTGGTCATGTCCGGCTTATAAACATGACATTGGCTTAGCTACTAAATCAATCTTTGCGCCTGTGTAAGACAATTTTAGGTTGTTTAAAGATAATTTTATTTTTTCAAATTTCAACCACAATTCTAACTATAGATTTATTTCGGCATGTTTTCCATCTCTGTTGTCGAGCCGCTTTAGCGTCAAGTCTGCAGTGGGTTTTCCCAATCGTTCTTTAATGCCATTCACAAACAACAACAAAAATGACGTGAAAATCATCTCTTGAGTTTACAAGTTAGCTAGTTCTGTCTTCTTTTTTTTTTTTTTAAATATTTGGTCAAACTAAATTTAATCTGACCTAGATGTAGCCACACCAGTGGCGTAGCTAGAGTGTTTGGCGCCCGGGGACAAGATTCATTTTAAAGCGCCCTCTTTTCCTTTTTTCAACTCTCAAACCCATTATTTTCATCAATAAAATAATACCAAAGCACATTTTGGCGCCCCTAACTAGCTGGCGCCCGGGTATATCTGTACCCCCTGCCCCCCCCCTACGCTACGCCTCTGAGCCACACTGTACACCACATGCAATTTTGTATTCGTTTTTACGGAAAATTAATAAACCAAGTATTGATTTTTGTAAACATTTTTAAAATCTTTGTTCAAACTAAATTTAATCTGACCTAGATGTAGCCACACTGTACACCACATGCAATTTTGTATTCGTTTTTACGGGAAATTTATAAACCAACCATTGATTTTTTTTAAACATTTTTTAATAAAAACAAATTTCACAATTTTAGTACAATCAAACGGTTTAAGACTGAGAACCACTGTTACTGTACGACTTGGTGACCTCTGTACACAAATATCTTATCAGGTTAAACTAACAGGATCATAGCTTAAAGGTAGTGTAGCTCTCTTTTTTCTTCTTTTTTCTTTAAATAAAAGTGTTTGGAATACCTCCTTATGATTGAAGGTTTGTTTCGTTTATTTGTGTTGATTTTTTGGCTTTGCAACATACGAACAAATTGTGTGCAAACTTCTTGCCGAGTTGTTACAAACGTGTGTGTGTGTTATGTCTCGTGTTTACACACACTAGGTCTGTGTACAGACGTGTAAAGAGCGTGTAAACAAACTGTACACACAAACGCCGGGGGTGAAGTGCGACGGGGAGGTTAATCTCAAATATAAACTTGGGACACTTAACGTTTGGTCAGTGCGCCCGGCCGTCACCAGGAAGTTGTTAAGCGTCCTGACCGACCTCGAGAGGTCACATTATGGGTCAGCTCTGATACACGGGTGAGCTCTGATACTTGGGTCAGCTCTGATACTTGGATCAGCTCTGATACGTGGGTCAGCTCTGATACTTGGGTCAGGTCTGATACTCGGGTTAGCTTTGATACTTGGGTCAACGCTGATACTCAAGACCTAATCCACCACTGTCCCAGAGATCATTGCGCAACGTTAAATGAATATGTCTCTGGTTGACTGAAGAGCCAAAGAATTTTATGCTTTCAATCATGAGGCTAAAACGCATATTTAACGTCATTGTCGATCACAGTCCATCTCATCAGCCTCATTCTCATATCTACAGTCCATCTCATCGGCCCCATTCTCATATCTACAGTCCATCTCATCGGCCTCATTCTCATATCTGGAGTCGATCTCATCGGCCTCATTCTCATATCTACAGTCCATCTCATCGGCCCCATTCTCATATCTACAGTCCATCTCATCGGCCCCATTCTCATATCTGGAGTCGATCTCATCGGCCTCATTCTCATATCTGGAGTCGATCTCATCGGCCTCATTCTCATATCTACCAACATGGGGATTTTAATTACACAAAATACTTTATTGAGTTGTGTTTTGCTGTCTTTTATGTCATCGTTATTATGTTATGTGCATTCTAATCCCAAGTCATTCTTTTCTTTACCACAATCAAAACCTAGTCACTGTGCAGCTTATGCGTGTGGCTTGTTGGGTTGGTTGTTGGGTTGGTTGTTGGGTTGGTTGTTGGGTTGGTTGTTGGGTTGGTTGTTGGGTTGGTTGTTGGGTTGGTTGTTGGGTTGGTTGTTGGGTTGGTTGTTGAGTTGGTTGTTGAGTTGGTTGTTGGGTTGGTTGTTGAGTTGGTTGTTGGGTTGGTTGTTGGGTTGGTTGTTGGGTTGGTTGTTGGGTTGGTTGTTGGGTTGGTTGTTGGGTTGGTTATTGGGTGGGTTGTTGGGTTGGTTGTTGGGTTGGTTGTTGGGTTGGTTGTTGGGTTAGTTGTTGGGTTGGTTGTTGGGTTGGTTGTTGGGTTGGTTGTTGGGTTGGTTGTTGGGTTGGTTGTTGGGTTGGTTGTTGGGTTGGTTGTTGAGTTGGTTGTTGGGTTGGTTGTTGAGTTGGTTGTTGGGTTGGTTGTTGGGTTGGTTGTTGGGTTGGTTGTTGGGTTGGTTGTTGGGTTGGTTGTTGGGTTGGTTGTTGGGTTGGTTGTTGGGTTGGTTGTTGGGTTGGTTTTTGGGTTGGTTGTTGGGTTGGTTGTTGGGTTGGTTCTTGGGTTGGTTGTTGGGTTGGTTGTTGGGTTGGTTGTTGGGTTGGTTGTTGAGTTGGTTGTTGAGTTGGTTGTTGGGTTGGTTGTTGAGTTGGTTGTTGGGTTGGTTGTTGGGTTGGTTGTTGGGTTGGTTGTTGGGTTGGTTGTTGGGTTGGTTGTTGGGTTGGTTGTTGGGTGGGTTGTTGGGTTGGTTGTTGGGTTGGTTGTTGGGTTGGTTGTTGGGTTAGTTGTTGGGTTGGTTGTTGGGTTGGTTGTTGGGTTGGTTGTTGGGTTGGTTGTTGGGTTGGTTGTTGGGTTGGTTGTTGGGTTGGTTGTTGAGTTGGTTGTTGGGTTGGTTGTTGAGTTGGTTGTTGGGTTGGTTGTTGGGTTGGTTGTTGGGTTGGTTGTTGGGTTGGTTGTTGGGTTGGTTGTTGGGTGGGTTGTTGGGTTGGTTGTTGGGTTGGTTGTTGGGTTGGTTGTTGGTTAGTTGTTGGGTTGGTTGTTGGGTTGGTTGTTGGGTTGGTTGTTGGGTTGGTTGTTGGGTTGGTTGTTGGGTTGGTTGTTGGGTGGGTTGCTGCTTAACTCCTGTCCCTTGGGGTTTACAAAGACTAGGGAGGGGAGGGGGGAAGGTTGCCATATAATAATGATTCATTTGAGATCGCCTCTTTTAAGATAATTTTCATTTTATTGTTGTAAAAAAATTAGTAGCAAGCAATTGCGCTTAATTGCTAAACTTTAGTGGTGTACCAAATTTTTAGCAAGCAGTTGTACTTGATTGCTACACTTTAGTGGTGTACCAAATTTTTAGCAAGCAGTTGTACTTGATTGCTACACTTTAGTGGTGTAACAACTGGTAGCAAGCAGTTGTACTTGATTGCTACACTTTAGTGGTGTAACAATTGGTAGCATGCAGTGGTACTTGATTGCTACCCTTTAGTGGTGTAACCATTGGTAGCAAGCTGTTGTACTTGATTGCTACACTTTAGTGGTGTAGCCATTGGTAGCATGAAGTTGTACTTGATTGCTACACTTTAGTGGTGTAGCCATTGGTAGCATGCAGTTGTACTTCTTTTATTTGTATATGCTTATTGGCCACTTGAGCGCATGAAATCCTTAACTATATCAACAAACAATTTCTAGACATGTCTTTTTAGATACACGGACCATGAAAGAGATCCTATATCTCCAATAGGTAAGTTCCAAATAATTATCCTTATCAAGGTTCTCGCTGAGCCCACTCCATACACGTTCCTGAACGCCACGAGATGTCTCCACTCCCTGGAGACCTGAACCCACAGTCCTCAATAAACCCTGATCTTATAGTATTATCTTGAATTGTTTCGTTTGAAAACTCTAGTTATAAAAACTTGCCTCGCACGTGTTTCATAAATGCCGTTGTTTGAAACAATAAAAAGAGGTGACGGTCAAGAGGTTATGAGATAAGATTGAAGTCAAACGTGTGTCTCTGACATCGGCTGTGGGAAATGCTCTACTTATTCAACTTCTTGTGTTTCGTAATAGCCATAAGTTGTTGTTATTAAAGCAGTTAGAAAAATAACCATAAAATTGTATGTGCATGTATGGAAAGATGCTTTTATACTTACCCTGGAACAACCCCCCCCCTCCACCCCCAACAAAAAAATAACAACTTTTTTTGTAAATCCCCGAATAACATTAAATGGGAACATCTAGGTCTGACATTACAAGGGAACATCTAGGTCTAACATTACAAGGGAACATCTAGGTCTGACATTACAAGGGAACATCTAGGTCTGACATTACAAGGGAACATCTAGGTCTGACATTACATGGGAACATCTAGGTCTGACATTACAAGGGAACATCTAGGTCTGACATTACAAGGGAACATCTAGGTCTGACATTACAAGGGAACATCTAGGTCTGACATTACAAGGGAACAGCTAGGTCTGAAATTACAATGGAACATCTAGGTCTGACATTACAATGGAACATCTAGGTCTGACATTACAATGGAACATCTAGGTCTGACATTACAATGGAACATCTAGGTCTGACATTACAATGGAACATCTAGGTCTGACATTACAAGGGAACATCTAGGTCTGACATTACAATGGAACATCTAGGTCTGACATTAAAAGAGAACATCTAGGTCTGACATTACAAGAGAACATCTAGGTCTGACATTACAAGAGAACATCTAGGTCTGACATTACAATGGAACATCTAGGTCTGACATTACAATGGAACATCTAGGTCTGACATTACAATGGAACATCTAGGTCTGACATTACAATGGAACATCTAGGTCTGACATTACAAGGGAACATCTAGGTCTGACATTACAATGGAACATCTAGGTCTGACATTACAAGGGAACATCTAGGTCTGACATTACAAGGGAACATCTAGGTCTGACATTACAATGGAACATCTAGGTCTGACATTACAATGGAACATCTAGGTCTGACATTACAATGGAACATCTAGGTCTGACATTACAATGGAACATCTAGGTCTGACATTACAAGGGAACATCTAGGTCTGACATTACAAGAGAACATCTAGGTCTGACATTACAAGAGAACATCTAGGTCTGACATTACAATGGAACATCTAGGTCTGACATTACAATGGAACATCTAGGTCTGACATTACAATGTAACATCTAGGTCTGACATTACATGGGAACAGCTAGGTCTGAAATTACATGGGAACAGCTACGTCTGACATTACATGGGAACATCTAGGTCTGAAATTACATGGGAACAGCTACGTCTGACATTACATGGGAACATCTAGGTCTGAAATTACATGAGAACAGCTAGGTCTGAGATTACATGGGAACATCTAGGTCTGACATTACATGGGAACAGCTAGGTCTGACATTACATGTGAACAGCTAGGTCTGACATTACATCCCTTGGATATCGTATCCCAAGTGACCGGGTCATTACATTCTCTTTATCCCCAGTGTGATGACCTATACTTGGCTTGACATCGTTAGCTTAAGCTGACCCCTATTTCCTGTACATACGATCGTGTCTATGCCCGATTTTGTCTAGGCTCCATTGTGTCTAGGCCCCATTGTGTCTAGGCTCCATTTTGTCTATGCCCGATTGTGTCTAGGCCCCATTTGTGTCTAGGCTCCATTGTGTCTAGGCCCCATTGTGTCTATGCTCCATTGTGTCTAGGCCCCATTGTGTCTAGGCTCCATTGTGTCTAGGCCCCATTGTGTCTAGGCTCAATTGTGTCTAGGCCCCATTGTGTCTAGGCCCCATTGTGTCTAGGCCCCATTGTGTCAAGGCCCCATTGTGTCAAGGCCCCATTGTGTCTAGGCCCTATTGTGTCGAGGCCCTATTGTGTCTAGGCCCCATTGTGTCTAGGCCCTATTGTGTCGAGGACCCATTTTGTCTAGGACCCATTTTGTCTAGGCCCCATTTTGTCTAGGCCCCATTTTGTCTAGACCCCATTGTGTCTAGGCCCCATTGTGTCGAGGACCCATTGTGTGTAGGCTCAAATCACCCGTCTAACCAAGGTGGACATATATTACCACTATTTCGCACCTTCCAAAAAATCACTTACACGCTGTTTGTATCGATTTACACCTTCCGATTGATTTACATCTTATCATTGATTTACACCTTCACATTGATTTACACCTTCCCATTGATTTACCCTTTCATATTGATTTACTGCTTCCCAACTATTTACCTCTTACATTAGTCTATACAATAGATCTGCATTCTTTCTGTTCTGATAAGTCTCGTTAAAATTCACCAACATTCACCTTGATTCACCCAAGCTAATAAAATGTCACAAGCTTTATCTCAGATGAAAGCAATGTTCCTTTTTTTTAAAAATGTATTAATACAACTACTTAAAAACTAAACTTCATATAACCTCCCCTGATAAGATCTTTGTACCTATTTCAAAATGCCATAAGAACACTGTCTTGACGTTACGTTATACGCTGTACCCCATTCAAACTACGTCTTATTTCATCACAGGGCATCCAGCCGGACATCGGTTATATTTGAGTTCATGCTGACAAGAGATTCGTTACAGTTACAGTCCTAAGAACCCGTCGCACTAAACGTAACATCGTAATCACAGAGAACGTAACATCGTCACCACAGGGAACGTAACATCGTCAGCACAGGGAACGTAAGCCATCAGCTGCCGTCATCAGGCCAACAAAGGTTTATTCACATTCGATATATAAACACTACTTCGGGGGGAGATGTTTCCCACCAATTTTCCTTTGCTCTGAGACGTTAAATGTGTTCATGTTTAAGCTGGTGCACTGAAAAGTTGACATATTATTTGTGTTTGAAATCCCAGCTTCGTTTTGAAGACCATAATTTTACCAACAGTTGAGTTTAAAGAGCCACAACTTTAACTTGTGTTCTGTGAAAAACACAAATCGGATTGCAATATGAAACTGTTACTATTACAGATATAACTTGGAAATTTCGCCCGAAAATCTCTTGTTCATCCGTTATCTTGGACGACCCGTTGGAGGAAACAGACTTGGCCAACTTCTGTTTACGATAAGTATCAGCTGCATCGGACTTTAAAAGACTGCAGATTTCTTTTTGGTTCTGTTATCAGCCCAGTTCACGTCAAGCGCAATTACATGAGGCAACTGCAACTAAGCCACCGACACTAGACTTCCTCGACCTGGATGTGTTACCTCGTTTTCCCAAACATCACTGACCAATGGATTATCTGAACAATGGATTATCTGAACAATGGATTATCTGAACAATGGATTATCTGAACAATGGATTATCTGACCCATCATCAGCAGAACATTTAACTGCTTGAATTTCTAGTTAGCCAAGAGCTACCCGTGTGATCTACTAATAAACCGGAAGTTGTTAGCACGCGCTTTCGCGTTACCAAGTGATCTAAAGGACAACAGAATGGTCGATCATCTTCGGGTGTTGATTTCTCAAGGACTTGCTAGTGTTGTAGTTCTACTTACCTGTTGTCTTTTTATCCACACCTGCTTGGTGGGAATTGTGACAAGCGAGACGGGTGAGTAAAATTTTTATTTTTAAATTACAAAATGTAAGCGGTCAAACATCTGTAGCCTCCAAATGCAAATTAAATTACAAAGTGACGTGGGTTTTGTTGGGGAGGGCAGGGAATGAAGCGTCTTAAGTCATTCAGTAGTACTCCTTAGCTCATTGGGGAGGGGGTGTATCGATACTGCCCCCTCCTTATTTAAAATAAGACTCCGGGTAGGTCAGCCGGGGCTAGGGGAAGGTCGGCCATTTATAAGGGGATAGCCAGCCAGGGCTAAGGGAAAGTCAGCCACGGCTAGGGGAAGGTCAAACATGGCTATATAGGGGAGAGTCAACCATACCTATGCTGGGGAATTCAGCTATGGCTAGGAGAAATTAAGGCATAGGGGTAAGTCATTTATGGCTATATAGGGGGATGTAAGCCATGGTTATATAGGGGAAAGTCAGCCAGGGCTAGGGTAAGGTCAGCTATGCTAGGAGAAATTAAGGCATAGGGGTAAGTCATTTATGGCTATATAGGGGAATGTAAGCCATGGTTATATAGGGGAAAGTCAGCCAGTGCTAGCGTAAGGTCAGCTATGGCTAGGAGAAAGTCAGGCGTGGCTTTACAGGGGAAAGCCAGACAGCCCTTGATGAAGGTCAACAATGGCTATACAGGAGAAAGTCAGCCAGTCTTAGGGGACGGTCAGCCATGGCTAGGGGAAGGTAAGCCAACCCTAGGGGGAAGTCAGCCATGGCTAAAAGTTATAATAGAGTTCGTGTAATTATTTTCAATTAGGGATAGCAAATGGGGTACAATATCGTGTAAAATGTTCATTTAACGCGTCACATCCCACATTGGACTGTTTGATGGTGTTTGATGCATGAATCGGATTCTTATGCTTCTGTAACATTATTAAAATGAGTCGACTGACATTTGCTGAAGTAGTGAACAAGTAACCTGAACCAGTGACGTGAACCAGTGACGTGAACCAGTGACGTGAACCAGTGACGTGAACCAGTCACGTGAACGAGTGACGTGAACTAGTGACATAAGCTAGTCACATGAAGCCTAATACCAACTACAGAATCTTGGTTGAAAAATCACACGTTTAATTAATTATTGTATTGCAAAGAAAAGATCCTGATACAGTTGTGTCATTTATTTGTTGTTGTTGTTGCTGTTGCTCGCCCGTCAAGATCGACTAGGACAATCTAGTCATCCGGTTAAATAATATCATTTATTTACCGGGCCACCCAACACGGCAACACGATGTTACGTTCGGGTCTTTCCGCCGCGCTGATGAGATCATGGTGTCTGTGTTACAACTGGCGTATATATAATCTTTGAACTGCTAACGTTCACATGCCTCCAGGTGCAGGTGGGCCTGACGTAATGTATACAGCTATCGTAACAAGATCTATTCCTCGTGGCAAGAGTTCAAAAATAATTATTATTTCCATCACATGTTTCATTTATAATACATTTTTTTAAAATCTCTGTGCATAAGTTGTGCAAATGCAATAAATTATTTGATAGCGCCTCGTCAAAGTCTTAGGATGCTTGAGTGGTTTCAAAACAACCCAGTCCCTTGTATAACAAAATGGAAATATTTTTGTTTGTTATATATTATGTATTTATTTTATAGTCCATAAAATGAATAAATAATGGTTGACGATAGATTAAATCTTGAGCATTGTCATGTCAATGACAGTAAAGATAAAACATTCATGAACACAGAATCTCACGCAAGCCCCCCATCCTGCCCGAAACTTAAGCGCCACTGCCCTTGGTCCAAATAAAACAATTCTGTCTCTTGTCGATAACATTATCTCTTGCCATTGCGTCCTCTGGTATATGATCCAGTACAGCACTGTTTAACCCCGGCGATTACAACAGTTTTCAAAGGTGTTGCAATTCGTGCTATAGCCATGTCCATACACCAGGTGTCGCAACGCTCTCCGACACATGTTCAAACAAAACCTTCATTGATTTTCATCTTTTTCTTTTAAGTGCTTGCAACAGTTGCTTTTTTTGTGCGTGTTAACACTGACAGGCTTTCTGGTAGAAAATGTTCTGTTATTTCTTGTCACTAGTGTTAGATTCATTTTATTGTTCAATGTTTTGTGAAAATGGATTTCTTTTTCATGCCATTGCTATTAAAATGTAAAATCTAAGCAAATATTTATAATTCCCTCTAACATCATAGTGAAACATTGGTATTCAGCTAGTCAAAACATATATTTATAATATTCACTGAGCTTAAAAAAAACAAAC
Organism: Omphiscola glabra; assembly: GCA_964017045.1. NCBI lineage: Eukaryota > Metazoa > Mollusca > Gastropoda > Lymnaeidae > Omphiscola > Omphiscola glabra. The sequence continues at coordinate 16,172,277 of OZ024802.1, forward strand.
AAAAACATAAGAACTCTGACATACAGTCAGGCATTATTGTTCATAGGGCTTTCTTTATATTGCCTCTAAACTGAACTGACACAGTCCTAGCTCGACCTAGATCCATCCCTGTAAGGATTTTATCGCAACCAGTTAAGCTGAAGGGCTCTCCGATTCCCACTTCTCGGCTGCAAACAAAAGAAACTTCATTTAGTCAAAATCCAGCTCTACCAACCAGGATACAATTGTATATATAAATCCCACTGAAACGTACTAAAGCTTTCAGATCAGTGACTCATGCATTCAACACACGTGACTACGTTAAACCAAGAAAGCGAACAAGTCATTCTGAAGAGACTCGTGTCGTCACTTAAAGACATTGCACACACGCTATCATTCCATCACCAATACCAAACTTATTTTCTTATATAACATTGAGGATGTTAAGACGGAAATTGTTTTCAGTAGAGCAGAAAGAGACTGCTGAGGGGGTGGAACGCCCCCACGTGGCACTTATTTTCTTTATATTGAAGGGCGGCATTTTTCACCCCCCCCCTTCCGCTGAGTTTTTATTTTTGTGTAAGGGTGTGGGGGGGGGGAGCTTTTCCCGCCCGTATGCCACTAACCCAACAACGTCACTGTATGTTTTCTTTTAAAATTCTAAGTCTTCATTTCCTAAACACCATCCAGGAAGAACGGTTAGAAACCCTGTTTTTTTTTACCTGTGTTTAGTGAACCGGAACCTACCTTATGGTCACTTAGTCAGTCACTTGTCTGGAAATGAGCGCCACGCATCGTGATATTAAATATCTGCAGAGACGTTTCCCCCAGTGTCAGGACTCTATTCACTGTCCCCCAGATCGTGCTACTTGGGGTTCCGCGATGATGTTTTATTTAAAGTCGGTAACTAGGTCAGGTGAAACATCACGAGACGTGGTCCATGACGTAATAATTCTATAAGGGGGGCATCCATGCAAGCGAGCAATTCAAAATCGTTGGATCGTGACGTTACATGTGAATGGGGCGGTAAAGACCTTTAGACGTCTCGAGCAGTTGAAAATGTGTTGGTACCTAAACATAAATCTACCACAAATTGTCGACAAAGACTGAAAGGAAATAATTAAAAATTCCGCATTGAAAAAAAATTTATAGTTAATTTGAAGCTGAAGTTATCTTTTTTTTTTTTATTTGTGCTAGTGTAAGTCTCCATTATTCCTATGACATATCAAGCTTTAGAATGTGTCCGTGACTTCCTACTCCATCAATTCCCTAAACCAGACCTGCACAACTCAAAATGTAATACTTTATGAAAAACTTGTGCGGGCCAAAAGAAAATAAGACAGGACTTGTGCGGGCCAAAAGAAAATAAGACAGGACTTGTGCGGGCCAAAAGAAAATAAGACAGGACTTGTGCGGGCCAAAAGAAAATAAGACAGGACTTGTGCGGGCCAAAAGAAAATAAGACAGGACTTGTGCGGGCCAAAAGAAATTAGGACAGGGGGAAAGCTATTACGAAAATATAAAGAATAAAGATAGTTCACTACTTCGCGGGCCGCAAAGTGGGTGCTGGCGGGACGCATGCGACCCGCGGGCCGTATGTAGTGCAGGTCTGCCCTTAACACTCACTCAATTACCGCTAAAATGGTCTACATAAATGCTTTTGTTAATGCTTATTTTTGGTGTTATCCTACTGTGTTTATTAGATCAAACACCACTTGTGTTATCCAACTGTGTTTATTAGATCAAACACAGCTTGTGTAATCCTACTGTGTTCATGAGATCAAAGACACATAAATTGGTGTTATCCTACAGTTTTTATTACATCAAACACAACTAATTGTAACAAATTCTTTTCTCTTCAGTTCGCCTCCATTACGCAAGTCATGACGTCACTAACCGCACGCTGCCCGATGACGTAACCGTGACGCTGAGCACAGGGACCGGGGATAACTCCAGCACGGTTTGCAACCTGAAACGAGTGAAGCATATCAACTTGAGCACCATCTCGGTCTACACCCTCAGCACCGACCCTGACGGGAAGATTGTTCAAAAGAAGGAAGATCTGCCCGGCAACGAGGTAAGAGGGGCAGTTTGGCTATTGGCACGGGAAGGAGATTCACGGGACGATAGTCTTGTGCTTGAATCAGGGGCTACCTGTTGAGGGTTGATTTTACTTTATCTTTCGATTAAATATTTTTTTTTTTTAAATTCTATGCATAGGATCAAAACCACCACCCCAACTTTCCGGCAAAAAAAAAAAAAAATTATTAACAAACAAAAAAACACACGGACACACACTTCTGTAAACACACATGACTCATCCCATGGCTACAGGTTGTAGCCAGTCTACCCCAGGAAAAATGAACGCCTCATAAAACTTTAAGTTGTGTTCCTTGTTGACTGATTTGCTAGGATACCCGCCTTGTGCCAGTCAACAATAACAATAACAGCAATAAAACCGGCCCACCGTGTCATTAGCTGACATTCATTCGGCAGTGGTAGCCAGTTTTAACGGCCTAATACGCCCTGAGGCAGCAAAGTGGTGTGTCTTCGTACAGCGTTCACGTTGGCATGGCGACCCCGGCGCAGATCCGTAAAAGTGGTGTGTCTTCGTACAGCGTTCACGATGGCATGGCGACCCCGACGCAGATCCGTGAAAGGAAGAGAAGTTCACTTCCTGTTCGTTGAGACGGAACTCGACTAAACAAACTTCGATCAGAGCGTTTTGAAGCAGACGTAAGAATTGGCGCGTTCCTCCTCTTTGAACAAAAAGAACATAAATTTTTATTAAAAACACACAAATATTGCATGAGCATACAAAAAGGATTAAATTGTGTAAAAGATAAGCCTATATTGACATCATTTAGTATATACAGAAACCACATCACGTTTTAAGCAAAGCTAATAATGGGGGAGACTGCAATCAGGTTAGCACAATAGGAAATTAGTGAAACACAGTAATGTTAAACCTGATAAAAGGAACGCAACAAAACAACGAACATGTCGGCAGGAAGCCTTCATCAGCGAACAAACAGAAAAACAAATACAATTTAAAAATGTATCCAAAAATATAATGTAGCACTTAGCTTGGAAGTAGTGTCCAAGAGGGCAGAAAAAGATTTGTGCTAAGCAGATGGATACGAAAGAATGGCGCTGCTAATAGGTTTTTGTTAAAAATTATAGGAGCCAGCAGTTGATTAGGGGCATACCTTCCTTTCCTCAATTTTTTTCCTTTACGTTTTTGGCATTATTATCTCAACGTTCCTGTGGGAGTGTCTGTAGTGTCTGTGGTGTCTGTCGTGTCTTTGGTGGCTGTAGTGGATGTAGTGTTTGTAGTGTCTGTAGTTTATGTAGCGTCTGTAGTTACAAGAGACCGGATATGTTTCCATTGAAAGGCTGCCTTTTTTATGTTAAGTCTCGCTATAAAATAAAAATGGTCAGAAGCATTTATAATTAGGGGTACGACTCATTCTACACGCGAACATGAATTATGCTATACTTTTATTGTCTCAGCTCCCGCTGACATCTCTCTCCCAGAGACCTCAGCTCCCCCTGACCTCAGCTCCCCCTGACCTCAGCTCCCCCTGACCTCAGCTCCCCCTGACATCTCTCTCCCAGAGACCTCCCCAGAAATGAAAAACATATTGAGCTGAATTTATTCTTTTTTTTTTTAATTTTTAAATTTTTAATTTTTTAATTTTTTTTATCTGATTAATCAAAACCTATTGCTTGGCGCATTACGTCAAAGATCCGTTCATGATCTAACGGGACATTTATAGGGATCTATACAGTGGCGTAGTGGGGGGGGGGCAAGTTGGGCATCATGCCCCGGGCGCTACTCACAAAGGGGCGCCAAATGGTATATTTTACTATAATATTGTATGGTTTTCGAATAGGGGGGACGCTAAAAAGGTATTGGGGGCGCTAAAAAGGTATTGTGCCCCGGGTGCGAGTTAACCTCCTTACGCCACTGGATCTATAGTATGTCCTGTCGATCCAATGTCCTTAGAGTGTTTCAACATTTTAAAAAATTGCTAAGTTTAGGTGCAAATTTGGTGGGGGTGGGAATATGGAAGGTTGGGGGGGGGGGGGTAAATGCCCATAATGAGTCAGAATAGTAAAGGGGCCATCGAGTTTGGCAGGTTTGCTGTAGTCCCTAAACTGGCTCAATGGCAGCGTGTCCCCTATGGCTCCTGAATCCCCGCCACATTTCTTGTCCATTGTGCTCACGTCACGATTTTACCTCGATGTGCACCGAAGCGGAACCGGGTGACTGGTACGCTCCGGTTCACGTAAAGGCCGATCAGGGGCAGGAAATGATTGATCAGTGACCCCGTTTGGGTGCTGTTGATGTTGAGGCTGGGGTGGGGGTGTGGGGGGGTAGTTTGACAATTGCTGACTAGGGGTGGGGTCAAAAATTCTATGTTTCTTCGATATTTAATATATATATATATATATATATCATCATCAATAGACCTCCACAATTTGTTAAAAAATTTTTGTTATTTTAAAATTATTTTATTGGCCTTAATATTTAAATTTGTATAATTGCAAATGGTCAGATTAGGACCTGCTCCTCAAAACAAACAAAAACAAAAAAAAAAATGAAATTTAAAAAATGCGGCAAATTCTATTGACTGACAAAAGACAGAGAGAGCTGATGGCACTGAGAGAGCTTATGCCACAGAGAGAGCTGATGGCACAGATAGAGCTGATGGCACAGAGAGAGCTTATGGCACAGAGAGAGCTGATGGCACAGAGAGAGATGATGGCACAGAGAGAGCTGATGGCACAGAGAGAGCTGATGGCACAGAGAGAGCTGATGGCACAGAGAGAGCTGATGGCACAGAGAGAGCTGATGGCACAGATAGAGCTTATGGCACAGATAGAGCTTATGGCACAAATAGAGCTGATGGCACAGAGAGAGCTGATGGCACAGAGAGAGCTTATGTCACAGAGAGAGCTTATGGCACAGATAGAGCTGATGGCACAGATAGAGCTGATGGCACAGAGAGAGCTGATGGCACAGAGAGAGCTGATGGCACAGAGAGAGCTGAGGGCACAGATAGAGCTGATGGCACAGAGAGAGCTGATGGCACAGAGAGAGCTGATGGCACAGAGAGAGATGATGGCACAGAGAGAGCTGATGGCACAGAGAGAGCTGATGGCACAGAGAGAGCTGATGGCACAGAGAGAGCTGATGGCACAGAGAGAGCTGATGGCACAGATAGAGCTTATGGCACAGATAGAGCTTATGGTACAAATAGAGCTGATGGCACAGAGAGAGCTGATGGCACAGAGAGAGCTTATGTCACAGAGAGAGCTTATGGCACAGATAGAGCTGATGGCACAGATAGAGCTGATGGCACAGAGAGAGCTGATGGCACAGAGAGAGCTGATGGCACAGAGAGAGCTGAGGGCACAGATAGAGCTGATGGCACAGAGAGAGCTGATGGCACAGAGAGAGCTGATGGCACAGAGAGAGGCGATAGCACAAAGAGAGTTCATGGCATAGAGAGAGCTGATGGCACAGAGAAAGCTGATGGCACAGAGAGCTGATGGCACAGAGAGAGAGGCGATGGCAATGATTGAACAAATAGAAAATGACGATATTTTAAGCAATGAATGGTTAGACTGGACAAGGATGGAGTCAACCGAGACACGGATGGTGTTAGACTGGACAAGGATGGAGTCAACCGAGACACGGATGGTGTTAGACTGGACAAGGATGGAGTCAACCGAGACACGGATGGTGTTAGACTGGACAAGGATGGAGTCAACCGAGACACGGATGGTGTTAGACTGGACAAGGATGGAGTCAACCGAGACACGGATGGTGTTAGACTGGACAAGGATGGAGTCAACCGAGACACGGATGGTGTTAGACTGGACAAGGATGGAGTCAACCGAGACACGGATGGTGTTAGACTGGACAAGGATGGAGTCAACCGAGACACGGATGGTGTTAGACTGGACAAGGATGGAGTCAACCGAGACACGGATGGTGTTAGACTGGACAAGGATGGAGTCAACCGAGACACGGATGGTGTTAGACTGGACAAGGATGGAGTCAACCGAGACACGGATGGTGTTAGACTGGACAAGGATGGAGTCAACCGAGACACGGATGGTGTTAGACTGGACAAGGATGGAGTCAACCGAGACACGGATGGTGTTAGACTGGACAAGGATGGAGTCAACCAAGACACGGATGGTATTAGACTGGATAGGATGGAGTCAACCTAGTCACGTATGGTGTTAGACTGGACAAGGATGGAGTCAACCGAGACACGGATGGTGTTAGACTGGACAAGGATGGAGTCAACCGAGACACGGATGGTGTTAGACTGGACAAGGATGGAGTCAACCGAGACACGGATGGTGTTAGACTGGACAAGGATGGAGTCAACCGAGACACGGATGGTGTTAGACTGGACAAGGATGGAGTCAACCGAGACACGGATGGTGTTAGACTGGACAAGGATGGAGTCAACCGAGACACGGATGGTATTAGACTGGATAGGATGGAGTCAACCTAGTCACGTATGGTGTTAGACTGGACAAGGATGGAGTCAACCGAGACACGGATGGTGTTAGACTGGATAGGATGGAGTCAACCTAGTCACGTATGGTGTTAGACTGGACAAGGATGGAGTCAACCGAGACACGGATGGTGTTAGACTGGACAAGGATGGAGACAACCGAGACACGGATGGTGTTAGACTGGTCAAGGATGGAGACAACCGAGATTCGGATGGTGTTAGACTGGACAAGGGTGGAGACAACCGAGACATGGATGGTGTTAGACTGGTCAAGGATGGAGCCAACCGGTTCCAGGAAAATACTGAGATGGCAATTAAAAGTTGCTATGCACACTTTCAAAAGAAGAAAACTTGGCTTTAAAACATGACGACTGGCAAAAAAACAATCAAGAAATTTACTAACAATACTATTTAGACCTCATCAATTCTTTAATAAGTTCTCCAATAGAAAACTGACTCTGGTTATAGACTATAACTGTTGCAAATTTTAAAATTCGTTAAAGACGTTTTAAATAAGTAGGCCAAGACGTTTGTTTTTACAGCCTCTCTCCCCCCCCCCCCCCCCCACACACACACTTTTTAATTTTCTATATCTGCAATATAAGAATTTAAAACATATCCGCATTTGTTTATTTGTGGGGCGTTGGGGGAGTAGCCTAAAATTTCGTGGTATAATTAATGGCCCGCTCCTTTTTTTGGGGCTTGGGTACCGGCTGAATAGATTTTACGCTATCTTTGTCTACTTTTCATTTGAGGGCATGAGTCAGCAACGAATCAATCCCTATATGATCAGAGTTTAACACGGTTCTTACTTTTCGATTTCAACTGTAAGACATCCAATTAGAGTTAGCTCGGGTTAATCAGCATATCTTCTGGTGTAATCAACATAATCTGCTGGGGCAATCAACATAATCTGCTGGGGCAATCAACATAATCTGCTGGGGCAATCAACATAATCTGCTGGGGCAATCAACATAATCTACTGGGGCAATCAACATAATCTAATGGGGCAATCAACATAATCTACTGGGGCAATCGACATAATCTACTGGGACAATCGACATAATCTACTGGGACAATCGACATAATCTACTGGGACAATCAACACAATCTGCTGGGGCAATCAACATAATCTGCTGGGGCAATCAACATAATCTACTGGGGCAATCAACATAATCTACTGGGGCAATCAACATAATCTACTGGGGCAATCAACATAATCTGCTGGGGCAATCAACATAATCTACTGGGGCAATCAACATAATCTACTGGGGCAATCAACATAATCTACTGGGGCAATCAACATAATCTACTGGGGCAATCAACATAATCTACTGGGGCAATCAACATAATCTACTGGGGCAATCAACATAATCTACTGGGACAATCGACATAATCTACTGGGACAATCAACATAATCTACTGGGACAATCAACATAATCTACTGGGGCAATCAACATAATCTACTGGGACAATCAACATAATCTACTGGGGCAATCAACATAATCTACTGGGACAATCAACACAATCTACTGGGACAATCAACACAATCTACTGGGAAAATCAACATAATCTACTGGGACAATCAACACAATCTACTGGGACAATCAACACAATCTACTGGGACAATCAACATAATCTACTGGGACAATCAACATAATCTACTGGGACAATCAACATAATCTACTGGGGCAATCAACATAATCTACTGGGGCAATCAACATAATCTACTGGGACAATCAACATAATCTACTGGGGCAATCGACATAATCTACTGGGACAATCAACATAATCTACTGGGGCAATCAACATAATCTACTGGGACAATCAACATAATCTACTGGGGCAATCAACATAATCTACTGGGAAAATCAACATAATCTACTGGGACAATCAACACAATCTACTGGGACAATCAACACAATCTACTGGGACAATCAACACAATCTACTGGGACAATCAACATAATCTACTGGGGCAATCAACACAATCTACTGGGACAATCAACACAATCTACTGCATTATAAACAGAACTATTGCGCTTGGATTTTTGCTCATCGTTGTGACAAGAATAATTTGAAGCGCAAAGTTGAATGAAGTTTTCCTTTTTTGAAGAACTTAACACGAAAATAAAATAAATCTTTCGCCCTAGAGTGTATATGCGCACTGGCTCACTGTACAGATGCTTTCAGACAAACGTAGAATGTGAGGCTGTTTTAGGGTAACACTGTGTTGTCTCCTTTGGGATTTACACATTCTGATGCAGGTTCGACAACCGTCTGATGCAGGTTCGACGACAGTCCGTAACAATATTCGACGTCTACTAACTGGTCAGTAAAAACACCGTAACAATTCTCGGATGTGCGTAACAAACCTGAGACATTGCAACGAAATCTTCTAAATCGAAATGAACTTGAATATTTGAATGCTTGATATCTTCGTGGTTGCTCTAAAGCTGTGTGATCATAATGAGGAGGTCTCAATAACTGATGAGAATGCTCTTAAATTAAATGAATTTTTAAAAATACGTTTTAAAATAGGCTCTCAAGTCTCAGACTTTCGTGGTCGTATGACAAAAGGAACCATACAAAAGGTCATAATTTCAAAACATTCGTACCGATTTCACTTTTTTTTTATCTTCCTTGTTTTATTTTAAAAGTGTGGGCTTAAAAAATATTGTTTTTACCTAAAACCTATAAAGCTCTATGGATAAATTATAATTATAGATGTTTGTGTTGGCGATCCTGACAAAGGTGGACCACATCAGTTAGTTTAAGGGGACATCAGTTAGTTTAAGGGGACACCAGTTAGTTTAAAGGGACATCAGTTAGTTTAAGGGGGGTAGACCATTTAAGGGTTTTTTTAATCTATTAAAAAAAAAAAAAAGATTTATCTGTGCTATGTCATTTATGAATTTAAAAATAGGCGATTACATTTTAATTTCAAATGTTAACATTTTAAAAACTATTTTTTTAAAGACGTATGTTCATACGTGTTCAGACCTATCAAGAGACATAGTTATAGAGATATTCAAAGGTTGTGTAAAGAGCATAGTCATGTGTAGTGATGGGGGCTACTATCAGACCTCAATGCTTGGTGTATGACAGCACGCATGTTGATTTTATCATAACAAACGAACAATGGATAGAAAGAAAAACGGCACTGATTCCCAACCCCTGAATGCTTAACAAAAATATTGATATGAATGTTAAACATCAAAGCTAAACAAACTTTGAGACGGTTTAATGCGGGCATTTTCGTTTAGCCAGAGAGAAAACAGGTAGACAACGTAGACAACACAGACAGAGAGCAGACTTGTTGAATAGAATCTAAAATAATGTACAGCGGCTTGGAGTAGGTGGTAAGCCTACTGCTGCTCAGTCGGTGACAGGTCGAGAAAAGATCGGGGATACGAATAGAGATTTTTTATTGTGTTGAGAAGATAGTCGCAAGTTCGCGCACTGTAAGCAAGAATTGAATTGAAGGGATAGCCTGATCAAATGAACTTAATAACTATTACACCATTAAAATTGAAATTTATAGCTATGACATCATCAAAATGAACTTTATAGCTATTACATCATCAACCCCAAATGTCATCAACTACTACACGGAAACAACGAGAAAAGCGCACAAGGATAACATGAATTTCAGCACGCACAAATACCACAAGACTTTCCAAGCCTCGTCATCGCCTGGAGCAATTTTGCCGTAAGACTTTCCAACAAAGCACTAACCCAATATTTAGGTAAGACGCGTCTACATTGACATATCATTACGTACAGTTGTAAGAGTCTGGGCAAAGATGTGGAGTGGAGGAGGCGACCATTGGGGAGTCTGAGCAAAGATGTGGAGTGGAGGGGGGGCAACCCTTTTTACGTGATGAAATGGACTGTTTACTTCTTTAAAATAAGTCTCAATTAAGAAATAGTGCCTCTGCGACTTTCTTTTTAAGAGTTTCAAAACTAAGACACTGTCAACAGTTGAAACTATATGAGGTTGTAAAAAAAGTTCTTTAATGATTGTGTTTAGTCACAACTACCATCCTTTAATTAATATATTTAAACACAACTACGATCCCTTAATGAATGTGTTTAGTCACCATTACCATCCTCTAATGAAGGTGTTTAGTCACAACTACCATCCTCTAATGAAGGTGTTTAGTCACAACTACCATCCTCTAATGAAGGTGTTTAGTCACAATTACCATCCTCTAATGAAGATGTTTAGTCACACCTACCATCCTCTAATGAAGGTGTTTAGTCACAATTACCATCCTCTAATGAAGGTGTTTAGTCACAACTACCATCCTATAACGAGGGTGTTTAGTCACAACTACCATCCTCTAATGAAGGTGTTTAGTCACAATTACCATCCTCTAATGAAGGTGTTTAGTCACAACTACCATCCTCTAATGAAGGTGTTTAGTCACAACTACCATCCTTTAATTGGGGCATATAGCCTCCGTCACCGTAAATGGTTAAGACTTTGCCATGACAAAAGTCATTTATTATTGCATACCACTGAAGAAGCCAATATGCAAAAGAGAATTATAACATTTCATTTAGCTACAGCGTTCTTCTTCAGGCAACGCCATTTTCTCTATATAAAAAACCAAAAATTTATCTGTATTTAATAACAAAGAAAGAAATGTCTTTATTAATGCGCCTATTGTTTAATCCTTAAATAGGACAAATGAACGAATGACGTGGCTTTGTCGTTACGATATGATTGAATGTATGATGCGTTTCAATACAACAGTCACTCAGCCCGGTGGTTGTCATATTTGGGCTTTTTATTTAGAGTGGGTCTGAATGTAGTTTTTTATAAAATTTTATAAAGAATAATTTTAAAAGTTTGAGATGGCCTTTAAACGGTGAAATATAATGCAGTTGGTTTTATAAGTATTGGCATGTGTAGATTTATGGTATTGTGACAGTGATTCCTTACCCAGGCTTTTTTAATTTAAATTTTAATTTTCATTTTTTTAAAAAAGATTTTACTCGGAGAATAGAATCGTAAACGGAAGATTGGAGATATGTCAAGGGTATGAGAATGACTGTTGTGAGTATGCACACTATTTGGGTCCGTGAACTCCGTCATGGGTGTTATTATTATGTCTGCAATGATCATTGGATGAAACAAGTGTGTGGATTTGAGGCGTGAGATAGAGGGAGAGGGGAAGAGAGAGAGATTGGAAGAGAGAGAGAGGGGGTGGAAGAGAGAGAGAATGGGAGAGAGAGAGAGAGAGAGTTGATTAAGGACATTGTCATGAGACTTTAGTGAGTGATAACTCTCGTATTTTCGATCTCCTGTGTAGGTATACGGATATACTGTAACCAGGTGATATACTGTGTAGGTATACGGATATACTGTAACCAGGTGATATACTGTGTAGGTATACGGATATACTGTAACCAGGTGAATCTGAGTGACAGCTCCACGTAAAAAAGAAGAACTCTAGTCATTCATAAAGTGTGTGTTTTCCAATATTCGGTGTGCCTGGTATTCGATCCCAAAAACATTGCCTGAAAATACTCGAAGATGCTCGACTTAGAGTAAAAGAGTATTTTAACATTTTTATAATCTGGGATTTACTTATTATTATTAATTTTGTTATTATTGTTAACCCTTCGCATGCGAAGACGATCAAGGCTTCTATTTGAGTGGCAGCCTTGGCCTGAGCGGTATTTTGTTTAAGGTATGGGCAAGTTGCTCATCTCATCAGCCTCACGCTCTCGCCCTTGCCTAGTTGTTTCAATGGGCAAGACTTGGACAAGACGACTGGAAATAGACCAGAATGCACTAGATGACCAGCAGTTGTGTGTGTGTATGAATGTGTGTGTGTGTGCGCTCTCTCTTTATGCGTTCCACGTCGCAGAAGTTGTCGGAATTTAATCCCCAGCAAAAACCTAGACAAGAAAGAACACCACCAGCACCCCGGGTGGATAGGACTAGTTAACCTTGGATGACAACTACATCTTGTACAGCGACATGACGATGTGTCTTTCTCGCACAGAAACTGGTTTCTAGTCATCAATTATCAAGTGACGATCCATAAAAGCCTGCAAAACATTTCTGTTATGGAATTAAAATTTTCAATTGCCATTTTGTGTATCTTCATATCTAGCCCACAATCTTTGAACTTTCATTTAAATTCATTACATTTTACATTTCAGAACATCGGATTCTACCAAGATCCGGAAACGGAAGCCATCTTCCAGATAACTCGCACCAATGACCGTTCAGAGAGAAAAGCTCATTTGAAATTGGTAAGTTCATTACCTTCTTTTGTCCTGCACCTCTAATCTCTGTTTCACAAATCTTCATTCAAATATTACCCACCAAAATCATTGTAAAATGAAGACTTTTTTAAGCATTGAAAGAACGGAATGGAAAAATCAGGACACATCCCGTAGTGAAAACAAAAAGATGTGTCAGTTTTGAAATATACAAAGTAACTTTTCTCACAAAAGTTACTAGTTTATAATTCTTCATGTGTAAGCCAGAACATATTTTATCGTGTTCAAATTTAATGACATTGTGTGTCGCAGGTTGAGTTATATGATTTAACTGTTAAAGGAGACACGAAACTCTTCATAGTGTTTTCCCGTTCGTCTATTGGTTGGTTATTATTTTTTATATTTTATTATTTTTGATTATTTTTTTTTAAAAGGTAATATCCACATGTTGAGAATTCAAGGATGTCCATAAACTTTTAAATCAAACAAATTTATTATTTTTTCATTTTCTGCAATTAAATGGATTATTTCTGTGTTGCTGTTGTTTTATTTGTTAAAAATAGAGCACAGTTTATTTATCCTGTTTGTTGTTTTATAATACATTAAATACCTGTATTCTATACCTGTTGCTGGAATTTGTGTAACCACTTGACTAACCTAAATACTTGACTAAATACCTGACTAAATACCTGAATAAATACTTGACTAAATACCTGACTAAATACCTTAAATACCTGACTAAGTACTTGACTAAATATTTGACTAAATACCTGACTAAATACTTGACTAAATACCTGACTAAATACCTTAAATACCTGACTAAGTACTTGACTAAATATTTGACTAAATACCTGACTAAATACTTGACTAAATACCTGACTAAATACCTTAAATACCTGACTAAGTACTTGACTAAATACCTGACTAAATACCTGACTAAGTACTTGACTAAATATTTGACTAAATTCCTGACTAAATACTTGACTAAGTATTTGACTAAATACCTGACTAAAACGTCTTCTCATTCTCACCACTCTAACTCATCAGCATGGGAATCTCCGTGTGGGTCACACCAAATTCTCGGTCAAGCAAGATCACAGAGTCAGAAGGGATGTCACGTCACTTAACTCATCAGCAGCGCCCTCTTCCGTCTCAGATGAGCTCTACAACATACAGGCCTTGCCGGAACGACACGTAGTACGGAACGACTTTCTCGAGGCCCGTAAGTAACAAATCAGTGATCAATCGTTAATGTTATGGCTGTTTGTTATCCTCATTACATTCCTTCGGAGTTCAGTTGGGGTTGGGGGAGGGGGGGGGGCTCAATGACCCGGGGATGAGATTTTTAATCTGTAAATGTAGATAAGCTGAATGCAGAGAGTGTCAGTTTAAACTAATAAAATTAGCATTCTCAGCTGAGGACTATTATTTACATCAAAGGGTAGCACATTATATATTGTGTTGGTTGCAACATATATTTAATTTTCAATTACCTTTGTTACCCTTGCCACGTGGTGTTACAGAGAAGTCAATTTTCAAAAACGTCGAATTTAACCATTTATATTTAATAAATCTTTCGTGTGTATCCGAATCACAAATTTCCGGGAGGTTAGGAAGTAAAGAAGCCGAAGTTACCTACACAAGATCACAGAGACGAGGACGTTGCACAACACACTTAAGGATTAGCAGGTGTGCTGCACTGACACAACAATAGTTGGAACACTTGGCTATTAGAAATACGATCAGTATTTTTTTTTTTAATAGCTTGTAGAAATTTTAACTTTATTGAAATCTCTACATTTTTTTGTGTTAAATTATGTAAGCTAAATTTTCTTTCTTAATCTTCATCCAATTCCGATAAAGAAGGTCGAGTTGTCTTTATGCACATAACAGGAAGCATATTTACAATTGTACCTTTATATTATTTTATCTTTTAATGATACGTTTTCCAGCATTAATTTAAATCTTGTAAAATAAGTGCAGTAGAGCGTCGTTTTTTTTTTTTTTTCAATGAATATAATCCGAAATGTCTTTATCCGATTGGCCCCATTTGTTTTAAAATTATTTTTATCGTTCGCAATGCGTATAGCATTGTGTTATATTTTGCACTGAAAGTGATGCAAAAATAGAGGTGGAATAAAATAAATACAAAATCACAAGTTCATGCTTTGTGCACTTTCAAGGATTTACGCTTCAAAGGGGGTCAAGTTTTAGGGTTGTAAGATTGTGCCACCTGGCAAAGGTTAAACTCATTCCACAAAGACCAGGCAGCGTTTCAGTCTCACTGACAGTCGTTGTTTGTGTGGTGGGTTTTTTTTTTCTCATAAACCCAGTGCGGCATTAACATGCGCTACCATGACCTAAGTACATAACGTAGAAACAGTTGTCAAGTGGCACAAACCGCATTGACCTAAGTACATAGCGTAGAAACAGTTGTTTTGTGGCACAAACCGTATTGACCTAAGTACATAACGTAGAAACAGTTGGCATGTGGCACACGCTGCATCGTTTTTTACAACACGAGTCGCTCAGACTAGGTGGGCGGGGCATTGAAGCGGCAGCACGGAAAAGATGTGTGTGGTGGGGGGGGGGCTCCTTGAACCTCTCCCTGGTCAGACATCTATGCTGATTTGGAAATTTAGTGAATACGTCTGTCTACGACCTCATTCTTCCGTTCAGTCCAGACTGAATTTGTTGCCTCTAAATGTTATTGTGAGTTGTCTCTGTCCCTAATGTGCTATAGGTGCTGGGATGAAACGGCTGCCGAATATGCCAATTTTTAACTGGATCCTTTGCTAAAACTTTGATTTAACATTGTTTGTCCCCAGCCCCAGAAATCAAACTGTCCGTCTCGCAGTCCAAGGACGTTGACCTTTCTCGAAATTCAACGTCGTCTCCTGCATCGTCTACTGCGACCACACCTCCACGTGCATCACCCAAAAGTCGCCGCCGTCGCCAGACCGTCCCCACCTACTACATCGATGTGGCGATCTACGTCGATAACGGGGCGTACAGGAGGTTCCTGAGTGACGCTGGGACGAGAGCGGCAGCTATAGCGGCGGTACAACAGTACTACACTTTCATTTATAACGGGGTAAGTCACTGGACAAGTTGTAGTTATGGGTGATAAGGGCGGGAAAAAGGAAGCTTGACAGCAATCATTTGACTTTCATATTGGACAATGTTTTTTTTATATTTAAGATGAACAACGGTTGGATATACTTTGGATACATGTTTACTGTGTATAAATGAAGACATCTCTGTCTCTTTCTTTCTCTCTCTCCATTTCTCTGTCTGTCTCTCTCTCTCCTTTTCTCTTTCTCTCCCTTTCTCTCTCCCTTTCTCTCTCCCTTTCTCTCTCTCTCTTTCATTTTCTTTCTCCCTCTCCCTTTCTTTCTCTCTCTCTCTTTCTCTTTCTCTCTCTCTTTCTCTCTTTCTCTATTGCTCTCCTTATCTCATTCTCTTTCCATCTCTTTATCCGTCTCACATACTCTAACTCTATATCCTTCTCTCTCACTTTCTCTCTCACTTTCTCTCTCTTTCTCTCTCACTTTCTCTCTCTCTCTTTCTCTCGCTCTCTCTCTCTCTCTTTCTCTTCGTGGAAAGCATTTGTTAGAGGGAGAACGTCAATATGAGCTTTGGGGAAGTCGCGTTTGTTGAAAGGGACACCACTCACCTTGATGAGTTGTTGCAGTGATCTCCTCTTTGATAACTTGTCCCAGGAATTGTTGTAAAACTCAAAGTTAAGTCTTGAAATTGTCGTTCTGTTTATGTATTTCTATGTTTGTTGTGTTGAAATCTTGCATTCGTTTCCAGGTGGACCTTAGATATCAAGGAATTACCTCTACAACGTACAGGATGCGTGTTCGACTCGATCAAATTGTCATAGCTGAGGTAAGAGATCGATCAAATTGTCATAGCTGAGCTAAGAGATCGATCAAATTGTAATAGTTGAGCTAAGAGATTGATCAAATTGTAATAGTTGAGCTAAGAGATTGATCAAAGTGTCATAGCTGATAAAAAAAGAGATTGATCAAATAGTCATAGCTGAGGTAAGAGATTGATCAAATTGTCATAGCTGAGGTAAGAGATCAATCAAATTGTCATAGCTAAGCTAAGTAATCGATCAAATTGTAATAGTTGTGCTAAGAGATTGATCAAAGTGTCATAGCTGATAAAAGAGATTGATCAAATAGTCATAGCTGATAAAAGAGATTGATCAAATAGTCATAGCTGAGGTAAGAGATTGATCAAATTGTCATAGCTGAGGTAAGAGATTGATCAAATTGTCATATCTGAGGTAAGAGATTGATCTCAGTGTAATTTTAAAGATGTTAATGTATTCGAAAGCATACTCATTCAGAACTGTGAGAACTTCGCATATCAAATATAAAGCTTTTAACTGCAGCGCCGATTTGAAAATGTGTACCATGACCTCGTGTTAAAACGACCCCCTGTTACCACGACCTCCTGTTACCACGACCCCGTGTTACCACGACCTCGTGTTACCATGACCTCGTGTTACCATGAACCCGTGTTACCATGACCTCGTGTTACCATGACCCCGTGTTACCATGACCTCGTGTTACCATGACCTCGTGTTACCATGACCCCGTGTTACCATGACCACGTGTTACCATGACCTCGTGTTACCATGACCCCGTGTTACCATGACCTCGTGTTACCATGACCTCGTGTTACCATGACCCCGTGTTACCATGACCACGTGTTACCATGACCTCGTGTTACCATGACCTCGTGTTACCATGACCCCGTGTTACCATGACCTCGTGTTACCATGACCTCGTGTTACCATGACCCCGTGTTACCATGACCACGTGTTACCATGACCTCGTGTTACCATGACCACGTGTTACCATGACCTCGTAACGAATGAGATTTTTTTTTCTCATCATATGTACTTTTGCATCACCATCCCATATGTACTTTTGCATCATCATCCCATATGTACTTTTGCATCATCATCCCATATGTACTTTTGCATCATCATCCCATATGTACTTTTGCATCACCATCCCATATGTACTTTTGCATCATCATCCCATATGTACTTTTGCATCATCATCCCATATGTACTTTTGCATCACCATCCCATATGTACTTTTGCATCACCATCCCATATGTACTTTTGCATCACCATCCCATATGTACTTTTGCATCATCATCCCATATGAACTTTTGCATCACCATCCCATATGTACTTTTGCATCATCATCCCATATGTACTTTTGCATCATCATCCCATATGTACTTTTGCATAATCATCCCATATGAACTTTTGCATCATCATCCCATATGTACTTTTGCATCATCATCCCATATGTACTTTTGCATCATCATCCCATATGAACTTTTGCATCATCATCCCATATGTACTTTTGCATCATCATCCCATATGACCTTTTGCATCATCATCCCATATGTACTTTTGCATCATCATCCCATATGTACTTTTGCATCATCATCCCATATGAACTTTTGCATCATCATCCCATATGTACTTTTGCATCATCATCCCATATGTACTTTTGCATCATCATCCCATATGAACTTTTGCATCATCATCCCATATGAACTTTTGCATCATTATCCCATATGAACTTTTGCATCATCATCCCATACGAACTTTTGCATCACCATCCCATATGAACTTTTGCATCATCATCCCATATGAACTTTTGCATCATCACTTTTGCACTGTAGTCTGAACTGTTTCTCATCAGACCGCCACATCGGCGTCGTTCACCGAATCTTACCGTGTGGCCAACAAGCCGTGGGACGAGGTGGACGCCCAGAAGGCTCTGACCACCTTCAGTGAGTTCGTCACGACGAGATCCACTTTACTGAGCTATGACCACGTCATGCTATTTACCGGGTGTGTATTTACCCTTAATTAAACATTGTAATTTTTTAAAATTTGTTGCATTCAAATATATCCAGTGCCGTAGCGAGCTTAACTCGCGCCCGGGGCACAATACCTTTTTAGCGCACCCAATACCTTTTTAGCGCCCCCCCCTATTCGAAAACCATACAATATTATAGTAAAATATACCATTTGGCGCCCCTTTGTGAGTAGCGCCCGGGGCATGATGCCCTCCTTGCCCCCTCCCCTCACTACGCCACTGAATATATCCACGAGTTTTAAGCTTTACGCTCTTGATACATGGGTTCATTTCAAGAGTAATTTCCCCTTCATTACCGCTCGAATCGAAAAGAATTAAAAAAGCTCATTAAACATTAAAATATATTGTACGCTTTCATTCTTTCACTGATTCACTTAATAGAGACTTTAATGAAAAAGGTTTAATCTTACAGTTAATACAGATATTTTAGAATAATGTTAACAGTGAGACCACGGGAAACATAGCAGCACCATGTTCTGTGACCTTGCTGCACTTGCGTGATTTTGTAGGAATTTTTTTCTTATTAGGTAAAACAGTTTCTAGGACAGCAGAGAATAAAATCCCACGTAGCAAACATTTTAATAGGAAAAAAAAAGGAAACGAAATATTCGAACATGTAAAATTAACAATAGAAACCATCAATCATAATCTGGCAATTCGTGTTGAAATTGCTATGTACTGTGGCGCCTCCAGCGATTAACAGCTCAACAAGCCAGCCAAGTTTTGGTTTTCCACACCACCCCCACCCCCACACACACACACAACACCCCCCACTCGCACACACTTTTTTTTGGTCATTTCCTGAAAAAAATGAAAGGAAGTCCCCTGTGTGCTTCCTATGGAAAGAGTTAAAAAATGGGTAGGTTATTGCACCACGATACGGTTCAACGCACGATTGATACGGATCCAGAGAACATCACGGGGCCCCGTTTTGTAAACGCGTAGTTAACAACAAGACTTGCAAGTAGATAGGAGGTATCTCTTGGGGGATATCATCACGCCATGTGACTAGTACGGCACCATGCTGTCCAGTGGGCGTAGTCTCTCGACCATGACAGGAGAGTGGAAATGTAAATGCGGTCATTTAAGATTAAGGACACTTGAACTATAATATCTTATTTCTGAGCCATTGCGTGGGGGCCCTGCAATATATTGCAACACGTGTGGGGGGCCCTGCAATATATTGCAACACGTGCCGCTGAAGGGACCTCTGGTATTTAAAGGGTACAAAGTTTTAATGTGAAGAAAAATTAAACTATATGCTTTGATAGTAGTGGAAACTAAAAAGAAAAATTATAACGGGGGGGGGGGGGGGTGTTGTTCTCCAAAAGTCTCGCAACGCCTCTCCTTTTACCAGATGACGAAAAATGGTGTGTGTGGGGAAAGTCTTAATTACTGCCAGGTTTCTCCCTCTGGAAGTGGGCTCCGTGGCATACTTTCTGTTTCAGAGCAACTGCTTGAAGTGTGTCCAGCTGTTATTGAAAAATGACCTTGTATAATTAAGCAACAGACTTTTATTTAAATGAAAAAGTTCCCAGGTCTTCTGGTGCAACTGACCTTTCTTTAAAATGCCCACGGCTAACATGCGATTTGATTGCTTATTTCAGCTATGACCTGACCTCATTGGTCGATAGCGTCACCACAAACACAACAACAGGTTAGTGGCTTTATGTCCTGTTATTGCTTCAATTATCTACCCCTGCCCCCCCCCCTCCCACAAACACCAAAAAAAATCCACCCCAACCAAGCTTTGGCTTTAATAAATATACAACTGACAATATAGAGTGGGCAAAATGTTGTGATATAGTGATATAAATTTATAATGTAAAGAGAAGCTTCAATTTTGGACGAAAAAAAGTGGTTTTGCTCTATACAAAACTGCGTTCTGTTGTATAGTTAATGCACGTGCAATGTGTCGGACATATACGGGATGGATCTCTCACATATATTTAGCCCCTTGTGCGTCCCACTCCCTCTTAAATCTGACCCCCCTCCCAAACTCCACATGTTTTATTAATAGCACTGATTGAAAAAAGGGTGTCACGCAACGAACTTCACCCGTGACGTCTGAACTCCGGTAAATGGGGTAATTTTAATTTCTTTAGGGGGTGTGACTATTATTCGATGTTATTATTCGTGTTCCCATGTCACGCAGCTAGCTCCATGCGCAGCGTCTGAAATCCGTTAATAGATGGCTATTTTAGTTATACCGTGACTGTTGCTTACTAAGTACTTATCATAAAATGGACGACAGTAACTTCTCGATCGAGGGGTTTCTGTACAACGTCATCTCTAGCCCGGGATCCGGCAACTCCATGTTCCTATCAGTGGGTTATTTCTTGACACAAAATTGTTGACGGAGGCAATACACTCTCACTACGACATAGGGCAATAGATTTCATAGTACATTACAGAAAAGGAAAAGTTAAATTTTTTGTAACATGTGGGGCCCATCGGGTAATAACTCAAAATGCCCGCACCCGGTGTAAAGAAGCTGAACCCGGTTAAGCCCAAGTGTAATATAATTGTTTGAGGCGCAAATACAATACAGTGTGTCGTTATCACAGGTCTGGCTTACACGTCCACAATGTGTCGGACAGATGGGAAAAGCGTGTCCGTCGTTGAAGACCTTGGCGGCTTTCAGTCGGTGGACACAGCAGCACACGAGCTAGGACACGGGTGAGTAGGTCAAGCATCTAGTTAAATGGGGAATATTGACCTGGGAGACTTACTTCTGTCGCTCTTTTCGTGTGCGCTGTAGTTTAGTAATAATATTGGTGGTGTAATATCCGGAGGACTGCGTTCAGGTTAAAGAAATATGTGAGGTAACAAACACGGCTGACTTCCCCGTCACACCAACTTTAACTTTATCTTTATGTCTCTTTTTGTTGTTAAATAATTTGTAGTCGAATCTTTTTACGTTTAAATGTGGGATCTTTCAGACTTGCCACAGCTCTGTATGTTATATTTAATATGTTGGTACTCTGTTTTTTATATTCAAAAAGTATCGAATTTGCTCGATAATTCTTTCGGGTGGGTTATTTGATCATTTTAACTAACTAAGTTGATAAGGAAATAACATTCACAAACTGCAGCAAGGCCGTGAAACAAGGTGGAGGTGGTGACACCAAGTGTCAAAATATAGGATGTGGTGGTGACACAAGTGTCAAAACAGGGAAGAAGGGGGACACCAGTTGTCAGAATCAAGGAGGAGGTGATGACACCAAGTGTCAAAATCAATGTGGAGGTGGTGACACCAAGTATCAAAATCAAGGAGGAGGTGGTGACACCAAGTGTCAAAATCAAGGAGGATGTGGTGACACCAAGTGTCAAAATCAAGGAGGAGGTGGTGATACCAAGTGTCAAAATAAAGGAGGAGGTGGTGATACCAAGTGTCAAAATAAAGGAGGAGGTGGTGACACCAAGTGTCAAAAGCAAGAACCCCAAAATGTACATATTTTATAAGGATAAATTTCAATGAAACTGTTTGATTATACGGCTATAGAATCAAATAAGAAATAGACAAAGGGTTGAAGAAAACCTTAAGATTTAGGACCATAGCAGATTTGCGTCCTTATTGCCTCATTCTGAACGCAGCCTTCCACGAATTTCTAGAATTAAAGTATTTTTATTGACCATTCAGCTTGTTAACCATTGAGCTTATTGACCATTCAGCTTATTGAACATTCAGCTTATCGACCATTCAGCTTATTGACCATTCAGCATACTGATCATTCAGTTTATTGACCATTCAGCTGGTTTCATCAAAATCAAGTTCTGCTCGTTGAAAATTAATATTTCCTAGAAGTGCGTGGGTGTTACTTTTATGAAGAGAGTCATATTCAGTCTTAGCCCAGGCAACATTTTTTAAGTGAATGTCCAGCCCCGGCCAAAAGTGCACCCCAAAAATAACCATAATTACCGTTTTCTCTCCTAGACTGGGGTCACGCCATGACGGTGACGGAAACACCTGCTCGTCCACCGACAGGTTCATCATGGCCGGTGGCAGCTCCAAAGAGACTGAGGCCAACAGGCTGAACCCGTGGCATTTCTCCCAGTGCAGTGTCACCGCTTTCACGACGTTCCTCAGCTCCATGATGAACACTGCGTAAGTAACATTTTAGGTGAAGCTAGTCATTCTGCTCTGAAAGGCACATGGGTATTATTTCAGAGAGTCTTTTGCCAACAAGTCAGTCATTTAGATTCATTCTGCAATATAATCCTCCACTTCAAAAACTGGTCGCTCCGGTCTATGACGCAACTCCAATACGCCCACAAATCTTTTGCTGCCCTGTTGGACACAACTTCTCAGCAAAGTGCTATAATGTTTGTTTTTTTATTTATTTATATATTTTTAAATTTTATTCGTTTTTTTCTGTTTGTTCGCTGGTGAAGGCTTCCTGCCGACACGTTCCTTGTTTTGTTGCGTTGCCTTTTTCATGTTTAACCTTACTGTGTTTTACTGATTTCCTAACTCCAATACGGTTTTCCACTCTGCCTGTCCGGGCTCTTACCCCAAGTCAGTTTCTCTGACTAGTCAGATGTCTGGTTCTATTTAGCAAGTGGTCTGGTCTCTGTGCGCCTATTTGTCTGTCAATGCAACTACCCCTTACCCCGTTCTGTCTAATGGTGTCTCTTAACATAACACTTCCGGTCTAATTGCAATACGAGAACAATGTTTGACCGTGTCATTTGGTCCATAATACTAATAATTTCAGTTTCGTTTCAATTTGCTGACAGCCGAGGTAGGACCTGCCTGACTCAGAGCCTGACCACGGCTGCTAGCCTTCCAGATGTCAGTAGTCGACTTCCGGGGCAAGAGTTCCCGCCTGATCAACAATGTCGTATGATCTACGGAAGTAGTTCAAGAATGTGTAGGGTAAGTGAAGAGGAGCTGTGTGTTAGTGATACAACATAGGAGCTGTGTGTTGGTGATACAACATAGGAGCTGTGTGTTGGTGATACAACATAGGAGCTGTGTGTTGGTGATACAACATAGGAGCTGTGTGTTGGTGATACAACATAGGAGCTGTGTGTTGGTGATACAACATAGGAGCTGTGTGTTGGTGATACAACATAGGAGCTGTGTGTTGGTGATACAACATAGGAGCTGTGTGTTGGTGATACAACATAAGAGCTGTGTGTTGGTGATACAACATAGGAGCTGTGTGTTGGTGATAGAAAATGTGATGGTGGGACGAAATGGTAGTCGGTAAATGTGCAAGGTTTGGGGATTGAGGTGAGATGTACTAGTTTTAAGTGAACTGTGATAGGCTGTAGTGAGACAACCAAAGACAATCATGGGGTGAACCAAGCTTCCAAAAGCAACTGTTGAGGCCACGAAACTTGACACATTTGCGTCTATTGCCTCCTGCCTTCCAACCTACCATCATCGATGAGTAGCCCTTGCAACCAGTTGTGTATCCTCTTCAAAACCATGCGCATTTACATTGCGAACCCCTCTTCAAATGTAGGAGCCAGAATGATCAATACATTGGTCGAGGACCCTTAAAATATAGAAGAAGAAATATACAAGAAGAGATAGTGCAGATAGTTTGTAGTGAGATAAGATAGTTTGTAGTGAGATAAGAGAGTTTTTAGTGAGATAAGATAGTTTTTAGTGAGATAAGATAGTTTGTAGTCAGATAAGATAGTTTGTAGTCAGATACGATAGTTTGTGGTGAGATATGATATGATTTAGTGAAATTTGGGAGAATGATATGATATACAATAAGATTGTGGTGAGATAAGAAAGGTCTCAGTGAGATACCATCGATTGCAGAGCTGTTCGATACCTTAGATTGAGATATTATATAGGAAAGTAATTAAGTGTAAGTTTAATCGAGAAACTATTTGGTATTGTGAGTCAGTGTCCGATATCTTTGTGAGTCAGATAGCATTATTAGTCAGGTAGCATTGTGAGTCAGATATCCTTGTGAGTCAGATATCCTTGTGAGTCAGATATCCTTGTGAATCAGATATCCTTGTGAGTCAGATAGCATTGTGAGTCAGATAGCATTGTGAGTCAGGTAGCATTGTGAGTCAGATATCCTTGTGAGTCAGATATCCTTGTGAGTCAGATATCCTTGTGAGTCAGATATCCTTGTGAGTCAGATATCCTTGTGAGTCAGGTAGCATTGTGAGTCAGATATCCTTGTGAGACAGATATCCTTGTGAGTCAGATAGCATTGTGAGTCAGATATCCTTGTGAGTCAGATATCCTTGTGAGCCAGATATCCTTGTGAGTCAGATATCCTTGTGAGCCAGATATCCTATGTGAGTCAAATATCCTATGTGAGTCAGATATCCTTGTGAGCCAGATATCCTATGTGAGTCAAATATCCTATGTGAGTCAAATATCCTATGTGAGTCAGATATCCTATGTGAGTCAGATATCCTATGTGAGTCAGATATCTTATGTGAGTCAAATATCCTATGTGAGTCAGAAATCCTATGTGAGTCAGATATCTTATGTGAGTCAAATATCCTATGTGAGTCAGATATCCTATGTGAGTCAGATATCCTTTTTGTTCACCAGGGCATTGAGTTCGGCACTGCTTCAGGTGTCTGCACATCAATGTTTTGTTTTGATCCAACCACAGACGGCACGTGCTACGAGCAGACGGCAGCCATGGGTACATCTTGTGGGAACATGAAAGTAAGTCATTATTTGTGTCATCTTAGTGAGAACATGAAAGTAGGTCTTTATTTGTGTCGTGAGAACATGAAAGTAAGTCATTATTTGTGTCATCTTAGTGAGAACATGAAAGTAGGTCATTATTTGTGTCGTGAGAACATGAAAGTAAGTCATTATTTGTGTCATCTTAGTGAGAACATGAAAGTAGGTCATTATTTGTGTCGTGAGAACATGAAAGTAAGTCATTATTTGTGTCATCTTATAAGTGAGAACATGAATGTAAGTCATTATTTCTGTCATCTTGTGGGAACATGAAAGTAGGTCATTATTTCTGTCATCTTGTGGGAACATGAAAGTAGGTCATTATTTTTGTCATCTTGTGGGAACATGAAAGTAGGTCATTATTTCTCTCATCTTGTGGGAACATGGATGTAGGTCATTATTTCTGTCATCTTGTGGGAACATGAAAGTAGGTCATTATTTCTGTCATCTTGTGGGAACATGAAAGTAGGTCATTATTTCTGTCATCTTGTGGGAACATGAATGTTAGTGTTAGCAGATTTTTGTTGTTGTTGAGCTTTTCAAATAGTTTTTTTATTTTGTTGTTATTTTTCTGTGATAGAGATCTGCTTTATTCTTGACCTCATAACAAAGTGTGCGGCTCATTAATTTTTGTTGTGTATGCACTGGCGCACCGGGTCTCATTCATTATTAATAGTTAATTAAAACAGAAAGACGTAATGGGGCATATCAGTGTTAGTGTTAACATGTGTCGAGTCTTGTCATTAATCGGTTAATGCTACTATAGGGCTGGAGTCTTGTCACCAATCGGTTAATGTTAACGTGTCTAGAGTCTTGTCACCAATCAGTTAATGTTAATGTGTCTTGAGTCTTCTCACCAATCTGTTAATGTCAAGGTGTCTGAAATCTTTTCAATATTCGTCCAATGTTTAAGCTGATTTAATCTTACTGATAAGTTCAGTGACTGGTTGGTTCTCAGTTCAATTCATTTTAACCGATCGTTCTACTCGCTCCGACAGGTGTGTCTGAACGGTGAATGCGTGTATCAGCCAGATGCCCCAAGGCTAGACGGTAAGTGACGCTGTAAACAGTTGAACGTTTTGGTAGTGGTGGGCTCAGAAAACAATATAAGACTGACAGGGGCGGATGGCTCATAAAATGCCAAGAAGGGCCCCATGGTCTCGATTTTAGGCTTAATATATGACACACACATATTTTCAAGATGACCTCACAAAAATTAATATATATCGTTTATTTTCTACTTGGAGGATCTGAAAAGAGAAGGTCCACTTTACCCTTAGCAATTATAGTTTAGCGCACCAAAAACAAAAATACACATTAATTTCCATGCGTCCCTCTGCACAAAAAGGTTACCCCCACCCATTTTTTCCGTTATATTTTTAGTTTATAACTTCCACAAATGAGCTGAGTGACATTCCTTACCCGGCAATGAAGCAAGGGACATCAGCTATTATTTCATATTTAATCAATATTTCTTAGAGCAAAGCCAGTTTTAGCTGAATCCGCCTTTGTAGTGTACTATTAGGGTTTGTGTGGCTCATGGGTGATTAGTAAAGGAGATTTACAAATTCTCAATGACTGTCACGTGATTTATAGATTGATTGATTGGGTGGAGAGGATCGATTTGAGAGAACCAGGATGTAACCACAAACATGTTTATTTACAAGACATGTTCTTGGGCTCGCTGCATTCAATCGTGCTGCCAGGAAGGAGATGACAGTTTAAGTTTAAGATCCAATAAAATAAGCTACCATGACCACTGATGAGACTAAAGCAATCTTTGATCTCATGTCTGTGTAACGGTGTGTCCATGGGGAGTCTATGGGTTCCATTGTGAGTCCAAGGGTTCCATGGTGTGTCTCTCGTGAGTCCATGGGTTCCATGGTGTGTCCATGGTGTGTCAATGGTGAGTCTATGGTGTGTCTGGAGTTGATCCCATTGACATCTGGGACATAAAACATGTTTGTTCTGGTTTTTTTAAGAGGATTCTCTATTTCGAAAGTAGCATATCTATTGTGAAATCAACATAAATTTCAATGTTGGGCCATACTCAAAATCTAAAAAAATTTACCGACTTCGGAAACCTGCGCAAATAGACATCATGCATATGATGCCCACATTTTTCGCAAAAAGCTTACCCTCCTTACAAAGTACAAAATTGACGACCGGGATGGACCGCCCCTTCATCCCCCCGCACCACGCTATTGTTCTAATACATTGGTTCCTTTTTATTCTCCTAATTACTTCCTTGATTATACTCAACTCAAGGCGCTAACTTCATTTGCTTGTTCAATGCGGGCTAGGGCAGGGTGGGGCATTTGCCCGTCCCTCCTTGAATTTGCAGGTTTTATTTAAATTGATATGTACTTTGGCGCATCCAGTAATAAACAACTTAACAAGCCGACCAAGTTTTGGTCTTTCCCCCCACACCCCCACCCCAATTGAAAAAACTGAAATGACGTCCCTGTTTCAATGGCGCGTCAACTAGTTTTTTACCCCACACCTAGAGTACGACATTCCTGACCCGACTCCTGGAGTTACATAACAGTGTAGTGGGCTGTGGCCGTCAAACAGGTTGTCAATATCTGGACTTTTTTTACTGAAAAGGTTGTCAAATCTAAAGAATCATTTCAAATCGGTTGTCAAATCTAAAGAATCATGTCAAACCGGTTGTCACATCTAAAGAATCATATCAAACCAGTTGTCAAATCTAAAGAATCATATCAAACCGGTTGTCAAATCTAAAGAATCATATCAAACCGGTTGTCAAATCTAAAGAATCATATCGAACCAGTTGTCAAATCTAAAGAATCATATCAAACCGGTTGTCAAATCTAAAGAATCATATCAAACCGGTTGTCAAATCTAAAGAATCATATCAAACCGGTTGTCACGTCTAAAGAATCATATCAAACCGGTTGTCAAATCTAAAGAATCATATGAAACCAATTGTCAAATCTAAAGAATCATGTCAAACCGGTTGTCACATCTAAAGTATCATATCAAACCAGTTGTCAAATCTAAAGAATCATATCAAACCGGTTGTCAAATCTAAAGAATCATATCAAACCAGTTGTCCAATCTAAAGAATCATATCAAACCAGTTGTCAAATCTAAAGAATCATATCAAACCGGTTGTCAAATCTAAAGAATCATTTCAAATCGCTTGTCAAATCTAAAGAATCATATCAAACCGGTTGTCTTATCTAAAGAATCATATCAAACCGGTTGTCATATCTAAAGAATCATATGAAACCAGTTGTCAAGTCTAAAGAATCACATCAAACCGGTTGTCAAATCTGCTACTGAAACGGTTGATTAAAAAGTCAAGATCATAGACGCACGATAAACAAAACACAAATAATTGGGCATTTATACCAACATTCAGGTACCGAAATGTTGCTTGGTTAACCGCACAAAACTGGCTCAACTCCTATAATTTTCGAACCCATTATCTCCACGATTTGGATGTCCGCATCTGGTATACCCTGTCAATAATATTAAAGTGAATTCACTGTGAATATATATAAATATATATTTTTCGTCATTTGTTCCTAAGAGTGTTAGAGATAACGTGTTCGTATGTTCACCAGTTTTTTTTTCCCTTTTGAACTGACAGAAGACTGTGTGTTCGGCGATCAGCCGGGAGTCGCCTTTGATGGCAAGACATGCCAACAATTTGTGGGACAGTACAATGGCTACTGCTACCAGGAAGTAGTGAGGGGGCGTTGCTGCGCCTCGTGCAAGGCGGTGTATAGACCAGTGCAAGGTGGGTGTCTATGAAATGAAATGTTACCATGTTACCAAAGAAGGAAGAGCATATTATAAATACATATGTCTCATCGAATTCTAAGTTTGATTCGCAGCTCAGATATACAATGGACAGGTCCTATACTTGTTGTATATATTTTGAAATGTTTAGCCGAATATCCTATGTCGTCAGGTCAAAATCATTCATGTTCAGAGTTGTATACTTTTTTTTAATTTTATATTTTAAATTTATGTATGGATCCCTGACGTTTAGAAAGATATTTGAACAAATTTAGACAAAAGTATTAGCATTAGGCTGCTTCTTGCTAAACATCTTTGGTTGCCTAAACACACTTTATGAATCCGTATTTTGTCTTCCCCCCCCCCTCCCATCGCTCATCAGCTTGTGAGTATGGGAACAGAGCTACAGGATGCAGTCAGATTATCTGCAGCCGTGGCACCACTGACAACCTTCAACAGTGTTGCGGAACCTGCAACTACGGAACTCCATTGGCATCAACGACCACCACATCGCCCATAGGAACCAAAGCACCATCCATCACAACCCAAGCCGTTGTTACAACTAGATCGACGCAGTCACCCGATCCTGGGATCATCTCAACTGTTCCATGTTAGTTCAACCAGCGGTTCTTAATGATAATGTTTATTCTCCCTGACTTCGTGTTGCATAGTTACATTTCCAGGATACTAGAATTGGTTAAAATAGTGTGTGTGGGGGGCCGGGGGGGGGGGAGGGTACTGCTTTAGCGTTGACACAATTTTCAATACCCTATGACAGGGGAGGTTGGGTGTGGGGGGCCGGTACTGCTTTAGCGTTGACACAATTTTCAATACCCTATGACAGGGGAGGTTGGGGGTGGGTTTTATATTTAACCAATAATTTAATTATTTTAAAATTTTAATAAGTCAAAGTGTAACATTGTGTTTGTA
Source organism: Omphiscola glabra (assembly GCA_964017045.1). Classification (NCBI taxonomy): domain Eukaryota; kingdom Metazoa; phylum Mollusca; class Gastropoda; family Lymnaeidae; genus Omphiscola; species Omphiscola glabra. The sequence goes on from OZ024802.1 coordinate 16,202,344, forward strand.
ATGTTATTTGTTTGTTGATTTTGTTTTATTCTACACCAACATTTTAAAATAAAATGTTCTCGCAGTTATACGTAATTGTTTTCAAGAGAGAAATAGCTCTTTTCCCTCCCTTGACTTAATCAATTTCACTGTTATTTCCCTTAGTCCCTAGCTGCCAAGACCAGCCCGACATATTGGTGAACAACATGTCCTGCACAACAGCAGCACTGAGATACTCGTACTTCTGCTACCAGGGCAATGTGCGAACCGCGTGCTGCGCATCGTGTAAAAAAGTGAACACTGGGATATCTGGTAAGCACTAAAGACTTTTTAAATGAAAAACTTTTTACAGTGAGTACATTTGTATTTAAATTGTGTCCATTTCTTAATAAATAGATTAGTATTCTCACTTATTCTGTTATATATTCGAAGCAATCTGCTCGTGTCAGACAAAGCTTAGTAAAAAAAAAAGTATTGATGGAGTCATACTCTCGAAATTAGCATTAAAAAATTGCAAGGTACTTCATTGAAAAAAAAGTAGTAGAGAAGATTCATGAAGGTGTCCTTATTTTCTTAATGTGTTTCTTTATCCAGTGAATATGATTTTTTAAAAGTCCTTTTATGCCCACAGGCCCTAAATATTAAAGCCGCGCTTAAAACAGACATTTATAGATTTATTGAAAACAAGCTTAACTGATACATTTCCAGGGTTTATATATCTCCATTTAAAAGCTATGAGATTTGAACTTCAATTATATTTATAACGTTATTGAATCATTTCCATTTAACTATCGCCCAGGTTGTGAGTATGGTGACCAAGACCCTGTGGCGTGTATTTCAAGCTCATGTAGCTGGGGTGCTAGCTCTTGTTGTTCCACCTGTGGTCAGAGGGGAGCTGCGACTCAAGTTTCTAACAGCCAATACTACCTGGCCGTACTCTGCGTGTTGACCTTCCTAACAACCTTTCTGTTGACGCTATCAGAGGATCATGTCCGGATTTTATGATAGTGGTGTCATACTATAGTGGTGTCATACTATACTGGTGTCATACTATGTTTCAAATATAAATGGGTGGTGTGTGTAGACGGGTACCTCACTGCAATATTCAATTCACGTGTTTGACAAGAAGAATGAAGGATAGTGTGATACAATAGTTCATTATTCTTTACCCAGCTAAGACAAAGAGACGTAACTGTTTTTTTTATAGGTGCACATGCTTAAAAACGAATAGGTTTGCATCCCTTGGTCAAATATGTGTTTGTTTAAATAGGTAATGTGCTCATTTCTATTGTGTAGCTGTTTCTCTTCAAGCTTTCTCCGTAGAATTGTTTCCATTAAACACGAGGGGTTTCATGGGGGTGAGGTCTATTAAAACTGAGGTTGTAATATGGGCCCATTAAAACCAATGGGTGTCATGGGGTGGGGCCTATTAAACCCAAGGGGTTTCATGGGGGTGGGGCCTATAAAACTAAGGGTGTCATGGGGGTGGGCCCTTGAGAACCAAGGTTGTCATGGGGTGGGGCCTATTAAACATAAGGGGTTTCATGGGGGTGGGGCCTATTAAACATAAGGGGTGTCATGGGGTTGGGCTCATTAAAATCCAAAGGGTGTCATGTGGTGGGGGCCCATTGAAACCCAAAGGATGTCATGTAGTGGGGGCCCATTAAAACACAAAGAATGTCATGTGGTGGGGGCCCATGAAACCCAAGAGGTTGCAGGGGGACACCTGGCACCTGGTCATTGCTGTACTCACACTGTACTGGTGGTAGTAATAGCGCATTTTAAATGGCAGCTCTGAAATAGTTTACATTAAATTGATGTGTATCAGATTTATCTTCCATGTAGAATATTTTTTAATTCCAATATATCGTAATACAATGGTACTATTATACCGATATTATTTTATTTAACAAATTCTCGGTTCACTACATCAATAAGAGCTAGTGCCTTTAATTTCGAATATTGAAACTCGTCTTTGCTGTAAGGAGTTGCCCCTTCCTTCATGATGGGCCATTCCTCTTTCACTCAAAAAAAACATTACTGTCCTACATTGAGATATAAAATTTTAAATATGAATTTTTTCCCACATTTAGCATCATTATTTGACTTTCCTACATTTTTCCCCTAGAATCTACTTGAAAGGGGAAAAACCCTTCCAGTAACCCCCAACCCTCTAGACAGTGGAAGTTTTCCTGGGCCCCTGAATTTTGTTATTCAAAGTGAATGTTATGTTACTGATTTACCTTTATGACATGAAAAATGAGATTGTATGAAATCAGTATATCAAAACCAAATAAATGTTTTCATCTCTATATAATTTTAACTAAGAATTTAAAGGTAAAGCACGCATATAACATAATTGAAGATGAATTGCCATTAACATTATAAAACTTTTATACAACGAAAATTGTAATTTTTATATCAATTAATAATAATAAAATTAGACTCTTTGTACTTAGTTTACTCTTCTTATTATCAAAACTCTAATTTACAAGAGTCCAAAAAAAATTTATTATTTTTAAAACATGATATGTAATCATTTATGATGTATATTACCTTAAAATATTTGTCTTAATTTTTTAAACATTTAAAACTTTTTGGTACCTACCACTTCTAGAATATTCAAGAAAAATCATTCAACTAGCTTTATTAAGGGACTCAAAACTGATAAATTTTCATAATAATTAATAATATGCATTTTCTTTTTAAAAACTGTACAAGTTTTGTGTACAACTATTGAGAAATTTATGAAATTTCATATGACTTGTTAATGTTAATGACACGTATTCATTAATTTTGTATGCACAATAGAGTCTTTCCTGCTAGAATGAAAAGTAGGGCAATGGAAAAAACTTTCTTTATAAAGAATTTAAAAGACTAAGATGCAATTGTAGTGTTCACATAATTGAGTTTTTTTTTTAAATTTTGAGCAATTTGAAATAAATTAACTTATTGCCAAATCATGAATCCCTATCTTTAATTAGAATGGTTTTATTGATAACCGAAAGATACCGTATTTACAAGACTTTTTTCCACTCTCTTTAAATTTGGTTAAAATTTATAGATATTTATAATAAATGATCTGTTTAGTTTCCTTGAAATAATTTTCAAAAATTCTTTTGATACTGTTGTAAGTTGAATACATTCCAGTCTAGCTAAATGTGATTGGCACAAAACACCACAGGTCTTTCAAACTTTGTTGTTGGTCTGACCAAAGATCAATGTGTATAATCTGTTGCTGCTGATGTAATTTAATCTAGATGAAAACAATATGGGAACAGAAACTGATGAAATGAAAGTCATAGAAAACAGTGTGCAAGTTGGGGGTAAAAGACCAAAAGGGAAATAATCAATCAAGAGAGGATGAGAATTGAGTGGTGAAAGCAAACCCGAAAATTTCATTGAGGATATTTGATGTTCCATTAGTTTCAAGAATATTTCCTTTTCGTCCATTTTCCTTTCGTTAAAATAATGAATGTTTTTATCATGATCACTTATGTGAACCCAAATGTTATCATAATTTATTTGCCTTGTCAACTGCCTTTTACCTTCTGAAAAATTCTGAAAGGATTTCTCAATTTCACACTTTTGAAATTCTTATAAATTTAAATTAATTTTTTTTCTTTACATATTATTAACTTAAATAACCAGTTTATTTTGAAATGAACCTGCCATTGCCATTGACAATTTTATAATGTGGGCATGTGATTTATATAGAGTATCAACTAAAGCCTTACAGTGGTCAGAATGTGTGACATGTACAAATGTTCTCTATAATATCACATTGTGAATTTATTGATCTTGCTAAAATGATTAATAAAATTTATTTAATATTTTTTAACAATGCTTTAATTATAATTATCGACATTTTGTTTTACTGATATACTAAGATATGAAACCAATACAATTTCCTACCAATTTTACAGACTTTAAAAAAAAAAATTTTTAATCTCCATCAAAGTATTCAAAGAGGAGCCACATTAACTGCCTTTAAGAATTATCCATTTCTAGGACAACAAAATTCCATTCATTTAGAAACAAGATAACATGTGGATTTTAATATTGTTGCCATGTTCTATAATAAACTCCAGTCATATATGTTGTTTAACTAATTGTGTATTAAATTATCCCCCTCTGTATGATCAGGCAATGACAGAAAAATGGCGAAGTTTAATTTTACAGATATAAAATATATACAATAAGATAAAATTTAATAAAAAGATTTTGAAGCGCCAGAATTTTTTTTCTCCAACCACAAGATCAAATTAGGAATTCTAAAATTTAAAAAACACCACATTAAACAGATGTTTGAAAAAAAACATTAATAATTATTTTTGTTTATTTTTCAAGGCCAATACAAATAAACATTTTGCATTGGATTTTTTTGTCTTTGCAAAAAACAAAATTCAGAAATATTTTGTGTGCACTTTAAAGTATGTGATGTTAAAAAAATAGTTTGATGACAGAGAGACTGGTCACATAATAGATAATATCATGATAATGCTTAAAAAGAGCATTTGATAGCAATATAATTTGATGGCTTACAAAATATTTATACAGTCAATCATCAAGTTCCAATCATCTTCCTTCCTGTCAAAGACTTTCTGATGGTTGTTTTAGATAACAATGGCTAGGTCTAGCAAGTACTTACAGCTAAATATAATTGGAAAAATATCTTTTTGGGAATAACATGTAAGAATAGTATAGAATAAAAGTAAAACCATCTTCTGCATGATGTTCACATACTCCAGCCAAAACTGGACATTTAAGTTTGCAATGTTCCCACATACAAAAGATCATTGCTTTTAAAAAGATCTCTGGTTCACCTAACCACCATGGGTCACTGTGACTTTCAATTTCATTTTAAATCAATTGATATCTAAGACTACCATATTATAAACTATAATACTCACAAACGATGATCAAACACTGGACAGTCCATCCAGTGGAACAATATGTTTTTTTTATTAAAGTGCGGTTCAGGCAGGGACACTATTGTGGTGGTTACTAACATTGCTTGTTAAAACATGGAGTTTATGAATTTAGCCAATATTTGAAATGCTAGGAAATTCCATTTATAGGTTTTTTATTTATAATTTTTACTAATTAAGTTGCTATTTCTTCAAAGTTCACCACAACACACTGCACAGAGTTGTTGACCCTTGGTATGAAAATACCACTGATAATCATAAATAAAAAGGTATAAAGCTTCTCAATTTCTTAATAATATTTAACCATTTTTCACTTTATTTGAAATTTGAAAAGTTGGCTTATTTTAAGTTTGTGGTCCATTAATTTTCATAGGCATTCATGGAGAGAAAACAGCCATAGGTGAATAGGTAAATACAACAACAGAAGGTGGCTCGGTAAGTGCATTTTTAGAACAGGTAAATACATGAGCCATATGTGGACAGGCAAATACATAAACCACCGGTGTTGTGGTACATACATCAGCCATAGGTGCACAGGTATATGCATAAGCCACAGGTGAGAAGGTAAATACTCCTTTTGGGGAGGTTGATTCATCAGCCTTAGGTTGATAGGTATATACATCAGCCATAGGTGCACAGGTAAGTGAATAAAACTTTGATGAAAATGTGAATGAGAATGCTCCATTATCATCCATAGATGAACAGTCAAAATTTGAATTATATAAATCTGGCATCAGAATGTCACTAGTTGATTGATGTCTCACTCATTCATTCATTTTTTGGATCGTTAAAGAGCTTGCATCGGCAAACGGCCAGCTGGTTTAATTAAATTAGTTAACTCTGTAAAAATACAAAAGTAACAATTTTATTAAATGAAATCCTTTTAAAGTGTGAATACTGCAATCAATACATAATAATAACATAGATTATAGATTATGATTGATAGATCATAGTCGTTATAGAGCAAATGGGACACACACTATATTAAGACTATAGTGCTGTAGACTATAGATTGAGCTGATTGGGTATAGACTTTGTTCCTTTATATTTTTTATAGAGTTGAGAGTAGCCAGCAGAGAGTTACTCATTCAACTACTTTTACTTTTGAGTAGCCTACTATGACTACTACTACTACTCTGCTGAATGATATGATCACTGTGAACTATAAATACTCTGAAACTATTAATTATGATGAGTGTGACTAGAATTTTTTATTAGTAATTATTGGTATCGTATGAGTCCGTATAGTATGAGCACCAGTATGAGTGTTATTTTAAACAATTAAATTTTAGGACTCACCTATGACCTATAGTTACACGGGTACCAGAATTGCGAGGTTGGGATTAAAAAACGATAAAACATATTATTGTTGGGTTTGAGACCAAATTAGGTATCAAATGAAAGATAATTGAATGTACTATACGTGTTTAAACTTAATTCTTCATTTTAATAAAATAAACTACTACAAATGACATCCGCATAGCATTAGTCAAAAGGGACCCGGGCACGCAGCGCCGCCATTCGTACCCGGGTACCATTAGGCTCAATGCTATTCGGATGTCATTTGAGGTAGTTTATTTTAGTAAAACTGAAGAATTAAGATTTCAAACTTCTTGTGCGAATTTACCCAAGACTGTAGTCTGGTAGTTTCAGTTGAAAAATTGAATTATAGTCCTTATAATCTGTAGGTAGACAGGTTGTTACACGGTTAAGATGATGGAATTTTATAATCACATATTTCATTTACACATTTTCTTAAGAATAAGATTTCCTTTTTAAAATACCTACTTTAATTACTTTAACTTTAACTTAAAACGTTAAAAAAAACTAAAAATTAATTCTAATCGAAATCTATCTTACAATACAAACGAGTTACATTTATAAAAAGTAAAATGTTTTCGAATATTTGAACCTAGTAACTTTGCATATGAATTATATTAATTGAAAATTTCGAAATGGCTATCAAATACACAAACTAAAAAAAAAGAAAAAAGATATATTTAAAAAAGTTAACTTGTAACTTTACAATATGGGTGCGGACTGCACCTGGTGTGACCAAAGAACGCCTTCTTTTATCATAAATTTATTTTTTAAAACGAAGTGGCTATGGCTACACGGGTACCAGAATTTAGAGGTTGGAATTAAAAAACGATTGAAAATATTATTGTTGGGTTTGTAAGACCAAATGAGGTATCAAATTAAAGATAATTGAATGTACTATACGTTTGAAATATTAATTCTTCAGTTTTACTAAAAAATAAACTACCACAAATTATGAAATCCGAATAGCATTGAGCTTAATGGTACCCGGGTACGAATGGCGGCGCTGCGTGTCCGGGTCCATTTTGTCTAATGCTATTCGGATGTCATTTGTAGTAGTTTATTTTAGTTAAAATGAATTAAGTTTACAAACGTATAGTAACCTCATTTGGTCTTACAAACTCAACAACAATATTTTAAATCGTTTTTTACTCCAAACCTATCAATTCTGGTACCCGTGTACCTATAGGTGCAGCCTTTAAAAATTGTGTTTTGCTTATGAGAATACAAATATTACATCTACGGTAACGAGGTTAAACAAAAGCAGACTAAGACTAGCACGGTAGACGTCAAAGGGTGGTGTTTGACATGTTCTCCCCTCTCTCTCTCTCTCTCTCTCCCTCTCTCTCTTTCTCTCTCTCTCTCTCGCGCCTTCTTTTTTCCCGCCAGAATTACATTTATTTTATTTTTTAAACTATATTTTAATCACTTATTAATGAAGTAGTGTAAATAATAAATAGTTAAAATAAAATAATATTAAGTAACAACTAAAAATAAAGGGTTTGTATAAACACAACCAGCTCAAGTGATTTAGGCCTATACATTTTCACTTGCATCTCTTCTGTGCTCTTCGATTGAGTGTAGTAATATAATTGTAATGCAAAATTAAAATCAGGTATGAGCTAAAATTGATCCCTGGATTTTAAGTGTATCAAAGTGTCTTGGGGAGTCCAGAGGCGTAGCTAGGGGGGTGCGAGGGTGAGGATCGCACCGGGTGACACCCTCTCAGGGGGTAACACCAAATTGAAAAATTGCATATTTACAGTGCACACACTGTTCGTTCTAACTTAATTTCATAAAATAATAACTGATCACACGTAAAGTGTCAACATATATAAACAATCTAAATGCGTGCTTTATCAAAAGGTCAAGGTTGATGGGTTTAAAATGAGATGACCCTATACTTAGATTAACACCGTTTTGACAATGATTCAAGTGTTCGGTAACTTTCGTAAGTGACAATCGTTTACGAAAATGCATCATTTATTATATTTTTCGGTTCTCTTGGGATAATATTTTCCTTCTTTGTTGCATCCACTCATTGGTGAGATGTTTAAACTGAACACACTGGAATGTCGGTGGAAAGACTGTAAACAACACGTTGGATTACCCACCATGGTGTTATATAAAAATTGAAATAGGTAAGTTTGATGAATGTGTGTTGGCGATTTAAGCTCTATGTGATCCTCTTGAAATTTGGATTTAAGAGGTACAGCACAAGGTCTCTTACATTCTGTGATTTCACCTTTATCTGCTACCTCTACCTTCGGGCTGTTATACTTGGCAACAGTATCTGCAGACTAAAGGCTTTTCTCTTAACAAAGAGGTTAACAACCTAGAGGCCTTAGCATTTTGTCTGCACAAGAAGCGCTGTCACTTGGCGGAACATGCTATTAAAGGTACTTTTAAAATAAGACCAATATGGAATTTCGGTAGAGAAGATTAAGGTATAAGTAATTTAAAATAAGACCAATATTGAATTTCAGTAGAGAGAAGATTAAGGTATAAGTATAAGAAGAGAATAGGAGAACAATTAATAGATGCTGGACTCTCTCTGCGAGAAGACAACAGTAAGGAGATGCTGGAGTGTATTGATCGCTTTCATTCTGAACCCCAGATCAGATCATCAGCGATCAGGGAAGTAGCAGATATGTTTCGGACTGTTCCACCCAAGAGTGTACTAGGTCAGCAAGTGAAGAAGAATTATTGGTGTCCGTTCCAACTCTTTCTACGATGAGTCATCAGCAGATGAACTTTTACAGGAAAGGTTTACAAGACACCTAAAGGCAGCTGATATTGAATTTCACAAAGTCATGGACTGATAGTATTTTGAGGTTTTCAAATTCATTTAGGGGTCTTCCTAAAATCTCTTCGAATACTCTCTCTCTCAGCCTTCAATACGATCTGTATGTCTGTGGCTTCATGTGAGCGGAGTTTTTCAAAACTAAGGCTTATTACTTATCGATAACTAATTACAATCTACCATTTGACAGTCAAGGCTTTCTGCTCTAGCTCTATTATTGATTGACAGTTTGCACATCTGAAGACCAGGGAAGGACAATTTTAAATAAAGTAAATGTAATGTAAAAATAATGTTAACTTAACATCGTTACAGTTCTTAAATAAATTTACCTCCTGACCTTCAATTAGTTAGGTGATCTTTTTTTGTCATTGTTATACTGTTGAATGACCTTAATTTAAAGGGGTGAACAGATTCCCTATTTAACAAAAGAAATCCATCGTGGAAGTTGGGTTGAATGGGGGTGACACGATGAGTTTACCGCACCGGGTGACACCATGAGTTTACCGCACCGGGTGACACGAAGAGTTTACCGCACCGGGTGACACGATGGGTTTACCGCATAGGGTGACACGATGAGTTTACCGCACCGGGTGACACGATGAGTTTACCGCACCGGGTTACACCATGAGTTTACCACACCGGGTGACACCAACACTAGCTACGCCACTGCTGGGGACCATCGATTCCGTCTAAATTATTGATTTTTTTTGTGTTAAATCTTAAACAAAACGAATACTTCTATTATTAGAAACTGTTCGTTCACACGTGAAATTATCTCATTAAATTTGGTGATTTGAGTTATCTTAAACTTAAATGATCTGTTTAATAGTTTATTTATTTTTAAATTGATGGGATTGAAAGAAATGTTAGTGCATAGGTGTTTTTAAAAATATAGTGTGTTCAATACTGTGTTCAAACACATTGGCGTGATGTCGCATTATCGTATTGACATAAACGCCATATCATTTCAATTAAATATATATTTATTTATTTTTTGCATCAGTCTGTCACAATGTGACGATGGTGTAGACTTCACAGGACAAAATCACAAGGTATGGGATTTTTCTTTAAGATGATGAACAGGTTCCCTATCATCAAATATCCCCTTTCCACGTACCTGGATAACCCAAGGGAATAGCCAGTCATTACAAATATTTGGGTTTTTTTTGTGTGTTTTTTTTTTGTTTGTTGTAATTTTGTTGTTAAAGAATGATCAAGTTAAAAGCAGTCTTAGAATTCGGACTAAGAGTTTCATCCAATCTCGGGAGATTAGATTTAAGAGTTGGGGTGAAGGGCGTTGATAAATCAACAGTTTTAGGGGATTCCCGATTGAAATCTTTAAAAAAAGAAACAACTATAAATTGATCTTTTCGGTTCAGCGCCATCTTGAAAATGGAGAGTGAGAGACACACGGAAGATAACTAATTATAAACAGGGATTCACGATACTTTCTCTTACAGTGAAGTGGTGCTGAGTTTGACAGTTTTGTTGGGGGTCATTACGGAGATAAGAGACGAACGCAGAATTCAGTCATTTGGGTTTCGCCTTATCTTAAAAGTAATAAACAAGCCTACATTTTATTATGAGTGGAGTGGTTGGTGAAGCTGTGTGTTGCAACAGTCTTCGTGACATTGGGATGGTGTTGTAAACTAATGAAGTGGTGGATTTTAGCCTGATAATTTGTTTCCATTTAAAAAATAATCTATTTTTTTTATTTATTATAGTTTGTTTAGCCACTCATTAAAAAATGCTTAGTTATGTGTGTGTGTGTGTTGATCTTTAAAAAGCACGCGTAATTAAACATTATATAATGTACTAGAGTATTTCTAAAGGTATTCTTCAAATAAAAAAAAATATCTTCTTCTTATTTGCCCCTCTAAATCCCAGTGAAGCATAGGTCATTAACAATTTCTTTCAAACACTTCCGGTCTCTAGCTATACTCTCTAACTATTTCCAACTCTTTCAAGTCTTAAATACATCTTTGTCGCCATCTCTTCGTTATGTGTTTTGGGGGTCTTGCTCCTCATCTCCACATCATCCCAGTTCTACGAGATCTCCATTGGGTTCCTGTGAGTGAGCGCATTGACCACAAGATACTGTCCTTGGCGTACGGCTGCATAGAAGGCTCTGCACCGGAATATCTGAAAGAACTGCTTTATAAACATGTAACCTTAAAGAACCTGCGGTCCTCAACTCAGTCCTTACTGAAAATTCCCAGTGTGGATGAACACAGAAAAAAGTCGTACGGAGTGCGCTCTTTGGAAGCGGTAGCGCCAAAGTTATGGAATATTTTACCTCAATCTTTGAGGAGTATTGACAAGGACAGAAAATCATTTAGGCAACATTTAAAGACTTTTTTGTTTAATAGATTTGAGTAAACCAGAGCGCATTGAGCATGCTAAAGTATATATAGCATGGATACCAGCGATATAGAAGTATCCAATCAATCAATCAATCAATCTCTGCTCCCCCTTGATAAACCTTTCCCATCTCATACATTGTGCGCACATTCCGGTTGCCATCTTGATGATTTCCTCAGCGAAGGTAGCTAGTCGGCAACACAGCTCTCTTTCGGGTTTGACAAGGTCGTTTCATAATCTTATTTTTTTTAAAATCGGTCTCCCGTCTCTCACGATGGCGGCCATGACTTTGATGTTCTTAATTATTTATAGCAGTGTTTTGTTTTACTCCGATGGGTCGATAGACCAATGAAACCACACAAACAAGCTGTGAACTTATTAGCCTTGCCCTCCTACCAGTGTGTCCCTCCACCACGACAAGGTAGAAATAACGCAAAAATACAAATGATTAGTTTTCAGAGTACCTTTTTTTTTCCTTCCTTTTTTAAACTGACACTTTTTGTTAAAGGGGGAGGGGGGGGGGGTAATGGGATTTTTCCACTTTAACCCCTCCCCACGCTTTCTTTTCCGTCCCTAACCGTGGTAGCTGGCGTGCAGATTTGGAAAGGGAGATACCCTGCCACCAGAGCAAACTTTGTAATCAATAAGATAACGTTATATTATCGCCCCATTACTTTTTTTGGTGTGTTTTTTTAAATTAAAAAATCAATGTTAACAGTAAAATTTGAAGAGATAGAATCTGCAGCTTAAAGTTACCGGACATTTTTCGAAGAAAGGAGGGCAATGGTGTGCGTGGGGGCAATGGTGTGCGTGGGGGCGATGGAGTGCGTGGGGGCAATGGTGTGCGTCGGGGCAATGGTGTGCATAGGGGCAATGGTGTGCGTATTTAGCGAGCAGTCACCCTGTGTGCCCACCTGTGTATTGGTTCCAAATGGGGTGAAAACTGCGATGTTACAAAGTGTAATAATTATTGACACTATCAATGATAGCCATATTGATTGTTTCCCCTTGGGGAGCCATGTTGATTGTTTCCCCTTGGCGAGCCATGTTGATTGTTTCCCCTTGGGGAGCCATGTTGATTGTTTCCCCTTGGGGAGCCATATTGATTGTTTCTCCTTGGGTAGCCATGTTGATTGTTACCCCTTGGGGAGCCATGTTGATTGGTTCTCCTTGGGGAGCCATATTGATTGTTTCTCCTTGGGGAGCCATACACCCCAGAAATCCAACTGAATCTCATACCCGGAAATACTGACATACTATTTTTTTAGTAAGTTTCTGTTTCTTCAATTTCCAATTTTATAACGTCGGGTTGATTAAAACACAGGACATCTCTGATGACGTCTCTGATGACGTCTCTGATGACGTCTCTGATGACGTCTCTGATGACGTCTCTGATGACGATAGGTTAAATTATTGCTGACGTTTTTTTTACAATCACGCTGGAAATACCCGCCTGCCTGGTTCCTGTCGATCGATAACATTGAGTGCATCGATATGTTCATTGGCTGTATTATATAATTATCACAATTGCTTTATTTTTGGTTTGCTGTTGGTAACCTTATGTTCCTCGGGTGACTTTAAGGGACCTCATGTTCCTCGGTTGACTTACAGGGACCTCATTTTCCTCGGGTGAGTCTAAGTGACCCCCCATGTTCCACGGGTGACTTTAAGTGACCTCATGTTCCTCGGGTGAGTCTATAAGTGACCTCATGTTCCTCGGGTGAGTCTTAGTGACCTCATGTTCCTCGGGTGAGTCTAAGTGACCTCATGTTCCTCGGGTGAGTCAATAAGTGACCTCATGTTCCACGGGTGACATTTGACTATAGTCCCAAAGCCAGCAACATAAAAATTAATTCGCACCGACTGATATGGACAACCATTTGAGCCAATCGGAGGGTTGATCTATTCATCTCAGATTGAACAGACAACAGGAACGGCTGCATTCATTGAATCACGTCAGGTACGTGATCCAAGGGAGTCGTTGCATTTGTGTTTCGTTGAAACGGTTCAATGAGTATTCAGGACTCCTAAAAGGGGAAAAGGAGGGGGGGGGGGGCCTTTTGGGGTAAAACGGCTAATGATAATTTATAAATAGACCTGTATACGTCATCCTGGAGTATTTTGGAATACTGGGGGTGGGAGCTTACCTCCACAGGCGGTATTCTGTGGCCCAACATTCTGCTCCACTTTCAGCGCTAGATCTACTAAACCAGCGGTTCTCAACCTGTGGGTCGCGACCCACTTGGGGGTCGAACCATCCTTCCCCAGGGTTCACCTAAAACCATCGAAAAACACATGTTCTCCACAGTTATGAAGTAGCTACGAAAATAATGTTGTGGTTTGGGGTCGCCACAATATGAGGAACTGTATTAAGGGGTCGCGGCATTTATAAGGTTGCGAACCACTGTACTAAACGTTTAGTGTGCATATTTTACTATAGCTCTTATGTATATCACGCTTCTGGTGTGACTCGTGGAATGATTCCATTTCCGGCTGCTTCCTAACAAGCTGGCTGTTTCATAATCAGCGTATTTGGTACTGAAGAGTTTATTACAAATAATTCTAAATGTTTGAAATAAAGTAAGGCTCAGTAATGAGGCTAATTTCGTGGACCTGTCACCGTGAAACAGAAATGCGGCGCAGATACGCCTGAATTGTAATGTGTTATCAGTCAGCTTTCCACTCTCAGTAGGCATGGTCCGATCACTCGCGTGGCAAGGACAGTCATAATGAACCATTCCACCGACGATGTTTATATAATTTTTTTATGCAAAAGAAATCTAAATTAATATTTTTTTTTACCACGGACACGTCTTAAATTTAATGTCCGTAATATTACGCATTGACTTATTGCCAAGCTATGGGCACGTATAGGAGTCAACGGTTTGGGAAGGGGGGGGGGGGTTGGTGCGATAAACAATGAGTATTTTATACACGATATGTAAATAATATATAGGTTTTTCCCGTTTATCTTGTAAACCCTGGATGGGGTGGGGGGTCGAGCCTACTGACCCTCATCGGCAAGTAGTCAAAGTTTATTGATCCAATACAATTTTATGTTATAAGGGGGAGGATAAACTAAAATAACCCCCACCCCCTTTGTTACTAGTTCATTTCATAATTCTGACAGGTAGTTGGTTGGCTTAAAATGTCAAAATATGGGTGGGGGGGTGGAGTTCTGCCTGACATGATTTATTCATTGGTAGAAACTTGAAGCATTGTTCGACTTTATTCTTCTTTATTCAAGAAGTACACTCAGTGGCGCCATAGTCAACAAAGATTTAACATATAACAACATACATAGTCAACAAAGATTTAACATATAACAACATACATAGTCAACAAAGATTTAACATATAACAACATACATAGTCAACAAAGATTTAACATATAACAACATACATAGTCAACAAAGATTTAACATATAACAACATACATAGTCAACAAAGATTTAACATATAACAACATACATAGTCAACAAAGATCCAACATATTAAAACATACATAGTCAGCAAAGATACAACATATTGCAATATACATAGTCAACAAAGATCCAACAAATTACAATATACACAGTCAACAAAGTTCCAACATATAACAATATACATAACCAACAAAGATCCAACATATTACAACATACATAGTCAAGAAAGATCCAACAAATTACAACATATATAGTCAATAAAGATACAACATCTGACAGCTAACACGCCCACCACTCAGAGAAATAAAGTTGCCGTTAGTCTGCCAGGTCTCAAAACTACTGCTCAACAGAACCTCATACACTGACCACCCTAACGACAATTCAACATACCAACTATTAATAATAACTCCGCGAAATAACAGCCACCCCGAGTTCCCACGGCAAGTAAACCACTCACCTCTTCATTTACCTTTTACACTTAGTCCAATCACACAACCGGCCCGAAGTAACAACTCAATTGTTTATTTCCATTTTGGTATGGTATGGCATCTTTCCGTCTACGAGAGACGATAGATATATCTTTTCTGATTGCAGCTCTTGGTGTGGCTAGTGAGACCAATCCTCGAGTGGCAGTCTCTTTTGCATGTCCCACACACGAATGCGGTGGAGCAGTGGTTTCTGTCCTTCCTCTGCGCTCTCTTTACAGCTTGCCGCCCTGTTTTGCTCCTCGGCACGTAGTGATCCTTCCTTCACGATATCACGCCATGTGGATCGATCCTCCGGCAGGTCCTCCAAATTTGAGATGTCAATGTTGGCCGCCTTCATGTCTCTTTTGCATATGTCTATGTATCTGAGACGAGGTCGCCAGCTCGCTGTATAGCACGTCCTTGGGTATGCGACCAGGCTGCATTCGATAGACGTGCCCAAGCCAGCGGAGGCGTCTTTGTATTAATATGGCTGGAACGCTGCACACATTTGTTTGAGACAGGACATCCGTGTTGGGGACTTTTTCTTGCCATTTGATGTCAAGGATGCGGGGCACTCATCTGAGGTGGAAGCAATTGAGCCTTCTTTCGTGCCTGGTGTATGTGGTCCACGACTCGCATCCATAGATGAGAGTGCTCAGTACGCAGGCCTGATATACCTGTAGCTTAGTTCTTGTTGTGAGTTTAGCATTGGACCAGACTCTTTTCTTCAGTCTAGCCATGACAGTTGCGGCATTTCCTATCCTACCACTTATCTCATCCTCCATTGAGAGGATGCTCGAAATGTTCGACCCTAGATATGTGAATATGTCAACAGCATCCAGGTCGCAGTCGTCGATGGAGATAGTGGGGAGAGAGCCAGCGTCCTGAGCCATAATGTTGGTTTTCTTTAAGCTAATGATCAGGCCAAACTCTTTGCAGGCAGCGGATAAGCTAGATACAAGGCTCTACAGGCCATCTGCTGTGTGAGATATTAAAGCGGCCTCATCTGCAAATAAGAACTCGCGTAGCATGACCTTTCTTATTTTGGTCTTAGCTCTAAGGCGGGCAATGTTGAATAATCTCCCGTCAGCTCATATCCCCTCGCTGTTAATCTTGAAGGCATACTGGAGTAAGATGGAGAAGAAGATTGCAAATAAAGTAGGAGCCAGCACACAGCCTTGCTTTACTCCACTACCTACTGAAAAAGCTTCTGAGGTGGCACCGTCATAGCATACTGTGCCCTGCATGTTATCGTGGAACTGCTTGATGATGTTAAGCAGACGTGTAGGGCAGCCTATTTTTTTAGGATCTGAAAAAGGCCGCTTCTGCTGACTAGATCAAAAGCTTTAATGAGGTCGACAAACGCGATGTATTGAGGCATATGCTGTTCCCTGCATTTCTCCTTCAGCTGGCGCAGAGAGAAGATCATGTCTATGGCTGACCTTGTACCGGCTCGAAAGCCACATTGCGATTCTGTGAGTACGCGCGATGCAGGCGTGTTAATGCAACTCGGGCGAAGGCCTTTCCAACTATACTGAGTAGGGAGTTTCCACGATAGTTGTTGCAGTCCTCTTGTCTCCTTTATTCTTGTACAATGTAACAATGTTTGCATCTTTCAACACTTGTGGTAGCTGTCCCTGTTCCCAGCACAGAGTAAGGAGATCGTGCAAGAGCCGTAATAGAATTTATTTTCCACATTTGAGAACATATGGTGGAAATCCATCATTGTCAGGGGTTTTCCCACAGGCGAGACAATCGATGGCTCTACGTAGCTCTTCTATGGTGGGTAGGGTATCAAGCTCCTCCATGACCGGTAGGTCTGGGATATCGTCCAGGGCAGCGGTTGAGACATGGTTTATTGTTGCATATAGTTCCAAGTAGTGCTCAATCCACCGTTTGAGTTGTTTATCCCGATCAGTAATAAATTCCCTTGATCTTGACATTAAGGGCGCAGTCTTGGAGGTCAGAGGGCCTGTTGCTTGTTTTATATTCTCGTACATAAACTTTACATCTCCTCTATCAGCAGCTGATTGTATGCGAGCTGGGCGTTTTTGTTGACACTTTTAAGACATTGTAGAGTCTCTGAACAGGGCCTGTCTTTATAAGCTAAGAGAGCCTTTCTTTTTGCATCAGTGACATGCTTCATTTCCTACCAGTGAGCCTCGAACCAATCTGCACTTTTGCGTTCTCTCTTGCCAAATGCCATTACAGCTGAGCTATAGATAGTGTCCCGCAGATGTGACCAGTTGGACTCAATAGAGTCTATTGGTGGCATTTGTACGAGAGCTTCTTGTAGTCTCTGGGTTTATTCTTCTGTTCTCTCTGGGTTATTTGTGGAGTAGATGCTTATGCGTGGTTTGCCCTTGTTTTTGGTGTGATACAGTTTCTTTGGCAGTAACCTTATTTTGACAACCACTAAGAATGATCTGTGTCGCAGTCTGCGCTGTGGTAGCTGCGTGTGAGGATGACACTGGTCAGTTGTGTGCGTCTTGTGATTATGAGATCTAATTGGTGCCAGTGTTGGGAGCGGAGATGCCCCCATGACACTTGGTGAATAGCCTTACAGTTGAAGTCGGTATTTGTTACACATAGTCCATGTAAGCAGCACAGTTCCAGTAATCTCTGCCCATTTTCATTTAGCCTGCCTCTTCCGAAATGACCAAGGCATGTAGGCCAGGCCATGTGATCACTTCCCACTCTTGCATTGAAGTCACCCATGAGGTAAATTGCTTCGTTGTTGGGTATGCTGGCTTTTGTTTGATTAACCCGGCCACGCTCACAAAACCATATTCATAACACCCCCGTGTGTAACAGTGTTTAGATACGCCACTGCTGGGTGTTTATTATTATACACAAACACCTGTAACAGTTACTTTGTCACCCCTTCACCAGCCCCTCGACCCCCCCCCCCCCCACACTCAATTTTCTTAAGAATCTGACCTCATTCGTGAATAAACTCTGACGAGATTCCTGCTGATCCCAAGATCATTTAACACATTTCCATTCTCGGTGGCGATTTGCGTCAGGATGAGACAACGTCATGATGCCTCTGGTCGTACGCCAACCATGCAGTGTGGAGAAATAATACCATAAACTATACAACGGGCTTTCTAAATCACACAAACTTCTATAAATAATCTAATGCTGTTTTGGGTTAGTTTAGATTATTTTGGCTCCTTTTTTAGTTGAGGGTGCGCAACGGTTTGGGAGGGGGGGGTGCAAGAGGTTTTGGGGGGGGGGGGCGCTGGATGGGTCAGGGACACCATCACATGACAATAAAAAAAAATCTTTTTTTTTTTTTTTTTTTTTTTTTTTTAAACTGTTTCCACAAAAAGACATGGGTGTTCCTTAAACAAGGACCCGGATGTTATCGAAAACATTGGAACACAAATTCATGAACATACGTTTCCGAGACGTTCGTGCAGACTAATAAAAAAAAAGGATGGGGTTCTCTAACAAGGATCAGGTATTCAAACAGAGGAAGAGGGAATCGGGGGATCTGGACAAACAAAAAGTTGTGGGAGTGGAAAAGCGAATAGGTAATTTTCAAAATTGGTAAAAATAAGAAATTTACGGGCTGTCTGCATCGTAATGTGTCAGCATGTACAAAAAGAAATCAGTTTAAGGTTGCCGAAACCACAACACGCGTATGGGGTTGCCATTCATTCTTACAAAATAAAAGATCACACAATTTAATCGCTTGTTCCAATACGGTAGCTTTGTATTTACTTTTTAGCGAGTGATTTATTTTTACGATGTCCATATTTAAATCATTTACATTAACTTCGCCTTTGTTCGTGAGTGGCTGACAAAATCTGCGGTCGGCTAATTGACGAACTCCCGTCAACCTATCCAACTGAAGCTTTGCACATAGACTCGTTGACGATGACATCACACTCTATCAAATTTTCAGACCCAACCATCAAAAATCAGCCTTTTAAAAAAAAAATTCAAATGGAAAATGAAGGAAAATTCCCGATAACTGCACTAAATGAGATTCTTTAAAAAGTTTATCGCAAATGCTTTTGTTGCGTAATATTTCCTTTTGATTTTCTGAAATAGTTGGTGAAATAAATCTTCGGTGCAAAACCGGATGGGTCATTAGAATATAAATATAGTTCGGTGGCGTGAAAAAAATGTGCGGTTGCGAGCCTTGGTTTTTTTTTTTTTGGGGGGGGGGGGGGGAGGGGAGCACTAATTGAGATTCTTATAAAGTCCGTTACTTGTAAGAATCTTTTCTCAAATTTCCCCCCCCCCCCCCCACACCGCCATTGATCGATATTACATTTTATAAAGGATTTATACGCAAAACTTCATTTGCATACGCATGCATCATTCCGAGACTTAGGCTCAGAGTTAGGCTCATAGTTAGGCTCATAGTTAGGCTCAGAGTTAGGCTCAGAGTTATTGATGGCGGCACATTTTCTTGTTCAAACAATATTGGGGCAACATTTTCGGTGAACTGCAGACACAGACTTTTTTTACGGGGGGAGGGGGCGGCACCGTATAAAGAAATTAGTATAATAAATTGTATTTGCTTTATATTTTTATTCAATACCTTGCGACATCGCTTGAAACCCATCGACAAAACCTTAAAAGACCCACTTCCTTGTCCCAACACACTTTCTCTATGTTGTTAAAATCCCTAAGAAATTTTTACGAATTAAACGAAACAAATTATTATACAGAAACCTCCATGGCCACTTTCCTAATCCCTTCCGTCTGGCGTACTAGACATAACCATGACTCAACCAGCGTAACGCTCTGACTGGCAAAACATTTCTGTGACGTCGTGCCTTGTGCCTGCAGACTGTTTAAGACAACGTGTTTCCTCGCGATTGAGCAACAGTTCGGGGAAGGTGACATGGGCATGGGGTGGGAAGGTGACATGGGCATGGGGGTGGGAAGGTGACATGGGCATGGGATGGGAAGGTGATATAAGCATGGGGTGGGAAGGTGACATGGGCATGGGGGTGGGAAGTTGACATGGGCATGGGGTGGGAAGGTGAAATGGGCATGGGGTGGGAAGGTGACATGGGCATGGGGTGGGAAGGTGACATGGGCATGGGGTGGGAAGGTGACATGGGCATGGGGTGGGAAGGTGACATGGGCATGGGGTGGGAAGGTGACATGGGCATGGGGTGGGAAGGTGACATGGGCATGGGGTGGACCTGAATGTTTCCCTTATAAAATATCACATATCTGTTTTTGGAGCTTAAGCGAATTAAGTCATAAAACCATTTTTATTAACTATCACCAGGGAGTAAAAAGAAGTTAATACCATTAAAAAAATGATATTTATACGACTGTATAGTTTATAACTAGACCTAGGGACTTGAAAGCTTTCAGCATCCAACGGAGATCAGACATCGGAGGCCAATGGGAATTGGAGACGGTTGTGACGGTCAAACAAGGGAACCCCTGGTGTTGATTGCTGGTGCTTGAAAAAATGTGTACACTACCAATCTAACTGTTTATCGCCGATAGGTTAAAACAAACCCAACACAAACTAAGGCCCCGCCCATCATGTCCAGACAGAGGGTACAACACAAACTAAGGCCCCGCCTATCACACCGAAGCAGTGGGTACAAAACAAACTAAGCTCCGCGCACCACCCGAGACAGAGGGTACAACACAAACTAAGGCCCCGCCCATCATGTCCAGACAGAGGGTACAACACAAACTAAGGCCCCGCCCATCAGTTCGAGACGGAGGGTTCCACACAAACTAAGCCCCGCCCATCATGTTCAGACAGAGGGTACAACACAAACTAAGGCCCCGCCCATCAGTTCGAGACGGAGGGTTCCACACAAACTAAGCCCCGCCCATCATGTCCAGACAGAGGGTACAACACAAACTAAGGCCCCGCCCATCATGTCCAGACAGAGGGTACAACACAAACTAAGGCCCCGCCCATCAGATCGAGACGGAGGGTTCCACACAAACTAAGCCCCGCCCATCATGTTCAGACAGAGGGTACAACACAAACTAAGACCCGCCCATCGTGTCGAGACAAGGGGTACAATACAAACTAAGTCCCGCCTATCATGTCGAGACGGAGGGTACAACACAAACTACTAAGCCCCGCCCATTATGTCGACACAGAGGATACAACACTAACTACTAAGCCCCGCCCATCATGTCGAGACAGAGGGTCCAACACAAATTAAGCCCCGCCCATTGTGTCGATGGCTGTAGGTTCAACACAAACTAAGCCCCGCCCATGATGTCAAGACAGATGGTACAGACAAACTAAGCCCCGCCTATTATGTCGATGCAGAGGGTACAGAAAATATTTCATCTGATTTGTTGACACAGAAACATGTCAATCGTGCAACCAAAACACGTTTTTTTTTTTCTAAAATAGAATTGTAACTATACATATGAATTTCATGCTTAAGTTAGTGATCCTTGCTTTTATGTGTATCCAAAGAATATTTTACCTGCGTTTTTAATTGGGAATGTGTTATTTCGATTGTTATTACAATTTTTTTCTTGACTTATAAAATTAACTCCTGAAACTTGCTTACAGTTTTTTTTTTTTTTTAAATGACGAGAGTAAAAAAGATTTTAAAAAAATATTTTCCTTATATTCTTTTCTATTGATATCGACGCATAAGAAGTGAACAACATTTTATAAGATAAGATAAGATAAGATTATTGATCCAAATAAATGAACATGTTTGTTTAAAAATAAAGTTGTACATATTCAATTTCAGCCCATAAATAAATACATATTTTAACCCCCAAAACGTTGTGTACACTTTATTATAAATAGAGTGTAAACACAAAAGACTATAGATCTAAATTATTTCTCCAGCGTAAAATTGAACCATCTTACACACAAAAGAGAACATCCGTTGGTGACAAAAACGACTTAGTGATCATTTAGGTTTGGTAACAGCCGAGGAACACGCTGGTCAATTCTGATAGACTGGGGAACAAAAGAGTGTTTATAACTTTCGGTCCTAACTTGAAAGGAAAGTTACTTCGCCTTGATCAAGCTGGTCAAATATTTAAATAATATGTTTACCATGTAGGTTCTATATCATTAACACATATCATACATCTTTCAGCCTTTACCACTGTCGGGAAATATTCGTAGATATCAAAAAATGAAATTTCAAATCAAAATTCCTTCTACTTCTTATTTCAAAATATTTATGACTTTATTTATATATATTTTTTTTTTAATTAACCTTCGACAATCCTTTTCCTACAAACATCCTATTTCAACAAAAGGTTAAGCTTTCATACCGTAGTAAACGCTGTACCCCATTCACAGCAAGCAGAATTCCCAAACTCAGACCATTCATCGTTCTAGTTGGGCGAACTTTCACCCTCAATAATCCACTTTTTAAAACGGTAGTGAGAGCTTGCTTTTTTTTTTGTCCTTGTCATGTAAAAAATTATGATGTCTTTGTGAAAACAAAAAACAGCAACAAACGTAACAAAAAAAAAAAAGGTTTTATTTTCGACGTTTTAAAGTTTACATTACAAACTGTTCTTACGTTTCTTTTTTTTTAATTATTTTTTTTTTAAACGGAAGACACAAACTTATAAATAGGTTTCGATTTGTTGACACATTTTGTTGACACATATTTTTGATGGGTTCGGTGCATTTTGCTATTTATGTGATCAGTGGCGTAGCGAGCTTAACTCGCGCCTGGGGCACAATACCTTTTTAGCGCCCCCCAATACCTTTTTAGCGCCCCCCTATTCGAAAACCATACAATATTATAGTAAAATATACCATTTGGCGCCCCTTTGTGAGTAGCGCCCGGGGCATGATGCCCCCCTTCCCCCCCCCTCACTACGCCACTGTATGTGATACACTGCAGTCTGAGACACGTAAAACACACGGAATGGGGAAGACTCGATGAACTGAAGGTGACAGTAAGGATCAAAGTGGGGGAAAAGTTCGTTTGTGTTTCATTGCCGTGCAAACAGTTCCACCCAATGAGTGACCTGATTGAAACATTAGAAACGCGGCTATTTTTAGAAACAACCCATGCACTATACTGAAAACCACCTACGTGAAATCATTACTCCACATTCCCTCACTGACACACACACACACACACACACCTCCACGTCCGCCAACGGCATCAAATTTTCATTGATACCCCTCCACACCCACCATCCTTTCCTGTGGGGAATATCTAGAGATGGGGTTTGGTGGGGGTGGGGTGGGGGTGGGGGGCGGTCGCATCTTTGAAAACAAGCTAAGTCAATATGTTGTTGAGTTTGATGTCTCGATAAACAGTAATGTTGTTATCTCAAATTCTGTTGTATTCTTCAAGTTTTTGTAGCTTTAGTAAAATTCGTATGTCTTTGTTGCTTTAGACAAACTCGTATGTCTTTGTTGTTTGAGACAAATTCGTCTATCTTTGTTTTAGACAAAGTCGTATGGCGTTGTTGCTTTTAGACTTTGGGACTTTAATTTAACACACAAAAAAGAACTATATGCGGTTCTGTACGATCTAAATAAGAATTGCTAGGTGCAGGTCCCGGGATGAGGAGAAGCCCAGAGGAAGGGATTTGACACCATAAGTTTATCACACCAGGTGTCACCAACCCCAGTGACGCCTCTGTTCATATTTATAAACAATGACATTTTTACGATTAACAATACGGCCATTTAATACGGCCATTTACTTACATGAATGTTTAATGTTCTTTTTTTCCCTTTTATTAGACTCTATACCAGTGGTTCTCAACCTTCCTAACGCCGCGACCCTTTCATACAGTTCCTCATGTTGTGGCGACCCCCTTGCCACACAATTATTTTCGTTGCTCCTTCATAGCTGTAGAGTATATGTATTTTCAGATGGTCTTAGGCGACCCTTCAGAAAGAGTCGCGCGACCCCCAAAGGGGTCGCGACCCACAGGTTGAGAACCGCTGCTCTATACATTTATGTATTTCATCAGTATTTCAAAGGTTTCATGTAACTTTGGATAAATTCTACCAACGGGCCATCATATATTTCGTACGAAAACAAAATCATATTTTCTTTGGAGTACGCGAAAAATTATTTTTGCGTACGTATAAATGAGCTTCGAACCCCTTCGTCCACACCCCCCCCCCCCCGGGCCAAAATTTTTTTATCTATGTTTATAGACTATTAGGAGTCATCTATAAGTCTCGCAAGGTGGTGGAGGGAGTAGAGACCAAGAATTTGTGTCGATGAGATAGGTCAGAACTTGGCTAACCATTCATCATCATCATCATCATCAGGTCCCGTAGTCCTTCGACCGTTGGGGCTTCACAGTTACATGTACACTATTCTTCTCCATTCCTCTCGGCCTTCTGCCCTGCGCATAGCATCGCCTAGTTTTAATCCCGTCCATTCTTTGATATTATCTTCCCATCTTTTTCTTTGTCTTTCTCTTCTTCTCCCTCCTCTAGTAGTGCCCGGCAAGATCTAACCATTGGGTGACGTCATTTATGCATTGCCCCCCCCCTCCCCCACCCCATGGCTTACAAGGCAATTTAACAAAGTCACCGTAAGAGATTTTTTTTTTTTTAAAGTGTGGACAAGTGTTACCACTCCTGGTTTAAATCAACATTCACGCAATTTTTATTAATAAAAATGCCGCTAGAAATGAATTAGGAAAACTTATTGGCAAAGTGAAGGAAATGGCAAGTTATATTAGAAGTTGACCCCTTCAATCAAGATAGCAGAGCAAATATTTCTGAAGAAATGATCTTGAAATTTTAAAAAGGGCAGAGAAGTTGGTAGGCTCTGACGAGGTGACGGGTGCTTACATTTTAGTCTTTGGAAAGTAAGCAGACTACATTTTGTGGTGTAATTCAAACCAACTGTGTACACAAAATTGGCAAAAATAATTGATGTTGCTTACAATGTTTGAATATTCGAATCAACTAAATACCAGCGTACAAGGAAGATGAAAAAAAAAAGGGGGGGGGGGGATGCGGTGTGTTGTGTGAGACATAAGATATTGGATTTGGAATGGTACGTGAACGAAGAAAATTTGGAAAGTTATTCCGAGATAGTTGAGATCTAACTAAAATGTGATAACATTTGGCTGACTGCGTGGGCCATTTCAATTTGCTACTACACTTTATATTTGTGCCCGTGTGTCTTAAAAAATGGGTCAGTTTAGCCTCCAGTATATTAGTGTAAACGCCATATATATATATAAATAATCTTGTTACGATCGTGTATATTATTTTATATGAGTATGCATGGTGGCGATTTTATTTTTATTTTTTTTCATACATGACGAAATTTGTAGTCGATCCTCTAAGTTTCTGGGGATCTTTACATTTGTTTTACATTCTTGAGAAATCTTTACATTTTTAATTTGTATTTAAACCCTTTAAAAATGACCGGGCGGGAGGGGGGAGGGGGGAATAAGTTTTTTTTCTCTGAAGAACACATTTAGTATCACTTTTTAATGCTTTATTTTTTTTTATAATTTCGATTAATGCGCTAGGTTGACGTTTCTTATAAGCCCTTTTAAGAATGAAATACTACTTTAAAAAACACTACTTTAAAAAAAACACACATTCCAAAAGATGTAAGAAAAATTAGCATCCAACCTGGAACCGTCTCATTTTCGCTGGCTGTTAAACATTTGAGCTCAGTCGTGGAAATGTTTTATGGAGTTGATACTCCTACAAACTTCAATATGAGATGTAGTCACTGCCATTTACAACCCTTTATTTATATATATATATGCATTATATTTAAAAGGACATGCCATAAATGTGGCCTAGCTTTTGTTCCCTCTTAGGCTGTCCCCCGGGGTTTCGGAGTCCAGCCGCATCTTTTACATTTCAATTCTTTCATACTTCCAAAAAACAAAGAAACAATATATATATTATTATTATTATTTGTTGTCTTATATAGCGTGGTACCCCAGCCTAGGGCTAGGCTCACCGCGCTGTACATAAAAATATTAAAAAAGAGACATAATGGTGATATTAACATAAAATACATATATATAATAAAGAACAGATGTATAGAGACAAAACAAAAACTAATGCATATTCACCTCATCCACACCAGAACTTTTACATGACAAGCCATGGACGGCGGCCAGAAGCAGCGTTTATCATATATAACTTTAAATATAAAATTTAAGCAGCTCGAACTACAATCAAATTTATTTATTTTATTTTACTTTTTTTAAACTTCAAAAATAAAAAGTTAAATTCAAATATAAAAAATTGAAATATTTTGTTTCAAATGAGATATTTTCCTTTCTTTTATTTTTAAAGAACTTTGTATTGTCTTACTTTTGTAAAAAAAAAAATAAAGGGAAGGGGGGGGTGGACATTTCCTTGCATATAATATGTTCCGAATTTGTTAAATCCAGGGCCGGATTAAGCCATTTTAGTGCCCAAGGCACAAACCCACATGGGTGCCCCCTTCTGCCCGGGGCCCTTGACCTTGTTCAAATTTGCTCCAAAAAAAATATTTCTTGAGGACTTGTGGTGCCCCCAAACGCTTGGTGCCCAAGGCACGTGCCTTATTTGCCTAGTGGTTAATCTAGGCCTGGTTAAATTGGAACATCTTGATTTAATCCCATTATGATGCACAACGTAATTCAACAATTTTAGGTTCGTAGACTTAGATATTGTTTTTAATTTGTCATGACGGAGACCAGGTTGCAGACTCCTGCTTCCGGATATAAGGTGTTGGGAAAAAGGTGGGGGGGGGGGTGGAGAGACGGATGGCAGTCTGTCGAGATCCAGAGATAAACACCGTTTTTTCCCCCCATAAATACCCTTTCCACTCCCTAGTCGGATGTAGTTGATTTTTTTTTTTTTTAAAGGCGAAATCCGTTCGGAATGGTAGAATTGACCCGGAAGTCAAACCTTGCCAAGCTAGACGGAGGCCCAACAACGATGTCCTGCATGCTCCGCTTAAATAAAAAAAAATATATTTCTCTAAGCAAGTTTTCATTCTTTTGCAGATTTATTTTTAACATTCTGGGGAATCCCGGTGAAATAGGGGAAATAATCAGTGTGCTGCCGTGTTATCTTGTATTTACCGCACTGACAAAAGAGTCAGTTTTACGCGGTGAGATCCACCCAACCGACGTGATTGCCCCCCCCCCCCTTTTCCCGCCCCGAAACCCACTCACAAAAGAGTAAATGAAACTATCTCATTTGGACGGGAATCCCCCCCCCTCTCCCCCACGCCCGTTTCCCTCCTCATTAAATGGAAAAAAGAGATCCCGTGCTTCCATAATTAGAATGACACCTTTAGTAATAGAAGTACCGGTTAATAATAACGCTTAAAAAAATAAAATTGTCACGGTCCAGGCCTATAAAAGTAAAAGACGTCTGCTTTATGATTTTATCCAACAACGCCAACCCCATAAGTGCCTGGGCATCAAGTTACTAGAAATTTTTCACATTTAAAACTAGGGAGTTACTAGATTATAATAATCACATTAATCAAAGTTGATTCTATCTAGCTTCATTGAATAATTGTAATCGTATAGATCGTTTAAAGCGCTACAAATTTTGTCCGAAGGATTTCGTATTAAGTTGTTACAGAAACCCACTGACCGCTGGTCAGTTAAATATTTAAAGTCTTGGAAATAAACTGCAAGGTTAGAATGACAAGATTCTATACTTGAACATTGCCCTAATATCTTCATAGATTGTTTTAAGTTTGGAACAACACTTTTAAAAAAAAATACACCAAACAAAAAACGCGTATTTAAGTAAATTTAACGTGTCTGTTAAACGCAGATTTAATTTTGCCACAGAAAAAATTACCAAAATATTTGCAAAATATATATACAAAATAGACATCTTCATTGACCCGACACAAAATTGTCAAGGATTTTGACAGTGGTTTCAAATAAAAGGTCCTCAAGGAACTTCCTGAAAGTATTGACGCCGATTCGCTGCAGAGGTAGATACAACTTGCCATGTATCGGATACGTTTCCTGGAGGTAAGTAGCTTTTAAAGGACATGAAGTTACGCTATTTTGTAATCCCCCGCCTCCCATTTTCCAACCACGTAAAAAAATAATAATTTGTCACACAATATAGACACCCTCATAATACATATATTGGTAGATGTGTGACGTCATTTACGGATTGCACCGCGGCGCCCCCCCCCCCCCCAATTCATGTGTGTTTTGTTTCTTTACGCATAATCTCCAACCATATGGCCATTATAACCACCATGGCCATTATACAAAATTTGTAAAGGAAGGGCAGGAATTCGGGAACAAGTTGTGGCAGAGAACAGAGAGTTTGTAGTCAATCCGTGCTTGTACAGGGAGCCAGTGAAGTGAATATATAATATAATATGAAAAAAAACATTTTCAAAGTTTTAAAATCATGTTTAGTCGTAGGCATGCGCACGTGCAGACTTCATTGCTTGTTTTTTTTTTTTTTAATGAAATGAATACATTTGGGATTAAACTTAACAGTCAACATTTTAAAATTGATCCATTTGGTGCACCCCTTTTTGTTAGGTCTCCCATCCCCCAACCCCCGAATCTGATGTGAACAATGTATTTAAAGTGATTACCATTGTACAATGAAGCAGAACGACACGTCAATGCAATTTGAGAACTTAGAGTAAAGCGCCTAATAGAGTGTAACGTTTGGCGCCCCTTCCCCCCGCCCCCCCCCCACATGTGTGCGGTAATTTAAAAAACCTTTTGTTTGGTGATTAAATGGCTACTCATTGTTATACTAATAAAAATGTATTGATTTAAAGAGTAGTCTGTGTACTTCCACGACTGTTATTCATATGTCGTGTGTATATACAACGGTATACATTTCAATACATAGGGTGGCGTTTGTTATAACAGTGACCGGTGGTTTATGTTACGTTGTACAGCATTTTAAACCTGACAGTAGTTATGTGATGCGTGGTTATTGCTGCTGATATGGTTGTTGTTGTTTTTTTATGTGGTTTGTTTTATGTGGTTGCTGAAGTTGTTGTTGGTGTTGTCTCGTGCGACACTTTTTCTATATAAAGAAGGGGCGGAATTTTTGGCCAACTGCGGGATTTTTCGTGGGGGAGGGGGGTGGCAAATAGTTTAGCCCGCCCCGGGCGACACTAACACTAACCACGCCACGGTTTGGCATAGAGAGAACAATATAAAGAACCAATTCGGTATTTAAAGACCAAATGCTCTCCTCCCTGTTGTCAAAGGTATGATATCACTGTTGTGATGTTGGTACGCAGAACCTGTTTAGTTAGAGATTATATGTGTAGCTGGATGTATTGTGAGACAATGTTGTGACGTATTTGGGTGGGGGGAAATGACGTTTTAGTTTAGTTGTTGTTATCGTGGTATGTAGATGGCCGTTAAACAAGAGGATGTTGATTAGTTTGTTAGGCTGGAACTTCATTAATATATATATAAATACACTATTGTTAATTGTGGAGAATAAACATTGTTGCACAACTAACCGGTTAGAGTTAGTGTATCGGTATTAGTGCAGTATTTACGCTGACCCATGGTATGAGGTGGGGCATAGACTACCACAGTACACATTGCTAACCATTACAAGGACATTACGATCGTACAGCCATTACACAAACATAGTAAGATCGAACGGTTCGTCACCTGTCATTTATCTCTGGCTTTCCAAAAACTTTGTTTTTCCTTCTGGGCCGAGAGGGGAAGCGGGGGTTCTCACTCCAGCATTTGCTCCAGCCCGTTTTCTTGAGAATGTCTTTGTCACTATGAAAACTTATTTCTACTTATAGCGCCTCCCTTGTGTCTTTCTTTGAATTTCCCAACTCAGCACAAGTGTCATGTTTCTGGCTCTGCTGCCGTCAGCAGAATTTGACGTATACTATTTTAGTAATCAATTCACCGTGAAGTGCAGGACTACATTCCTTCTTACGTATGTGGTGAAGGAAACAGGCCAGGCGTGTTAAAACGTCTCTAATATTTCACATGTAGGCTGACGCCAAACGGTTCCTTATACTAAAATATGATGATGACTGATTGATTAATTACTTATAGCACTTGTGTCCATACTATTTTAGAATGTTCACAGCGCTGTGATGTCATCATTACATTATTTCATTTTGTTGTTGTTTTTTTTTGGTTTTGTTTTAGGACTGCCGATACGTAATGATGTCATTGGTAGCCATGGTGTTCATTTTGTCTCATGAAATCGATCTAAGCTCCGCCAATAGCATCACCTTTGACTGCACCGAGCCAACGGACGTGAACATGTGGAACATGTACAGAAAGTTCCGGGAACATGAGCTAGAAACTGGAGTAAGCTGTTTTACATGAACGTCTACCGTCTGACCCAAATTTTTATTCAGGATTTTGGATATGAAAAGCAACACGCCTCCTCCCTCAGTGGATTCCACCCCTGATGCCATCCCTGACACCACCCCTGACACCACCCCTTATGCCACCCCTGACGCCCTCCCTTAAATCACCCCTGACACCACCCCTGACGCTACCCCTGACGCCATCCTTGACACCACCCCTGACGCCATCCCTTAAACCACCCCTGACCCCACCCCTGACCCCACCCCTGATGCCACCCCTGACACCACCCCTAACGCCATCCCTGATGCCAACCCTGACAACATCCCTGATGCCACCCCTGACACCACCCCTGATGCCACCCTGACACCACCCCGACACCACCCCTGATGCCACCCCTGACACCACCCTTGATGCCCCTCCTAACACCACCCCCGACGCCACCCTGACGCCACCCCTGACACCACTCCTGACACCATCCCTGATACCACCCCTGATGCCACCCCTGACACCACCCCTGACACCACCCCTGATGCCATCCCTGACACCACCCCTGATGCCATCCCTAACACCACCCCTCACACTACCCCTAACATATTTCATGACACCAGCGCTGACATTATCTCTAACACCAACCCTAACACCGCCCCTGACATCATCCCCATGTGATTAAGATAAAAACGAGTTAAACAAATTCTTTAAAATATCATTTACTAAGTGAAGCAAAACTTATCAATGCCGAATTTCCAATTAATCGAACAGAGCTTTGTTATAAATTTTAGATAGAGATATCATTAGGAGAGAAAGAAGGTGTTATCATATAAGATTTTTTCCATTTTTGCCTTTATTTAGACACTAAAGCACAACCCTTTTTTTTTACACACAGCATGCGCAAAATGTAAATGTACTGAAAATCACGCATATTGAACGCGTCTATGCGTTTGTCAACGGTGCGTATTCTCGGTAGTCACATGTTCTCAGAAATCAAAAAGGAAGATTTGTTGGGAAGTTGTAGTTGAAAATGTGTCTCTCAACGTCAAAAAGAGCATTCCAAGTTGACCCTGTATTTTCTCAACGTTAGTGCATGGTCGTGAATGGGACCAAGATTGAAAATGGTGACAAAATAATTCCGAAATATTTTTTAAAAGACTGCTGCAAGTAGCACAATTAATTATGCAGAATATTGTTACGAAATTTCTACGTCTTGGAATGGGTACTCTGTCAACGGAAGGGTGGGTCTGATAGACTATTAAGTTATTTTTACTTTCGTAGGACACTGCACAGTCCTAAAAACATTGAATCACTTAACACAAGAGGCAGCAATGTTCCACACTATAACACCATTCCGACCCGCTTGTCTGGCTCCTTCAAGCGTTGTCCAACCTGCTCACTCGGTACGAAAATGCCCCATAGGTCCTGAGACAATCGATCAAGGAGGTTCTCGCTTATGTTTAGTTTCAAGCATATTGACGTTAGACTTTGGAACACGAATGCAGGCATCTGTCAGGGAGCACGTGCGTGATTCTCTATCAAAACAGTTCTGCGGTCAGCCAGATTTCCCCTTTTCATTACACTTCAAGAACATCACAGTTTTGTAGCAACCAGATTTCCTCTTTCCAGTACACTTCAAGAACAGCACAGTTTGTAGCAACCAGATTTCCCCTTTTCAGTACACTTTTAACAGACGGCAAAACTGTGTTAACCCGTGTCATCTCATTAAAGCTATCTTGACATTTTTCTACCAAACTTTTAAAACTCGGTCCCCATTCACGAGAACTTATGTAGGAACGAAAAAATAATGGTCAACAATGAATATGCTATCCTCCGTTGTGAGAACCATTGCCTTCTAAAACACCTGAACATACCTTGATTAAGGCTTATGTGAACACATGACGTCTGGAAAACTGCACCGTTGACAATCCCACGTTGCGATCAAGACGTGTGGGAATTTTAATACTGTTACTTTTGGCGCAAACTGTATGATTTTACCATTTAAAGTATTGCTTTTGTTGTTACAGCAGCACAGAAGGGAGGTTAAGCATGTGACACACAACGCAACAGCCACACAAAACACGATAGTGAACACTAGCTGTCAGGGTGCACACCATCATACGGGGAAGATGTGCGCGTGCCGTTCAAAAGAGGAGATCACCTTTGACCCGGAAAGGATTCCGAAAGCTATAGCCCAGTCTTCGTAAGTCATTTTAATGAGTTATGAAAATTCAGGTTTACGGGCTATACATCAATGACGTCACGCTATTTTGACCGAATTTCGACCCATTGCCCTCATCGTCGCAAATTTTGTCGCCATATCTAGACACCCTAATAACGCATAGTCTCAAAGTCACCCCTCACCACGTGACATTTTGCTAGTAAGTTATGTGACGCCTTCTCAACGTGTGCTTTGGTACAGTGGCGTAGCGAGCTTAACTCGCGCCCGGGGCACAATACCTTTTAGCGCCCCCCCATTCGAAAACCATACAATATTATATATAAAATATACCATTTGGCGCCCCTTTGTGAGTAGCGCCTGCGGCATGATGCCCCCCTTGCACGCCCTCGCTACGCCACTGCTTTGGTATGAATCTTGAAAAGAACCAAATCGAATGTTTAATAACATGTTGTTTTTTTCTCTTTAGCCCAACAATTTAACGTTGCTATAATAAACACACACTCCTTCAACTTTTATGTTTGCATGACTTTCCATTAAATTTGTTCTACCACCTCTACAAGACCAGGTTGATATAAAGCTAACTGGGCACAAAATAAAATGTGGGTTACGTTAAAGGAATATGTTTTATATTTTTGCTACTATAGTTATATACTTGCTTAAGCTTTCTAAAAGTAGGCTTCAATATTATTTATTATTGTTATTAGAACTTTTCTATATAGCGTTGTACCCCAGCCTAGGGTATGATCCCATCTTCGTCCTTTTTAGCATGAACCGCGGATTTGTGGGGTCGTTGCCTGCGCAGATACTTTCTAACACATCTACTTTACACATATACTTTCTAACACCTGTTTTACACAGATACTTTCTAACATATCTACTTTACACAGATACTTTCTAACATAGCTACTTTACACATATACTTTCTAACACATATAATTTACACAGATACTTTCTAAAACATCTACTTTACGCAGATACTCTCTAACATATCTCTTACTCTTCCACGTTAAATTATGATATTATTTCTTTACTTTTTTTATAATGGTTAAATAAGATGATATCATGAACTATGTAGCCTATGATACGGATATGTATCATCCGGCTATGTATAAAACGATGTATCGTGCATCTTTAAATGTTAAACTTTAGGCTATGTTCTGAACCGGTATAATCTACCTCGACCGTGGCCCCCACCCACATAACCAAACACACACACAAACACCTTTCGTCCCGAAAAAATAACCAAAAGAAAAAAACACCACTAAGCCTCATAAAATATGGGGTCACTAAGCCTCATAAAATATGGGGTCACTAAGCCTCATAAAATATGGGGTCACTAAGCCTCATAAAATATGGGGTCACTAAGCCTCATAAAATATGGGGTCACTGAGCCTCATAAAATATGGGGTCACTAAGCCTCATAAAATATGGGGTCACTAAGCTTCATAAAATATGGGGTCACTAAGCTTCATAAAATATGGGGTCACTAAGCCTCATAAAATATTGAGTTACTAAGCCTCATAACATATGAGGTCACTAATTTGGATTGTCACGAAAAATGAGATGCCTCATTCAAATGACGAATAGTTACCGTTGCTTGGCAAGATATCATATTAATATATTATGCTGCTCATTTTACTATAATGTATTACTCTTAACTCTAAGCAGAGTGCCATTCATTAAATTGAATGCGCTTCATTTAAACTTGACGGTCAGTTGACAGCTTTCGACTTGAGAGAATAAAAATAAAAGATTGGTGCAATCATTTTATCGTATGCACATCAAACAATTTATAATTGATTTAACTTCTTGCAGGTGCTGCAGCTCCCAAAGCCAGCCATCTCCAGATTCCATTTGGGTGACGGATTGTATTAATGTATATCAAGAAATGCGGGTCTTTCGAAGAAATGGATGCAAGAGTGGTGAGTGATCCTTATTTACATAATCTCTAACCACATAGAAATCGATAAGAAACAAAAGAATACCCTCTAAAGAAATGACCAAAAATTGCAAGAAAAAAATGTTGTCAAACATTTACCACCAATGTATTCTTCTTATTCCGTCACACCCGTGGGGATTGCTGGGGTCGTTTCAGTCCCCCCCCCCCACGGCTTTTCTCTGTCGTTTACCATGTGCACTTTTGGGGAATGATATAGAACAGTGTGGGGGGGGGGGGCGGAGTCCGGGAGGTCTTTCATCTATCTCATGCGTCTCTTGGATACTACTAGCTACTAGATCACAATTTAATATCTGGCTCTTTGCCATGAAAAGGTTACCGACGTTGTCGTCCCCCCACTTCCCAATCCTAACTATTTTTGTTTTACTCTCTAAACCAGGTGTTTACACATACGAATTGCGATGGGAAAATGTCCCCATTGGATGCTCTTGCTTCGTTGGAAAAAATACAGTCTCCGAAAGAGATTAAATTAAGATACAGGTTAAACCACAACAAACTACAAAAAAAAAAAAAAAAAAAAAAAAAAAAAAAAAAAAAAAAAAAAAAAAAAAACAGCATAGGAAAGAATCTGATGTAACTTAGGCCAAGACAAATGTTATGCATTTATCATGCATATGATGCGTGAACATTACAATTTGGGCAGGTCAGATACTGACTTCTTGTGTGGGAGTGGAGTGATCGTTTCTTTTTTGTGAATATATAATATCATGTGTTCATTGGTGCTCAAGTGGAAATTGTCTCATGCTTATAAATGATGTACAGAGAAGGGGGAAAAAAAGGAGGGGGGGTGGGCATTTTTTCTGTAACTGAAGTCATATTTATATAAACCAAAGATTGTAAATCGATGTTGACAAAAAAAGTAGCTCAGTGGCATAGCTAGGGTTTGTGTTTTATGGGGCTGTCATACCATTGGGCTTGATGTCATACCATTGAGTTTGATGTCATACCATTGAGTTTGATGTCATACCATTGAGTTTGATGTCATACCATTGAGTTTGATGTCATACCATTGAGTTTGATGTCATACTATTGTGTTTCATGTCCGACTATTGGGTTTGATGTCATAATATTTTAAGTTTGTTGTCCCTCTTTTTAGGAACAATCTCAAAGTCATATTATACTCATGAAAAATACTTATAAGAGAATAGTGCCTTCTGATATTGTATGGCCTAGTGTCTTGGCTCTCCTTAACCCTTGCTATTGCCTGTATATAATTATTGTAAAACACTTGCACACATTAAATTTGTGTTGCTGCTTTTTATTTGCAAATAATTCGTTGAACAAACCCACCCACACACACACAATCGCAAATGTTCACAATATGTAAAAAATGTAACTAGTCGTCTTGGTAATACAGATTAAAGGGCTACAGAGCGTTAGGGCCACTATGTTCGTTTCTTACTCGATACCAATGTTTCGATACCAATGTCAAGAGTGGATCCCTATGTCTTTCAAGCTTCATGCTTACAGTACAATGCAAACATTGCATCCAAACATGTTTTCCCCACCCTACTTCCGTGTTTACATTTACATGCTCTCTAACTACAAAAAACTATATTATGACGTAGATTTTTATTTAGGGGTCGGTCGCAAATTATGTCACGCTCAGAGGGGAGTGTGTGTTAGAAAATTTTTGAGACTTTGTGACAGGGAGGAAAGGGTGGGGGGGGGGGGTCAAAAAAAATTGTGACTTTCCTTTTTTTTTTTAATCTAAATTTTTTTTTTGAAAAAAATCTTTATTCAATTTATTTTAAAAACTTTAATTTGAGGTCGAAATTGGCTCAGGTTATAGATACTATTTAACTCAGTCGCTCACACCTTTTGCGCATATCGAAAAATGACGCAAAAACTGTTATGACCATTTTACACTCGGCTTGTGGATGACTTCGTTGTTTCGCGTCACAGTTAAGTTTTATTTTGATTTTTTTAAGGTGTAACGTGACACTGGTGAGGGGAAGGGGGTGGTAAAGAATGTGTGACCCTTTGTGACAGGGGGAGGGGGTGTAAAAAGTTCATTTTTATCGTGACGTAATTTGCGAACGACCCCTTAAGCAAAAGTATAAAGCCTCTCTTCACCAAGAGTATTTCACAAAACATTCCAAATTTCATTTGAATTTGAATCTACTAGATACTGACACATAGACTTTCATCTTTTTATCGTTTATTGTGATACATCTTAAGGTGAAAACAAGATGACTTTCAAGTGTAATTTATTTGTAAACGATTTTTTTATTTAAAAATTATTACCTATACACACATTTTGTTTTACCAAAGGAATGTGAATCTAATATGTTGATACGCTGCTATTGCAACTAACAAGTATATATACACAGTATTGAAATTGTTATTTTAAGCAAGACTGGGTTTTTTGTATTTGCCTGCTTAAAGAAACAATTAAATAATATATATGAATCTCAATTAAAAAAATTTAACTCGTCATCTCGCTTTGTTTGTAATAATGTGATGAAATAAATATCATTTTTGCCAATAAACTTTTAACAAATGTGTTCAGCTGTTTTTTTAACTAGATGCAAATTGTGTTCAAAAACATATTTAAGACATTATTATTTTTTACTCGCTCATGATTAAGATTTCATGCCATTGTCATCGATATAAACTTTTTTTCCCGACACACCCCACCCTCCACCCACACAAACACCCATGACAAGAAAAAACATGAATCAGAAGCAGAAGTAATCCGCCAACAATTGCGGTGGAAATGCGTGAACTTTCCCACCTACTAAAGTGACTTGACAAAGCATACATTCAAGTAACGCACTGTATTAGAATCCGAATTAGTTCTAACGTCTTGCAATTTTATTTTGCGCGCTTATTAAACACGGCGATACAGCCATACATACACTTAAAGAATTATCATTTGTGATGACACCTGTTTACCCAGGCACATGTGACACAAAATAAACATGCATACTAGTAACGCACTTTATAAGCATCACAATTAGTGCTGCCCCAAGGCTAGTTTTTTTCACGGCCCTAAACTATATAATTATTCTAAAGACATAACTACTATTACACCGCAGATTTATTTCGCCAACTATCTTAGAAAAACAAAGGAAAATATTACTCACCAAACGCACTTGCGATATATATATATATATATATTGTAATGAATCTCATTTAGCGCAGTTATCGGGAATTTTATTTCGTGAAATCAGTGGTATCACATTTCCCTCATCTTCCCCTTGAAAAACTGGAAAAGCTGAAAATTTGAAATAACGTTTTATCATCGAGTCTATGTGCCAAGTTTCAGTTCGAAAAGTTGACGGGAAGATGGTCAATTAGCCATCCTAAGATTTTTCCTAAGATTAATATAAAGGATTTTAAAAAAGCGTTTGAAGAGAAGCATACTTTTTATTTTATGGCTTAAGGAAATTTAAGGGGATGGAAGTTAAAAAACCATATAGAAAACTATTCTGAATGATGGTTATCCTAACATTTTAAGCCGAGGCATCCCTTTGATTGTCGTTATTTTGCGATTTCATATTCATAGTAATTAATATTTCACTCAAACAGCTTCAAATCAGTCTCAAACAGTACTTTAATACTATTAATAATATGGCACTAAAAACTATTAATTTATAAATGAAGTTTGTTAGTTTGCTTGCTTGTTTATTCAAGTTTTTTTAGGTTGATCTTAAAATAAATATTATTGCTAAATGGTGAATCATAATTATTTTTTTTAATGAACATAAATTCATAAAGTTATTTAAAAGCATAGCAGTTAAGAAATTTAATTATCTTTGTTTAAAAACGTTAGCAGTAATTATAAATAGAAGCAAACTTCTCCAGTCCATTTTTTTCTATTATCTGGTGAAAGCCGGATGTAAACAATCAATGGCGGGTTATTACAATACATGACAATAGTTAAAATTATAAAGTTAAATGTTTGTGTAAACCATTTACAAATTAAAATGTCTGATCGTCGGCCTTCTAGGTATACTCTTCTACACGCAAATACTTTTGGCTGATGTCTAGTTGTTTATCCATATATGCATGATATTAAAACTTATTTTAAAAAAATGGACGAATCCGAAAATCATTTCAAGTCCAAGTCTTCAACTCGACATAGACATAATTATTAATTAATTAAGTATTAATTAGTGATCCTTTGTAAACTTAGTTAGCCTTTTATCTTAGACTCACAAAATGAAAACATGACCCAAAGTCTTATGTGTGGACAATTAATCAAAAATTTTACCAAAGAGGAGAGTCACACAAATTTTCGCCCCACGCCCACCTGTACATTTTGGTTGTTTCAATTTACAATTAACTAATTATTGATCCAATGAAAAATTATTTCAGGATCCGTAAACCTGTTAACTACTCTGGATTTGAGGATACTTCTGATGGTAGGATACATAAATTAGTATTGGTGAAATCAACAAAAATTTTCTGCCTGAAACTTCTAACGAAGTGTCTACACGTCCGGCGCGCCTGACATTTTAGTGCGGGAGCTATACGTCCGGCGACCAAGTCACATGACCGCCGTAACAAACCCTACTTCTCAGTACTGACCTGGTTTTAAGATAAGGCAGTTCAATATGAATTAGTGTGGTCTTGTGGTAGCATAGACATAGGCGCTTAGCGACCTTATGATAGGTTACTGGATCAGGATTGAATTTTACTTTTTTTCTTCTTATTGTAATTAAAAGTATATTTTATATTTAAATTATTATTTTTTTTTTGTTGAGTCGGAATCAAATAGTTAATAATACTAGTACATCTACTACTAGTTAGTTAAGTATAGGCCGACTAGTTTAATATTCACAGTCAAATGCTTACAGTTTATGTATCTCGTAGTCATAGCATATGAATATATTAACATGTTCAGTATTTATTTATTATCTAGGGATCGGCTGACTAATATATGTAATTATTGTACACAATATTGGAATATCATATGCAATGCAACTATTTTGCCGGCGACCTCTTTTCACATGACCTGACGGTTAACCTACTAGGCGTCCGGCAGTCATGTGACAGGCCCGCCGGACAAATATCTCGATAAATTTATCCCACTAGGCGTCCGGCGGTCATATGACTTGGTTGCTGGACGTTTTATCTCCCGCACTATACGTCCGGCCGTGTAGACACTGCCAACTTCTAAATTATTATCTTTTCTTCAAATTCCACAATAGGGCGCAAGACCATTTTATTGAAATTATTTACATCAGGAGAGACTAAGAATCGGAAATGAAGCAAAATGCCCTTTAATTAAAATATGCAGATTTTCATCTTTCTAAAAAAAAAAATGCAAAGGGAGGTTTTTTTTTTTCTTGCTGTAAAAAATTTGCTGGATTCTTCAAAACAGTTAAAACTAATTTAAAATTTGAAAAATGTGATTTGGATTTTATTCTAGATAAGTCAAAAGTAAAACTGGAACTGAAATTTTGAATACATGTACTTTGAAAATGTGGATGTTACAACAAGGGGAGGGTACTATCTTACCTAGAACCATAAATAGCTATTGCTAAAACAGACCAAAAATCGATCCTTGTTTAACCTACTTTGGGCCCTAACACCAGCCCCTCTACCTGATATTAGATATTCTTTCATTTATCTCAATAAATGACTTATAACAATATTTGAACATAAGTGAAAATATAGTTATTGTTTGTAAAGTGTCAGTTACTCTGCGTAATTTTGTAAATAATTACAGTGTCTTAATCTTTTTTTATTTTCCCTCAAATGAATTTTAACTTTTCTTCTATTTTCTCAAATTTACTTTTTTGCTCTTACTCTTAGCAATTAAGTAAAAATTAAATTATGAGATCATTTTCATATTTTAGTATTTATAGAAAGAAAAACTTAAAATACTTTGTATTAAATGTCCTTTGTGTCTTCCAATCATTATCAGATGACTTTGCAAACAACACTCCACCTCCTTCCAAAAAGCCTAAAGCAGAGGTAAGGGATATAAAGTCTAAAATATCAAAATCATCACCAAAGGCAGGACAAAAAGAATCATTTAGTTCCAGTAATATCTCAACCCCAATCTTGGACAGTGGCAAGAAAAGGTGAAGTTCAAATAATTTTATATTAATTTATTTCTAGGAAACCCATGATATATACAGTGACTGTTTATTGTGGATGCTCCATTTGTAATGCGTAACCTTTTAGCTATTATATCCTTACTTTTTTATAAGGGTTTTTTAAGATAATTTCCTCCATCCAGCTTGTCTCCATTCCATAGTGGGGGGCCACGATTGGGTAAATTTCAGCAGCAACCTCTTAGCTATTGGGTAGATTACTATATGCTATAGTGCCGCCCTCAAATAAATCTAATATGGCTGTTTAAGATCACCATGACAGTCATTTTATTTCTTGAAAATAATGCAGTTACTATTTTTTAATGATTGTAATGAAGACAACATAAATAATTATATTGATCATTGATAGCTTTTTGTACATACAATTTTTTTATAATTATTATTTATAGTTACAGGTCAATTTCTATGACTTAAAAAAAATGATGATTATTATTTTAATTTTTTTTTTTTTACTACATTTTCAGACGTTTACCAGTATCAGAAAAGATATATGAAAGGGAGCTGAAAGAAGCCTTACAAATTTCATTGTTTGAAACAGGAGGCAGTCAGGATGTGGTAGTTCACATTGAAGGTTTTTCAAAATTTTAGAGACCTTGAATTTTTTTATTTTTCTTTTTATAAGCACGCAAGCTATAAAACTAGATCTATATCTGATGAATACAAACTAAATAACTAAGTAATTCTTATTTTTATGTTTTTAAAGTAAATTAATTACAAAAATTAAACGATGAAAATTTCAATATTAATGAAAACATGATTTTATTTTAGAGCCTCATTTTTTTTTCATTGCTATAATATTGAAACTAAAATGAACATAATTAAGAAGAATATACAATTTAGCAAGCTTTGAGCAAATCATCATTTTTGCTTCCAGTTTCTTAATTGAACCATCAGTTAAATAATCTGTATATTAAAATAAAGATAAAAGTTCTTAGTTTTCTTTTCAACAAAAAATAAAACAATTTTCATACTGGACACAAACTCATATTCTTTTGAGTGCAGGTATTTTCTTTACTCATTGTGCCAGCGAGAATATTTGTAGGCTTAGCAACATGTTCCACAGTAATTCAAAATATTGATTTGCCTATTTTATATTTTTCAAATTAATTTTAAAAAATTTTGGTCGAATAAATAGTTTAATTAGTTTTTTTTTAATAAC
Organism: Omphiscola glabra; assembly: GCA_964017045.1. Classification (NCBI taxonomy): domain Eukaryota; kingdom Metazoa; phylum Mollusca; class Gastropoda; family Lymnaeidae; genus Omphiscola; species Omphiscola glabra. The sequence continues at coordinate 16,244,232 of OZ024802.1, forward strand.
TGACAAGGCTGTCATGTTTTTTATTAAATATTTTTTTTTAAAGACTGTGGCTCAAGTAGTTCTGCACAAGAAGAAAATTTAAAAGCCTCTAATAGTGATGATGTGCAAGAATCATTTTCTCCTAGAAAAAAACTAGCAGAGCAAGAACCAGAGAAGAAGAAAACTAGGACAAGACCAAAGCATAACAGCGGCACACCTACATTCACTGGCATTGTGGGAACAGTGATGGATGATAGTATTGAAGTTCTAGGATCGCTTGTTGATAATGATAATAGTAGATTACATTCAAATGCACAGGTGACTCCAGCTACAAGACGTACTCAGAAGAAAAAACAGAAATCTGATGATGAAAGCGAAGGTAAGATAATAAGGTTTCAATAATAACTGTGAATTGTGATTATTTTTCTTTAAAATATAATACTTGACCTTTCTCCTTGTTTTTCGTTTTTTCCTACTGATTTCTGTTAAAGTTTCTCAGGCATAACCATTTTTAGGCTTTAAACTTAAACTTGATTTTAATAATATTTTTTTTTTTTTTTCATATCCAATACTCTTCAGAAGATAGTGATTTAGATCTGGATAATGAAAGTGAAGATGATGAGAACAGTAGCAGCGATGTTTCATCAGTAGAAAACGACAGTGACTTTGATGACAAGCCTAAGAAAAAGAGACACGCACCAAAGAAAACTAAAAGTAGCCCCCAAAAAACTTTAAAGCCTAAAAATACTTCAAAGTCGTTGTTGGAAACTTCTAAGAATGTAGCTACTAAACAACCAAGTAAGTTTTATCAGCATTCCACAATTGTTAGTCATTTGCTGTTATGGTAACGTTGCTTCAGTTTTCATCTAAGCCAGTTGATTGACCCTTTTACAGGGGTCGCCTAAGACCATCGGAAAACATATACATATTATCAATAGTTATGAAGTCGCAATGAAGATAATTTAATGGTTGGGGGTCACCACAACATGAGGCACTCTATTAAAGTGTCGCAACATTAGAAAGGTTGAGAACCACTGATCTAGGCCCCCCCCTCCCAAATGCAGATAAAGATCAGGTGGCATGGACTCATTAGCCATGTAAAGCTGTTATTCTGGGGGAGGAGGTAAACCAAGTGTTAAACAACTTCAGTATCACTGCAGATAGCAGACAACTTAGCATGGGATTAAAATGGGTTTTCTGCCCTTTAGTTTTACCAGTTAAGCTCTGGTGTCCAAAAACAAAACCTGGATCAACCCACACACAAAAATTAAACTACAAATAAAATCATACATAAATTAATACTGTCTAGAAAATTTTATCATGTGTTTATTGCTTAAATTAACTTTTATTCGTGAAAAAAAAGTAGTAAGCTTTAATTCAGATGGAGCCCAATTTTATTTTTAATGCAGCTAGCAGCATTAGTAAAACTTAAGTTTACTATTTCATGTATAAAGCTTTCCATTTAAATCAAACAATAGGCATAGGTAAAACCAGGATATTAAGGAAAAAAGGGGGGGGGGGGGGGGGAGTGTTTTGCACCTTGGCATGAGGTCAGGGTTTTTGTTACATCTCTATTTTCCCGTTTTGGGCATAATGATCATGTTTATGCTCCATCATTTTTTTTCCTGGAATGGCCACTGGGCAGCACTTATTATCTTTAAACTGCAGAAAATGATGTAAGGCAGATATGGGCAAACTACGACCAGCTGGTCGCATGCGGCCCCGCAACTGATATTATGCGGCTCACAAAGAAATTTAGAAATTTAAAAATTTAATTTGTTTTTAAGTTATTTTGTTGAATTTTTTATCAAATTTCTTTCTAAATTTCTATTTTTTTAAACAGTCCTTGACTTTTGTCATGTAATGCTAAAATGCAAATTTACAGGTTTTTAATATAGAGAAATGTTTATCGACATGTAAAAATTGTACATAATATACATGCGGGGCCCCCCCCCCAATAGCTTTACAATTGTCAATGTGGACCTCCGCACAAAAAGTTTGCCCACCCCTGATGTAAGTGACTGCTTGAAGATCATTTAATGCTTAATTAATGAATAAAACTATTTTCTACAACAGCAACTGGTGGGGAAAATATTTTAATAAGTTGTATTTTACTATTTTAACAAAAAATTTAAAAAATCTTTTATACTTCTAGTTCTGAAACAATAAGATCCTACACAAACATATTTTATCTCTATCTCAGAAGCTGACCTCAAAGATAACATTATTGCCTCAGCCAGCAATAAATCGGCACATCATCACACTGTTCAGCCAAGTTCTGAAACAGTGAAAAGAAACACAGCAAAATCTCCTGGTACTCCCATTACATCAGCAAAAGCATCACCAATCATACCTCCTAGCTGGAAACCCCCATGTAAGTTTATATTTGTAAAATTTTTGTTTTTAAAAGATTCCAATTTTCATGACTATAAACAAATGAATAATCAAAATCGGGTGTTATTTAACTTTTATCAGTTTATCAAATGGCACTTGCAAGGCATTCTCTTTATTTATTTATTTAATGATATTATTGGATGAATGGTTTTTTATTTAGTTAATATCTAAATCCCTCTGGGGGTTTTCGGAAAAAAAACTACATATATTTTTGCCTATTTCATCATAATTTTTATAAATTTTGTAAACATGGAATTTAATTAAAAACAATACAAATACCGCAATAATCTAAAGTCAGTTATTTGCTCTTAACCATTTTAGACCCCTCCTTTTTATCTAAGTATCAACATTATTTTTACCTGTTAAAGTCAACAATGTGACATAATTTTAATTTTTTTTTAATTTAAGAAGCGATATGTTTGCAAGTTATACTTAAATTCTTTCAATAATGCAAAGTACTTGAATATTTGCAAGGTATTACAAGAGTCCTTCTAACCATCTAATGCTCTGGATTTAATTTTCAGCTCGTGCCAGTTCTGGTAGCTCATCATTAACTAACGTCAAGTCCCCTACCACTGGCCTTCGTCTTGGACTTTCCAGAAATCAGATGACAAAACCTTTGCACAAGTCATTCAAAGTTTCAATGTGATTTATATGGATTTTTGTATCATCAAATAAGTACACAAGCCACTTCTATTTAAATTTAATGCCAAACAACAACCTCAGTGTACAGCTTCAAACCAGTAAAAGATAAACATTTTAATATAAAATTTTCATTAGTTCACTGTAATAAAACTTTCAGAACAATTCATTTTATGTTGTAGCATAAATGTCATTGTAAGTCACACTGATGTTATTTAATCATTTATGTTTTTTTTTTCCCTTCCCTTTTTAAATAATACACTCAGATATTTAATGCCATATAAATATTAAAAATTAAATTTTAAAAATAATTTTAAACTAAATTAAATTTTTATCATGTAAATGATTGATTTGCTATTTAACTTTAAATTATTTAGTTTTTGAAGTTTTTGATTTTTTAATAGGCCAAGGGAAAATAACTATGCCTTTAAAAGATTGTAATGAAAAATAATTTCATCTGAACAAATGTTACTTTTGTGTTAGTGTTTCATGAAAATTGAAAATTTATTTTCCTTCAAAGGGTACAGACTATGACCAAACATTTTTGTGATTAGATTTTCTAATCGTTGGAGCTTTTTTATATCCTCTCCTACCAATGTTAAATTGTAAACATATCCTTTTACAAAGAATTTTTTGTTTCAAATAAACCAAGGCCAAAGAAGGGCTTTTAATATTGTGTTTCATTGTTTTCTTTATTTATGTTATCACATGTAAATATAGGCACAATTAATCATTGGCTAGGGTCTTTAATATATCTCACATTCATATTTTCATGCGTTTTGTAAATAGTGTATAATTTTTCTGAATAGGTTTTTATTTGTAATCTTGAAAAAACATTTGTTTTCAATAAATATTAAATGGAGTTTCTTATTTAATCTGTGCTTTTTTTGATTTATTATCTATGGATTATGAAAGTAGTGATGTCTAGTCAAGTTTTCCAGATTAACTATGACTTTCGCAAACAACATTACCTAGATCTTTAAAATTGTATCCTGTTGCCACAGGACGTACAATTATAATCTAATAACAACATATTGTCTTAATGCCTGTTATTTATTTTCACACTCATATATTAGTCCTTGTTCCAATTCAAAAACCAACTTGCAGATGTCCACTATGAGTCATACATACACCAACTAAATTTTGATATTCAATGTTTATATAGTCATATAAGTAATTTAAATGTATATATTGAGTTCATATAAATCTATAGTTTTTTTTCTTTAAATTCTTTGAAACATAAATTAATCTTTAATGTTTGTATAAACATATTCGTGAAAATGCAATAAAAAAATATTAACACTGAGTCTCAGATTGATCTCGGCTTTATCTTGCATTTCGGTAAATATGGTGACCTTATTTAGACTGAATAAAATTACTACTAATTCTAAAGTGGAACAATACAAGAAGTGAGTTGACTTATGAGTATCTATTTTAATGATAAAACGATAAGTCAATCGTGAAAGTTGTGGGCAAAGTACTCTAAAATCTCATAATGTACAGAAAATTATATTGTTTAAATGAATGGATCACTGACTGAGTCTTGAGTTAGCGACACGAATGATGGCTGATGACTGACGGAGTAGAAAAGAAAGGAGTGGCTGGCCACACTAACAAACGACTAATGATTCGGGCTAATGATTATTTTAACGCTCTTTCCAATATTTTACTAAATTTCAATTTTCAAGCAATATTGAATAATTCAACACTGCTGCAATGAATGAATGAATTTTTATTTGCATTGAATATGATCATTTTTTTTAAAGAAATAAATGCCTAGGCCTAATTAAACTAATTATAATTCTAATTAATTAGTCATTCATTAGACGATTATGATTAGTAATTTCTTTATTCTTAGTAATCTGAAACAATCTCTGTCATTCAGTGGCATAGCTAGAGTTAGTGCCTTTCAAGGTGAATCAACCTCCTAACCCCCCCCCCCCCTCCCCCCCTCAAACCACCACCTTGAAAAAAAATGCAGGCAGCCAGAAATGTTGCCTTTCAATAGAAGGAAAAAAGTGCAGCCAGTTCCCCTTCCTCCATCCATTAATGACGCCACGCTAATTAAAGTACCTCCCCTGCCATGAGGTGTGGAAGACCAGAAAATTTTATTCAAGGGCATAACTAGGGGGATGCGGACCGCACTGGGTGACACCATCTCAAGGGGTTACATCAAATTGAAAAATTGCATATTTACAGAGGCTCAGAGCACACACTACTCAGTCTAACCGAATTTCATAAAAGGATAACTGGTGACACGTACAGTCGTATATTTTCCACCCATGTAACCAATCAAAATGCCTTTTTATTCAAAATTTCAAGGTTGATGCGTCAGCAATTAGGTTACCTTATTATTAGGCCAGAAACACACGATTTTGACTATGTTTCAACGCCAAATGAAATGTTCGGTAACTTTTGTAAGTGACAGGAAGCTATATTTATCTAAATTCTGAGAAATAAAACTTCTTTGATAACAATGGGCGATTCTAAGTACATGTCACACTTCTTAAATACATTTACCTCATGACCTTCAATTAATTAGTTTTTGTTCTTGTATTTGTTATACTGTGGACTAAGTTTAACAAGAAGAATTAAATCATGGCAGTTGTGTGGGGGGGGGGGGAGTGACACCAGGAGCTTACCGGACCGGATGACACCAACATTGGCTACGCCACTGATTGTATTAGGTGCCATTGCTAGTTGTTAAAGCTTTTTTTTTTTTTTTTTTTTTTTTTTTTTGGATGGCCCCTGTGGTCAGTGGAAGTGTACTTGTAGTCCACACTCAGTGGCCTGTGCCTAGGTGCCCCAGGCTGAATATATTTCAATGATTAATGTATGAATTTTTCACAATTAAATGAAGGTTTTTCCTTTATTTAAATTCGTTTTTTAAAAATGGGTCTAATATCAAGAAAGCCATGTGTGTGAGTTACTATGAATCTGTCTGAGTCTGACATTGAATATTAATTACCCAGGGCCATGCGTGGGGAGGTGCAAAGGGGACACAGACCATTTTTCGAGGATGCTGAAGTTGACATCACACTAAAAGTTAAAGGGGTTAATCTTTGCTATATACTATATAGATTATTATAAAACAATTAGAGTTACCCAAAAGTTAAATTTCAAAATTCTTAACATAAACATTACTCAAGTTCAGTATCAACAAATATTAAAATTTAACAGTTTTCTTTTCTTTTTAACTTTATTATTGTTTGTTGATTATTGTTCTTTCATGAGACAGACTTTAGAACTCAGATTTTGCTTATCTCAGTTGCACTTCTGATGTTAAAAAAAAAAACCTAACGATTTTCATTGACTGTATTTAAATATTCATATATAATATACTTCTTTACTTCTGTCAGTTGCTTAAATGAGAGGCATTGCAGCTAGGGAAAGTTTTACATCTCATAAAGTTGATGTGGAAGCTTGTTGATGTAAAAAGATTGCTCTTTATATGACAGTTGAAATGATAATTTCAGGGTTCACACAGAAAAAGAGGTGAGAACCTATTATGTCATTAAGTTATTTTTATTAATTACAATTTATGTCTCTTGTCTGAAAAATTTCAAACTTTTTTTTTAGTAACGATTTTATGGTTTCTTTGATATGACATTCAAATACAGAAATACCTCTAACACTCTGTTAGTTTCAAGAACCCATAGATAACAATAAGGAGGAGCCTCAAACATTTGGTACAAGTGTCTATTAATGCCAATAAATGCTAAATATTACCCAAATCATGCCCCCAAATCACTTAAATTCTGTTGAAAAGGTAGCTTAACACATTACCCTTAAAAAATAAAGTAAATGTTTGGTGGCATAAAATAAAAACCAAAATAATAGAAGGTTGATGAAAAAATAGAGTACAGTATCGCCCAATGGCTATTTCCCACACAAGCACATTTACTGTGCGGGATAGTAAAATGGTACCCCTAGATTATATTAATTCTTTGGCTGCCGTTTTTTGAAAAAACTTAAAATTTACTTCAAAAATTAAATATAAACACATCTGCAGGGTTTTTTGAGGATTTTGCAAATTTCGCCGATCTGTGACAAAAAATCACAAATGCAAATAAGTTTGGTTCCTATGAAAAATTACCAAATCCTGAAACACACATGCATGAGGTGTTACTGTTTTTAACTTCATTCTTATAAATAATTCTAATCAAGTTGGTTTTTTATTCTCAACAATGGATTCTAAATTAACATGAGTCAATCGGGGAACAGTTTTTATTGTGGGTTCATATACCTTCTTGAGGTCCATGGACAGTAATTCATTGGCTCATAAATGGTCAAAAATTTTACAGTTTAACTGTCCTCAAAAAGTAAATGAAATATTTGTGGTTTATAATTTTCACTTTGCTTTAAACCATAGTATAAAAAGGAGGTGGGGGGGGGGGGGGGCGGGTGGTGTGTGTTAAGAACTCTTAGTGTAATGAACTTGTTTTTTGCTTCAAGCCTGAAGCACTTTATTTTATCATCATCCAGCTTTAGCAACCTTGAAGACATCAGCACAAACATCCCAGGTCTGCACACTCACTGTATGAGATGCAGACAGGTCAGCTGTTCCCAGTTTGTTGACAATGTCACTGCTTGCGTCATGGTCACGTGTGAAGCGTGTGGCTGGAGGTGTCATGAGTGCAAGCAAGCAGAGCATGTTTTATCCTGTCCAGAGGAGCGTGTTTCATGCGTAAACAAGGAGTATGGTTGCCCACATATATTGAAAAGATCCAAGATGGCTGCCCATTTATCTGTTTGTCCAGCGAGTGTTGTGTGCTGCGTTGAGGAATGGTGCAGGTATACATTTTTTAAGTAACAAATAAAAGTGCCAAAATCCCTACAATGTTTCACCCAAATGGCAAACAAGATAATAAAATGATAGCAGAAAAAGTCAGCTTCTCTGCCCACACATTTTTGCTTAAAGGTCTATTTGCAAATGGTGCCATTTACATAAAATGTTATCAAGTAACAATATCCAACATGTTTTTAAAAGGAAGCAATGGCTTCATTCAAATTTGTTTACTACTTTTGATTATATCTTGGCCAAAAATTATGGTTAAATCATTGCAGATTTCCTTTGAACAAAGAGATTTTTCAACATACTCCTTTATTTTTTCCAATGAAAGGTAACATTGTTATAGTAATTTTAAAAAAAAACTATAAAAATATCTCTTGCAAACAACTTGTGAATAATTTATGGCTAATAGGAAATATCATGACTACATTTTTTTATAACCTCTTAAATACATTTTGTTATTTTCTTTTAGATGGCCCATGCATGCTAAAGACAAAGGTATACGTATGCCACTACCAACAAAGAAGACATATCTTGATTGTGGACAGTTGGATGTCGGCCTGGCCATGAGAGATCAACGAATGCTGATAGGTTCCCTTCAAGCCCCACGTAAGCTGCGACACACTCTAAGGAACTCTTTGACTAAAAAGTATCCAGCCGCCCCTCTGACATACCACAGTGCCTCCTTTGATTCTGATCACGCTGCTTCAGCGGATACCTCACATACAGTTTCGGATGATGAAACTGATGCACCATGGGATCTTTCGAAACCACATCCAGGCTTAATGGAAAGTATCAGAAGTCGTTTGTTTCGGGTGACTAAAGAGACAACAGACAGTCTTATAAGTGCTTTGGAAATTTCATCCAATGCATTGTCAGCAGCTCCAGGTAAACTAGCGGGAATATCAGAGTCAGGAGATGGCTGTCGTCTTGAAACAGAGGGTGGAAATGAAGGTGCAAAGCATGTCTTGCAACGGTCTTTTTCAGCAAGCAGCGCTGGCAATGCTCCAAGTGGAGATTTGACAAGCGATAGAAAAACTGATCAGCAAAACCCTTCAAGGAGCACTGTATCCGCTGAACGATCCATTAGGTCGTTGGACTCTGGAGACAGGTCAGTCAGAACATCTCAGTCGGCCGACCGCTCTGCAAGGAGTAGTCTTTCATCTGACAGGTTCAGCGAGGCCAGTACAAGATCAAGGTCCACGCTCCATGATGTAGGGGGCACCCAGCTGTACAAGCTGCTTGGCTGTCAGTCTGAGGAAGGGCAAGAAGTCCACCTGGCCTCCATGCTTGGAGTTAACATTGGGTTTGAGTGCATCAACAAGTATGTGATAAAAAATCCAAGCATCTATACGTTCATTTGCGCTCAGAATTTCAGGCGTGACGAGTATAGGTGGCATTTCAAGGTAGGCGTTTAGGTTATTTGATAATGACTAACAGTAATATTATTCAAAGCACATGTAATTTATCAATAAAAATGATTTTTTTAATAATATTTAAAGGTAAAGAAAATGGCAAATGACATTTACAGATTTTGTAAACATCTCCCAAGACCTTTTGGGTTGTGATCCTTTTTTGGTGGTGAGGATTGAACTCCTTGTTTTATCTATTTTCAGAATGTTCACCAAGAAATTTACTCAGGTTTCAGTGGATGGCTGGAGCAGCGATGTCCTCTGGCATACATGGGCTGCACGTTCTCATATCATCGAATGGAGCCAGCTCAGCCCAACAGGGCTCTGTATCATTCACCACTGCTGGAGAGCTTTGGCCTCCGCAGCACCGTCCAGCCGTTGAAATCATCTTGCTCACACCACCATGGCTCAATGTCCGATCTGGAAAACCCAACACATTCAGGAAAAGGACAGGGAAGTGACCACCTGTTGTTGGGAGAAGGGCATAATAAAAGTCTAACCAGTGATAGGAGTGAGCTCGGTGATGCTAGCATTAGCAATCTTGCCATTGTTGATAAAGCTTTTGAGTCAAATTTCGCCCATCCACTTCCCAGCAGCAGTGTGAACGCTGCTGATGCCAGTGGTAAGGAGACAACCATTACATCAGATATTGACAGACACCATGAGTCTAATCTTGGAAAGCCTACATCCTTGGAGCTGTCTGACGAGTCTGGAGACCAAGGCCTGTCAACCAGTGATAAAAAGTATTGTGTGCAAGTGCAGCCCACAGTCTACACAGCTCTAAACTGGGATTCTAAAGTCCTGTTCCAGTATGACTTGGAGGAAGATGATGAAGACGAACAGGCAGAACAGTGTGCATATTACCCTCAGCTGATTAGTTTACCCTTCGAAGTACTGCAACAAATAGGTGATCATACAATCAGACAAAAGTCTCAAAAGAATATTAAAATAAATTTTACCCCCCTCTTTTTACATGGTTTTATTTTTAGTTTGGTTTCATGCCAATTTGTCATGATCAAATTTTGTAATCAATGTTTGAGTCCCCTCTACCAAACAATATAATATTTAGTGATTGTTCTCTGCGAAGGTCTTCATTTGACTCATTCATTTGTCTATAGCGTATTTGCTCAATCACCGGTGAAGCCAGGTGGGCTGCAAAAGCTAGTAGTGGACTTATTGAATGAACCCTGGGATACAATGCTATTCATAGTGTGAAACAAACATTGACTTTTGATGTTTTTCTTTGTAAAACAAAATACAAATATAAATATAAAAAAAGAAGCACCAATTTTTTTCTTTTTACTTCAAGGGTAAACAAATTTAGAAGATGGCCATATCAAGATGAAGTAATTAAAAATATAATTTAAAAAAAAAAATAAAATTGGATTAAAAGATCTCAATAAAACAGTAAATGTGTTTTAAAATATATATTAAAATCTTTACTTTGCTTAAGGTTAAGATGGAGGCTAGATTCCTAGCAATAAGGACAGCTCACTGATCTGTGTGATTCCTCAATATTCCTTTCAGCCAAACATCTGGACAGTTTCAGCCTGTGCAACTTGTCACTTACATGTCATTTACTGCGGGATGTGTGCTGCAGTCTGCTGAATGACCATGGGATAGTGCTACTCAACTGGCAGAGGCACAAGCATGTGGACACTGGAAGGTTCACCTGGAAGATTGCTTGCAAGGTAAATCAACTTGCAATAGAGAACATAAGATTCCATTGTAGAGCAGGAGGGTCTAAAAATATCTTAAATACCTGTAATAATTTATGCATTTGTGTATGTCTCCAATCCTTGTCATAAATAAATCAGCTTTACAGAGACCATGAATCATGAAACATTTTAATTTTGTGACCATCCTCAATCAAAAATGTAACTTTTATGGTACATATGCTTCACCAAGACAAACAATTTTTGCCAAATTGGGAAAAAGATGAAGCATTTTTTAAAAGTATGCAATGGGTCATAGCCTCTCCAAAAGAAAAGATACAAACAAAAATAATTGAGGTAATATTATTATAGAAAAATCTTTTTAGAGATGTTTGATTTTTATTTGAACCCAGACCCTTTTCCATTTCTTGTTGACCTAATCAAATTGGGGAGTATATTGAGTGCCTGCATCAAAGGCTTGCTGGCATTTCTAAATTAAATGAATTCATCTCTTTGTCCTTTCGCAATTTGAATCATAGATAAAACCTCGTTAAAAGCCCTCTGGAACCAGGGATTTAGCTCTTAGTTATACAAAAAACTGTTTTCATGTAGACTGTTATTTTTGTTTTTCTGATGCGATTGCATTGTTCTTTGCAGCAATGGATGTTTAGCACCAGCTTTGAACCAATTCGTTCATGGAAATTCACAAAAAATTGTCCAAACATTGGAGAACACTTGAAAGTATGCCCGTATAACAAAGACAATGTTCAGTACTGCCAGCAGCCCATCAAAGTCATGGTGGACTCACCAGACCGAAGCTTCAAGCCAATGTATTAGGCTGGATTTTTTTATCATATTTATTTATTGGACATTTAAGGACATACTTACTGACATAAGATTGACAGTCCTAGAAAGATAATTAAGGGTCACACCTTATAGATTCATTCATTCACAGCCCTTAGATATAGATATGCTCACACCTAATACATTAATTCATTCACAGCCGTAAGATATAGATATTCACAATTTAAACTCATACCTTAGAAGATTCATTTGATCCTCATGTGATGGCTGGTGCTTAAGCCAAGGGCCAAGGAATGTAACTTCTCTGTCTGCTTCTGTGGGAGCTATTGTAGGACTTAATCAACTGGGGGTCCTGGCATGGAGGTAAAAAGCCATGGATCGATCCGAATGGAAGGATGTGGCTGAGCAGGCCAGAGCTCTACATTGACTGTAGCGTCACGGATGATGATGATGTGGGAGCTGTCTCCAGGGTTGGGTTTCTGCTCAGCAGATCTACTCTATTATTCTGCTCAGCAGATCTACTCTATTATTCTGCTCAGCAGATCTACTCTATTATTCTACCCCCAGGTTCATTTGGGTCTTCCATGGTTTTGTTTTTCCTGTGCTGTCCTGGGAAGTGATCTCTACACATATGCTGTCTCCAGCAATAGACTGAGCCTCCTCCAGCAATAGACTGAGCCTTCTCCAGCAATAGACTGAGCCTTCTCCAGCAATAGACCGAGCCATCTCCAGCAATGAGACTGAGCCTTCTCCAGCAATAGACTAAGCCTTCTCCAGCAATAGGCTGAGCCATCTCCAGCAATACACTAAGCCTCCTACAGTAATAGACTGAGCCTTCTCCAGCAATAGACTGATCCATCTCCAACAATAGACTGAGCTGTCTCTAGCAATAGACTGAGTTTGATCAGTAGATACTCTTTGATGGATAGAAAATCCTTGATCAGTAGATACTCTTTGATAAGTAGATACTCTTTGATCAGTAGATACTTTTTGATCAGTAGATACTCTTTGATCAGTAGATACTCTTTGATCAGTAGATACTCTTTGATCAGTAGATACTCTTTGATCAGTAGATAATATAGTCTTTGATCAGTAGATACTCTACTCTTTGATCTGTAGACAATCTTTGATAAGTATTTGCTTAAACTCTGTTACATCTTCCAGTGGACTGCCCTTTACACTGAATCTATCCTTGTGTTTTTCCTCATGACCCATGTCTTCCTAGTTTTTATTTTTAGGCCTTTACTACTGGCCACTTCAGCTAGTCTCTGTATTTTCCTGAGCATTTTTGTACTTGTTGAGCAGCAGTTCTATGTCATCACTGTAGTCCAGGACCTCAAGCACCGAGTTTGGCGTCTGTTGTATGCATAATAATTTATATGTTTAATTGGGGTCTACTTGTTTGAATAAACTGTGACTGATGTTATCCAACAATGCATAACAGCAGTCTGACTATCTCACTATCAGATACTGAAAGGAACAAGTGGGTATGTTCAATGGTTGCACATACCTTCATCGCTTAAATAGAATTAATTTATTTTTTAAAAACCAAGTTTTAAATTAGTTAACATTCAACCACACAAAAAACAAAACAAAAAGAAGAAAAGAAAAAAAATCCCTTTAAATCTATATTATGATAAAAGCTGTGACAGGAGCACATAGAAACATGGCTTGCACAATTTAGGTCTAATTTTTGCCTCACATTTGGTAATAAATATTGGGGGGGGGGGGGGGGGTTGGAATATTGAAGTTCAAACAAATAATACAATTTCCTTCACTTAAAACACTTAATTTTACTTGTTATCATACGCTAGTGATGCCTATAATTTTGTCATCCATAACCCCAGCCAGGCCTTTGGCTGGACACCTTTAATTAATCAACTATTAGTCAGGTTAGCCATTAATAATACCAGTAGATCTAAGATTACCTTAGCTCTTCTAAACTTCAGCACTCAATGATTCTCAGTCCATGATTGAATGGTTGATTTTGAGGATTGTCTGCAGAAATATTTCAGGGTTTTTTCAGAAAGGGTGGGGGGGGGGGGGGGGGGGCGCGCAAAACTAAAACTTTGCCGGCCTGTTGAGTTCCTTATTACTGAAGGCGCCACAATACAAAGCAAATTTAATAACACCTGAAAATTCGGGGGGGGGGGGGCAAATGCCCCCTTTTGCCCTACCCAAATGACGTCCCTGATTGTCTGTAATGAATTCTGCCTTAGCTATTTAAATTAAATAAATATTTTGTTTGAATTAACAAAAAGTGAGATCTATAAGTGAGATCTATAAGTGAGATCTATAGGTGAGATCTATAGGTGAGATCTATAAGTGAGATCTATAAGTGAGATCTACAAGTGAGATCTATAAGTGAAATCTATAAGTGAGATCTATGAGATCTATAAGTGAGATCTATAAGTGAGATCTATAACTACTATTTAAAAGCCTTGGTTAATCTTTTAGATTTGATATCAACAAATCCCTAAACTGTTCTTTTTTTTAAGATAGTGGCTGTTAACTTTGAAAAATATATTGAAGTTGCCAGGTCTAGTATAAGTGTTGCCCCTGTCTAGAGCTAAGATTCATTGCTAACTTTAATTCCAATGACTGCATTTAGTCATGCATGATTTGTGGTTTCTGTACCAGGGTTATGTAAAATTACAGGTGCTATTTTGTTTTAAATTTTACTTGAAAACATGTTTGTGTTTTAGGACCATTGTTTTGGTTACCCTCATACTTAAGACTTAAAATTAAAAAGGAAAAAAAAAATGTTGCATTTAATTTATGTTGTGTTATTTTATCTTAATATTTCTTTTTCATATTCAGCAAACCCAGATTGTTACATGTATTTTTAACAAAGGAAAAACATTTTTTTTTTTAATCTCTTCTGCCAAGAGATTAAAAAAATGTTTTTCCTTTTAACAAAGGAAAAACATTTTTTAATCTCTTGGCAGAAATGTTAATTTTCTGTAGGATCAGTAAACATCAGTAAAAAATATTTGCTTTTTATTATTATTATTTTTTACATTTTGGAACAGGAATTTCAATATGCCATTTTCATATTAAAAAAAAATTGTCAGACAAGAAGTGGAATAAAAAAATTGGTCAAATTTAATTTTAAATCAATATCATGTTTAATGATTTTTTTTGTGTGTTGATTTACTGCCTGCTGGCTGATAATTCAAGAAATACATCATAATAAATTAGGGTGCATCAGAAATGTTATATCTGTATAGGGGCAGTAGTGGCTGGGAGGGGGAGTTGGGACTTAAGCAAGGGGGAGTGGGGACTTAAGCGAGGGGAGTGGGGACTATAGCATGCTCATTTATTTCTTGATATGTGTGTCAGTTTTAAGAAGCCATAAAAACTGTTTTAGAAGAATCCATTTTTGGTAACTATTCGTGCCCTCCTTATTGTCTATGTACTTAAGTTGTTTTTTTAAATGGTTTTCTTATAAAGGTATAACTTGTGAGCAGTCGACTCAGTTTTCATAATGTCCTTCCCATTGTTTTTCCAGTGTTAGAATTCTCTCTATATAGAACCCACTAGACCCAGACACATCCACTATCAGCGGAGTTGAGAATATCATTAGGAAAGGGGAAGATTGGGGGTTTAAGTGGTGTGGAATTGTTTAAGGGTTGGGAATCCTAGAAAGAATGAACAGGAATTGAACCACTTTTAGCTTTAAACTCCAATGTCACTATTTAGAATATGGAGATTTTTGTTCTTTTTCCACGAAGAAGAAAAAATTATTTATAACTTTAAATCATTTTGACGAAAGTTAGTTTTCTTATCAGAGAATTGTGGGCCATTTTTCTGGGAATATTAATGATGAGCTTCTGAAATGTTTAATATGGAAATCAAATGACAATTCCATCATGAAACATTCAAAGACTTTTTCTTTAAATAGATTTTAGGACATCAGAGGGCTGTGAGCATGCTAAAATAGCATGGACACAAGCGCTATAAAAGCATTCAATCATCATCATGAGTGAATGGTAGTTATAGCTTTCCAGAAATTGAATTGAAGAAAAAATTTTATGACGGCTATATTTTATAATTTATATTTGATTTTATCAGATCTTTAGGAATTAAATTTGTTTGCTTCTTATTTTTAATATGGCTGAATTTTGTGTTTCTGTGATATGTATTACCTATGCAAATACCTATGTGCCTTTAGTTTATGCCCTTTCTGGGTACACCTTGACTAACCCCTAGGACCGTCACCATTATATATCAAATCCATATCGGTTAATTTATATTTATTTATTGTTTGCTGGTAACTTCCAAAGTTAAGCTTGCACTCTAGGCTGCGTGTATTCAGTGAGTGATTTTTTTTTTTTGTTTAAACTTGTTTATTCAAATGTAAAAATGTTTCAAAATTAGTCTGTTTATTTATTGGATTACTTTTGCAATTGGATTATACATTGGTCTTTAAAAGTAGACTGAAGAATAAATTCACAAATCTTATTTTCTACTTTTTTAATTGTATTATCTGGAGTTTAATATTATACAACTCGTATATTGGACAAAAAGTGTTGAATATTTATCTGGCGCAATAAGATCTTAAAATAGTGAGTTCACTTTGATGGTTTTAAAATTACTGTCTTTTCTTTAAAAGTGAATGTTCATTTTTAATATTAATTATTTCCATAAAATATGTAGCAAATAACTTTGGGGTAGACTTAATGAAATGTTATTTTTGGCTAAAGGAGTTTAATTGTACAAGTTTTATTGTTCTCTTCAATTATATTTAAAAATGTATTTTAAAAAAAATCACTTTTAGTTTTAGGCACTATACATAATTTTTTCTAATATGGTTAGTCATGTTAAAAAAACCAGATACCATTAAATCAAAGAGTATAAAAAGATCCAAAAGTAGGCCTACTACAATTTATAATTTGTTAAAAACATGAGTCTCCATCCAGAAAAGGTTATTTTGAAAGTAAATCAATTTGAGTGTAAGTGTCACAATTGTTCTGTTTATACTTTAGAAGATAGTGATTTCAATTTGTCTTAGGCTTGTCCTTGCTTAATAACTATTGCAAAGTAACTCCATGTTTTTAGTAAAAGCTTCACCATACTGAAGACTGAATTTAATGGTGAATGGCAAATTCCAGTTACAAAGATGCAGGTTTTAGTTTAAAAGAGTGTGCAAATGACAAAGTGTAATTTTTATTTTAATAAATAAAGCTTTGAACAATCATGTTTATTTTTATTATACAATTTAATAAATTACTTTATTAATCCAATTATTTCAACAATTCATCATTACACCAAGACTTTGTCCATAGCACAATTATAAAAAACGTACATACCAAGCAGTATCATCCACTTGTACAACAAATTATTAATACCTTTTACATTACATAGTATTGGTGACACTTCAATTTCAACATTTAAAAATTTCCAGGTTCAGTTTGTACCAATCAGGCATCCAGACATATCTCATACTGCTACTTCACATCGGTATATTTCATACAGCTACTTCACATCGGTACACATTGTCATTGATTTGCCAGCATCATTTATACTTAACATTATTAACATGCAGTGTTATTTCACCTAGTTACGCATTATTTAAACAAAAATTTGTTCATTCTAAGTGACAGGGTGCAAAGAACATCAATGCAAACCACAATCAATTTTGCAGATGAGAAGTTCAACTTATAGCTAAGCAAAGCAAAGATAAAAGAAAAAAGGACTACAAAAACTGTAAAAGCATTAGTTAATAATGCATGCTAACAAATATCTATTTCTCCTACTGGACTGGATCTTACACAGTAGATAGCAAATTGGAATGACAGTGACCACAAAGGTTTAAAGGAAGAATGAGAATGGAACATCCCAAAATAATTGTTTGCATCAATTATGATCAATTATAATGACATATAATCACATCATCACTTTTGTGTACATAGAAGTCACCTATCTGAAAGCTTCATAGAAACCATGGGGACACAAAAACATTCATAAAGTCAAATATTACTTAGTTTTCTTTATTTTTGCAAAACTTTAAGACTTTAAAAAAAAAATCTTCAGTTCATACAAGTCAAACAGTCCAAATAATAGTTGAACAAATTGTATGCATATGCAAAGTATTTTTTCTTCTCTTTGAAATTCTTCTTATAATGAGTACATATTGTTTATTACAACTTATTAAATTTGTTAAAAGTTGCAAAAAAATGTGTAATTTTTTTATAATTTAAATTGTTCCCTTGCCGAGATATAAATACAAAAAAATCTGCATTGTTCATTGAATGTACTGCAAATTTGAAAAGCAATGAATCTTAAATCAAACAAACTTATAATTGGAAAGATAGTGTTGCGTTTATTGCAGTAATTTTATATAAAGTGAGATGTTTGGGTGCTCTGAAACAATCACTCTTAGAATGAAGCCAAATTAACCCTTTTTGCACATTCTTTTCAGTTTTTGGTCATCATTACTCACCAACTGATATATTGCATTTTATCACTCAACAATAACATTTAAAGAAAAAAAACAACTAATGGGCATTTGATATAAAATTAGATGTTGAGATGTAGTAGAATCAAGTTGTCATCATCACAGTTTATGCCTACAAATAATAATAAATGGGCTATGATGCTTAATTTTAGAACACCCATACAGAAAAGATGAAAATGAGTATTACGTTAAACATTTCTTGAATTTAAGAAAAAAGGAGTTAAAAAAGTATCAATTTTGTTTGTTTTCTTGCATAGATTTTTATAACCACAACTGACAAATTTAATGAATTTTGTGTATACTTTGTTCTCGGTATCTGTTGAAAACTAACTTTATGAAAATACCCATGTCCTATAAATACAGCTAATCTGTGAAGTCACTGTGAAAGTGAAACAACTGCCAGTTCAGCATTTTCTGTCATTTGTCCCTCGACCCCTTCAACACTTTGTCCAGTACCTTGAAAATGAGCCATGACCTCCAAGTGTTGGACAGCCAGTTGCTGCAATGAGAACAAAAATAAAGTTCACAATAGTATCTCCACTTGATGTGTCGGGAGTGAGGAGGGGGAGCGTACCAATTTAATAGAACTTAAAGCTTACAAGCTGATTAAACTAACCCCCAGTAATAAACAATGGTTCATTACCTGTCTACTTAGCCCTGTTTAAAATGTGAACTGTAAAATTAACACTGTCCATTAGACTTTACCTAACCAAAAAAATTAATTATGTTTCTTCAACATTAATTTCAACTACCGGTACAGAATAAATGATATCAACACAAACAATCAACAACAACAAAAAAAACGCTGTATATTTTTAATACTGAATTTTATTCACAAGGCTCATTTCTTTGCTTAAAAGTATTTTACATTCGTCCTGATTTAAATACCACTGACCATTTAGATAAAATGCTAAAATCACTCTCATCAAAACCATTAACAATAGCTTTTTATTGCAGGCATTAACAGTGACTAGGCGCTTCAGAATTATTGTATTTTTTGGGAAATTGATTTACTTTAAAAGTTCCTTATCACCTGATATAAATAGATTAAATACTTGGGGCTATGCCACTGATTTAAACATGCACTTTCATTCTCCAAAGACACATGAAACCTACTTTTGACAAATTTGAATTCAATTATATATATAAGTTCTCATTGAGCATCCAATAGCACTCACCTGGATGGCCTCTAAATGTGCTGGATCAGTCACCACAAGCACCTGATGGCCATTTTCACCTAAGGACAGACCAGTGAGACCCGTTATTCCGCTTTGCTGAAGATCTTGCAGAGTGAGGTTCCCTGGCGTTTGCAGCGTGACAAGACTTGCCACCTGGTGGCCGCTGTCACCGGTCACAAACGTGGCAGCATCAGTTGTACCAGGAGTAAGGAGCATCATCTGAAGTTTGCATGACAAGAAATATAGTACTGGGATAAGTAGGTCAAAGTGGCTGGACAGTGGGGTAGTTTGGATAAGTAGGTCAAAGTGGCTGGACAGTGAGGTTGTTTGGATAAGCAGGTCAAAGTGGCTGGACAGTGGGGTTGTTTGGATAAGCAGGTCAAAGTGGCTGGACTGTGAGGTTGTTTGGATAAGCAGTTCAAAGTGGCTGGACAGTGGGGTTGTTTGGATAAGTAGGTCAAAGTGGTTGGACAGTGGGGTTGTTTGGATAAGTAGGTCAAAGTGGCTGGACTGTGAGGCTGTTTGGATAAGCCAGTCAAAGTGGCTGGACTATGAGGTTGTTTGGATAAGCAGGTCAAAGTGGTTGGACAGTGAAGTTGTTTGGATAAGCTCTTGACATCACAAAGCCATGACTTAAAAAAAAACATGTGTTTAAATGTTTATTGCCAGAAATGTTCTTCTCAATATCAGGATTGTTCATATTGCAGACAAGCCATTTTTATCCTAAAACATGTTGGCTACCATATTCTTGGGTGAGAATCTTTAAACAATGTGTTTACTCTAAGCTACAAAGACTTGTCTTGAAAGTCTGCTAATGGTTTTTGTAACTGGGAAAACAGGAAGCCTTTGATCATGAAACTTTCTCATCTGGAGTCAGACACACTACCTTAGGGCTCAGTAATATAATAAAAATGTTCTTATCACAAATAATAATGCTTTAGGTATGGCTATAACGCTAAGTTTAATATGAGTGAAAAATAAAATTCTCAGAAGTCAGCACTAATTGGGATGCATGTATTGTCTGTGACCTTAGTAAATGAAAAGTTGACACACACACATTGCCACCGACATTGTTGGGTGAGTTATTTATAGTTTTAAATAATGAAAAAGAAAATCCATAAATCAAATCTGCTTCGCAAAAAAAAATTAAAAAATGGGGAAAACCAACCTGTTGAGTTTCACTGGTATTGACTATGAGATTCTGGCTTGCCTCCCCTTCTTCCTCAGATGCCTCTGATTTGATGAGTCTTTTCTTACTTGGTGGCTCATCAGACTCTATGTAGATGGATCATACCACCATAGATGTTTTAAAATTCCGTTTTTATTTGTATCGCCCATACACTGTTTTATGTACCATATTTAAATGGTTACAATATATTTTAAGCAATAGCATAATTAGGAAGTGCACGTCACAAAATAAAAAATTGCAAATAAGACAGTGCTGGCTAAAGTCCGTTTCAAGACAGAACTCAGTTATACATTTAAGCAGGGTGCTGCCATAGCAGGTGGCCACTTGAACAGTGTGTCAACAGAGAGAGCAGGTTGTCACCAAAACAGTATCTCATTGTAGCATTTTTCCCCAAGAGGAAGGTGTCACAAGACAGAGCAGGGACCATCAGAGCAGGGGCCATCAGAGAAGGCGGCCACTCTTCAGGGCGTCACCTGAGCAGACAGACCATGAGGTCCATGGGGAAAGTCTGTACAGCACTGGGTAACCCTAGTGATGACGCCACTGATTTATCCTCTTGTAACCCCCTTCCCTTCTAGGTCCGTTTGGCTTGAATATTGGCCAACATCGCTATTAAGCTGAGTAATAGACTTTATTCATAGGTTTTGAATTGGATTAACATCATCTCCCAGCGAATTTAAATTGATTTCATTGAAATCTGCAGATATTTCTGACAACAGCTTAGCCCTGTCTGACGATTTTTGGGTGAGCACTGCGACAAGCATTTGCCTTTTTAAAAAAAATCTAGGGTCAAATAGTTTTCTAAAAGAAACTTTACTTACATACTTGCATTGTAAAAAGTTAATAAACTATCAGCTTAATTACATACTTGCATAGTAAAAGTTAATTAACTATCAGTTTACTTACATACTTGCATTGTAAAAGTTAATAATCTATCAGTTTACTTACATACTTGCATTGTAAAAGTTAATAAACTATCAGTTTTTAGTCATCAGATGTTAGCCATGAAGGACAGAATAAAAAGTAAAGAAACAAGGAACTTAAACAAAACCTGTTCCTGGATACTGAACATTTCGCTAAGTTATCAAGCAGTCAAACTCATGCACAGCTCTCCCTCTCCCTTGTCAAAGTTTAATTAACTTTCTGCATCAAGACTAGCCAACTTTTATGGAGATACTATAGCTAATAACAATTAGCACCACGATGACCATCTCTGACAAGCTATTGGCTTCTATAAATCTAAAATAAATATATTCTTGTTTTAAAAGCTGATATTGATAACAATATATGATATTTCTTACACCAAAGCCAATAAGGGTAATGATTTAATTTCGTAGCTCTGCGTCCAGTAAACATGTAGAAAAATATGTTGGCAGCTACTCTTTTACGGGAATTCACTACTTTTGTACAGTATATTGATTTTGCTTTATGAAGCAAATATTTCTTTGTTATGACTCAAAAATCATAAAACTTTTGTCCTTTAAAAATTTATATAATTTTGAATTTAAAAATTTATTTTCTGAGGTCACTGGCCCACTGAAATAAACTGATGTTATTATTTTAGAACCAAAGAGTTTTCCCACCGTCAAAGTTAGTTTCAAGTGTTGTGTACATTTCAGCACCGGCTATTAGATTAATTTGCTTATTTAATATAGTAGATATGTTTTTGTCTATAAAAGATTGTTAATACTTAATTATCAAATTCAATTTTATTTAACTTTTTAAAATTACTATTCAATACAATGGTACTACCAGAGAATAATAATAACCTTTAATAAAATGCATTGAGATGCTATGGTGTATGTCAGACCTGCACGACTCAAAATGTTAGGCGGTCCGTAACACTTTATGTAAAACTTGTGCGGGCCAAAAGAAAATGGGACAGGACTTGTGCGGGCCAAACGAAAATTGGCCGGGGGGGGGGAACTATTAAGAAAATAATAAGAATAAAGAATATTTCATTACTTCTTACCACCAATGGTAAACAATATTGCTGCTGTCACATACCTGATTCATGCGCTGTAACAAGCAGGCCTGGGGGTGTTTCCTCTCCATGTGCTGTTCTCTTGTGCATGGCCAATGTGCTGGTTTGTCTGTATGTCTTACCACAGTGACATGTGTAGGGCTTGGTGTGAGTGTGCACAACGTGGTGCTTGTACAGGCTGCTGTATTCTGTAAATCTTTTGCCACAACCCAAGAAAGTACATACATAGGGTTTCTCCCCTGGTAAAACAAAAATGCTCTCTTATAATAATAGATTAACAATTCTGTTGGGCCGACGGATCTTTTCATTATAATGATAAAAAAACAATGGAGCAGCTGTAAAGAGTGAGTAAATTCTTCGGCAGGGCACATGGCCAATGGATCTGAATGATACTGATGATAAAAAATTATATAGTTTAATTTCTTATACATTTGGTTTAAATTTTGTTCTTAACAATCCATTAGTAAATAAAAACTAATTTCAACCTCAGTGCTAGCTCACACAATCCTAATGCCATAGAAGTTTTTGGCATACAAAAGATAATTAACTGATCACATAATATGTTACCTGTGTGTATTCGAATGTGATTTTTATAGTTTGTAGCAGAAGCAAAAGCTCGACCACACCCCTCCATATCACATATGTAAGGTCTTTCCCCTGTGTGTGTTCGGATGTGGACTTTGCGTATATTCGATGTTGTAAAAGATTGGGTGCAACCCTCAAAAGGACATTTGAATGGACGTTCACCTACAGAAGCAATAAGCTCTTTTAGTGCTGGTAAGTAAATTACAATGTAAAAAAAAAAAAAAAATTAACACAAATCTTAATTAAACATAATTATAAAACTTATTAATTAAGTCAAATAATTTTAAAATGTAATAATTTATTTATAGCATTTAAACACAAGAAACTCCTACCTGTATGAGTGCGCACATGTTTCTGTAAATCACCAGAAGTTTTAAATGCTTTATCACATCCCTTATCAGAATGTGGACAAGGATAAGGTTTTTCTCCTGTATGAACTCTGTTGTGAGACTTGAGTCCATAGCCTGTAGCAAACCTTTTGCCACAATTAAGGAACTCACATTGAAATGGCCTGTCTCCAGTATGTGATCTTTCATGTACCTAAATTGAAAGCAAAGTAATAGGCTTTGAATGCCTCGAGTCCTAGAACTACAGGTATTAGATTTTAAACAATTATAGAATACACAACTTGTTTATGGTAAATTAATTATATGGAAATCCAATGTGAGATCAGATAAATGAGAAGGACAGGAGAGGTTGCAAGATCATCTTTTGAAAGGAACTGTCCAATGAAAGAATGCAGAGGATAACTCTGAATTGAATGTTGATACAGCACACTGAGACTGTGTCTCTGAGGATCAGACCTTAAAAATCCTCATTAGGAGACAACACACAAACATTATGGTCAGATGACAAAGCAGTTTGCACTAATCTCTAGCCAATGATGAAGGAGTTTCTGGTGGGCACCAACCTCAAGATATTACAGGGTTATAATTTCATTTAGCTGAGAAGAAGTAAAGTAGTATGATCTTCTAGACAAGTTTTAATTAGCTTAGGGTTAAATGCTACTCATTGAAACCTTTTCTTGAACCAATTTTTTTATTGTTTCCCCTCTAAATCAAAAGGTCTGGTCACCATATTCCGATGTTAGAGGAAAGAGACGAATTCTTGACATTTACTTAAATAACACAGAACTTCTTCAAATTTTCTCTTTAACATTCATGTGCTTATTATCAATCAGGTCAAAATCTGTGAAATCAGATGTAATATAATGTCAAAATAAAATCACATGTTATATGAAATAGTTAAAAAGGGTGCCAGCTACCTTCAAATGGTGGTGGGTAGTATACAGCCGACCACAGTCTTCATACATGCAGCGATAGGCTTTGTCTCCAGCCAACATTACTCCTTTCTCTGGCTTTATAATCATTGTCTGTAGATGAGATTTCAGAATATTCTTGATTATTGAAATGTACACATCGCAAAGGAGAACTGAAAAAATCCTTGCCAATGGATCATAAATTCTTTTTTCATTCAGAAAACATTGTAGCTTTTCAGGAATGTGTGTATAGTTTTATATACATAAAGAAATATAAATTTTAACACAGCAAAATCTGCTTACCTGATTAGTCAACTGTTCCAAGTTAAGACCAGTGGTGTCTAAGCTAGAAACATCCGTAAATATACCTTCTGGATTGGCACGAGTTAAGAATGCCGTAGATCCATCTTCCAGCTGAATTGCCTGCAGTCCCTCATCCACTTTAAAAAGTAATTCACATGATAATAATTATTAATAATG
This sequence comes from Omphiscola glabra, assembly GCA_964017045.1. Lineage (NCBI taxonomy): Eukaryota > Metazoa > Mollusca > Gastropoda > Lymnaeidae > Omphiscola > Omphiscola glabra. The sequence goes on from OZ024802.1 coordinate 16,269,044, forward strand.
ATCATTCAAGTGATAATGGTGAAGGTTCCCCCACACACAAACATAGTCACATAAATAATCTAAACCAACATTAAATTGTACATTAACCCTTTTCAACCCAACAGCACTAAAGTATGTAAACTAATGATTATCTTTTTTAAAACCAATGTTCTTAGTTTATGAGGTACTGGGTATAAAAATCAATTACAATAAATTTTCTTTGACTCTACAAGATAATCTGCTAAAGTGATTCGAATAGACTCAGACAGAGTTAAATGTTAAGATACGTACATATTTCTTTATGAGCTGATCGTAACACTGCTGTTGTTCCGTCTTCAAGTTTGATAGTCTGTCCTTCGACAAACTTTGGTAAATCTTGCTCCTCAGAAGCTGCCAGTCGAAGAAATTCCCAGGAAATGGTTAGAAGAGGCCAAATTTAAAATAGATATGTAAGTTGGACCAAAACAAAAAACTTGTGTGTGTATGTATGAGGAAGAGGGAGAATAATTCAGATATAATGTAAGCTTCATATACTATCCTTAAAACTTTTTCTGGTTATGGCATAGGCCTACTCACATATTTCATCTTTTATTAGGGTTGTTGTGCCATCTGGTAAGGTCACTGCTTGAACTGTCTGCGTTATCTCCCCATTTTCATTGGTGATCATATTAGCTACAGAGAACTTGATGGCACCCATTGAGCCATTGGTAACTACACTGCCCTAGAACATAAAAATTAAAATGTGAGCAATAAGTCTCAAACATATAAAACAGCTGCTGTCACAAGAAGTCTGACATGCCCAACTTAATGGATAATGGAGGATCATTAAATCAACTACAATTTTTTCAATGTGCTGAATCTGTAATAGTGTTTCACAGAAATTCAAGCCAAACGGCTGTAAAACAAGCTCAAATTTTGCTAAATGTCATTTTATATCTTTTAACTTCAAGTTTAATTTGATTTAATACTTTATTGAATCAAAGTATTTATTTTACAGAGATTCTTATGTATACACCCCCCCCCCCCCAAAAAAAAAAGAAATAATGTGTAAATAACATCTTTTTGAATAGAAGCATGTGACTTATAATTCAGTCTCAGATATTAAATATGTATTAAATTAAACTAACCTTTTCCCCTAATTATTTTAGTAGTGTATATAATTTTCTATCATTGTGAAAGGAGCAAACTAAGTCATTTTGGGTAAAATAAATAATGAGATATATAATATTTTAAAAACATCTAAGAACTTAAACTTCTCCACTTCATGTTAAACATTTCTTTTATAAAGTGAAAACTCTTATACCCCATCCACAAATCTGGACAGTATAATGCTAATTACTATGTATGTCTGTGTGCCTTTGATAACATGCTTAAGGCTAAAGTTTTGATGATGGCTTTAAGTGTGTTGGTTTAGCCACCCACATATTGTAGTGTAAGATAAAATCATTTAATTTTAAGTTATTTATCTAAGTCAAATAATCATATTCCTTTGAAGTAAAGGAATTATTGTCTTATAGTCAATACTAATTAAAAACATATAATAAATTTTTTATTTATCTTATATTGTTAAAACTTATGTAAGAAATTAGGCCTAATATGTAATATATTCTGTTCTGCAAAGTTCATATTATCCTACCACAAGAGGTCACTCACATCTGATGCTTGCATAAGAAGTCTAATCACATGTTCAGTGACTGGAACTGAAAAGTTTCCAGCGGCATCAGAGGTTAACAAGATGCCTTCTTCCTCAGATGCTTGGACCAACTGATTTTCTGTTTCATTATTTTCATCTAAAGTAGCCTGAGTACATAGAAAACACATAATCAGGCTATTTTCACATACATGGGCTCAACCTGTATGGTTTACCTGTTCTTTGTACAGTTTTTATACATTAGCTGAGGTATACAGCGACACAGGCTTTTGTACAGTTTTTCACTTGATTTAGAAAATAAATGTTTTTGCACAGGACACATGTTCAAAATTGGCAGTGCAATAAATTCAACATTGAACAATAATATGCTTGAATTCTATTTCTCCATTCAAAATGACCAAGTTGAGAATCATCTAAATTTAGAAACAGCATGGTTTCATCTATATATTTCATTAATTCTAAGATAGCGTCATACAGTAATAGCTACTTTAAGTTGTAAACCATAATTACAAATCCGTTTGTGTAATCCTGAACAAAAACTGCAGGGTTAGTTAGTTTTCTTTTAATTTATAATATATAATTAAATATATTTATTATTACTATAAATCCACAACTAGCATTAGTCATATTTATTTTAACAGCATGGCTTAATCTCTCTGGTACAGTGAAAAATAAGCTTACCGGTATAAACTGAAGGTAAACTCAACAACTTTGTCAAGATAAACTAAATTTATTTTACTTCTTTTATTTAAACATAGGGATCTGTCATAATTAACAGAATAATTATGTCTAATTACATGTAAACTGGTATCAAATTCATCGTCTTTCCATCTTTAATAGAATCGCTATTGACCAGTGTAAAATAAACAACACCCTCAAAATTTGTCTAACAACATTTTCATTTAAAGATGTGATTGTATCCATTTATGAATGAAAAAACCATGTAGGCCCATCATAGGGGAGACTATTCATTTTGTTATGCATTTATTCAAAACATAGATAAAAATGATGAAAAGTTATAAATCATCCTTTTTTTTTTTTTACTTTTACTTTTTTTTGTACAGGCACAGTTTTTCATGCTGATGTTGTACAGTGTTTTGGGGAGGAGACTCTGTACAGTTTTTTTTAATCCCACAGCTGGCATGTATGAGAGTTATGCATATTTAAAATAAAAGTTGAGTTTTTTTTTAAATTAGAAAGAAGAAATTAAAGCCCTGGAATCAATGAGTAAAATAAAGCAGAGCCAACACATTCCATCAATAAGAGTTTATTGAAATGTCATTTTATTATAAGTTTCCATCTCAACCAAAAGTCATGGTCGATTTAATCCAGACATAAATACTAGCTACAAAGACTTCAAAATGAATTACCTGAGAGCTGTCTTCTTCAAGGTTTTCTGAGTGCACCATATCCTCATTCTCTGTTTCCGCTCCATCCAAACCTTCATCATCATGATGCATGTCTTCAGGGTGATGTCCCCCTGATACTCCCAGGCCAATGGGGTCATCATCATCGCCATTCATTGATGATGACACAATGTTGACATGGTCATCATCTTCATCACCAGAGTGACCAAGATCATCATCCCCATCAGAGTTCAGATTAGCTTCTTCCATTCCACCCTAAAACATGTCAGTAGATTTAAAGCTCATCCAATTTCACAGCATTCATTCTTTTTAAGGAGATATATACAACTAGAATGAGGTCCCAAAAAGTGAATGTAATAATACAACTAGAATGAGGTCCCAAAAAGTGAATGTAATAATACAACTAGAATGAGGTCCCAAAAAGTGAATGTAATAATACAACTAGAATGAGGTCCCAAAAAGTGAATGTAATAATACAACTAGAATGAGGTCCCAAAAAGTGAATGTAATAATACAACTAGAATGAGGTCCCAAAAAGTGAATGTAATAATACAACTAGAATGAGGTCCCAAAAAGTGAATGTAATAATATAACTAGAATGAGGTCCCAAAAAGTGAATGTAATAATACAACTAGAATGAGGTCCCAAAAAGTGAATGTAATAATATAACTAGAATGAGCATCTCAGGTGATAATTAATAAATGACATTATCATAACATTGTATTGATGAAGACAGCTTTAAAATCTCTTAAGATGCTATGTAACTTACACCCGAATGATCTCCAAGCCCTGTAAAATCTTCATCGTGGTCATGGACATTGGAAGACAGGGGTGAGAGAGAATTTGACTCCCCAAGACTGTCCAGAACATTGTCCATAGATTGACGTCCACTATCTCCTCATAAGTTTAAGTTCCTATGTGATGATTGGATGGAATCTTAGTGTCATCCTACGTATGAAAAAAAATTAACTTATAATACTTATTTTTATAATAACTTGATTTCTAAATCCACTGTGAGCCTTTGCGGGTGTATTTTAAAAAGTAAACTAAACAATAATTCTGAACTTCCCATGAAAGCTTCACTTACCCTAAATAATCTCTCTTGTGGAAATTGGGCATTTATTGGCTCTATCATTTCTTAATCATAATATACCTTAAGGATCTTTGAGAGTCTGATAGAAAAGATAATCACAAGACATTTTCACCTATGGCAATTGCTCTAATATCACAAAGTGATGCAGTCTCATAAACGTACTCTTCCATGCATTTCAGTGGAGAGACTTAGTTTGGGTAGCAGTTGTGAGTTACATAACTATATCAGTAGCCAATGATGTAGCAGCAGGTCATCTACATACATTTTATTTACGACAATGAAGTTTGAAGGAAAAGAACTTCATTCCTTTACCATTTTAGTGACAACAGTTAAGGGTGGAATAAATGTTGAACATAATGGACATACCCACTAATACCAAAATTATCTCCCCTTACACTAGTGTTCTTCATCCTCCATTTTTATTTGCATCTGTTTCATACTCCGCCAGAAAATTATATTTCAAAGTTAACTGTATTAACTGACATTTTTGTTAAAAAACTTGATGAAACTATAAAGTTTAAAAAATACAAATATCCATTAATAGTCATGTGTTTCTATGACGCTCTGTGGTAAATATTCTTATGAATACTATAAAATTTATATTAATATTTCTGTATACTGTGTGACTCTTGAGCATATTGTATTAATCCTTTCGGGCGGAGCCTTTTTGGAGTGTCTGTGCCAAGAAGCACTTTTTACAAACTCGGTACTCATAGGCATAGGCAAAAAATTATTAAAAATAAACTATTTCCTTTACACGTATAAAATGAATACTAAATAACAGTATATTTTTGTACATCTAGGATATAGAATGAACTAATAAAATCTTTATGCATCGATCTGAAATCTCAACATTTATGCAAATGAGCTTTCCTGATTAGCATAATTTAAATGTGTCATTTTTTTTACACTTATAATAAACATGACTTACTGGTATCATTTGAGTGAATTTTTTGATGGATGAAGCCTGAATAAGTCCTAATATTTGTGTTTTGGGAAAGAAGGCCCATTGAGCCATTCAGACACCGCTGGCTTATGGTTCTACTTCTTTACCTGTCCCTGGCTATTTTTCGGTTGCTTCAGACACTCAATATAATAGGGCTCCATTTATGACCTAGGGACCTTCTCTTGAGCTGGATGATACTGAGAAAGTTGTCTGTATACCTATTAATTAAGTATTTAACTGGGGTGCTTATGCCTGGAGGCATATTCAATAGGTTTATATTTCCTACAAATGCATAGGGTTGATCTATATCCAGTTCAGGACCCATAATACTAAATCAAGGCTTCCCAACATTCTGATCCACATCATCATTTTGATCGGCTTCATTACTTTCCTGGTTGTTTTCATCAGTGTCAGATTCACTGCTGGAATATCAAAATCACTAAGGATAGTTTGTCCAGTGTCACTGTCAGACATTTTGGCATTTTACGTTATTACTTGACAACACAAAATAAATTCCTGAACACAACAAATACTCATAAACAATCAACTGAGGCTGCCTTTAAAATGCCAGGATGTGCAGGAATATTTAAGAAACACTCTGATTAGCTGATATGAAGACAAGCCAGCCAGCCAATCTCGAGGCTTGAATTATCCGTCCAATAGATCGCCATTCATCTTTTTCGATTCTCGACCCTGCGCCAATAGTAGGCGATAGATTGGCCTAGCCATCCCAAGAGGGTTAAATTTAAATTAGTTTATTGTATGATATTTTGTTCAGTGTTGAATTTCTCATGATTTTAATCTTTCATTTACGCCTATATAAACTATGTTTAAAGAAAACAGGAAAAAAAAAACAACACTTTCCATTTCTTTTTTCCACTTCAGAAGATTTAGTAATATTAAATTTCAATTTTTTTAGGGACATCCTTAAATTCTTACAGGCAAGTCATTTTAGTAAAAAATCTGTAAAATTTCTGGTTCTGTACATTGCTGCATCCATATACTGGCATATGTGCAATGGTTGGGGAAGCGATGTTGCCAATCTAACGGCTCCTAGCAGATGCCAGGGCGGCCTTGAAGCTTTCGATCGTTGTCGAGTTCACGGCGGTATTGTCCAGGTTGTTCCAAGCAATTATGGTGCGTGGAAAGAATGACTGCTTATGTTGCACTGTGTTACTCCGAGGCACAGTGAAGCATTTGTTATTGTTTCGGGTGTAATTTCCCATGGGGTTGTCAGATGTTAAGTCAGTGTTAAGTGACTGTTTGTTATTATTTATTGGAGTATTTGCAGTAAAAAGTGCAAACTTCGGAATAAGGGGAAGCTGAGCTTATTAATATTTGATCATATTCATCTGTAACGACAGTAACGTACAAATCCTGTCTCAAAAACTGATTTGACACCAAAATTTTATGTCATTTATAAAAGCCTGTTATTAAAGGTATAGACTGTAGAATAGTATACCAGTGACATGGTATATAATTATAGTTTTAGGCTTACTAAAACTTTAACTACTACTTGAATTTGAAAATGTATTATCCCATCTCCTATCTTTTAATTTTCTTTTCAGGTTTTCATACCCCTACTTTGAGCTGTAAACTGTATGTGTTGCAATAGCATATCAGTGGGCCCCTACATGATTACATGGAACAGAGTAGTAGAGAAGGATTCAATTCACTCATCACAAGTGTTGTGTGGTAGACTAGTACTAGTAGTAGCTTTCTTTTTTTTCAATTTCAGTAAAAAAAAAATTAAATTGATGAGCACTTTGGCTTAATTCGTGGATGACCCAATTAATAAAAAAACATTTATCCTGCTTGTGGGTTGTCAAAATATAATAATTATACAAAAACAAATGCAACTGATGTAAGGGATCCTTTATTTTTTCATTCATTCAATTGACAGAGGTTTCACGGCCAACTAATACTATTCTCGCGATAGTTACTCCATTTTGGACTACTTTAGGCTGTGAGCAATACTACGATCGTAATGAGAAAGAATGCTCGACGCTACGGGTGAACTTTTTTTATCAATAACGTAAAAATTGTAATGATTTATTAGTTCCTGAGGTTTTCACGACTGAAACCCTAAATCAGGACCTTGACCACCCAGGAACTGAGCCCGAAAACAGTGAACACTGGGAAAACTTACCCAAAAATCCCTGTTCAGTACCGCCATGCACTGCTCAGACTTCAAGATGGCGCCTGGAGAATATTTTCCTTATTAGCTCATACTGTAAATACGAAAATTTTAATACCCTATTAAATTTACACCAATTACCATGCCAACACAAAAAACAACAACAAAATGTCACTAATTCAACAATCAATTAAAACAATTAAAATATTTTTTAGTTTTATACAAATAGATCGCACTTCAAATATTTGCTATATTTTCATCAAATTACATTTGTTATGTTTTTAATTGTAAGAGTATTAGTATTAGTTAGAGTTTAGTATATTACAATTTTAAAAAATGTTAAAGTTGTGACAGTTGTGTGAACTGGAAAAAAAATCATTAAACTATTATATATTTTTAAAAAATTATAAACCTGTAACTGTTGAGTAAAATTCAATATATATTAATTATTAATAAAAACAATAAACAAGTACACATCTTTTTTATATAAAATTTAAAGTTAATTTATTTAAATTTTATTCAAATCTGCAAAGTTATGTAGGTTTTAAAATACGTAATAAGTTGTCAGACTTTATTATTGACCATAAAAGATTATTCTTATTTTATAAACAGTGAATTGAATGTGAATAAAATAATATTATTTAAAAAAAGTCGTTTTACGGTAAAATTAGTAAAGGGAAGTAATAAAGAAGAAGGAATGGTTGTTAAAATTTCCACGATTTTCTTTCTTAGTCCCTTGCTCTTTCTAAAACTATTGTTTCGCGCCAACAGATTGACCAATCAGTTTTGATTTGGGGTCACATCTAAGAGGTCAGCGTTTCTTCTCAAAACATGGAGGTTGAGAAAACAAACATTACCTTTCATTTATTTTTGTAATTTTTAAGTACATTTATTAATATTTTCTACCTGGGTAATCAGTAATAAGGTAAGGCTCATAATCATTATTTCAAAATTTTTTCATTTGTTTTCTAAATGCTATACCCATAGTATGGCTATAGTATTTAATAAATGTACAATTGTCAATTGTATTTTATCTTGCAATAATATAGAAAATACTTTAAATTTAAATACGAAAATAAATAACCATTTTCTGATTTTTCGTTTTCACTTATTAACACTTACTAATACTAAGTACTATTCTTTCTCTTACTCTTTAACTTTTTCTAACTCCGTTCACAGCTGAGTTGAGTGTAACACATTCATGCCTACTCATACTCAGTCTAACTTTCCTGAGACTCAGAGTGACTCAATCTAATTTTCTGAGACTCAATCTAAAATTTACTGTTTACTAGAAACTATAACTAGTAATTACTATTTATTACTATTACTTTAAGTTTACACTTTCACTTGACTTAAAAGTGTAATTAATGATAAGTAATTTAGTATTAATTACAATAAAAATTATAAGTAGCCTACTTACTAACTACAAATAATTATTTATTAGTAGTTTAGATTTAATAATTTGGTTTCCATTTCCTAGATGTCTAAAATTTTAGTAAAATTAAAATGCATTCCCTTCATTTTAATAGTTTTTAAGAGAAATTCACTCCCTCTATTAATAACTAAACTAATGTCTTTTTGACCGAACCTTTTCATTTACTAATTAGAAACTCTAAAAGATTCTGATACAAGATTCTTTTATTGATCCATATTGACCATATAAATGAGTTTTTTTTATTACATTTACATTGTTCATATTCATTTTCAGTACATGAATAAAAAATAATAAACAAGACATTTTACTATTAGTACAATCGCTACCAGCTCTACATAGTAGCAGTTGAATCAGTAAAAATGAAAAAATTGAATCAAATACAATCAACCAACAATCAAACATTCACAAACTAAAGGAATGGAATAAAAATTGGTGTATATAAATAAATAATTGCAAAAATTACTTTAATTGAGTGCATGTTGTTACAAATAGAATTAGGTTTTGTCACATTGCTTAATCCTTGAATTTGAAGGTCACGAAAATGTGATGACACCGCCGCCCCCTCCCCCCAGTGACATTAATTATGGGTGTCCTCTTAGGCTTAGGTCTTAGACTTCTATTATACACTACTTAACTAAGACAATCACATGGTCATGTAAAAGGCCAAATGGGGCCTATGATATTAATAATAATTTTATGGACCACTATGAATATAAAATGTGACTTACTTGCACTTTGTTAGTTTTAGTAGAGTACTATGTATCATTGATACTTATAGTTTATACTATTATATTGTGTTTTTATGAGTTGTACTATAGCCTAAGCAATAATAAATAGTAATAGATAGCCTGATGACTGGCCTAGCTAGCACTGCCTAGAGGCTTAACATGGATGCTAGGTTATTTACTAATAAACCTACTTAGATTACTCATTAATTAGTAATTAGGACTAATTATATTTTAAAATTGGTAAATCTAAATTCTTCGGTTAAACCTCCCTAGTGATAAAGTTACTTGGGTTGAATTTAGTAAATACTAATTGTTGATTAATAATTCACAATCATTTTATTAGGGCCTGTTATTAAGATTACTAGCTAGCTATTGCCAGCAACTTTTGGCATTTTGGAAAATAAAAGAAACCCATTTTTACCCTAAACCCTAGGAACTTTATTTTACGGGTTGTCTTAACATTCCTGTGAACATATCGAACTCCTCCCATTAATAACCCTCTATAACTTTATTTTCTCAAATTGTTTTGTTGAATACCAATTTCCATAGTTTGTAAGAAACTTCTAAATACCAATGTTTACTTCTGTAAAATGGTACTTTTTAATTGTATGGGAACATAAAATTACTTTTATTGATTTAGGTCACCTATCACTATCATGAAATATAACACCTGAATATATCATTTAGCAGGTATTTCTTTAATTAACAAAAAAGAAAATCTAGATACCGGGACCAATTTTCATGTCTTACTAACATAAGTGGCTAGTTAGGTATTGGAACCCAGTATCTTAATTTGACAAAGTGTTCATCCTCTCTTGGCCTCCCTGTGGGCGGAGTTTCTGAAAATGTTTTTTATTATTATTGTTCATATTTGTTTACAATTTTTTTTTCATTTCAATACAGTACATATTCAATTTCATGTTCTTAGGTTACATAGTTTGGTCTCTGTGTTAATGAGTGATTTAGTCAGGACACTTTCATATGTATAACACACTATTATTATTGTTGTTTATCCTTCGAAGATGTGTTTTGTTTACAGTGAGGGAGAGTTGCTCAATATGTCAGCCCCACTCTCTTGTCCTTGCCAATTTGATCAATGGCATGACTTAGTCAAGACGACTGGAAATATACCAGAATTCAGTAGATGACAAGCAGTGCTTTTTTTGTTGTTGTTGTGTTTCACTGCGCTCTTTATGTATTCCACGTCACAGGAGTTTTTGGAATTTTTTTATTGTGTCAATGTCATACCCAGTTTCCTTATGACACACTAGTTATAACCCGCCAAACTATGATGGTGGTGGTCATGAACTTCTCATCCACCCCATTTTATGCCAATGATTTATTACACCATATTTAAATTGAGACTGTTTCCTTAAAACAAAAGAAAATATTATGCACCAAAATCTCTTGCAGTATTTTTAAGAATCTCATTTTGTGCAGTATTAGGAATTTTATTTTGCACGCTATTGAAAATCACCATTACACCACACTTTCACACCTATAGAATGTTATGTATTGATACCCAACTCCCTTCTAATAGTTTTATAATTTATTTGTGTGCATTTTGTTTTCTCTCTCATTCACATCTAAACTTTCTGGGTCTCTTTGTCTTGCATCTGCTCTTAGAACAGTGGTTCTCAACCTTCCTAATGCCGCGACCCTTTAATAGAGTTCCTCATGTTGTGGCGACCCCCAACCACAAAATTATTTTCATTGCTACTTCATAACTGTAGAGTATATTTGTTTTCGGATGGTCTTAGGCGACCCCTTGGAAAGGGTCGTTCGACCCCCCAAAGGGGCCGGGACCCACAGGTTGAGAACCGCTGTCTTAGAAGTTCTATGTGTAAATTAAGTTTAACGTAGATCTTAATATCTTACACTTTAATAAAAAAAAAAATTTATAAAAATTTAAAATTATACCAGTTGCTCATCTTTGAACTTAAAAGTAGAACTAGAAGCAGTGGAAATATTTAACCTTGTCAAAAAGCTTAATATTCTTTCAAGAGTTAAAAAAAAATATATATAAATAGTTAACTCTATTAAATAAGGCAAACTTGCTTTTTTTGGAATAAAGTACAAGATGGTGATATAAACATAATTCCACTTTTTGCAAGAATCTGTTAACGGCTTTTGATGTCATCAGAAAAGCTTGAAAATGGAGATCTTCATAATGATAAATTTTGAGGTAAAAAAAATCTCTTCATGCTGGATGTGAAATCATGTGGACTTGATGAAAAAATTTTATTGAGTTGTCTTCTGATGTCACTGGTGTGATTGTATCCAAGGAACAATCCATGGAATTGTCTCTGAGTTGAATATCACTCTCATATACAGTAGTTACATAGCTGTTCTTTTCTTGATTGTGTTTTTCCTCTTACTATGTAACCTTACCGTATTAAGATTTTTAAGACCTGGGCGTGATAGACATTTGAACATATGACCCGGTGACCAAACAGATGCCAAAGCAACTTTTCTTGTCTAAGACAAAAACACTGCAGCCCAAATTTCAAATATTCTACTAAAGAAGCTGCATCAGACTTTGCTATAACTTTATTTGAATTTGATGAAAGTTTTGCCTTCTCAGGCGCTTTAGACAATCTGTTAGGAGCATTTTTGTTAATATGCTAAGGAAAGAAGAGGAGCAATAGGTAAAATTAATGATCCAAACATTAATAAAGTTAAAGCCATAATGGAAAGCATCATTTAAAAGTATTCTATAACTGATGAAGACATTTTCATGTTTAATATTTTTAAGCAAATATTTATTTCAATTTATGATTTAATGCCGAAATCATTGCACGTGAGATCACTGTGTCATTGAACTATCTCAAAGCTGCCGTCGTGTATCTTTTCAAGACCTGTCTCTTGTCATCAGCTGTTGGGTTGCATGACTTCTTGTCACAACTTTTATCTCCACACTGCTGACTATATGGGTAATTTTTTTTTTTAACCCAGCTGGAAAGAAATGATGTAAAACACAAAAAATGGATCCTTATGCCAAAGGCGGGTAAATGCTAAGGGTATGAAAAATTACTTTGGCTTTGTCTGCCCGGGGGGGGGGCAGGGGAGGGATGTTGAGGTATACCACATTTCATCTCGGCCCTGGCTACTAAACAAGATGGCTTGGGCTGTGTGGGTAGGTAAAAGTAAGAAACTGGCTGGCAACCAAATGGATGCCTTACCATCTTCCTTGGCCCAGATTATGAACTTTAGAGAAAAGTTATTTATCTCTGGTATATATCTTCTTCAGATATGTATAAGTATATTTCTGGCAACTTAAATTTACAAATATTTTTATTTATTGAAATATTGTATAGTTATTAAGGAGTTTGGTTTGAGAATATTAACAATACTGTACGGAATTTGCAGTCAACACTCAGTTCAGTTGACATTTGTCGGCCAGGCGAAAAAAAGAAATGGACAATTTTGGGCCAAGGGTGGATTTTATACAAGATCTAGGTAAAGTCATCCCTAGAGGTGAACCAAGTTTACACCCACACATGGATGCCGTGCTCTCTTAAGCATTACTGTTATTTTCTTGTACATTTTAAACGGCTCTGGTGGTAAAGTTACTTTTCCTACAGTTTAGGTATTCATTTTGAATAATGATTTTCTTGCGGACGCTTGTGACAAAATGTGAAAAGCACAACGGTATATCAAACGAGAGACGTACGCCAGATAAACTTTCAGAATATATGAAGAATAATTGGTTTAAACGTCCTGAATATTAAAAAAAATTGCAAGAATTCCGCTCTTATGTTTGAACACTCTGCTCCACCCCCTCCCCCCACTCCCCTTAAAAAATTAATTATATATTTTCTTCAAACCCCTCCCTTTCCCTGATCAGTTTTGAGACAGTTATTTCAAATGCTGCAGCGATGTTCTTTGAAATCAATATTTCATTTGAGCTGAGAAATGAAGCTTCCTCAACGTCTTTCTCTAACTTATACTATTTGTCATCATCATAACGGGAGACAAACGGGCGTGGATTGGTCCGAGTGGAATGATGTTGATGGCGATAATTTGAGTGTATAGAATACGTTTATATAACGCTGGCGCCAATCGTATTGATACATTATCTGGTCTGGTGATTGGCGATAGCTGAGGAAGTGTTAGTTTAAAATAAATCAGTGTAATGAAGTGCACGCGCCTGGTCTAAAACTACAAATTCCTTGAGAATATCGACTATAACATTGATTGATAATACATCGAATACACCCAAAGGACTTTACTCTCTGGGCTCTAGAGATGTATTTTTATATCTGGCAGCGTTGGTGTGAACGTATATTATATATCTCTGCGTGAGAGAGAGTGAGAGAGAGAGAAAGAGTGATATTAAACATAGCCCAGCATATATTTAGCCATGTTATACAAGACAAGCGTTGTTAGCTGGTAGCTGAGGCGGGCCTACGTTGTCACGCTGCTTCCATATTCTCACTCGACTCCAACAAACATTTGTTATATTATCCGCACAACCCCCCCCCCCCTCCCAAAAAATAAAATTTCACCCCCCTCGCACACGCAAACGTTCTTCCTCTAGAGAGAATGCTTTTAACGCCCGGCTACTCTACTACACATTCTGTTGTTGTTTTTTGGCTCCCATCGCCCAGCTTTACCAACAACCTTTCGAATTTAGGAATTGTCGTCTTGGGCCTCCGTGTAGTGTATCTCACTCTGTGAGTCGGATTGTCATCTTGGGCCCCCGTGTAGTGTATCTCACTCTGTGAGTCGGATTGTCATCTTGGGCCCCCGTGTAGTGTATCTCACTCTGTGAGTCGGATTGTCATCTTGGGCCCCCGTGTAGTGTATCTCACACTGCGAGTCGGATTCTGATCTTGGGCCCCATGTAGTGTATCTCAATCTGTGAGGCAGATTCTCATCTTGGGCCCCATGTAGTGTATCTCACTCTGTGAGTCAGATGACGCATAACAGATCTTTAAAACGGATGACTTTCACTTTGAAAATATTGCTCTTTTCTTCAAAGATGTCCAAAAACGAGCTTGTGTGTGCTCGGTCTGGTTCGCACGAACCGTTTATATCAATTAAGATATTTTGTTCTATTTATTAACAATAGTAAAAAAAAAATACAAACCACATGAAACACAAGTACACATTTAAGGTCGTTTTCTTATCATTGGATTCGCCTCACATAGCTGAATGTAAGGTTAAATTATTGGACTGAGAATCTCTGCGGAGAGTGATCATTCTTACCCTCTATTTTCACCCACAATATTTATCTTGAGCGCTCCACTGGGTTCCGTCATTCAAGCCTTAGTAATCCACACGCACTGCCCCCCCCCCTTTCTCCCCACCTTAACTTTTCTTTCACTACGGTAAACTATGTGCATCATCTCCCTATCACCTTTCCAGAAAATGCGCCCCTTTCCTACTCGGCCTCTGTTAGAAACGGCATAACCTTAGGTAAATGCCAAGTCTTTTCTTTACCACTCACCCAGTCTGAAAGTAAGGGTGCCCACCCCTCTCCCCTAAGTAAGAGGCATCTCATTTAAATAAAGAAGAAACAAAAATTAAAATGATAATCAAAGCGCGTCTTTATGGTGTCTTAGAAAAAATGAGCGAAATCTTTACAGAAAGGACGGATTTCTTTTAGCCCCACTTTCCACGCGAGTGTATCAAGATAGATTTTTTTTCTTCTCTTTTGTTAATCGCATTCAGTCAGTGGTTCTTACAGTTGTATGAATCAAGACGACTGTCGCATTTTTGTTAAATCGGTACCTAGTTTAAAATCTCTATAAAATTGTGTCTTCATACCAAGCGTTCTGTGTCTACTAATGACACATTTGTTTAAAAAAAAAAATTTTGAGTTGGCAACAAATAAACAATATAAAAAAAAAACAACAAATAAACAAGTGTCTTACTATCAACTTACTGTGTTAATTAAAATACAAAATGTGTCAATTATTTTCTACTCATCCCTGCTCTGTTGCTAAACTCACTGTTTTTTTTACACGGCTGCGCTGTTGCTAAACTCACTGTTTTTTTACACGGCTGCTCTGTTGCTAAACTCACTGTTTTTTTTACACAGCTGCTCTGTTGCTAAACTCACTGTTTTTTACACGGCTGCTCTGTTGCTAAACTCACTGTTTTTTTACACGGCTGCTCTGTTGCTAAACTCACTGTTTTTTACACGGCTGCTCTGTTGCCAAATTCACTGGTTTTTTTACACGGCTGCTCTGTTGCTAAACTCACTGTTTTTTTTTACACGGCTGCTCTGTTGCTAAACTCACTGTTTTTTACACGGCTGCTCTTTTGCTAAACTCACTGGCTTTTTTTTTTTACACGGAAGTTGTACCGTCATTGGTTTTTCGTATCCGAAAGATTACAAATGTTTCTCTACAAATATTTACCTATTGCTAAATCTAAAATGTGAGCCTAATTTTAATAATAATTTTTTTTTTCAATTTAAAAACCTTTCGACTATGATATGTGCCATGAATTCGCTGCACGAGCCCAAGATACGAATAAGTAAGCATGTGAATTCAATACGCAAACCAGATTAGTCATTATAAAGCGCAGTTGAGGTCAACACAATTATAGAGAACTGTTAGTGTTAGATAAATGAGATTACAACATGGCCGTTACCACTGTTCGATCTGTAATCCCCCCTCCCCATTACCGCCACCTCATTATAAAAACTAATTTCACTTCTTTTAGAATTTTATCATTAAATGCAATGTTATTTAATTGTATTGCTTTGCAAAAATATTGCGTTTCCGTCATATTTGAAGGATCTATTTGGTGTGATTTTCGAAATTTCAATTCGTACCACAGCCTGTGTTCACCTCCGTAGTTTAACTATATGTATTTCAGACCGCTGTTTAATGTACGGATCAGTCATGATCCCTTTTTTTTTTGCTTTTTAAATTTAAAAATATCTTTCATCGTCTTTTATCTGCCGCATCCGTATGTATGAATTGATCCATAGGTGAACGTTCACCGCATCGGCAAAATGTTAGTATTGTTTTATTATTCAATGTTGATGCCTCATTAAAATATGAGTCAGTTGTCGAAACACTGCAGCTCTATAATATATTTATATATTTTTTTAGCGTTCTTCTTTTATTTTGTGTAACACAACAAGTTAACGATACTCAGTCACAAGATTGAATTGTTGATACCGCTGCACGGTGGCGTAGTAATTTAACCATATATGATGAGAACAAGAGGAGCTAGTTTGGTGGCGGAAGAGCATTGCATGATTTTATGTGGGTAAGGCTGGAAGCCATATTGTGAGGACACGTTTTGAGTCAGGGAGGCATGGAGGCCATATTTGAATGTGATATTAATTCATGAGTGGAATTGTACTGAAGATTTCTTATGTTATATTGTAACTACATTTGTTACATGGATTTATCTGAATCAAGAATCATATTTGTATTGACTATGTAAATAAAGAACTGTGTGATAGATCCGACCTTATTCAATTCTTGAGATGAAAGATAGCAGTTAAATTGAGGATGATAATTTAATGAAGTGAGTGGTAGATAACTTGCTTAACAAATATATCCAGCAATGTTACATTTTGACTACATTATCAACCTTCAGGCTTAAATGTGACATCAATTAATTTATAGTTTGAGAACTGCTGGTGCTGTCGTCACTTGTTTTCCTCTTATTTGAAAAACTTTCTCCCTGCTCATCAAACTATTGCGGCCTAGGGTTCTTGCCATTTCGTTTTACCCCTTTCAGTTCTTAAAACTCTCTTGGCGCATACAACTGAACCAGCGGGCGGAAACGAGACTCTCGACAGTAGCCGTCTTTCGCCCTCAACGCGCGTGATTCGCTCTGACCGTCCCGGTACATGTGGGTATAATTTCTACAGCATAATTCCGGTAACCCAAGCGCTTCGTGCACATGTGATGTTTGTTGGGTTGGGGGGGGGGGGGGGGAGAGAGCTTTACCTTTTCCACTATTTTTTGTTTTTAAAAAAGATGAAGGGGTAAGGGTGAAAATGGGAGATGGGATTAGATGGAGGAGGTATGCTTAAAAAAGCAACGCCCGGACCCAGAATGATTGCTGTTGTAGAAATGAAGTAGTGTGCAGTGGAGGACTGGATGCGTTGGTGCTTGTTTTATGTGTTGGTCAAGAAACAAAAAGAACGAATTATACACCTTTGATTAATCTAGCTTCTCTTATACCAGCGGTTCTGCAAAAGTGGAATGCGTACCGGTTTAGTTATAATTTAAAACTAAGTCTTGCGTCGTTGAACCCTCGCACGAAAAGAACTAATTGGAAGGGGACACACAAGACAAGAACTAATGGGAGAGGACACACAAAAAAAAGAACTAATTGGATGAGGATACATAAGACAAGAACTAATTGGAAGAGGATATACCGAGACGAACACGATGGAAAAGACACACTAGAAAATAGCAAATTTGAAAAGAAACACAATAAAAAAACAAATTAGAAAGGGACACATGAGAAAAAAACAAATTGGAAAGTGACACACAAGAACAAATAGGAAAGAGACACATGATCAAATAGGAAGGCGATACACAAGAAGATTTTGAGGGAATAGTGACCCAAAAGAACAAAAGTTTTAGAATTTCTGAGAACCATTGTTTTTCTGCACATGCTATTTATTGAAAGCTAGTAATCCAATCTCCAAGTCACAAGACGGGAGTATAAAATATGACCCAACAATTCAGCCGTACCACTACCAACCAATGGATCCCGTTCTTTGGTCTTCATTACAAGCCCCCCCCCCCTCCCCATTCTAATCCTCAAGTCCCAGCCAGAAGTAGACCAGTATCCGCTAAGTGACTGTTCTATTTTAGTGAACTTCACTCCCTTCTTCTTTGTTCAAAATTTGACCTTACTTTGCAATCGAAGATTGTTTACAACGTTGTAGGCTCATACAAAGTATTCAATGTAATTTTTTTATTTAAAAAAACAAAACAAACTCTAAGCAGTTTTTTCTCTTCTTGTTATTTATTACAGTGGCTTATCTTAATATAATTGTTATCGCAATGAAAGTACAGACGAAGTGTTCCCTCTTTCTCATTCTCTGTGTGTCTTTCTCTCTTGATTTAGAAACATTTACTGTGGTGGTCCATTGAAAATCTACCCTTTGGCGCCGGGATATACATTTTTCTGCGACTGTTCCAGGAGATAATTAATTTTTTTAAAAATTAAGATTAAAAACAACACTTAAAAACTATGTTTTTCCTATAAATCATTTATATCATTTAAATGCATTTTTTATTATTTTATAGTAATATTCTAATGTGCCATCCCATTTTACACCGCAGATTTATTTCTCCAACTATTTCAGAAAAACAAAACGAAATATTACGCACCAAACGCACTTGCGATTTTTTTCGTTTGTTTGTTTGGTTTTTTTGGTGTTTTTTTTAAAGAATCTCAACTAGTGCAGTTATCGTGAATATTATTTCGTGAAATCTGTGGCATCATATTTCTTTCATCCTCTCCTTGAAAAATAGGACAGACTGATGTTCGGGTGTTGAGGTTGTGTTGGTGGGGCTGAAAATTTGATAGAATGTGTTGTCATCGGCAACGAGTCCAAGATCCATGTATCAGGTTGACAGGAAGTGGGTCAATTGGCCGTCCGAAGATTTTGTCAACCAGCCAGAAACACACGCGCAAAGGCGAAGTTAATAGTTATGTAACAGCTCAAGTATGAACATGAAGATGTTTTTCATAGAATGTATTGCTTTCGCAATTTAAGATTAACAGGAACTGAAGTGAATTAGATAATTATGTCATGCGCAGAAATACAGCAAGGGCGTCTCATGGAAGAATGAATTAGGATCTTGCCGCGATTTAAGGTGTATCTCATTACATCGTATTGTGTATTCAACAGATCTGTGTGATTTATATGTGTGAAGCAGTAAGACAATATCAATTATCTTTTCTCCAGTGTCAGTAGACTTATTCTTATTATGTATTGTGTTAGCAAAATAAAGTTTTAATGGTGTCAACTCCTGAAGTTTGGCCTCGTGCATTTGAACTGTTGTGATGTCGAGTGAATAGATATAATCAATGCATACACAAAAACAAGTTCAATATATAACTTCGGCATTATACTTCATGCTGTTGTTACAAGTTAGAACAAAGGAATTTTAAAAACAACAACTTAATTCGATGTTATTTTCATTTGTTCTCCAAACGGGGAGATGGACGCGTGTCACCACGATTAATCTTCACCCCCGAGGTGTGCGTATAATTATAAACGGCTGCATGCAGTGGTGACGTATGGTGTATCTCGATTTAATCCCTAACCGTAAATAAACATTTGTTCAAGTAACAAACTTAACTTTTTGGATACAAATATTTGACATTTAAAAAATAAATTCTAAGTGATCGGCGCATGTCCTCATTTTGCCACTAACACATTATGGGGTTCTACTGGTGAGCACAACGGGAATGGATCATGTCCTTGCTTGTGCAGGTCGGTTCCTTCGACTTGTTAGCGGATGTCGAACGTCGACAATATCAGCAACGATTAAGTTTGTTTTGTTTTTTTAATGTATTTTTGGTGCGAGTTGTACAGGGACACCCATTGACGAGGAATGCACATGTGGGAATGACTAATTGACAGGTGGACATATTCAAGGTCGGGGCTGTCGTGCCGTCAAAATGATAGTAAGTACAGACATCGAGGAAGGTGCGCTAGAAACGACAAGCCACCACAAATACATGAAATGAAGACACAAGACAACGAGGTGTCTTATTTAAAAATAAACAAAAGAACAACGTGTCTAAAAACAAATCTAATTGATTTAGTCACATGAAAAATGTTTGGATAGGCTAGGTTGGGCTGGATATGTCAGGTTGTGCCTAGGACCAACCATGCCCTCCTCTACCGACCATGGACATCCAGCAAAGGTTTTTTCCTTTCTTTTTTTATTTTTCTTCTTCCAATGGTTGGAACGTGGCACAATGGCTGACTCGAAAGCTGAAGGCACACGTGAGTGTAACTCAGACTTACGGCTTTTGTTGAATACATTTTGGCTACATCCAGGGGTGGGGGAAAGCAAATTTGCTCCCCCAACCCTTGCTGACGCCCATGCTCCCGACCCCACCCTTAGTTTTGTTTCCATCATTGCCCTTGTATCTTACATTTTGGATTACCCTAATTTGCAGCATCTATGAATTTGTTAGCTTCTCGATCAATTTCATTACATGATTCTAAAAAACTGGACATGGAAGCAAATCTCCGGGACCACAACCCCCTACCCTCATTGCACGAGTGGAGGGGAGATGCGCGATGTGGTGGCAGAAGCGTCCGCATAAGAGAAGTGAACCGTGCTGGAACGATGCTGAGCTGAGAGAAATCAATTGTTGTTTAGTAATAACAAACGAAATATCCCGGGCTCAGCAGAGCAAACAGTTTGCAGCCAGGCAAATCTCGGGTTTCACCGAGGCTTCGGGGTTTTCCGCTTCGTGAAAATGTTTTGTTTGGGAGCCGCTGAATCACCAGCCCTTCAAATGCTGGTTTGGGGGGGGGGGGGGATATGGGAGGGGTAAATAAAATTTTGTAAAAAAAAAACAAAAGTAATGGCTTTTATGTTAGATTTTGAACAAGAAAAGTTTGACAGAAAGCTGTGCATGGTTTCGACGTCTCAGTTATGCCTCTACTTTATTTTTGGTGTTTTTTTTCCCCTTTAAATTGTCATAGTTATAATTAGGTTTAAGTTATGAACTTGATGTGATTTTATTAAGGGTACAAATCGCTATATAAAGTAGAGTCACTGTGTTGGTTTATATCTTTTATTGTAATTTTATAGTGTCTTTTTTCTGTATCGTTATGTCTGACATTTGGTCACAGCCCTAGTGTCTTTCCGTACAACGCTGTATGAGTATATCAAAGGGTGTCAACTAGTGTATGTCCGTACCACGCTGTATGAGTATATCAAAGGGTGTCAACTAGTGTATGTCCGTACCACTCTGTATGAGTATATCAAAGGATGTCAACTAGTGTATGTCCGTACCACTCTGTATGAGTATATCAAAGAGTGTCAACTAGTGTATGTCCGTACCACTCTGTATGAGTATATCAAAGAGTGTCAACTAGTGTATGTCCGTACCACTCTGTATGAGTATATCAAAGGGTGTCAACTAGTGTATGTCCGTACCACTCCGTATGAGTATATCAAAGAGTGTCAACTAGTGTATGTCCGTACCACTCTGTATGAGCCTATCAAAGAGTGTCAACTAGTGTATGCCCGTACCACTCTGTATGAGTATATCAAAGAGTGTCAACTAGTGTATGTCCGTACCACTCTGTATGAGTATATCAAAGAGTGTCAACTAGTGTATGTCCGTACCACTCTGTATGAGTATATCAAAGAGTGTCAACTAGTGTATGTCCGTACCACTCTGTATGAGTATATCAAAGAGTGTCAACTAGTGTATGTCCGTATCACTCTGTATGAGTATATCAAAGGGTGTCAACTATTGTATGTCCGTACCACTCTGTATGAGTATATCAAAGGGTGTTAACTAGTGTATGTCCGTACCACTCTGTATGAGCCTATCAAAGAGTGTCAACTAGTGTATGTCCGTACCACTCTGTATGAGCCTATCAAAGAGTGTCAACTAGTGTATGTCCGTACCACTCTGTATGAGTATATCAAAGAGTGTCAACTAGTGTATGTCCGTACCACTCATTATGAGTATATCAAAGAGTGTCAACTAGTGTATGTCCGTACCACTCATTATGAGTATATCAAAGGGTGTCAAGCTCGTCAATGTGTCTCTTTGTATAGCGTCGCAGGGTGCGTCTAAACCACCGGCGCCCTCTTTCAGTGTGAGTCTATCCGGCTCAATGTCTCAGTATGCCAGACATGCGGCCTGCGGGTCACACGCGGGCCCTTTCGTGTGACCCTTGTGTAATTGGTCATATAGCGGCCAAAATTGAAGTTTTTATCATTTAAAGTTAAACCGGATAACGGCGAGTCGTTCACAGAAAATCGTCATGCTTTTGTTTTATCAGAATTTTTTTTTTTACACCTTTATATAGTCTATCACATTTCAAGAGCAAACAAACATTTCTCTGGGTGTTTATTTTCAGTAGTTTAATTTAAGGTGTAAAGACATGCGGCCCGCGGACGGTTTGCTCGCTATCAAACTCTAACGCGAAGCTTTCTGGGGCGTTGCCACATCAGCAGTATACACCGGCGAGTCTCTTTTAATTCGCAAGACATTCAGGGCCGCCCGTGACTTACATTGTTGAATAACTCTCGTATGAGTTATCACCTGTTCGTGTCTAGGGGCGTTATCTACATATTCAAATCAACCATAATGGAATTTATTTATTTCATAAACACTTATATTCAATTGAAGGGAAGTCTACAACCCATTCCATTAGAGTGTTACGAACCTATTTAATTACATTAAATTGCACTTCGTCTTGGGAAAAACAAATGAAAATATCAACTTTTATATATGTACCAAACTTGAATGTGAATTTTTATTATAATGTATTTCTTCATTTTCATAGCATTTGTTCAATTTTCAGTTTGTTTTAAAAAAAATAAACTCTCTTGAGGAATTGTGGTGCCCCCAAACGCTTGGTGCCCAAGGCACGTGCCTTGTTTGCCTAGAGGTTAATCCAGCCCTGCAGAAAGAGAAGCATGAAAATTAATCTTTTTATAATATTATTTTTTTTAAAACTTTTAACAGTCTCTTTGAGAGCGTATAGCTCAATCGGCGATGAACCGGATGAATGTTTTCGTAATATGTGCACATTGTGTATGATAATATGCACACACACAAAAAAAGGGGGGGGGGGGCTTTGAAAATTGCCAGTGTAAAAGTTTACACTATAATAATGAGCATAACAGAAAATATGAAAGGTATTGTTTTGCTTATATTTAAACTGAACTGTGTGAACATTCCAAGTATATCTTCAATGACTTAGATTAAAGCTTGAGGATTTTAGATCCTACAAAATTACCCAGCGAACCGCCATTAAAAATTTGAACATTAATTTCCATGCTTCTCTCTGCATTAAAAAATGTTTTCACACCATTGTATTACAGTCTGCTTGTTTACTTAATATTCATTGAATGTGTACAATTTCACAGTATGTCTATGTCTTTATATGCAGGTCCGTATCTCCCTTCCCTAATCTCTGTTGTCCATCTCTCCCTTTCTCTCTCTCCCTCTCTCTCTCTCTCTTTTTAAAAAAGAACTAATAGATCGTAGCTTGTATGAACTTAATTAACACGAGTGTTATATATCACGGGATAATGTTGAAGATCTTCAGAACTGAAATCGAATATGTCCACAGTAAGGAAGATAACTATGAGCTTACTATTCTTGTCCGAAAGCTGGGTCGTCGTCGTCGTCCCCCCCCCTCCCCCACTCCCCTCGCATGATTTATGTTTAGTCACGTATGTCCATAAATTTAGTGATTGTTGGACTACCTTCTTATTTGCTGGTTCGTTTTTTGTTTTTTTTTAGTGAGCCGTGTAATTTCGAAATAAAAAATAAAAAATTCTGTATTTCTTGCATACTTTTTAATCATTTTATTCTGATGCTGCAAGCAGTTTTTAGCTTCATAATCACGCGATAACATTACTTTTTTTTAAAGTCCTTCAGGACCTTGGACAATGTTATTTCATTTTTTTACCTACGTGCACAGCATTTTAAGCGTTAAACCTTAAACTTAAAGTAAGATCACGGGATGTATGTAGCCTATACATTATACAGTGCACTGACTGGTTCAATCAACTTTTAAGCGGCTTTTTGGGTTTCACGGCTTGATGTCATGAGTGGCGGTTACAATAAGGGGTCATCTATTTATTAGTACGTGAGCAAAAGGATATACATTCCCCCCCCCCCCCCCCAAAACCCAATCTGGTGACGTCACTTTAAAAAAAAATTGTCACGGGTTTACACCGCCGACTGTTTGGTCAGCCGAGTGGTTCTCATAATATACGCGCCGTCGCTCTGGGTGCCACACTGCCCACTTTATTAAATGAAAGAAACGAATTACTAGCAGAAATACAAGAAAGAATATCAGCCGGAAACAGGGCATACTTCAGAAGTCAGAAAATACTTTAAAGTAAAAACATAACAAAGAAACAAAGAAAACTATTTATAAAACTGTAATCAGACCAGTTGTAACATACGCAAGTGAAACTTGGACCCTGACAAAAACGGCAGGAAACTTATTAAACACATGGGATAGAACAGTTATCAGTAAAATATATGGACCAACAAAGGATGACTTTGGATGGAGAAT
This sequence comes from Omphiscola glabra, assembly GCA_964017045.1. Lineage (NCBI taxonomy): Eukaryota > Metazoa > Mollusca > Gastropoda > Lymnaeidae > Omphiscola > Omphiscola glabra. The sequence continues at coordinate 16,293,618 of OZ024802.1, forward strand.
ACGAACCGACCATGAGTTGTACAGTCTATATCACGATCCCACGATAGTAGCAGAAATAAAAAAGGGCAGGACACTTAGAGAGAATGCCAACTAACAGAGGGGTGAAGCGGGTGCATCACCAAAACCCCAGAGGAAAACGGCTCAAAGGCAGACCTAGGCTTAGATGAATGGATGATGTGGGAGAACGATCTACAACAACTGGGAATCCAAGCATAGAACAGAAAGATAGACTAATACTACTGCATACTATTTGAGCGATATCTAATGAGTTCATTTGTGGAACAAAGCATTCGAGGCATAAATATGCTATTTTTAGACTTTCAAAATTTCATGAATTTTTAAGTGTACGTAATTTCTGCCAGGACTCCATAACACCCCCTCCTCCCCCCCCCCCCCCCCCAAAAAAAAAATCGCCTTATGCACGAGTTCGCGAATTCTCTAAAAAAAAATGACGAAAGTCTCTCCCCTAAGTATTTACTAAATGGCTGGCCTCTTATGGGAATATTAGTCACGTAAAGCCTATGTGGGTTATTTACACCAAAATATGTGTATGTACAAAGAAAATATACGGGGTGACATTTTCTGGAAAATCCGTTCTTTTGAATGTAATGAAAAAATTTGACCCAGAGAAAAGAGACAAACATGAAGTGACACTACCAACCAAAGAGACAAACATGAAGTTGCAATACCAACCAAAGAGACAAACATGAAGTGACACTACCAACCAAAGAGACAAACATGAAGTTGCAATACCAACCAAAGAGACAAACATGAAGTGACATTACCAACCAAAGAGACAAACATGAAGTTGCAATACCAACCAAAGAGACAAACATGACGTGAAATTACCAACCAAAGAGACAAACATGAAGTTGCAATACCAACCAAAGAGACAAACATGAAGTGACATTACCAACCAAAGAGACAAACATGAAGGGACATTACCAACCAAAGAGACAAACATGAATTGACACTACCAACCAAAGAGACAAACATGAAGTTGCAATACCAACCAAAGAGACAAACATGAAGTGACATTACCAACCAAAGAGACAAACATGAAGTTGCAATACCAACCAAAGAGACAAACATGAAGTGACATTACCAACCAAAGAGACAAACATGAAGTGACATTACCAACCAAAGAGACAAACATGAAGTTGCAATACCAACCAAAGAGACAAACATGAAGTGACATTACCAACCAAAGAGACAAACATGAAGTTGCAACACCAACCAAAGAGACAAACATGAAGTGACACTACCAACCAAAGAGACAAACATGAAGGGACATTACCAACCAAAGAGACAAACATGAAGTGACATTACCAACCAAAGAGACAAACATGAAGTGACACTACCAACCAAAGAGACAAACATGAAGTGACATTACCAACCAAAGAGACAAACATGAAGTGACACTACCAACCAAAGAGACAAACATGAAGTGACACTACCAACCAAAGAGACAAACATGAAGTGACATTACCAACCAAAGAGACAAACATGAAGTGACACTACCAACCAAAGAGACAAACATGAAGTGACATTACCAACCAAAGAGACAAATATGAAGGGACATTACCAACCAAAGAGACAAACATGAAGTGACATTACCAACCAAAGAGACAAACATGAAGTGACATTACCAACCAAAGAGACAAACATGAAGGGACATTACCAACCAAAGAGACAAACATGAAGTGACATTACCAACCAAAGAGACAAACATGAAGTGACATTACCAACCAAAGAGACAAACATGAAGTGACACTACCAACCAAATAACAACATATAATAATAAAAATTATTAATGATCTATTTTACCCATATCACAAAATGCATTGTAAACGTTCGATTTGTTTCCATTCCATTGGACTGGCAAAGAAATGATGGGGTTAATCATAAATTGTCGAATTTGATTGGATGTCTAGCGTTGTGATAATTAATTGATATTTTAAATGTCTGTTCAAATCTCAATGTTACACATATTAACTGCTGTTATTTGGCGTGAGAACCACTGTGACTTGCATTAGCACCTGGCTACGCAAGATAAAAAATACTACATTTGTACAACTTTGATTGAAGCATCGCTTTATTGTCTTACTAGCTCTCTCTATCTCCTCCACCCCTCTCTCTTTCTCTCTTCCCCCCTCTCTTTCTCTCTATCTCCCTCCCATCTCTCCCCTCCCTCTCCTTTTCTCTCTCTGTTGTTATGTCTCTCTCTCCTCTTTCTCTCGCTCTCTCTCCCCCTCTCTTACTCGTGGCACTCACCGTCTCCACGACCATACAACTACCAAATTTTTATATCTTTCTGTCCGCGCGTTACGTTAGGGTTGTTCGGGACTTTTTGATCAACACCTGGCGTTTGGTGGAGTACAGTGGATCTCAAACAGGTAGCATACACATATACCGTTTGTTAATTGCGCGTATTTCTACGATTGCTTTCTAAGAAAAGAAAACACGTTATTTTAAGGGTAAGAGGCCTAAGTTTTTATGTTTAAATACAAAAATTAAAACGATAAGTGAAGAACGGAAATTTCTGCGACTTCTGATAAAGATTGAAACAGTGTCGGTAAATAATTAAATATTATGACGTCATATTTTAAAACATATGATTAATCTCCATTAAAATTGTCAAAATATGTTAGCACACCGCACTGATTAAAAAGTAGACAACAGTGTAACATAGAATTAGAATGGATTATTGGAAGTTAGACCAAGTGATACAATAATGTGACATAACAAATGAAAGTTATCAAAATATTTCTCTTATGGAATCAGCCTCTCGAATGTAGACACTGACACGGTGTCCTAAGTTGAGTGTCCTCCGTAAGCCGCCATTTTCTGACTTCATAAATAAAGCCCACTCGGCTGACACACGGGGAGCTGAATACATACATTGAGAGCGCTTGTTTCGCGGCAGCGCTATCCGTTTGATCGCGCATCCTTTTCATTTTCTGAGATTAGCAGCATGTTGATGGGTACATGAGCTGCTCGGCGATGGATGGAAGGCGTTCTTTATTGGTGCGCTGATCTGTTTATCGGAGCGGGAATGCCATGTCGCGTTAGAGGTGCGAAGAGTCGATGCGTGTTAACTGCTATAATCTGTTTACTGCGCGGAGAGCTCTTGTCTTTTTAAAAAATCCTGTATGCTAACTTTGCCTTTTGTGTGTTTATGGCAAAATCTTCGGACGGCTAATAGACCCACTTCCCGTCAACATATCGAGCTGAAACTTGGCACAGACTCGGTGCCGATGACAACAAATTCTTTCAAATTTTCAGCCGCACCCCCAACCCCTAAAAATCCGTTTTTTCCCCCCGTTTTTCAAGGAGAAGATGAAGGAAATATGATGACACTGAAATTATGAAATAAAATGTATTGATCATTCTGGCTCCTATTTGAGTAGAGGGGGTTCGCGATGTTTCTGTGCTATATCAAAAATATATCAACATTTCAGAGCACGAATTCGACATATTATCGGTATTGGTTTACACGTTAACTACCCCCTCCTCCTCCCCACGGTGGGTCAGAGGCCATCACTAATCCCGACCAACACGGCGGTATAATTTCAAGCGAATTGGTCGCCCAGCCACCACTGTCCACTGCACTTCGATCTTGCGTGGTAACTGACCTCGATTTTGGGCAACAACTGATAACTTCTATAAGACAGATCGCCCACCCACCGTCCGTTAACGTTGACATCTGTCCGCAGGTGTTGTTGGTGTAGCGACCAGCGTGAGCTCTCGTGCCACCGGCCCCGGGCGTGATGATGCTGGGAGTATACGGTTTACGATCTCATTACACATCGCCACGCCGCGTTTACACTTGGAGCGTTGCCACTGGTGTGAATGGTGGGGGGGGGGGGGGGGGTTCGAAACTGACCGGGAAATAGTTGTAACTCAAATCACCACCACGGTCTTTGGTTCGCATTTTGAAATCTTTTATTTTGGTCGCCATTAATTTTTGTGAACTCAGATTTTTCCAGCTTCAGTAATTGATATCAGCCTAGACCAGTGATTCCCAAAGTGGTCTATATCGACCCCCAGGTGAATACTTTAAAGGGGTCTATGTCAGCGAAAAAAAAATTGGGTGTCCATGAAATAAAAATGGGGGTAAACGATAGTGGATCTCATGTAAGCAGGCCCTGACTTCTATTTTGGGGTTCCATGAATGGAATAATCCACATACACCGAGAGGACCTATTTACTTACATAATCTTACCTTATAATATTAAGACATATATCTCCCTACATAAATTATAAAAGTACCCATGAAGTAAAAAATTTTTAAAAACTTAAATATTCATTAAAAGCGATGAAGAAGCATATTAAAATTTAAGTTCTTAGGCATATTTTCTGATATATGAATATACATGTAAATCTTTCTGAGTAGCGCTATATCGGCTGTCAAAGTGAGTAGCACTATACCGGCTGTCAAAGTGGTTAGCGCTCTACCGGCTGTCAAAGTGAGTAGCGCTCTACCGGCTGTCAAAGTGAGTAGCACTATACCGGCCGTCAAAGTGAGTAGCACTATACCGGCTGTCAGAGTGAGTAGCACTATATCGGCTGTCAAAGTGAGTAGCGCTATATCGGCTGTCAAAGTGAGTAGCACTATATCGGCTGTCAAAGTGAGTAGCACTATATCGGCTGTCAAAGTGAGTAGCGCTATATCGGCTGTCAAAGTGAGTAGCACTATATCGGCTGTCAAAGTGAGTAGCACTATATCGGCTGTCAAAGTGAGTAGCGCTATATCGGCTGTCAAAGTGAGTAGCACTATACCGGCTGTCAAAGTGAGTAGCACTATATCGGCTGTCAAAGTGAGTAGCGCTATATCGGCTGTCAAAGTGAGTAGCACTATATCGGCTGTCAAAGTGAGTAGCACTATATCGGCTGTCAAAGTGAGTAGCGCTATATCGGCTGTCAAAGTGAGTAGCACTATATCGGCTGTCAAAGTGAGTAGCACTATATCGGCTGTCAAAGTGAGTAGCGCTATATCGGCTGTCAAAGCGAGTAGCAGTATATCGGCTGTCAAAGTGAGTAGCACTATATCGGCTGTCAAAGTGAGTAGCGCTATATCGGCTGTCAAAGTGAGTAGCGCTATATCGGCTGTCAAAGTGAATAGCGCTATATCGGCTGTCAAAGTGAGTAGCACTATATCGGCTGTCAAAGTGAGTAGCACTATATCGGCTGTCAAAAATACATTTGAAGTTAATGAATTTGCAAAAAATCAATATCAGGTAAGCAGGGGGTCTACCCAAAACCGAAAAACATGGCAAGTGGTCTACGAGGCAAAAAAGTTTGGAACCTCTGACCTAGACCTTTAAAAAAAATTGCTGGTGTATAGACACAGTTACTGAGTAAGAGTTGTACATTAAACAAGTATCATTCTACTACCTTGTGCTTTATCTTTATATCTGGTGTTTTATAGAATATATTCCTGCGAAATTTAATAAACTTATGTTGTAATAATATTTGAAATTACACAAACATTCTGTTTATTATTCCCAGTTATTTCAGACTCTTTGGCAGTGGTTCTCAACCTGTGGGTCGCGACCCCTTTGGGGTCCAACGGCCCTTACGCAGTGGTCGCCTAAGACCACCGGAGAAGCCATATCTATGAAGTAGCAGCGAAAATAATTTTATTGATGGGGGGTCACCACAACATGAGGAACTGTATTAAAGGGTCGGGGCGTTAGAAAGGTTGAGAACCTCCGCTCTATGGCAATATGATATTCTTATTCAGATGCAACTGTATTTTAATTATAGTTTTTATATTAAAACGAAATGGAAGAAGAGGAAGGCCCTTTTTTTAAAAAAAATTCCAATGACCGGAGAACCACCTACGCACCGAGGTGCGCATGCTGTATCAGTACACCGCAGTTAATCCAAATGTTGCAACAATAAATCACCCGTACGTGTGATGTGCTTTCTCCTGTGCCGACTGGTGCACCGCCGCTCCACGTTTAATCCGGTCAATCCTTGGTGAACGCTGTTTCTGTCGTTGTACCATTCCATTGTGATTAGCGGCGACATGCTCTCAGACATGCGGTGAATGTTTTTTGTGCATGTTCATCGTCTACCTGCACCGAGGTTGAAAATGAAGTTCGTAATTTGAAAATAAGACGCTGCCAGCGAAAATAGCTGCGCAATATTATATAGACAAACGCGAGGTTTTTTGTTGTTATTTTTGCTTGCGTTGCTTGTTTTTGGTGGTATTGTTAGTGGGTTGTTTTTTTGGTGGTATTGTATGCTGTTGTTATTTTTGGTGGATGGTATGCATGGGGATTGTTTTGGGAGGTATTGTATGTGGTCCCAATCATTTGCGATTTAAAACAACAAAAAAATATGACTTGGGATTTCTTTTTCTTCTTTGTACATATCATAGTTTCCTATTTATATGAATACAATGGAGTCATAGACGGGACTTAAAACATTTGTATGGCTCTACTATCGAATTTAGTTTTCATCATTATTTTTAAGTTCATTTTTAACACAAAAAATCAAATTGATAACATTATGGAAACTGTGTAAAGGATTCATAAAATTGTGGGTAATGGAGTCGTAAAACTGTGTGTAATGGAGTTACAAAACTGTGTGTAATGTAGTGGCGAATATGTGTGTAATGGAGTCGTAAAACTGTGTGTAATGGAGTCGTAAAACTGTGTGTAATGGAGTCGTAAAACTGTGTGTAATGGAGTCGTAAAATTGTGTGTAATGAAGTCGTAAAATTGTGTGTAATGGAGTAGTAAAACTGTGTGTAATGAAGTCGTGAACGTTCATCTTCATCCCACTTTCATTTATTTTTCGGAAGAGAACATGGCGCTCCACTATTGAGTGTTAAGGAAAGTTGTTCAATGGTAAATGACTCCATACAATCTGAAGTGATGGAAAACATCGATCATAAAAGATTGGCTTAATACCTTGTTGAATACATTAATTGCATACCAGTCCGCTTTCTTTTTCTGTTTAATATAGTTAAATAAAGATGTCTGCTTGATAAACGTATGAATTTTATACATGCATGCATACATACATACATACATACATATATATATGTAGTGACATGACTCATTTCTCATCATCTCATGACTTACTTCTCTCCCCAGTTACCAAGTCCACACAGACACTCAATTAAATCTTCTTTATTGAGCTCTTGCGTATTTGTGCTTATGTAACCAAGTAAACCCGTTGTCGATTTAATATCTTTCAGTTTTCCTTCTTTCCTTTTAAAAACAAAAACATACAACAAACACCCTGTAGCTCTAAAGTGTCAGTCTTTGACTCCCCGGGGGTCCACTAATTGATTCCCCCCCCCCTTTTTCGCCAACCCTCTCTCTCTCCCCCCCCCCCCCCCCCCCCGGTCTGAGCCGAGAGAAAGCCTTCAGGACGCCACTGTCCTCATTATTACCTAGAGTAGATAAGCAACAAGAAACCGCTTTCTCCCGTTGTGAAAACCAACCCTTGGAATCAGAGCGTCACTGCTGGCCTGGGCTGACAGCAAATCATCTCGGAGTGGGTCCACGAGATCACCGCGGCTCCGAAATGTTTTATGAAGGGTCTAGAGACATTTCCAGTTTAAATCCTACATTGACAGCAAAACAAAATATATATATATATATATATAAAACTGTAAAAATATTTTTTTAAAACAGTGCAGTATGAACAACTATTTAAAATCTTTTGGTTGTTGTAAAAATCCAGTTTAACGACTAGTGACTTACCCCCCCCCCCCCCACACCCCCCACCCGGGCCACCAGTCTAGCGACTTACACCCCATAAAGACTTTCACCCCTCTAGCGACTTACCCCCTCCCAGCTACTTACACCACCCTAGCGACTTACATCACCCCAACGACTTACAACCCCCCTACTTCAACACATCATCCCCCTTTAATACCATCCTACCGATAGACTTAAACTTGATGTGGTTTTTGGATACTCGGAGCTCACCACTACATTTCACTACATTTCTACTTACTTTGCACGTCTACCAACTCTACTCAAATTCTATTTCCATACTACATCAGAAGACACGGATGGTGGTTGATGCGCGTGGTGGTTACAATGCATCACAGTGTTACATGAATTGCAATGATTATGATTGGCGTGCCTTGTGGAACAGGAATAGACAGACGAATGAGGAATTTATCTTTAGTTTAAAATTGTAAAAAATCCTGAAGAAAAAAATGCCTGTGCCCTTCCTTGTAACACGCGTACCTTGTGATTCCTTTGTGTATTGTCCTCCATCTAGTGACAATATATCTATATATATATTCGACATGTGCTTCGTTTTATCAAGCAAGCCTTACAGCAGTGGTTCTCAACCTTTCTAATGCCATAACCTTTAATACAGTTCCTCGTGTTGTGGCGACCCCCAACCTCAAAATTATTTTCATTGATGCTCCATAACTGTAGAGTGTATGCTTTTACATATGTCTTAGGCGACCCCTGTGAAAGGGGTCAACGTATGTGTGGCAGCCCTGTTCAAAACACAACTGGCGTTCGCCAGACTTTCGAAAAAGTGTAATTCGAGAAAATAATTGAAATATTCCTATATAAAATGTTGCCTGTATAATGGACAACTGAACTTGGGACCATTGAACAGTTAATGTCAAACTTGTAAGCTGGCTTTTTAATAACACTAACAGTACGGTTAAATTGTCTGGTTAAGTGTTTCCATTTCTAGGGTGGACATTCCTTTTACGGTGACATCGCAGGTACTAATAGTCGACTATATGTTTACATTTTTACAATTATATATATTCGGTAGCCGCCCTTGTCTTATAAATGTACAGTTAAAAAGACGCCCCTGGGTGCGTAGGGCTCTGATGCAGTCTGGCGGTGTGCTTGACTGTCCAGCTTCTCTGCACGGGTTGAACGGTGTGATCTGAGTGAGGATGTAGTGTATGAAGTTGGGTTAAGACGTGGTAGTTAATGGGTTGGGTGGTGTGATCTGAGTGAGGATGTAGTGTATGAAGTTGGGTTAAGACGTGGTAGTTAATGGGTTCAACGGTGTGATCTGAGTGAGGATGTAGTGTATGAAGTTGGGTTAAGACGTGGTAGTTAATGGGTTCAATGGTGTGATCTGAGTGAGGATGTAGTGTATGAAGTTGGGTTAAGACGTGGTAGTTAATGGGTTCAATGGTGTGATCTGAGTGAGGATGTAGTGTATGAAGTTGGGTTAAGACGTGGTAGTTAATGGGTTCAACGGTGTGATCTGAGTGAGGATGTAGTGTATGAAGTTGGGTTAAGTCGTGGTAGTTAATGGGTTCAACGGTGTGATCTGAGTGAGGATGTAGTGTATGAAGTTGGGTTAAGACGTGGTAGTTAATGGGTTCAACGGTGTGATCTGAGTGAGGATGTAGTGTATGAAGTTGGGTTAAGTCGTGGTAGTTAATGGGTCCAACGGTGTGATCTGAGTGAGGATGTAGTGTATGAAGTTGGGTTAAGTCGTGGTAGTTAATGGGTTGGGTGGTGGTGTTTCACTTTTTATTAAAAGTTGTCTTATAAGCGCGGTATCCCAGCCTAGGGCTGTGCTCACCGCGCTGTATATAAAAATATAAAAAAGAGACATAATCGTGACAATAAAATAAAATACATTTATGTAATAAAGAACAGATGTATATATACACAACAAAAACTAATGCATATTCACCCCATCCACCCCAGACTTTTTACATGTCAAGCAATGGACGGCGGCCAGCATCATCGTTTATCGGTCAGATGTGGGGAAGCAGACGGGGTAGTAGAGTTTAAAGAGATGTGTTTTGAGTGCAGTTTTGAAGGCCTGTGTGGTTGGTATATTGCGGATGTGTAGTGGCAGAGAATTCCATTGTTTGGGGGCGCAGAAAGAGAAAGATCGTTCACCATATGTTTTAGTACGTGTCTTAGCAACGGACAGAATACGCGTGTCTGCGGAGGAACGAAGCTGTCGAAGGGGTGAATAGACAGAAAGAAGTTCGGTTAGATAGGAATGGCAGGAATCTGAGAAAAAGTTGTGACAGAGAACAGACAGCTTGTAATCAATGCGTGTCTGTGTAGGGAGCCAATGAAGTGACTGGAGTAGTGGAGTGACGTGATCATGTTTTTTTTTTTTTTTTATGTTTGCCTTTAGAACTAGCCTAGGAGCTGAATTTTGAACCTTTTGTAGTTTTTCTATGGAGTGTTTTGGTGAACCTGACAGAAGAGAGTTGCAATGGTCAAGACGAGAGAGAACAAGTTTGTAACTGCTAGGGATCTGTGAAAGAAAGAGGTGGGGGGTTTTGGTGTGTTACTAACACACAACAATCCCCCCACAAACATTTAAATAAGCAATGATTCATTTGGCTAATGGGGAGAGATATCACCATGACGTCATTTGTGTGTTTTGTCCCTGGTTCCGATAGGGTCAAAACCAAGGTTAGGGATACGTTTAGGGTTCAGGTTAGGTTTAGGGATAGATTTAGCGTTCAGGTTAGGTTTAGGGATAAATTTAGGACATACGTTCTCGGGTGGCGGCAAAATGGTAAAAAAACGCGGTTATATCTCTTCACATTTACCATTAATTTTATTTTTTTTGTAAAAAATTATATATACCCCACGTTTACGTTTGTGTGAATTTTACGCCTCCTGCATTGTTTTTCTGGAAACTAACACTGTTAGAAACATTGACACAGGCGTAAAAGTTAAGGTATATATTATTTTCTTTAAAAAAATCGAACCAATCATTGCTTATGTACACGTTTGTATCAGAGATCAATCATTGCTTATGTGCATGTTTGTATCAGAGATTTGTAGCCGGCTCCACTCCTGCTCCGCTCTGATGAATTTTTGTTAGCCCTGTTCTGAGCTCCGGCAAAATAAAAATAAAAAGAGGGGGTGGGGAGAAGGGGGGGGGTTCTGAAAGTTTAAAGAATTGTGTTTATTATTGTCACTAACTCATTTTTTTCTGGGCAATAGAAATGCATGTACCAGCTACGTGGCTATGGAAGATTGCTGTTAGATAACTGGCAGAAGAGTGGGGTAGCATAACAGGTCGAAACATATTAGCCGGTAGAAGATAAAAGCCCGGAGTCTGATGGCAGGTGGCAACGTACCTCAAAGGTTTCAAATGGATTAAATATTTTCTTTTCTTTATTTTTTTTTTTGTATGCTCAAGTTCAAATTCTATGGTTTTATTTTAAATTATTTTGTTAGTGAATTTTGTAGACGGGGCATTAATAATTTTTTTCCCAGCTGCGGGCAAAAAAAAAGACCTTGCTTCAGAGCTTTGGTCGTGAGCTCCTCTCCAAAAGACTGGTTTGTAAGTATGTTTTAAATATGTAAGCGCAATTTTCATTCCAAAATGTAAACACAGCAGCGGGCATACAGAGCTCTGAACCTGGCAGCAGAGGTAACAAAATGAAATTTCGGATGCTAGTCCCAATGTTACAACAACGAAACAATACTTTAAAAAATGCATATAAAAACAGGTCCAACTCGTGTGAAGAGCAACAATTTAGTCGTGCAATTAAAACGGCCCAGGTGAGCACCACATTCCAGTGGTTGCCTTGTCAGTGGGTCAACCTAGGAATAACGGGTACTTTGACACCTCTTATCAGACTCCAGGTGTTTTTTACCTGGCCCACGAAACTCTGGTTGTTATACAACGTCTTTGACGGCGATATCAGAGGAAACCGTCTCCACCGGTATGACTTCCTTGAAATTAGCCAGAAAAAAAAAAAGGGGGGGGGGGTTCCGATTCTTCATATAAGTTCTCAACCTTTCCAATGCCGCGACCCTTTAATACAGTTCATCATGTTGTGGCGACCCCCAACAACAAAATTATATTCGTTGATACTTTATAACAGTAGAGTATATGTGTTTTCAGATGGTCTTAGGCGACCCCTGTGAAAGAGTCATGCGACCCCCAAAGGGGGTAGAATGCTTGACCAATGATGAATAAAATTGTTTAATTGTATGGACAACAGTAGTTGTCACCCAGTCGGTCGAACTTGAATCATTTCAGGTTGGTTTTTTTCCTCGTTTCTTGGGACCTTCAACCCAACTGAGTGTGAAACATACCACCGGTTCTTTGAACATATAATGAGGGTTCTGCCCATTGTTGACGAAGAAGCCTTCACGGAGATAGATTAGAGATTAGAGCAGTTAGCACAAAGTTGAAACTCACAAAGACTTGAAAAGAAAGAGACGAAAAAAAAAATGTCTCGGGATGTGTTTTACTTTCCCTCCCACCTCGCATAGCCATTCGTGCATTGGTGTCGTGTAACATTGAACATTGCCATGACTGAATATAACACATTCGTGCATTGGTGTCGTGTAACATTGAACATTGCCATGACTGAATATAATACCCGGTACACTGTGGGTCGGTGCTTTGTTTTTTTCCATGCGTCATTTTGAAGCAAAAAAGTGGGGGCTCCCGTGAATTGAAGACTTACAAAACAAGTGGAGTTCCTCTTAGGCGAAGACTCTGGAGTCGTTTTACAATTTCTAAACAAGAATGTGTTGCATTAAAAATACGATGGCGTTCGTTGATGAAGACACTGCCTGGTGTCGCAGCTACAGGTCCTTAAAATTCCTCAAAGTCACGTTTGAGATCACGTCTTCATTACGACTTGTTGAATGAAGTTAATGAGACACAAACAATATACGCGAAGCTTTAATTATGATCAGACGAAATACACGTTTGTGCGTTTCGGCAAATGCCTTCATCGATACATTAAAAAAATACGAGAAAACATAAATATAATTATTAATTAAATTTACAAAATATATGTCCATCCTACCTTTACTCAAAAAAAAAAAAAAGAAAGAAAGAATAAGAATGTGCACACGGGTTCCTAACGAAAGCAAAGTTAGGAAAAAAATGTAATGAGAAGCTTGTTAAGCTCAGGAAAATGGACGTGGCCAATAGATGTTAAGTAAAAGAAGAAAGGAAAAAACATATAACAAAAAGCGTCTGTTCTGCTGTAGTCCCTTTTATGTTATGTGGAGCTAATTTCATTAGTCTGAGGTACCACAAATAAGCAAACCCCTTGAAATCGCAGCGTAACAAGCCACAACACGCTGAGGTACCGATACAACGCCAATAGCAAAAATACTCTTGAAGTACAACATAGCTAGCAACAGTAATCATAAGTAACACATAGTTATCTGTTGTTTCATCTAGCAAAGAGCTTATATACGAAGTATCACAAAAACAGATCATTCTAAAGCGCATTTTCCTCCAGCGCTCTCACGTTCTTCACTCAGACAAGTGTGAAATGTCTCATGTTCCTAATGGAAATTTTCTAAATCCACCCTTAACGTCTTACATTAAATTTTTCATCAACGCCTGAATTCGACACTGTCAATGTAAAACTTATAAAACATTATCAACGCTCTTATTTAAATATTAATTAAACGTATTCGTCCAATCTACAAAAAAGAAATTTAAAAAAGATATTTCTTTTTGCAACCAGTAAAGTATTTTAAGCACGGTTTTGGCATTTTAAATGAGCAGTATCGATTTTGTGTTTTCATACCCCCCCCCCCCACCACACACCTACTCACCTCATCAGCAGGAGAAAATGACCACTATATTGGACGAGTTCTCCTGTTTCCGTTACTAATTTCTGTTACCTATTTCGTCTTTTGATAATTAGCATAAGCTATTTTAAATTAATACGCGTGTTTTCGTCCCCCAGGAACAGTGTTTCTCAAACTTTTTCCGGCCACCGGCCCATTAACTCGCCGCCCCCCCCTCCTTTCCCCCCGATCTAACCCAATTATAAGCATTTTAATAATAAATTGTTCACGACCTCTGTGGAAGATAATTACGCTACGGGCCATGTTCAAATGTATGGGTTGTTTTTTTTTTTTTTCTTTGCTTTGAACAAAGCGGGTACAACTCACTGAACAAATCACTTTCCACTAGATGAAATGCTGAGAATGCAACAATGATCGTTCATTCCAATGTGGACAAGATAATCAAACATTTAGTAACAATCCTTAAACTTTGGAATACATTTTTGTGCTCAATAAAAACCTACTGTAGAATCTGGTTTATTCAACCCCCCAAAAAAAGAAGGCGTTTAACCCAATATCTGACTTTAATCAAAGGACAATTCTGGAATCGCCGTCTACCAGCTAATCGTTTTGAAAATTGCCTTTATCTTTCTAACTCTGGCGGCCTATAAATCAGTGTAACTCTTGCCCGCCCTATCTTGAGTTTGAATAGAGTTATATTGTTATTACACATTAAGGAACACGGTTTTATCTTCATAACTCAGGTCGCATTCCAATGCACCTGCAATTTTATGATAACCATTGTCGTGTTTCGTGTCTTTTGTTGAGTAAGCGACATGAGAAGCAATTGATGGGGGAAAAGATCTACAACTGGGAATACAAGCATGGAAAGAAAGGCATTAGTTAGGTCTGAGTGGAAGGAAGTTGTGAGGCAGATCAAAGCCCTGCATGGGCTGTAGCGCCACCGGGATGGATCGATGAACCGTAACGAAGGGCACTGAAATGTTTAGCTACCAGATGGTTGCAATTAATGAAACAAATAGTAGCTAATAAAAAGTAAGACATTGATTTGTATCCCTCGCGTACGGGCAACCGCAAACGGTTACAGTCAGTCATTGCTGGTGCTCCATCCAGTCTTTCGTGGTGCTCCATCCAGTCATTGGTGGTGCTCCATTCAGTCTTTGGTGGTGCTCCATCCAGTCATTGGTGGTGCTCCATCCAGTCTTTCGTGGTGCTCCATCCACTCATTGGTGGTGCTCCATCCAGTCTTTGGTGGTGCACCATCCAGTCAATTGGTGGTGCTCCATCCATTCATTGGTGGAGCTCCATCCAGTCTTTGGTGTTGCTCCATCCATTCATTGGTGGTGCTCCATCCATTCATTGGTGGTGCTCCATCAATTGTAATACTTTTTAGTGGCATATTACCCCACTGGACAGACCTGACCTTAGGTACGAATTAGCCGAAGGCTTGATCAAAGAAATGCATATGTTGCACACACAAAATACGCTAGCGATAATTGCCGATAAGCAAAGATACATTGTCTTGAAAGTGAATTCATCCATTAGAAATCTCCGCTTATTTCGCTATGCTATATAACTAACCACGATTTCTTCTCAGTCTTGTGTCCGCGAAGGTAGAGGCTCACTGGCAGCCGGTAGGATGAATACTCCACTGATTGTTCGGAACTATTCTGATTTATCAATCAATAATACAATGTTACCGGTACATCTTAGGATAGACTCAAGTTACCGGGTTTAATGTGTCCCGGGTCCGAAAGGTGGCGCTGCGTGTCCGTGTACATTTTGAGTAATTCTATTCGGATATCATTTGTAGTAGTTTATTTTAGTTAAAATGAAAAATTAAGTTTACAAACAAACAGTACAGTCAATTATCTTTCATTTGATACCTCATTCGGTCTAACAAACCCAACAAAAATATTTTAAATCGTTTTTTAATCCCAACCTCTGAATTCTCGTACCCGTGTACCAATAGGTGCAGCCATAGTAATATTAGAAATGTACAAACATTCATCCGCACACACCATGACAATCGCCCAAGTCTCTTGTAGTTCTTGTCCCTCCTGTCCCTGGTACGTCTACCATTGCTGCGACTACTCGTCTCTGGTTTAAACAAAGACATGACTGCCAATCTTTGGCCCTTGTTGTAGGACAGGCGGTGATGTGGCTACTTAGGTCTGGTTTAAACAAAGACATGACTGCCAATCCTTGGCCCTTGTTGTAAGACAGGCGGGGATGTGGCTACTTAGGTCTGGTTTAAACAAAGACATGACTGCCAATCCTTGGCCC
Source organism: Omphiscola glabra (assembly GCA_964017045.1). Classification (NCBI taxonomy): domain Eukaryota; kingdom Metazoa; phylum Mollusca; class Gastropoda; family Lymnaeidae; genus Omphiscola; species Omphiscola glabra. The sequence goes on from OZ024802.1 coordinate 16,309,415, forward strand.
TTGTTGTAAGACAGGCGGTGATGTGGCTACTTAGGTCTGGTTTCTTGTTTTATGCTTAGTTCTTGGATTTATTTAGCGTTTAAAAAAAAAAAGAAAGAAAGAAAGAAACAACAAAATCTCTCGTGAACATCTGATCTGTTTATGTCGCCATTCGGACCACTACGGAGTCGAAAATCAACCACATTTTAACAAACACTTTCACTCGCGAGTGACATCAGTTCTTATGCCCTGCCTCCCCACACAAAAACTCATATATGATATATGTAACTTAACGTTTATATAAAAACATATAGACATCATCAGAATCGTGACGTACTAGAACTGAATTTGCTACTCTGCTTAGACTTAGACCAACCTCTCTGACCTCGGCGCACCCCCTGACCTCGGCGCATCCCCCTGACCACAGCGCACCCCCACTCCCCACACACAAATACAGTTTCATACTGAACACCATCGGTTGATACGTTTTGTTTTGAATACAAGACAGATTTGCTTGTTATCGAAAGAATTGAGAAATGTAGGAACAATGTATGCGTCTGTAAAACACATGTATGTCTCCCCGGGATGGGAGGGGGGTGGGACATTAGAGAAGTAAAATATATCCATCCCAGACCAAGAAAGTCCGGCCCGGTTGCTGTGTGAAAGCAGCACCCCGGCCGGCCAGGCGTTCCTTCTCTGGTGCCGCCTCACTCGCATAGTCAATCGAGTGGAGGGGTGGGTGAGGCTGTCTAAGGGGCGGAAAGCCCCCCAGCGTGCCGCTTCGCGGCCTGACTGCACTAGAAGACCACTGGCGGAGTTGTTGAATGCTATTTGGGAGTGGCGGGGTACGCTGGGGAAGACTTCATAAGTTTGGGCTCGATAGTTTGCTGAGTTTCTTAAGTAGATTAGATTAGGAACAATGTATAAGTTTTTACCTTTAAGTGGCGCCCCGCCCCCTCCATTTGACACTGGTACCACCAGGTGCGTCACTTATTTGAATGGAAGTAATGATAGCTGGCTGTTACAGTCCACTCTTGCACTCGAGAGAGAAAGGGGGGATGGGACTCAAGAAACGGGATAAGTCTAAAGTGTCTTTCTCAACGATCAGGGGCGGAGTTTTAGAGGAGAGGGGGGGGTAGGGGAATGTCTTGGCTTGTTATTCCAATGGGGCGGGGGTATGTCTTGGTTTGTTGTTGCCATGGGGAGCGGGGGGGGGGATGTCTTGGTTTGTTATTGTCATGGGGAGCGGGGGCGGCAAATGTCTTGGCTTGTTATTGCCATGGGGGCGGGGGAATATCCTAGTTTTTTATTGCCATGGGGGGATGTCTATGTTTGTTATTGCCATTAGCCTACCAATAGGGAAGCGATGCAGTTTTTATTACCTGATATAAAAAGACGTTTTTTGAAAGACGGGGAATTTCGAACGGGCCCGCGACATGTAAATGCAGGTGTGCCACACGTCAGACGTCAGGAACAATGCAGTGCCATTCTGTCGGCTGAATGGTCTGGCATTCACTTTAACTTTAACACCCGTAATGAGGAGGAATGTCGTCGTCTCGGGCGCTGTTATATTAGATTCCAAGTCAGAAAAAGTCTCTAGTTGATCTGCTGTAATACATGGCACTCTAAAAGTTGGACGCGTGTAGTTAAAGGCGGGGGTTCGCAGCCACTGGGGGCGGGGACGCCACTTTTTTTGCTGGGGTTTTAAAGACGTATTGACATGCGGACATAAGGGTCTGTTCTTACTAAGTAGGATTCAATCTCTCGTAAGGTTGAGCCTAGACTCGTGTAACCTTTAGGCTAGCGTAGCACAGGCGAGCCTCATCAAGCTGGGGTCACCATACAGTTATACTATTAACGCAGGCTTATGGTTTTGACCTGTCGAAGCCCACCTTTCCATACTCTCTTTCTTATGGTTCTTACATTAACGCGGCGATCTGTGTATTCGTTTGTCTGGAGATGAGTTCGCTATATTTATTATACACTGAATGCGTCGAATGTGTGTCTAACAGAAGAATAACTGGAAGTAATAACAAATATTAAGTACGGTAAATTGCAATTAAGATAGAGCTACGACCAGGAGGTAATGTAGAGTATGTGAGGGATAATTGGGAGTGGGTACGGGTTAAGGTGATTAGGGATAAGAGGCTGGGTGGGTATAAGTAGTATTACGGAGGTCCGGTGTTTAGTGTGGCTAGTATGAAATATAACAGTGGGAAAGAAAATATGGATTAACGAAGGGGGGTGAGTAGTCCGGGAACTGTGGCTAACTTAATCATGTAAGCCATCGTACGCCACTGTGGCTAACTTAATCATGTAAGCCACCGTACGCTACTGTGGCTAACTTAATCCTGGCAGTGCCTAAGGAAAGTGACCCCTCGAAACGAGGCCTGAAAGTGGTGCCCCTGAATATATAGAAAAATAAGATTTCGGGACGGACCACAAGAAGATTTCGGCGCCCCTTGGCTTTGTGGAGTGCATGGGATTTTATCGTCTAATTCACTATCAAGATCCTATCTAAAGATGACTTTGGCGCCCGGGCGATTGCTCCTATCGCCCACCATTTCTTTCGCAGGGCACTGGCTATACTTATACAACGCTACACGGTGTGTTATTGTTAGACCTGTGTTTACATTTCTTATTGTTCATTATGTGTGGTCTAGTTAAGCAGCGTGTTGCCTAATTGGTGTTATTGGTTAACTTAACTAGATTACAGAAATATCGATACCGAAAATAAGCAAATGAAATTGAGAGCCTCGATTATCATTCATTATAACACTTACCGTTCAAAACTATATGTATTATTGAGCTCATTCACCCCTGGTTTTGGAGGAATTTTTCTTTAAGTTCATAAATAAAAAGAATAAACGCCTGTTTTTATATTTATTTCCACAACACAGTATTCTACACAATAAATTATTATTATATAATATCACCTCCTCTCAAAGTGTTTATGTATCTGCTTCCTTATGCTTTTCAGGATCCGCCTCTGCCTGATACACTGCTCTTTCTGCTTTTTTCAGGATCCACCTCTGCCTGATACACTGTTCTTTATGCTTTTTCAGGATCCACCTCTGCCTGATACACTGTTCTTTATGCTTTCTGTTGTTTTGTTACTTCTTCCCCTGAAATGCCCAGGTTCTCCCATAAATCTCATTAATTATTGCCTTTACTTCTACATTTCTTTCTGAAAGCTCAGTTTTGAAAAATCCCAACGCCCACTCTTCGCCTCGGATAGGAAGTCGCCCGTGCTGTTTATTGGGAAATTGTTTTATAGAAATGATCGTCTATACAGACGACGTTTGCGATATATCGAAACACATCCCTACTTTTTTTTAGATCTATGTCTATCCGTTTGGGAGCCGCGACAGTAGGTTTGGGGGTGGCTGGGGTTTTCGAGGGCTTACCGAAGTCAGGACCCCCCCCCCTTCTCTCAATGTGTCACATTTTTGTTGAAATATCTGTACAAAAATCTGATATCTTTTAATAGCATATTAGCTGCGGAAATAATTAATATAACGAAATATTTTATGTCGAATCCGTCAAACGACGTCATGCAAATTGCTTAATCCCTGCGTCTCATCACTGATTCCCCGGTTTCCTCTCTGCTCACACTCTTCTATCTAATTCCCCAAATCCCAGCTCTGATTCCCTCACAGTTATGATTCCCCGACTCTCGGTTCTGAATCCCTGACTTTCGGTTCTGAATCCCTGACTTTCGGTTCTGAATCCCCGACTATTGGTTCTGAATCGCTTACTGTCGGTTCTGAATCCCTGACTTTCGGTTCTGAATCCCTGACTTTCTTATCTGAATCCCTGAATTTCGGTTATGAATCCCTGACTTTCGGCTCTGATTTCCCGACTCTCGGTTCTGAATCCCTGACTCTCGGTTCTGAATCCCTAACTCTCCGTCATGTCTTTTATGGCGCCGGCTCCGTGTATCTATCTCAGTAACCGCCATCCCGCCGAAAGAAAGGCAATTGTCATTAAGGGAGTCGTCTTTGGCTGGCTCCTGTCTCGGTGTCCTCAAGGGAGGAAGAAAGGGGAAAAAAAGGTTATGCGGCAAACAGTCGTCAAGTTTCAATTAAATTAACCAGAGATGAGAGCGCCAATGTTTACTGGTGGTCTGTCTTTAAGTCCCCTTCCCAGCAGCCCTCGAGGAAATCAATACCGGCTCACCCGCGACTTCTGCGCCTTTGATATTATCTGCCTTAGATTCTTTTAGGTGTGGGTGTAGTCATACATCAGGAGGTCCTTAAATGTAGAGCCGTCGCCTGACTTGTGGGTGGCCCGCTGCCACTTCTCAGTCGTGTGCCCCCCCCCCCCCTTTCCCTTCATTCAAAGTTAAAAGCTAAATTTTATTTTTTTTCCATTTCCCAACTTTGAGCCCCTTGAATGTCCGCGGTCCCCTGCATGGCCCACGCTGATGTTGTTTGTTTCGTTTGTTGTTGTCTGTTTCGTTTGTTGTTGTTTGTTTCGTTTGTTGTTGTTTGTTTTGTGTGTTGTTGTTTCTTTCGTTTGTTGTTGTTTCTTTCGTTTGTTGTTGTTTTTTTCGTTTGTTGTTGTTTGTTATATGGTGCAAACCAACTGATCGTTTTCATCAGTCTTTATATATAAAATATAGGCTACACACCGCTTTTTCATTTGGCCGTTCGTGTGATTATTCAGTTAATAATAACATTGCTACTACGAATGGTAACAATAATTACACAAAGTAATCACAAAGCTATCTTTGATACATTCAAGTACATTTCTACATTAAATAATTCAAATGATGATATGATGATGATTGTAAAACCTCAATTCTTACTTGATAATAGATAATCTTACTTTAACTGTGAACGTTGTTTTTGTTTTTGTTTTTTTGTTGTTGTTTTTTTAACGATCAAAAAGATCTGATTTCGACAGGTGTAAATGTAGACTAGTTGTATTTAGTTGACCGCTTTTATTGAGGTTTAATCAATCAGATGGAATTTTAAAGTTGAGAATTGATCATCATTGATTGAATTCCAACAAGTTATGAATTTGTAGATCATTGGAATTTTTAAAGAAGCTCCCGATTCGCAAAATGTGCAAGAGTCCTTTTCTGGTGGGTTGAATGAAATAGGGCACGGGGGTCTAAACTGGGTTGAAATTTGCCGATACACTGTTCGTATCTCTGATACCGCGTTCAAAAAACAAGATAAGCCAGGTGCTGGGTAACTAAGTCTTGTGAAGTTCGTGTTAAACGCTTCCCGCCAGTGACCCGACGTGTCAATAAATTCTCACCACAGACCTGATTATCAGGAGATTACACTGTGGAAAAGGGCTTTGTTTGTGTTTGTACAGCCCCACGGAGCGGACGATGCCATCTTTTCAGCATGAACATCTATACCACAAAATGTACTTTAATTAAGTCGATCAGGTAGAATTATTAATAGGGGCTAAATGATTTTTTTTTAAGAAAAAAAAATAGAGAATTTTAATTTTAATAGACCCCAACAAATATCATCCTTGGCGCCCCCAGATGAAACAGTTATCGACTCCACCACACATCAGGCTTAGCCTTCGACTGAAGTCTGGTGCATGAATATCACATCATTAATAGATTAACGTTTTAATTTCGCTATTAATCAAACAACCCTTAGAAACAAAGTTTTTCATAGAAATCCTTTATTTGCAGTTTTATTTTATTTCATATTGGTATTCTAATGACCCACCCGCTTTTACACAGCAGATTTATTTCACTTAATATTTCAGAGAAACAAAAAAGAAAAGAATACGCCCCAAATGCACTTGCAAAATTATTTTTCAAGAATCTCATTTAGCGCAGTTATCGGTTATTTTGTTTCGCGAAATAAGTGACATGAAATAAGTTTTCCGATTGACTTCGGCGACCCTTGTGAAAGGGTAATTCGAACCCCAAGGGGGTCGCGACCCACATGTTGAGAATCGCTGGTATAGAGCGTGGAGGGGGATAAACTATGAGGCTCAAACTAAGTTGTTTTCTTATTCGCAATATGCATCGCAAATTCCACGCGCGGTCCTCGGGAGAAAGCTTGGACCAACTAATCCAATAGTCTTTGAAGCCGTTGTTAGGTCATGGCCGCTCGTCATGTTACACCTGTCCACTGGGAGGATGAAATGCGGGAAATGTAATCAGTGAGATGTCTCTATGTTTAGCGTTGAGTGGCGCATTCGTCGCATTCACGTTCACACTTAGCACCTGCAGGGGAAGATGAAGTTTTGGTGTACGTTTAAATAAAACAATAGGTGGGGCGGCGCTGCTTGTATATTTCACGACTACGAGCGAGTAACTCGGTTTCCGGAACATGTGTGGATCTTAACTGATCTTATAAAAGAACTAAAAACGCATTTGGGGGCAGCTTCATGTAGGATTCAGTCCCAGAAACCAAATGTGTCCCAGAATCCACACGTGTTCCAGAATCCACATGTGTCCCTTTTTATTATATTAAATAAACTGTAGCTATCAATGTCTTGCCCTTAAATCGGACATTCCTTTAATTGATTGCAGGGCGTCTAAAATATGATGTTAAACTTATTTAATACTTGCAGCTTGGTTTGTTCTTTTATCACTATCAGAGTCAAGCTATCAACAGTGATGAGGTGGTCGAGCTGCTGAGAATATGACACGTTGACCTCATCTCTAAGAATGTAAACCTTTTGGGGTGACTATGCAAGGTATGTTCACTTTTTTTTTCTTTAACAAAAAGTTAGTTTGTATGTCTCTATTGTTATACCCCGATTACGACAATTTGAGACTACGTATTTTTGTATAAACTCAAATCTTTTCCTCCTCCCCACCCCTTTTTTTTATATTTTATTTAAAGAATGTTTGTGGGTAGGTGAAGACCATCACTTATTGTTTATAGAAACGATTCCGTTAATAAAAATATTGCGGTGAAGTTTGTTTCATTTAGTCACCAATGCTGTGTCGTGACAGAGATCCGGTATCTTATTTGTTCAAGTTTACGGACACTACAAACTTCGCATTCTTTTGCCGACTTTGTATGGATGCCAAAACCACATTAAAAATGTTTAAAAAAAAAAAAACATAAAAAGAATATTCTGTCCGCCTCTCTGTGGCCTTCTATCTTTGACCTGTTTGGAATTATAACAAGGAAGTGAGGAAAAGTGTGTGTGTGGGGGGGGGGGGGGGGGGTCGTCGTCTTCACTATGCAGCCTTCTGTAATCAAAGTGTGATTCCGCTGTGTACCGCGGCTCGTCGTTACTGAAATTGATGGCTTATTGAACGGCGTCCGCCACGCTCGGGGACAAGTGTTGATGCCACTAAAAGACTAGCAGGAAGCAGTACGGCCGGCGAGAGAAGAGTGGTGGGATGGAAGAGGGCCTTACCCGGAGTTAGCGGAGCGGAGTTGTTGGGTTGCTCGGTGGTCTGAGGCGGACGGGAGGGACGGGAAATGGGGCTGATGGTGTTTGACGTGGTTATGCGAGATCGTGGCTCCTCAAAGTGTGATCGTGAAGGTGTTCAACTTTTACAAATTAAAATAATAAACGAGTAATTTTTTTTTTGTTGAAAACAATTATTGTTTTAAATTTAACTACGCGTGTAGTGTTTCACTACTATTTTACATCTAAGAACGTACACGATCTTGGGGGTCAAACAAAAAGTTGTCAAGTGTAGAAGTTCAATACAACATCATTATTGTAATATAAGGGAAACTGTGTGGTATTATTTTATTTTTTTAAATATATGTACAAAACGAAAATACACTTTTAAAAAATTACTGACGCTCATAGCGCTGTGGCATATTTACATCAAATGCTTAGTATATAGCAGTTGCTCTCAACCTTCCTAATGTCACGACCCTTTAATTCAGTTCCTCGTATTGTGGTCAGCCCTAGCCATAAAATTATTATCGTTGCTATTTTCATATGTTTTTTTTCCGATGGTCGTTCGACCACCAGGGGGGTCGCGACCCAGAGGTTGAGAACCGGTGGTAAATAGTATCCATTTGAGAAAACGAAGAAAATGGGGTATAGGGAGCCTCGGTCGCTTACATCTGTAGCAAAACAAATTCAAACTGATATTTGTGTATTTGCTCTCAGTGTGAACTTGGAGACTCCGAACATCTCCGATGCCGCTAAGTTTATTTGAGTCGACGCCGAGTCGAGCATGGAAAGAAAGTTATTTACCAATAATTGGTCAAAAGTGAAACTACAAAATGATAATGGATTGAAGCGCCCACTTAAACAAGGGATGCGTTATAGCCGCTGACTGTGAGCAGCCTCTCTGTTTAAACAAAGTTCCATATTGTTGGTCTGTACCAGACATAAAGCAGTTGAATATGGTACACACAAACCTGACAATTGAGATGTAACAAAGATATAACACACAAACCTGACAATTGAGATGTAACAAAGATATGACCCACATACCTGACCATTGAGATGTAACAATAATATGACACACAAACATGACCATAGAGATGTAACAAAGACATGACACACAAACCTGACCATTGACATGTAACAAAGACATGACACACAAATCTGACCATTGACATGTAACAAAGACATGACACACAAACATGACCATAGAGATGTAACAAAAACATGACACACAAAGCTGACCATTGACATGTAACAAAGACATGACACACAAACCTGACCATTGACATGTAACAAAGACATGACACACAAACATGACCATAGAGATGTAACAAAGACATGACACACAAACCTGACCATTGACATGTAACAAAGACATGACACACAAACATGACCATAGAGATGTAACAAAAACATGACACACAAAGCTGACCATTGAGGTGTAACAAAGACATGACACACAAACCTGACCATTGAAATGTAACAAAGACATGACACACAAACCTGACCATCGAGATGTAACAAAGACATGACACACAAATCTGACCATAGAGATGTAACAAAGACATGACACACAAACCTGACCGTAGAGATGTAACAAAGACATGACACACACATCTGACCATAGAGATGTAACAAAGACAAAGACATGACACACATATCTGACCATTGAGATGTAACAAAGACAAAGACATGACACACATATCTGACCATTGAGATTTAACAAAGACATGACACACATATCTGACCATTGAGATGTAACAAAGACAAAGACGTGACACACAAACCTGACCATTGAGATGTAACATAGACATGGCACACAAACCTTATCATTGAGATGTAACAAAGACATGACACACTTATCTGACCACTGAGATGTAACAAAGACATGACACACATATCTGACCACTGAGATGTAACAAAGACATAACACACATATCTGACCATTGTGATGTAACAAAGACATGACACACAAACCTGACCATTGACATGTAACAAAGACATGACACACAAACCTGACCATTAAGATGTAACAAAGACATGACACACAAACATGACCATAGAGATGTAACAGAGACATGACACACAAACCTGACCGTAGAGATGTAACAAAGACATGACACACATACCTTACCATTGAGATGTAACAAAGACATGACACACAAACTTGACCGTAGAGATGTAACAAAGACATGACACACACATCTGACCATTGAGATGTAACAAAGACAATGACATGACACACAAACCTAACCATTAAGATATCCTGACCATAGCGATGTAACAGAGACACATTACAATTAAGATATCCTGACAATTGAGATGTAACAGAGACACATTACAATTAAGATATCCTGACAATTGAGATGTAACAGAGACACATTACAATTAAGATATCCTTACCATTGAGATGTAACAGAGACACATTACAAATAAGATATCCTGACCATTGAGATGTAACAAAGACAAATTACAATTAAGATATCCTGACCATTGAGATGTAACAGAGACACATTACAATTAAGATATCCTGACCATTGAAATGTAACAGAGACACATTACAATTAAGATATCCTGACCATTGAAATGGAACAGAGACACATTACAATTAAGATATCCTGACCATTGAGATGTAACAGAGACACATTACAATTAAGATATCCTTACCATTGAGATGTAACAGAGACACATTACAAATAAGATATCCTGACCATTGAGATGTAACAAAGACAAATTACAATTAAGATATCCTGACCATTGAGATGTAACAGAGACACATTACAATTAAGATATCCTGACCATTGAAATGTAACAGAGACACATTACAATTAAGATATCCTGACCATTGAAATGTAACAGAGACACATTACAATTAAGATATCCTGACCATTGATATGTAACAGAGACAAATTACAATTAAGATATCCTGACCATTGAGATGTAACAGAGACAAATTACAATGAAGATATCCTGACCATTGAGATGTAACAGAGACAAATTACAATTAAGATATTCTGACCATTGAGATGTAACAGACAAATTACAATTAAGATATCCTGACCATTGAGATGTAACAGAGACAAATTACAATTAAGATATCCTGACCATTGAGATGTAACAGACAAATTACAATTAAGATATCCTGACCATTGAGATGTAACAAAGAAAAATTACAATTAAGATATCCTGACCATTGAGATGTAACAGAGACAAATTACAATTAAGATATCCTGACTATTGAGATGTAACAGAGACAAATTACAATTATGATATCCTGACCATTGAGATGTAACAGAGACACATTACAATTAAGATATCCTGACCGTAGAGATGTAACAGAGACACATTACAATTAAGATATCCTGACCATTGAGATGTAACAGAGACACATTAAAATTAAGATATCCTGACCATAGAGATGTAACAAAGACATGACACACAAACCTGACCATTGAGATGTAACAAAGACAGGACACACATACCTGACCATTGAGATGGAACAGAGACATGACACACATACCTGACCATTGAGATGTAACAGAGACATGACTCACATACCTGACCATTGAGATGTAACAGAGACATGACACACATACCTGACCATTGAGATGTAACATATATACATTACAATTAAGATATCCTGACCATTGAGATGTAACAGAGATACATTACAATTAAGCTATCCTGACCATTGAGATGTAACAGAGATACATTACAATTAAGATATCCTGACCATTGAGATTTAACAGAGATACATTACAATTAAGATATCCTGACCATTGAGATGTAACAGAGATACATTACAATTAAGATATCCTGACCATTGAGATGTAACAGAGATACATTACAATTAAGATATCCTGACCATTGAAATGTAACAGAGACACATTACAATTAAGATATCCTGACCATAGAGATGTAACAAAGACATGACACACATACCTGACCATTGAGATGTAACAAAGACACATTACAATTAAGATAACCTGACCATTGAGATGTAACAGAGACATGACACACATACCTGACCATTGAGATGTAACAAAGACATGACACACAAACCTGACCGTAGAGATGTAACAGAGACACATTACAATTAAGATATCCTGACCCAAATTCCAAATCAAGCGCATAATGGTTGAATTGAGTTAACTAGTTCATTTAAGTGGGACAACATTCCAAATGCTTGAGAATCCCTGTATTATTTAGTGGGACCTTGTATTAGCCCACCAGTTGGCATATTCTAATCCTGCATTTAGTGGTCCTGCCAGCGTTCCTTCTAAGTCGTGTCCAGCGGTGTAACTTACAATGTGTTTTTTTATCTAACATGCGGGTTAACTGACCAGTTAGTGTAATGACGGGTTAACTGACCAGTTAGTGTAATGACGTGTTAACTGACCAGTTAGTGTAATGACGGGTTAACTGACCAGACTGTGGAACGACGGGTTAACTGACCAGACTGTGTAATGACGGGTTAACTGACCAGAATATCTAATGACGGGTTAACTGACCAGCATGTCTAATGAGGGGTTAACTGACCAGCATGTCTAATGACGGGTTAACTGACCAGCATGTCTAATGACGGGTTAACTGACCAGCATCTCTAATGACGGGTTAACTGCCCAGCATCTCTAATGCCGTGTTAACCGACCAACATGTCTAATGACGTGACAGTTTAACTGACCAACATGTCTAATGACGTGACAGTTTAACTGACCAACATGTCTGATGACGGGTTAACTGGCCAGCATGTCTGTTGACGTCGACTCCCCTGTAGATTGAGAATCCCCGATCCCACTAAACCATTAATTAATAGCTTCTCGAGTGCCACGCCCTTTAACGCCACGTTCCTGTGTTCTGCTGTCTCTCACTCTGCCTGTTTAAAACCCTTTGTTTATTCTGGTGCTGACAGTGGCCGGGGCCCAGAGGGGGCTTGGGTACTTCACATATATAACAAGATGTTTGTAAAACAGGCGGTGCTCCATGGTGGAGGTAAACTGTTTGTGCTTGCTGGGTACCAGCTGAAAAGACAATGGAATTAGAGGATAAGTGAGGGGAAATACATCTGGATAGGTGTGTGTGTGTGTGCTTTTTTTTTTTTTGGGGGGGGGGGGGCTGAAACCATTGGGTCTCAATCATTCTGACTTACACCTTTACGCTTTTTTACCGCCATACTTATTGAAACATTTAAGAATAAACCTATGCAACTTCCAATATTTTGTTTTAAGAAATACTTTTTTTTTTTTTTTTTTTTTGGATTCAGAGTCGTTAAATCAAGTCATTATTGTGAGATAAATTCTGATTAAATTGAAACCTCACCCCATTTTTGGCTGGACCGCGTCCTTCTTTAACGTGTGTTCGGATAAATAACCCGGTCGATGCATGGTTCCCAAAACAATAACAATTCAAGGCACGTGTAAAAAAAAATAAAAAAAATTTAATATGAAAATACATATTGAGCAACACGACCTCTAATCAAAAACTTAGTGTTTGCCAGTCCCATTTTTGTTTGTGTGTTTGTTTTTCTCCTCCACGTGTCCTGTTTGCTGAGGAAGGCTTTTGGTCGCAACGTTCTTCTTTCGTTGTCCTGTCCTTACATTTCAGGCCTTCGCATCCCTCGTTACACTGTTTCTTGTAAGAATCAGAACCGCCGGTTTGGCTCGATGTTACCAAACGTTTCCCGACCCTAGCATCGGAGCATAGCTAATAAGCGGTGTACGCACAAAAACACATGATCAGAGTGAACAGTAATCTAAGAAAGTAACACGCGAAGAGGAGGGCGAGTAGCAGTATTCAATTAAAATTCAAGTACGATCAATGACAGAACAGCGCCATGTCAGTAACAACACAACAGCCTAATGACAAAATATATGTATATACATTTTTTCTATCATTCTGCTATTCTGTCATTGATGGTGTATATTATTATTATTATTATTTGTTGTCTTATATAGCGTGGTACCCCAGCCTAGGGCTAGGCTCACCGCGCTGTACATAAAAATATTAAAAAAGAGACAATGGTGATATTAACATAAAATACATATATATAATAAAAAACAAAATCTAATGCATATTCACCTCATCCACACCAGAACTTTTACATGACAAGCCATGGACGGCGGCCAGCAGCAGCGTTTATCGGTCAGATGTGGGGAATCAGTCGGGGTAGTAGAGTTACACATACATACAGACATGTTTACCCCTGAGTTAGTGTCAGAGTAGTTGTTTTCAACTCTCAAAGACGTAGTTTCAAGCTCCAACGTGTAATTTGGTCAATTAGCGGTGGGGTTTAAGTACGTTAGCACAAGTAAATATACTGGATATGGTCCTACGATTTGTTTCTTAAGTGGCAACACAAAAAATGCGGTAACTTTTTACCTGAAAACACCCCGATTAAATTTTTTAAAATTATTAATAATACACCAACAAACGAAAAAAACTCCCGAAACCGTAGTGTTTAAGGCGCGTCTTAGTGGCGTAGTCTAAGACTTAAATACTAAGTTACTACGGTGAAAGCGTAGGGGTAAACATGTCTGTATGTACGTATATATATATAAAACGAGAAGCATTATGATTAACCACACAATATTAGCTTCGTGTACTTTTTACCCCTCACAGTGTGAGGACCTCTGAAATGAAATAAGTCCCGGACGTATTTCTAGTTTTTCCCGTACAAAACATGTCAGTTCGTTATCGGGATACAGGCGGCTGTTGGCGTTGCTGATGTATTAGCCGGTTGTTGTGATAGTAGATGGTGGCGTGGAGAATGTGACAATCGGCTGTCAACTGTTTTTAGTCATACTATCAGCAATGTAACACAAACTTGTTACGGTTATGCATGACAGCTCGGTGTGACATATGCGCAATTTGCCTGGTCGCTGTCAGTGTGGAAAACAATAATAGATATCAGCACTTGATATATGACATTGGGGTAGATTGGAATACAAATGTATCATTTTGGACGTGACTTGGATTATGAAAAAGTCTGATTGAGGTTGTAAGGAACTTTTAAAGAGGGCCCCCCCCCCCCCCCCATATTAACAGCTTGGAACGAAAGATGACAATGTTTAAGCCAAAGACACTGCGAAGATCTTTTGGAGTTATACAATACAAGATGTACTTCATCGTCAGTGGCGCCACAGCCCACGTAAGGCCCTGGCCTGCTCCACCACATCCTTCCATTCAGACATCATCATCAGTGGCACAACAGCCCACGTAGGGCCCTGGCCTGCTCCACCACATCCTTCCATTCAGACATCATCATCAGTTGCGCTACAGCCCACTTAGGGCCCTGGCCTGCTCCACCACATCCTTCCAATCGGATCGATCCATACGCAAACCCCAACTGGTGCAAATCCGTCACTAAATCGTCGATCCATCTCGGTCTTGGGCGACCGGTGAGTCGTCTGCCCCTAGGCTTTTGCCTGTATATCAGTTTTGCTGCTCTACAATCTGGCATCCTTTCAATATGTCCTGCCCAGCGCAGTTTGCCTTTTTTTACTGTTTCGACTCTTGTTGGGTCTTTGTTCAGTTGGTATAGCTCCTGGTTTGTACGGATTCTCCAGACATCATTGTCTATCATGAGGATTTTCCTCTCTCTTTGTATTGAGCAGGTTCTCTGCTTTTCTGTATGGGACCAAGTCTCACTAGCTTAAGCTACTACTGGTCTTATGACAGTGGTGTATATTGTCTCCTTTGTTCCCCTGAGAGGTTTTTGCTTCCCAGTAGCTTTTGTAGGCTGAAATAGAAACGGTTGCCTGCTATTATCATTTCACCTCCGACATATTTCACTGTGCTCGTTTATAGTTGCCCTTAGATATTTGAATGTAGCCACTCTCTCAAATTTGTGGTTGTTTATATTGATGTTGTGATCAGCCTGGGTGTTTTGTGACATCATATATTATGTCTTCACTTCATTTACATCAAAACCAGCTTTGACTGGGGCATTTTCAAGTTCCCTGCATGCTTTAGATGTCTTTGGTAGTAAAAAAAAAAATACAATGTAAAGATTTTGTGTGGTAACAACTGCAATACGGGTATCTTTGAGAGTTACAATTACAGTTTTGAGGTCTTTCCGAGTAACATATACAGGGTAATGCTGATTTGTTGTAAAAACTACAATACGTATGTGTTAATAGATATTAATAATGTTATGAAATGGGAAAGTAATAATTTAGTTTCAAACTTTGGTTTTACTTGACGAAACGAAAGGTCGACTTTAGTAAACGTGGGTCCGCCGATTAAACGCGACTGCAAAAGGCGAAAGGGTTAAATAAAAAATAAAATTAAAATATCAGCAGATAAAACAAGATGTGTCAGTAGTGAGATCGCGACATGGTGACAGTGACAACAAAGCCCCTGAGATACGTGTCAGTCAACGGGTTTATCTCAAACACTTGCCCGATAAAAAAACTTCTCGGCGTCGAATTCCGCTGTTGTAGTCAAGGTGATGGGCACAGCTTTTCCAAAATAGTTCACATTCCGGATTGTTTTTTTTTTCTCTTCTGTGGGACATAATGCCACCTGGTGTTTTATTGTGAAAAGACATTTTATCTCTTCATTTCAACTCTCTCTCTCTCTTCGCTCTCTCCGTCAACCCTCTCTCTATCTCTCTCTCTCTCTCTCTCTCCCTTTCTCTCTCTCTCTCTCTCTCTCTCTCTATATATATATATATATATATATATATATATATATATATATATTTCGCCTTAAGATTAGATCAATATATTTTTGATTGATTTTTGCCCGAATGCACTAGTAAACTGACAAGGTTCGGAACTGGTCAAAAGAAACATAGTTATTTTAGAAAATCGTAGTTAGTTTATAAAAACATTGATCTAGTTATTTTACAAAATACACACTTTCTGCTCGAGACGTTGAGATACTATAAGAAGGAAACGTTGACATACTCAAAGAACAAAACTTTGACATACTCAAAGTAGAGACACTGAAAGTGATTTTCTGATTTCGGTCGAAACCGAAACTAGGCCGAAAGTTATGACTTTTGGCCGAAGCTGAAACCAAAAGCTTAACAAGACTTTCGGCCGAAACCGAAGCCGAAACCCAAAGCTCAACTAGACTTTCGGTCGAAACCGAAGCCGAAATATTTAGATATTTTGAAATTCGTTTACGCATACATTCTGCATAAACCGAAAAATGATTGGGGGGGGGGGGGAATTATCAATATCTACATTCTTTTTATTATAAAACTAGCGAGTACCCGGCATGCGTTGCAATGCCACTCATCGAAATAAAGTGTCCGTGTTTTAATAATTTTTTTGTAAGTTCTTCTAATAAACACCTTTTTTTAACCGTCTGGTGCGTATTCGAATTAAATAGAAGGTTTTAAGAAGTGTCAGCAGACCACACGCAGCTGTCCGTGTGGGAAGCATGGATTTTCCAAATTTAGTCCCAAAACATATAGCGATTGATCCCCCCATGCAATAGCTATGTTTGAAATTATATTTATATGGCTCATTTATTACATATAAACAAATTTAGGGCCCCCGGCCCCAAAAGTAATATTGTGAAATATTTGTACTAAATCAGAAACCTATTTATTAAGTCACATATACAAAATGAAATGTCACAGTAATTCCACCCACTTATGCAATAGCTCTGCTTGACGTTATATTTACATAGCTCATATAAGAAAAAAAAAGAATTTAAGGCCCCCGGCCCAAAGCGGAATATTGTAAAATATTTGCACTTCTTTAGAAACCTAATGCGGGCCTGCACACAACAACTCACTGAAAGTTTATCGCATTCAGATGAATAGTATAGGAACTCATACGGACATTATATTTAAATAGCTCATATTAGAAAGAAAAACTACTATAGGGCCCCGGTCCAAAACTGGTAATTCTTTGTAAAATGAATGGGTTTTGATATTCATGGATATACTTTTGTTAATGTACTTACGTTGTGTTAACGTCATTTATTTTCTTAATTCGTAAAATGAGAATATAGCATCTATTTTTCACAACAGTAATATCATTGGATTTAAAGATATAAAATTGTACACACTCTATTTCCTAACCCCCATATATATGTACCTAAGAAGGCAAATTATTTGTCAAATTCATTTTGTCAACTTCCCCCTCACCCAAACAGAGTTTTAAAGAAATTAATAAAATCATCCACGGGATTGTAATCCACTTACTTACGCAAAAACAATTTTTTTGCATTTCAAATGCTTTGTTCTTATTTAAATGAGTGATAAGTGCATTAGTGGATGCTATTTGGATATGTAGTTTCGCTGCACTGATTGCATTAAACGGCATTTTCGTATTAAAAGTATATTTAAAGGTTAGGGTTTTTTAAAATTTATTTTATTAATTTATAAATTTCAAAAATGTATATTTTTGGAAAGAATAAAAGTAAAAATTTATTAAACGTTAAAAATAAAAAGCAAAAATTGTATTTCTTTTTTTAAATTGTAGCAATTTAAAAAGCAATCTATTATATTTATTAATTTTACTTTTAGGAAGGGGGAAATACATTATCAATTTTATTAGGCGCGGTTATTAAATCAGATAAATTTTTGCATTGAATAAATAGACAATTTGAGTTCTGAGGTCATTTGCGTTATTATTTAGAACACATTAATTTTACTTTAATTACGCAATATTTGGAACGTACTTAAAAATGCACTACAATCAACAGATGTTTTGGTTTCCCCGATAAATGTGATTACAGTGTAATTCTTTGATTATAATTTGTTTTATTAATTTTCATAACTTTCAACCACATATAAAATGTTTAAAATAGTTCCTTAGTTGTTACTCCAGATTTATTTGTAATTTATATTATTAATACTTAAAATTTTATTAAAATTAAAGCGAATATACAATATATTTTTCGCATTACCATTGATTCGAGTTCCTTAAAATAATAGAAGAAAACTATGATTGTTTTAAAAAATGGGAACGCATTTAAATCGTATCGGTTCTTTGTGAATTACGGTCAGCATAGATCATTCTTATATAATAGATGTATTACTACATCATTGCTATTCAAAATCACAACACATTTACAAAGCTATATCCGATTCTAAAATACGTCACAAAATTCAAGCTTATTAATAAAAACAACAAAAATACTCTCTACACTAAACATGCAAAAACGTGTTTTCTCTGCTCTTGCTACAAATTGATGTCTGTTGGCATTTGTTCAAGGGCGGTTGAGTTGATAGCTCCGTTTGAAATTATTTTGATAAAGTTTGTTAAAGAAAACAAAACGAATTTAAGGACATCGGCCCATGCGAAATATTGTAAAATGTTGTTCTAATTTAGAAACATTTGCGGGAGCGCGCATATCAATTCACCAAAGTTTTTATCGCAATCGGATGAATGGTATAGGAATGCATACGATAATTATATAGATAATAAATGGTGGAAAACGAATTAAGGCCCCCGGCCACAAACGGAATATTGTAGAATTGTTGTATTACTTCAGAAACCTACTTATTATATCACAAAATTAAAAAAAGAGAAACATATTACTGAAGTTGTATCGCATTCAGATAAATGGTATAGGAGTGCATACGGATATTATTTTTTACAAAGCTCATATAAGAAAAATAACGATTTTGGGGCCAACGGCCAAAAACGGATTATTTTAAAAGTGTTGTAACTACTTCAGAAACCTAATTACTATGTGACACACACAATTTAATGTCGCTATTTGTATTTTATTAAAAATCTATCCATCCACACATTAGCTCTGTTTGAAATTGTATTTGTATAGCTCATATAGGAAAAATAGAACATAGGGCCCCTGGCTCAAAAAAGAATATTTTAAACGGTTGTAATAATTTGAAAAGCTTTGCGGACTTGGGTAAAACATTTTACTAAAGTTTTATCGCATTCAGATAAATGATATAGGAGCGCATACAGAAATTATTTTGTACAAAGCTCTTATAAGAAAAAAAAAGAATTTGGGAACAACGGCTGAAAACGGAATATTTTAAGGGTATTGTAATTACTCATTAACATGGGCGACCTTATGGACAACCTTTCAACAAAGTTTTGTTGCAATCGCATGAATGGTGTAGGAGCGCATACGGTTTGAAATTATATTTATATAGCTCATATTGGAAAAATAGAACATGGGGCCCCTGGCTCAAAACAGAATATTTTAAACGGTTGTAATAATTGGAAAAGCTTTGCGGGCGTGGGAAAAACATCTAACTAAAGTTTTATCGCATTCAGAAGAATGGTATAGGAGCGCATACCGAAATTATTTTCTACAAAGCTCATATAAGAAAAAAAAAGAATTTGGGGCCAACAGCTGAAAACGGAATATTTTAAAAGTATTGTAATTACCCATTAACATGCGCGACTTTATGGACAACCTTTCAAAAAAGTTTTGTCGCAATCACATGAATGGTGTAGGAGCGCATACGGTTTGAAATTATATTTATATAGCTCCTATAAGAAAAAACGAACATGGGGCCCCTGGCTCAAAACGGAATATTTTAAAATGGTTGTAATAATTTATAAACCTTTGTGGGCATGATCGCAACATCTCGTCAAAGTTTTAGCGTATTCGAATAAATGGTGTAGGAGCGCAGACGAAACCTATAGTTTACAAAGCTCATATAAGAAAAAAAACGATTTTGGGGCCAACGGCCAAAACAAAATATTTTAAAAGTGTTATAATGACTCAGTAAAATGCGCGAGCTTATGGAATACAACTCTCCAATGTTTTGTCGCAATCGCATGAATGGTGTAGGAGCGCATTCGGTTTGAAACTATATTTATATAGCTCATATAAGAAAAAACGAACATGGGGCCCCTGGCTCAAAACGGAATATTTTAAAACGGTTGTAATAATTTAGAAACCTTTGTGGGCATGCTCGCAACATCTCGTCAAAGTTTTAGCGTATTCGAATAAATGGTGTAGGAGCGCAGACGAAATGTATTGTTTACAAAGCTCATATAAGAAAAAAAAACGATTTTGGGGCCAACGGCCAAAACAAAATATTTTAAAAGTGTTATAATGACCCAGTAAAATGCGCGAGCTTGTAGAATACAACTCTCCAATGTTTTGTCGCAATCGCATGAATGGTGTAGGAGCGCATACGGTTTTAAACTATATTTATATAGCTCATATAAGAAAAAACGAACACGGGGCCCCTGGCTCAAAACGGAATATTTTAAAACGTTTATAATTATTTCCAAACCTTTGTGGGCGTACTTGTAACATTTTACCCAAGATTTAGCGCATTCAGGCGAATGGCGTAGGAGCGCAGACGGAAATATTTTTTACAAAGCTCGTATAAGAAAAAAAACGAATGAAGGGCCAACGGCCGAAAACGAAATAATTGAAAAGTTTTTTAATGTCGCAGTTAAATGCCCAGGTAGGTGGCCAACAACTCACCAAAGTTTTGTTGCAATCGCATGAATGGTGTGGGAGCGCATACGAGACAAACATACATACATACATACATTCATTTTTATATATATAGATGACATAATCGTGAATAGTAATTTAAAAAATTGAATGAATACTTTGGCTTTTACCAGTTTAATTTAAAAGTAATTAACATTTCTTTAGAATGTTTTTTTAAGTAGTACCTCCCTCACCCCCATTGGTGGGGGGGGGGGGGGGGGTTAACCGGGTCTCTCAAAACTGTTGTTCTGACGGGTTTCAAATGCGAATCGCAAAATACATTTAATTGGTCGATAAAATCATAAAAGTAAACAGGTCTGCATTAGGACTACTTCATAACTATAATACGAACCCTTGTGGTACATGCACACCATGTTATTTCGTCAATAACAATGTTTATCAGCATGATAATGATGAATTTCAAGAAATGAGTCAATTGAAAAAGCCTAAGTTTCATGGATTGTTTTACTTTATTATTTTTTTTTTTTTACCACCAAAGACATCTAAAGCATGCAGGGAACTTGAAAATGCCCTATTCAAAGCTGGTTTTGATGTAAATGAAGTGAAGACATAATGCTTTCATTTTGTAAATACAATACAAATTCAAATGTGAAATATTACCACCATCTAGGATTATTCAATATTATTCACCTTTGCCTATAACAATATTGATGAGCATGATAATGATAAAACAAAATGAATATCACAAATATAGGAAATGATTAAAACTAGTTGCAAATTTAATTTTTGAAAATATTAAAACAAAAATAGTGATTTAAATATAATGCCTAATTGATATTTAATATTTTGGAAATATAGGGCAAGTAGGTCATCATGCGGCTGTGAGCATTGTCATATAACACACCATGACAGCAAGACGTCGAGCAATAATGAATATCGGATATTCATTATTGATCGACGTCTTGCCGCGGCCTAGAGACAGACATTCTGACTTTCGGTAGATGACCGAAAACCTCAATCACTATCGGCCAGATGGCAGAATCACTTTCGGCCGAAAGCGAAATTAAACCGAAAGTTAACTTTTCATTTTCGGCCGAAACCGAAATTAAACCGAAAGTTAACTTTTCTGTTTCGGCCGAAACCGAAGCTAAGCCGAAAGCGATCAAATGTCAACTTTCGGCATCGAAGCCAAAATTCGGTCGGTCTTTAAGTCTCAAAGATCAAAACTTTGAATACTCAAAGAACAAAACGTTGACATACTCAAAGAACAAAACGTTGACATACTCAAAGAACAAAACGTTGACAAACTCAAAGAACAAAACGTTGACATACTCAAAGAACAAAACGTTGACAAACTCAAATTACAAAACGTTGACATACTCAAAGAACAAAACGTTGACATACTCAAAGAACAAAACGTTGACAAACTGAAAGAACAAAACGTTGACATACTCAAAGAACAAAACGTTGACATACTCAAAGAACAAAACGTTGACATACTCAAAGAACAAAACGTTGACATACTCAAAGAACAAAACGCTGACAAACTCAAAGAACAACAGTTGACAAACTCAAAGAACAAAATATTTGAATACTCAAACAACAAAATGTTGACATACTTGAAGTACAAAACAATTAATTTATTTTTGCCATCTCCTCCCATAGCCCGTTCCTACTTTAGATCTATTTCAGTAGTTACCCCAATTTTTATATTTTTTTTCCGGGCCCTTGCTGAATGCAGGTTTTTTCAAGGGCGCCCTACCTCAAATTATAACAAGTACACTGCGAAAATGCGGAATCTTGGTTTCTTTTAATGAAATGTATTTAAATCACAAAGTAAAATAATGTAAAAAATTCAAACTTATTGTGTAATCCGTGGGATAGATTAGCCTTTTTTTTTTTTTTTTTTTTTAAATCGCTGTTTTGCGATGAGTTCAATAGATTGACTAGAAGACGCGTCCAATCACATTGAAGAGAAAATGGAAATAAAATTATGAAAATTTTGTAATTGTTGGTGTCGCCCCTGGCTCCCCTTGGCCCCCTCTTTGGGAATCGCTGATCTTTTGGATTATAGAGTCTTCTCCGTCCCCGAACACTGTTTTTTTTTCTTTCTGAAAACGCTTATTTTTTTACACTTCTGACGCATTGATCAGTCTCTAACACTGCTCTCCAGTACAGCATTCCTTATAATTGTTATCAAGTTACAAACATATAGTATGTTATTCAGCTCCGTTATTATACAGCGTGCCTCGGTTACAGTCACACACGCCTCCTTCCCCCCTCCCCTTCCCCGCCCCTCGCTTTCTCTCTATTTTTAATGTTATCTTCCCCTGTCGTAACCGTGTCCCCTTTTCCTAACAATGGACCGGCACGTCAACAACAAAGACGGGTATACACCGCTACCACCCCCACCCCCCCCCCTACCCTTAGCCCCAATAAAGACGAAATACAGAACCGTGTCTTTGCTGTCGCTGGTCCATGCTTTTCAACGTGGTCCGATCCCAGGCGAGTCTCTGCTGTGGTTTGGGTTAGGAGGAAGAATGAGAGAAGAGAGTGTGGAAACCCCCCCCCCCCTATGTCACGTGGCGTGACGCTCGGGTGTAACCATATTTCGTAACAAATTCAATTGACCCCCCCCCCTCCCCCGGGGCCAAAGTGAGCGTTATCTACTGAAGTACAATATCGTAAAATGCATTGTATTGAGCGACCTCCCCGCAACTTGATACATAAGCCAAACATTTAATGCATTACACATGCTTTGAATAGGACGGCGTGCTATAATACACTGTATCAGTTGTGCGTTATTTATTGCGCTCATCATCAAGTCATTGTGCCTTATTTTTCGTTGAATATATGTGATATTTCAAGTACAGGGATTTCTGTACATGTTGGCGTTGGCCACTGAACAGACTTATCGCGTGGTGAATGTATGGATGTATGGAAAATGTACACGCTGATGTGGCAATGTTAAAAAGCTTCCAGTAGAAATCATCACCTACCAATTCAAGTTGTCACACTCAGCAACATAACTCACAATCATTCAACAGCGCAATTTCGAGGATAGTTCTGGTGTTTAGTTTTTTTTTCCTCCTCTAAGTTGACCTCCATGTGTGACACGACACACTACAAAGTTGTCCTTGGAACTCAGTACTCTCAGTAAAAAGCTAAAGTATGCCTCATTTCTCCCGTACGCCATCTTGGTCTCAGTACTCTCAGTAAAAAGCTAAACTATGCCCTATGCCTCCTTTCTTCCGCATCTGTATTGTTAAATCAATTTATTGAGTTTAAATAACCAGTAATCGGCTAGCAACATAACATGGGGAAAAGCAGTTTGCATTCCAGATTCTAAAAATGGGGAAACAGATGAATACAATTTTTTATTTTTTGTGTGTGTTGGGTGGCAAATGTTGCTCGTATGTGTTTGGTCATGACAGAACAATTGCTAGAAAATAATAAACATAGCATTAAGTCTAATGGTACCCGGGTGCGAATGGCGGCGCTGCGTGTCCGGGTCCATTTTGACTAATGCTATTCGGATGTCATTTGTAGTAGTTTATTATAGTTAAAATGAAGAATCAAGTTTACAAACGTATAGTACATTCAATTATCTTTCATATGATACCTCATTTGGTCTTACAAACCCAACAATAATATTTTAAAACGTTTTTATTCCCAAACTCTCAATTCTGGTACCCGTGTACCTATAGCCACTTCGTATTCCATTTGTTGAAGGGAGAAAAACTGCGACACTAATAGCCATTACAGAAAACTCTGACAATGATAGCCATGGCAATCTCTGACAATGAGAGCCATGACAATCTCTGACAATGAGAGCCATGACAATCTCAGGACAATTACAAAACAGCCACAGAACCACTACAAAACCACTACAGGACAACTACAAAACAGCTGCAGAAAAGTTACAGAACCACTACGGGACAACTACAAAACAGCTGCAGAAAAGTTACAGAACCACTACGGGACAACTACAAAACAGCTACAGAACAGTTAAAACAGCTACAGAACAGTTACAAAACCACTACGGGACAACTACAAAACAGCTACAGAGCACATACAAAACAACTAAAAAAATCAATTACGGAACAATCCAAAAATGAATTGTTTAGAGCAGCAGTTCTCAACCTATGGGTCGCGACCTCTTTTGGAGGTCGAACGTCCCTTACACTGGGGTCGCCTATGACCATCGGAAAACACATATTTATGACGTAGCAACGAAAATAATTTTATAATTTTGGGGTCACCACCACATGAGGAACTGTATTAAAGAGTGGCGTCTTTATGGAGGTTGAGAGCCGCTGGTTTAGAGTATATAGAAATAGAGCCTTAAAATATTAGAGATATCGTAAGTTGCGATCATGGCCAATTATACCCCCCCCCCCCCCAGTTTGCCCCTCTCAGTTATATCCACAACATTCGTCTAACAATCGCCTACTCATACTCATTGCTTAAAAAATACTTTTGTTACACTTTTGTTCATATGTAAATGTGTCGGTTAGCTGACAAAGCCGATTCTGTCGCGTCCATCTGTTGTCTGAGTTCATGAAACATTTGCTCTTTGGCCCGATGCTGTGCTCCCGAGTGTGACATAATTTGATGAAGACAAAGACTGAGTGACTGATGTCTCCACAGAATACATCAAACTTGTGCGGCTTTGCTCTCTTTCGTCTCGCCGCCTCCGCGTTGTTGTCCACGTACCCCGGTTTCAGACACTGACTGGCAGCATGGTTTCTGTGTTCAAAAATACACCCGCCACTCTCGAAATCTTCCAAAACGGGGTTCGCCTCCTTTCGATTCTTCTTCTCTCTCTTTTTTTTTTTTTTTTTTTTTTTGGTTTAAATTGCTAGGAATATCTCTCTGCCTGGCTCCCCGTCTCTCTCTCCTACCTCCTCTCCCCACACTTCTCTCGTGATATTAGGGCATGAGATAAAAGAAAAGCTTCAATTTGAAAAGGAAAAGGGGGGGGGGGCGATCATTTTGGTTTGTTTGCAAAAAAAACTACGAGATATTCCATGTCCCATTGCCACCTTTTACCCGGCCCAGAAATATAGTTAATAGAAGGGGCGAGGAGGGTCGAAAAGTATAAAGCGAGGAGATCTGTTTCGGGGCAAGGTAAGATTTTATTGCTATTTTAATGCCGAAGGGTATCGTTTTGTCGTCGTCATCCCGTCTCTCTTTCTCTCTCCCTCCCTCCCTCCCTCTCTGGCGATGGTCGTTTTCCTATCCCTGGGTTTCAAAGTCGTCACGAAAGCGCGAAACAGAGATTCATAAACTAGCAGGTTGAAAAGGTATCGGTGGAATTTCTTTCTTTCGTCCTCATGCCTTTGAAAGGGTTTCGCGAATGTAAGAATACAAGCTGGCTCCGAGGAACGTGGCGTGGTGCTTGTCAACCTTGGGAGTGGGCTGAATGGGTGAAAGTTATTGCCCGTGGCGTATATGCTAAGTGAATGGAGTCCAACTATGAGTTGTTTTTTTAAACATGTGATTCGTAAATGTTGATTGATGGAGTTGGGTTTAAGTGCTAAAGTCCTTTAGGTAAATCTAAATCATCGGCTCTAACATAAAGTCTAGTGGGGGCTTCTTAAGGGGAAAATGACAAAAAAACAGTAGGATTCCCTTAGATCAGCGGTTCTCAACCTGTGGGTCGCGACCCCCTCGGGGGTCGAATGACCCTTTCTCAGGGGTCGCCTAAGACCATCGTAAAACACATATACTAACAGTTATGAAGTGGCAACGAAAATTTTGTGGGGCTCTATAAAAGGGTCGCGGCATTACGAAGGTTGATAACCACTGCCTTAGATAAATAGTAATATTGGCGTGCACTCTGTGTCGGACTGCTAGGCGTGCTAAACGGTCCATATCATGGTGCACCAGACGGAATATAATTACTTTTTAAGGGATTTATATAACAGTCAAGTATATAAAATATATATATATATATATAATCATAAAGTTAGCTTAAAATGTAGTATGTGCGTATTGTGGTATGTGTGTGTGTTTGGGACCCCCCACCCTTTTGTGTACCCATCCTCGCCCCTGCGGCTATAGTTGACTGAGCGCTGGCCAGGAGGACACGACGAGGGCGCTCCGTTGACGGGCTGCCTGTGTGTGTTGGTTGTGTGGAGGGGCCAAGAGGTTTGTTGACAGGCGCCACGGGAGGCGAGGTACAGAAAGGCAGTGTTAGGCGCCACACACACACACCCCAACTCTCTTGTGATTGGCATCCCCTGGTCGTATCTATAATATTGTTTGATACTTGATTATTGATACCACTCCGCTGCGCCATATATGGCAATCAGATCGATCGGTCCCGAGCATCCCCAGTAGAAGGGGAGCAGGCGGCGCGTGCTTGGCCAGAGACACCCCGCTCCTGACACCCACTGCCCAAGATGATACATTCTGTATTCACTGTGTAGGTAGACTCTTGTTTGAGTGCGTATGTGATAGTGCTGTGGTGTGGAGGGTGTTGGTTCGAATCCTATAAGAGCTATGATTTGTCTCTGTGTTCTGTAGCCCATAATAAGATTTGTTGTTAATTGAGTGTATACATTTCGACTTGCCATCGTTCGGCTGTTATATTCACCATGCGGAGGAGGCCAAGGGGAACAGCAATTAGAGGTCAGGTGAAACATCGCTTAGAGGTCAGGTTAAACAGCAATTAGAGGTCAGATGAAACATCACTTAGAGGTCAGGTTAAAACAGCAATTAGAGGTCAGGTTAAACATCAATTAGAGGTCAGGTTGAACAGCAATTAGAGGTCAGGTTAAACATCAATTAGAGGTCAGGTGAAGCATCAATAAGAGGTCAGGTGAAGCATCAATTAGAGGTCAGGTGAAGCATCAATTAGAGGTCAAGTTAAAAATCAATTAGAGGTCAGGTTAAACAGCAATTAGAGGTCAGGTTAAACGTCAATTAGAGGAGATCAGGTACACATATCAATTAATAAGATCCATAAGCAATGTAAACTTTAATCCCGTAAACATATCGTGGAGGCACGACATTTAATCAAACACCAAATTTATTCAAATACTACATTTAATCTAACACCAAATTTAATCAAATACTAAATTTAATCAAATACTACATTTAATCAAATACTACATTTAATCAAACACCAAATTAAATCAAATACTACATTTAATCAAATACTACATTTAATAAAATACTAAATTTAATCAAATACTACATTTAATCAAATACATTTAATCACATAATACTACATTTAATCAAACACCAAATTTAATCAAATACTACATTTAATCAAATACTACATTTAATCAAATACTACATTTTATCAAATACTACATTTAATCACATAATACTACATTTAATCAAACACCAAATTTAATCAAATACTACATTTAATCAAATACTACATTTAATCAAATACTAAATTAATCAAATACTACATTTAATCAAATACTACATTTAACCAAATACTACATTTAATCAAATACTACATTTAATCAAATACTACATTTAATCAAATACTACATTTAATCAAATACTACATTTAATCAAACACCAAATTTAATCAAATAATACATTTAATCAAATACTAAATTTAATCAAACACCACATTTAATCAAATACTACATTTAATCAAATACTACATTTAATCAAACACCAAATTTAATCAAACACTACATTTAATCAAATACTACATTTAATCAAACATTACATTTAATCAAAACTGCATTTAATCAAACACCAAATTTAATCAAGCACTACATTTAATCAAATACTACATTTAAGCAATACTACATTTAATCAAATACTACATTTAATCACATAATACTACATTTAATCAAACACCAAATTTAATCAAATACTACATTTAATCAAATAATACATTTAATCAAATACTACATTTAATATCATAATACTACATTTAATCAAATACTACATTTAATATCATAATACTACCTTTAATCAAACACCAAATTTAATCAAATACTACATTTAATCAAATACTACATTTTATCAAATACTACATTTAATCACATAATACTACATTTGATCAAACACCAAATTTAATCAAATACTACATTTAATCAAATACTAAATTTAATCAAATACTACATTTAATCAAATACTATATTTAATCCAACACCAAATTTAATCAAATACTACATTTAATCAAATACTACATTTAATCAAATACTACATTTAATCTAACATTACATTTAATCAAAACTGCATTTAATCAAACACTAAATATAATCAAATACTACATTTAATCAAATACTACATTTAATCAAACACTACATTTAATCAAATACTACATTTAATCAAATACTACATTTAATCAAACACCAAATTTAATCAAACACTACATTTAATCAAATACTACATTTAATCAAAAAATAAATATAATCAAATACTACATTTAATCAAATACTACATTTTATCAAATACTACATTTAATAAAATACTACATTAAATCACATAATACTACATTTAATCAAACATCAAATTTAATCAAATACTACATTTAATCAAATACTACATTTAATCAAATACTACATTTAATCAAATACTACATTTAATCACATAATACTACATTTAATCAAACACCAAATTTAATCAAATACTAAATTTAATCAAATACTACATTTAATCAAATACTACATTTAATCAAACACCAAATTTAATCAAATACTACATTTAATCAAATACTACATTTAATCAAATACTAAATTTAATCAAACACCAAATGTAATCAAATATTACTTTTAATCAAATAATTTAATCAACCAAATTTAATCAAACACTACATTTAATCAAATACTACATTTAATCAAACATTACATTTAATCAAAACTGCATTTAATCAAAACTGCATTTAATCAAACACTAAATATAATCAAATACTACATTTAATAAAATACTACATTTAATCAAATACTAAATTTAATCAAACACCAAATTTAATCAAATACTACATTTAATCAAACATCAAATTTAATCAAACACTACATTTAATCAAATACTACATTTAATCAAACATTACATTTAATCAAAACTGCATTTAATCAAACACTAAATATAATCAAATACTACATTTAATCAATACTACATTTAATCAAATACTACATTTAATCAAATACTACATTTAATCAAAATTTACATTTAATCACATAATACTACATTTAATCAAACACCTAATTTAATCAAATACTACATTTAATCAAATACTACATTTTATCAAACACCAAATTTAATCAAACACTACATTTAATCAAATACTACATTTAATCAAACATTACATTTAATCAAACATTACATTAATCAAAACTGCATTTAATCAAACACTAAATGTAATCAAATACTCCATTTAGTCAAATACTACATTTAATCAAACATTACATTTTATCAAACGTGCATTTAATCAAACACTAAATTTAATCAAACACTACATTTAATCAAACACATACATAACAAAGGTCGCGATAAGGAGAAATAATGTAGAGCCAATGTTATCTAAACTACAATTGGACTTTAAAAAAGTGCACTTTCGCCAAAGACAGCGTAGAAACTACGTTATAAAATTGTAGGACTACGATAAAGCTTTAAAATAGATTAAACAGACACGAACAATCTGTGTCAATATAACAATATATTTTAAGCGTAAATGATAATTTTACAATACACTTAAGTAAACTTTTCGGCACACGTCTTCATTGGTACAACAAGACATAAATAAGTATAAATCAAATTTACATATATATATATATATAATTTGTTCTCCATAAAGATCATATCCGGTGTGTTACTAGTATACAGTATACCAGTAACTGCGATGTCTAAAATGCCATCATGGTTAGTGCTATTGAAATATTCGGAGACCGGACAGAGAGCCTGTTTATTTATGTTATAGAGGTACTCTTTAAATTGGTCTCCAACACGACGACCTGTCTCTCCTACGTATAATTTACCGCACTTTTTAAATAGGATGGTGTAAATCACGTTGCAACTTGTGCAGGTAAAGCCATCCTTTTTTTTTTTTTTTGGTTTTTTTTTAAATATTTCCAGAGTGAAAGTGATCTTATCAACTTGAATCACGTAGGGACATGTGTTACATGGCTACGGTTGCAACGTTTGGTGCCTTTATGCGCCTGCATTACCGGGAGCTGGCTACTAACCAGCATGTCTCTAAGGCTCTTGTCCCTCCGGAAAAAGACACACCGCGCACAAAAAACACAATATTATGTGCGCAACAAGTATCAGTGAAAAAGGGGGGGGGGGTCAGGTGAAACATCCCAGGTTAGAAAACGATATAATGTACACTTTATGTGTTGTATTTGAGACGGGAGGGGGGGTAATTAATTAACCTCCTAATACTTATTTTTAAAACAGATATATATATAAATATATGTATGTATATTTCTATTATTTTAAATTAGAAAAAACGGTTAGCTTTAAAAAAATAACATCTATCTTTGTGTGTATATATATGCTCTTTTTCTCTCTGCTCTCACTCTATATAAATATATATATATAAATATGCTTTCTCTCTCTGTGCTCTCTCCCTCTTTCTTTCACTTTCTTTTTCTTATATATATATATATATATATATATATATATATATATATATTACTGAAGAAGAAAGGGTATTTTTGCCATTTTACCTAAAAAGGAATATTAAAATTCATGAAGCCATTGATGTAACCTTATTTATACAAAAACATGTCCATTGAGTCACGCCAGACGCCATAGAGACTTGTTCTTCATGGAAACATTTCACTTTTTTTTTTTAATTATTATTTGTAAACTAAACCGTTAGTTATGGAACAATTTTTTTTTCATGATTTATCGTGTCGCAGAAAGAAAATGGTTAAAAACCACGCTACCAGTAACTACTAGTAACATTTTTAACTTGTAGACTCGAGACTGAGAGTTACATTTAATTTTAAATATTTCATTTCCTTTGTTACTCATGTGAATTACTCGAACAAGTCATTTCAATAGCGGTAAAGTACCGAGCTTTGTCCTGCGACCGAAAGACGGAACCATCGGTTTGAGACACGTCGACGCTGGTCAAATGTTCAGTGTGTTCTGAACCGGTTCGATCCCCTTTTTATTGATTATTAGTTGTAATTTCTTTTAAATCGATATTTTAACATTGGTCGCCCGTTGTTAGAGTGCTCTCAGAGTTCGCCAACCCGTACCGGTCTTCAGTGGTCTCAGAGTTCGCCAACCCGTACCGGTCTTCAGTGGTCTCAGAATTCGCCAACCGGTACCGGTCTTCAGTGGTCTCAGAGTTCGCCAACCCGTACCGGTCTTCAGTGGTCTCAGAGTTCGCCAACCCGTACCGGTCTTCAGTGGGCTCGGGATTCGCCAACCGGTACCAGTCTTCAGTGGGGTCGGGACACGCCAAGCGGTACCAGTCTTCAGTGGGGTCGGGGCACCCCAACCGGTACCGGTCCGCTGAGCCCCACTTTGCGTAGCACAGAGTTAAAGATATCCAATGATACTATCGCACTGATGTTTTCTTTCTTTCCCCCCAATGAACATCATTTCTTGTTGTAAGTTTAATCCCCGTACTTTGGGGTTTTAGAAGTTGTATAAATATAGCGTCGTGTGCAAACATTGTATTGAAGAGGGACCTAACCAGCAGGTTCCTGAAGTACGGTGACATTGGTCACATGTATGGCCCAGGAGTCAGATAGATTGGTCACATGTATGGCCCAGGAGTCAGATAGATTGGTCACACGTACGGCCCAGGAGTCAGATAGAAACCCTCAGACTTCACGACTTTGGACGGGTGAATGTTTGCGTGGGGAAGAACACAAACTTTGTTATATCATGTATGCCAGCCCACCCCACCCCAACCAAAGCAGGTGATCCATTTGAGGTTGGTTGGGGAAGGGGGGCGCTCGTGATAAAATGTCATATGCATTTACTTGATATTTGATTTCGTGCGTTTAAAACCTTATTATAAGAAGGGACCATTGGATAAGAAGGGATCCTCGGCCTTGAGAGAGGTCCAATGATCAAAAACATGTTAAGAACACCTGATCTAAACTGTGGTACGGAGTCTGAAAAAAATAATCTTACTCCGATGTCATGCATTTTTTTCGTTTAATTTTTTGAGAAAAAAAATAGTTTCCAAATTTACTCTGTAAATATAAGCATTACTATTTTTAGTTGACAATGAAGACACTTTTGTTATAACGACTCCTATAGGTTTTTTTCCCCCTCACAGGCTCCGACCATAACGGTTGGATCGCAGAGTTTGGTTCGTTTAGAGTCAACCTGTCGCACGACCCTTTCACGGGGATCGCCTAAGACCATCTGAAAACTACAGTTATAAAGTATCAACGAAAATAATTTTGTGGTCGGGGGTCGCCACCACATGAGGTACTTTATTAAAGGGTCGCGGCGTTAAAAAGTTGAGAACCACTGGTTTAGACACTCGTCTAAATGTTGTAACGTCAATACCGTGTAACTGTTTTATTGTCAATGCCAATACAAATGTATCGTCAATGTCATTTCTAAATGTTGTATAATCCATGGCATAACTAAATGCTGTAACGTCACTACCATATATGTGTTGTATCATCAACATTTAAATGCTGTAACGTCACTACCATATATGTGTTGTATCATCAACATATAAATGTTGTAACGTCACTACCATATATGTGTTGTATCATCAACATTTAAATGTTGTAACGTCACTACCATATATGTGTTGTATCATCAACATATAAATGTTGTAACGTCACTACCATATATGTGTTGTATCATCAACATATAAATGTTGTAACGTCTCTACCATATATGTGTTGTATCATCAACATATAAATGTTGTAACGTCACTACCATATATGTGTTGTATCATCAACATTTAAATGTTGTAACGTCACTACCATACATGTGTTGTATCATCAACATATAAATGTTGTAACGTCACTACCATATATGTGTTGTATCATCAACATATAAATGTTGTAACGCCAATACAAAACAAGTGTTGTAACCTCATCACCATGTGAATGGTGTATCGCCAATACTATTTCTTAACGTTGTATCGCCAGTACCATTTCTTAACGTTGTATCGCCAGTACCATTTCTTAACTTTGTATTGCCAGTACCATTTCTTAACGTTGTATCGCCAATGCCAATATAAATGATCATAAATCAAAACCGGGGATCTTATGTCGTATCCTCTGAAGGTGACAATTGCCCCAGGATTGCCCGGGGGGAGGTGGGGGTCGTTGTGTCGGGGGGGGGGGGATGTCGAAGGGTCTGCTTTTGAAAGCGCCTTTCTACGACCGTCGTTTCTACGAGAGAAATGAAAAGATTTGTAGAGATAGCGTTATTTATAACACGCTAGTTGGGCAAACCGAGACGACATAATAGGGCAATGGACTTGACAGTGGTAGGAACGCTATAGAAATAATCTACTCTTATGTATTTATGTGTGCGGGTTGCTAGTTCAATGATTAAGTATGCGAGGTTACAAATTGAGTGTTAAAACATGTCCCCTGTTTGCAGTTAGTTACCGCAGTAGAAACTCTCCCAGACCTGACCTCAGCCTACACAATTTAAGGGGAGTAAAAGACAGGCTCCAAAACAAAACAAAAAAAATTAAAAACGTGTTTCACATGCCGTTACAATTCGCCACGGTGGCGTATCCCTGTAGCGGGGGTGCACCTGCCCGCGTGTCAGTTTTTTTTTTTTTAGCTGAACGGCCGATGGGTAATAACTATATACTATAGCTGATGCCCCCGGGGCCACGCCCCACAAAGCATCTGCTCGCAATCAAAACTGTTCCTTTGAACAAGTTTGTTTACATTTTGAAAACTCGTATACTGTAATTATTATTTTTTTTTATTTTAAGAGACAAATCCAAGTAGGGTGTCGCTCTTCTATATTTCCGAAATGCTCCGCGAATACTTTTGTTGTTTAGATATTTTTAAAAAGATGATTTTATAAAAAAAAATAATAATCTATGCGGAACTCTATTGAGGTGAAACACAGCTCCATGTTAATGCGGGCGACGGGGCGGTCGCTCGTCCAGTGATCGCCGCACGATAACGGCGGACTCGCCGACTTGAGAAGTTTTTATTGGCACGGCTCACGCACTTTGGTGTAAACCAGCTTCGTCTACGGAAAGGGGGGGGGGGGGGGGAAGAGAGAACAAGGCGTTCACGTTAGCCTTAGTTTTAAGCAGACAGTGTCGCGCTTGCAACGGCGGGTCTCAATTACTGTTGCTTGGGGGTATTCGTTTTATCACATTTTTTTTATGTCACCAAGCCTCCCCGCCAGTTATAAAAAAGGGTTATGTAAACAAAACTGATTAGCTCATACCTATTCATGGAGAATCCAGCGCTTCGTTGTTAAGTGTGTCTTAGGTTGAAAAGCAAGCTGTAGAAGAAAGTTATTTTTATCTTGATCACAGTGTGAGATTCTATAGAAATATTTTTTTTTTTTTTTTTGTAACAGAGCGTTTAGTTTTTAAGCAGAGACTTTGAGACCTACACGTCGAGCCGGATCTTCGAACACATAAGTTTTAAATTTCTATTTATTTAGTGTTTCTCGTTTTGTCTTTTCTGCTGAAGTAGGCGTTTAGCCGAAACGTCATTGTAATTGTTCCATGAGTTTTTTTTGTTTTTGTTTTTTTTTTCAAGCCTTAACATATCTTGTTCCACTGTGTATTTAATATGTACTGCTTGAAAGCAGTCCCTCGTATGTTATAGTTTTGAACACTTTGCGCGATTTAACTTATAGACAACGCGCTAACCAGACATGAACTAACCGTTAAAGATGAACAGCAGCTCGGTCAATATTCACTGGAAAAATGTTTTTACAGATATTACTTTAAAAACGTAACAATCAACAAACAAAGTCTGGTGTTCAGGGTATAACTGGTGGGTCGTGGGATTCCTGGACGGGAATATAGACGGACCCAAACGTCCTACACAGTATGCCATGTGCTCAAGCACCTCGATGATCGTGGCAGGTTTTCCGAAACTCAACCGTCTTGTGGCAGTAATCAAATTAAAGTTTACAATAAATATTGAATAACAATGGATTAGCAGTTACTGGTGAGATTATTTAGATGGCGGTGTCATTCCAATTTTCTTGTTCTGTACATACAATTGTTTTATTGTTTAGTAACTTCGCCTTTTTTTTTGTGTGTGTGGTTTGTACACAGAAACAAAGAGTGCATCGGAAATTTTGTTTTATTTTTTTTTTAGTAAAAATTAATGTTACAATGGCAACACAAAAATATGTTTAAACAAAGCACAGCGTAAAAACTGAAGAGGAAAAAAGAATAAGTGGTCCCAGTTTAGAGATCCCTGGGCTAGACAATAAGAATCCAGTTTCCAGATCCTATCACATCATGCGGGAGGACGCTCTTTTTTGTTTGTTCTCCCGTGGTGAGAGGACAGTCCACACTACACCATGTCAAACAGTAAGTCACTGACGGTTAAACTCAGTTCGTTCGGAGTTAAGTCACCCAGTGACTCACTGTTCCTTTCTCCCTTACCCCTTTCTCGCTCCTTCTCTACCTCACTTCTTCTCACACCCTCTCTCCTCATCTCCCCCTCTCTTTCTTCCCCTTTCCCTCTCTCTTGCCCTCTCTTCTCCTCTCCCCTCTCTTCTCCTCTCCCCCTCTTCTCCTCTCCCCCTCTCTTCTCCTCTCCCCCTCTCTTCTCCTCTCCCCCTCTCTTCTCCTCTTCCTCGCTCCCCTTTATCCATCCTTCCAATGACACACACTCAGAGGCGTGAACAAACGCATATTTTCATCCACGAGGTGGCGACGTAGATGGCTGTGTGTGCCGGCTGCGACACGCGTGTCACAGTTTCGCAACCATTTCCAAAACAACTTAAGAATAAATGATACTTTTTAAGTTATTTTTCTTAATGACTATTTCTCTTTTATTGTGTAGAGAAAAGGGACTCTCCTTCCGTGAACCTCGTTACTGATAGATGTACATTTTATTTGGTTCCGGAAAGTCACTTAGCGTGCTACCACATTGAACACGTCTCGAGCCGCCCTGTCCTAACATGCGTCTAAGATTCGAGGTCATTTTCTCATGCCTGTATGTCGTTAGGCGACAAATTGCCCGATCCTAACAGGACCCCCCAGAGGAGCATACCGCCACCCGTGATGTCACCCCCACGCCGCTGGCTGTCACTGTAAATAAGAAAATGTCAGTGTTTTGTCCATCAATGTAAAAGACGGACTGTAAGAGTGCGTGTCAAAGGTCGGGGCCTTGTTGAGACCCGCCGTAGATTCATACACAGGCAGTCACTGGGAGTTCGTGCTTTATCGTCGCGTCTGCACGCCTTTATGCTCTTGTTTACCCGGGTGCTTTCAGGCAACACATATAGATTGTAAGTTAATAAAGGGTGTGTGCTTTTCAAAAGTTTAATGTCAAAGCAATGGCGACCAAATCTTTTTGATGGCGTGACCCCACTATCTCTTTGACATCACAGCGTGGCAGAAACGATCCGGGTACTAATAAATAAATTCATGAATATAGAGCATGCATCCTTAATTTTATCATTTAAGGACAGCATGAACTCTGAACAGAGCATTCCCCACCCACTAAGCTTGCCCCCCCCAACCTTGCTTCCTACGCCAACCTTGCATCCGACCTCAAAACCTTGCCCCAAGCCTCCACACCAATCTCGCTCCTACCCCCAAAACAACCCACCCCTAAATCTGCACCCTACTCCCAACCTTCAATTCCTCCGCCAACTTCCATCCAACCCCAATCGTTCATCCCATCACCAACCTTCCAACCTACCCCTAATAATCCATCCGTCCCCAACCTTCCATCTCTCCCCAACCATCTATCCATGCTCCAACCTTCTATAACAATCCCCAATGTATTTCCACTCCAAGCTCAATCTTGCTACCCACCCTCTAAACGTTCAGCCAGATCTTACATCCCAGCCCAAAACTCTAAACCATCTCTTCGTGGCGCAGTGGAATAGTTACGTCGGACAGACAGTCCTACATCCTACCTACCGGCCTACCAATAGTCCATCACCATACCCGTGGCTCTTTATTGATTAATATTATATTCGCCTCCTTCTAAAAAAAAACCAACTTTTTACCCGAGTTGAACTGTCGCGCATGACGCTCGCTGCGTCACAGACTTTTGTTCACTCCGTACTATTGATATAAAACATGTGGAGCTGGGGGGAGGGCAGTTTTGAAGAGGGAGCAGGGCACACGAGAAGCAAAATATATAT
Source organism: Omphiscola glabra (assembly GCA_964017045.1). Taxonomy (NCBI): domain Eukaryota; kingdom Metazoa; phylum Mollusca; class Gastropoda; family Lymnaeidae; genus Omphiscola; species Omphiscola glabra. The sequence goes on from OZ024802.1 coordinate 16,347,341, forward strand.
CAGTTATCTCAGTTTCGTCGACATTCAAGTCGAATCCGTTGACTTCCTAGAGTCATCATCTACACATTCTATATAGTCTTTCTGTGCATAAGGCATTTTAATAAATTTTGAATTATTTTCTACTTCATATTGCCTTTTAACTTGTCTTTTCTAAATAGAGTAGTTGTTGTTTTTAATTTTGTTTCACCGATTGACTGATCCATATTGATGAAGACCATCCACAAATTGAGAACCGCTGTGTGATACAAGTGATTGACAAGGATACATTAGGATATATAATTTTTTTAATGCTGTGGGGGGGGGGGGGTTAGGGTTGTGGGCTGGGTGGTTTGGTGTAGCATAAACACACTAACAAAACCTGCATTTATGGGTTCTTACTAAATGTAGTACGAAGATCACATTTTTTTTTTCGTTTTAAAAACTTGTGATTGTGAACCGCCCATGGCAGCCCCCTTATCTCCAAGATTTACTGGGCGATTAAAAATGTCATCGACGTTAGAGGCGCTCTCCCGGCTTTATTAAATCAAAAGGACGCCGTGTAGACAAGGGGCTTAGAGTGGCTCTGATAACCCTTCTAGAACTGTTCAACCCAATTGGTTGGCGTACCGACAGCCCCCCTTGCAGATTAGCTGCTTTTTTTTTTATGTTTGTCCGTTTTTTTTCAATAAAATTGTTGGTTTTAAATGTGTCACGCGTAGTTTTGGTGCCGGGTTTGTGTAATGGAGAGTGGTGTGCTTCGTTTTGTACCCAGACTGCGGAGTCGGGGGTGGGGTGTGGCGGTTGTTTGGGTCGAATTGATTGCGCCGAATACCCGAGTCAAGACTACAGAAATAGATTATGTCAAACATGATTTTTATTGTTTGTTTGTTTTTAAGATTGTTGTGAAATATACGTTATAGCTCTTACACCGTCAAAAGATATCGAATACAATGGTGATGACAAATTGAGGAATACTGAGATGTTGTTATAATTCTCGCATGACTCGCGATTCCTACTCAGTTGTGGGGGGCCCACTGATTTAAATGCGAGCCTGTTGCCACTGATTTAAATGCGGGCCAGTTGCATCTGCGCTGAATTCGGGTCTGTGGAGTTGATACAAAGCGTTGCAATCTCCACTCCCGTGGTTTCAGTGACGTATAATTAGAGTTTAGATGCGAAACCTTCAGGCTCTAAATGCGACCTAAAGTTGCGCTCGCATATTGCATCTAGAGATACGCTCACAGCGCCACGCTCCTCTGGTCCCCGTTAAGTCACCACAAGTGGCGCCCCGGTGGCAAATACAATCGCTCTCCGTGAACGGCAAAATCAATAAGGTCGATGGGACATCGATAAAAGACACCGGCTCGATTTTTGAACAATCGACGAAACGTATCTGATCCGAACTTCGCTGTGATCAGCTCTCCCAGATCTTTAGCTCAACGTGGCAATTAATAAGCCAGATTTAGCGATCGGGGTGTGGTTGTTGTTGTTGCCCCGCTGTTGTTGTTGTGGTCCCTGCCGTTGTTCTTATGTGTGTGTGGGGTTTTTTTTTTTTGTGTGTAGGGTTGATCACTGACCGCCTGGCCATTGAGATCCACTGACTTTTACTGCGATGAAAATCTTTCGTCACATGTACATTTACGATAGAAGATATACGATACTGCATTCTGAGTACCTGTGCCCTGATGTAACGAATGTCTATTGCTAGGTTATGTAATCTGTACAATGTCGTGCTCGTCGCGTTATTGTAAATATTTAGTGATGATTTACTAAGCAAGGCCGAGAAAGACTTCTCATATATGTTTTAGGAGTCAAATGATATGCAATTAATGGAACGTGTCATTTAATCTCATTTAAAACACTCTTCTGGGGGCCCCTCCGTCAAATCTATACGTCATATCGACTTCAAATAACTCGCCTATCGTATGGATGCACTTTATAACTTGTATAATTTTTGTAACACCTCAAATTTTGTATTCGTGATTTAGTATGATCTTTTTTGCGACCGCATCTGTCATTTTGCTGACATCCCACAACGTTGTTTTAGCTACATTTTTTTAGCGAACGTGTCTTTAGAAGCGGCCGTTTTAGCAAAAAGTCACCGTTAAGTTCATAACACCAACGTTTCGACTCACTTGACTGATCACAATGGTATGCCACACAATTGTTGGCCCGGCTGAAGCATATTGACAGCATCGAATCAACGTGTCATTGTGCATCTATTTGACTGAGTCGTACCCGCCTGCACTACTGGAAATAAGTCACCTTTACCACTCTTAACGCTGTCCCCGAGATGTTTAGTAATGACAGTATATTTTAAGTGCGTGAACTGGAACAAACCCCTGAACGTCCGACCAGATTTGTTGAAATCGTTGACTCGAATCTAAACCATGACTGGGACGTCAGGAGCAAGTCAAACCGCAAGTGTTGGTGGAAATCTAATAAATTTCTGGGGAAAATTGTGGAAATTGCGTTATTTAATTGTTAACCTTGTATCCGTTGAGAACCTTTAGTTCGAAGGTTAGATGCCGGGTTTGGTCAGTAACTTCAAGCCAGACTCTTTCAGTCCGCTCGTGAACGTGTGTGGAATTTTATGAGGCGACTGGGCGTCTCTTGAACTGAAGAGATTACAATGTAATATGTTAATTGTTGTATAAGGCGACAGTAAACAGTAATGCTTTTGATAAAGGATCAATTTCATTCCCATTATTTGGATCTTCTGTATGAAGAGTACCACAACAATAGATATAATAGTACCACAAAAATAGATATCTAGTTCTATTTACTCAAATCTTTTTACCCGGATTTCCAGTTTCGGGTATATATAAAATACTTAATCTCAAATATCCGAATATTTCCTTATGCTCCACCTCGAGGCCCTCCCCCATTTTCCCCTCCCAACAACATTACACCAGTGCGTCGACATGGACCCCCCCCCCCTCCACATACTACACATTTTTTTGCCCTTATTTTTCGCCCCTCATGCCCGCATGTGACGACTTTGTGTGAAAGCCCTGGCGACAATATCCACCGAATGTGATATCATCCCTGGGGCAGACTGGAAACGAGGACGAATGCATCACAGCGCTGTAATCACTCAGGTGTAAAATGCCCCGGGCTGAGGATTAAGTTTCATCAAGATTCTCTAAGCACGGTATTAGGGTTACAGGCATCCAGGCATTAAAGAAAAAAGTTTGGGCTTAAAGAGATGACTTGAACGTGTTGTGAGGGTGGGGAGGGCAGTGGTAGGCCCGAGGGGGCGGGACGGGGGTTGGTATGTAGATTCACTGGTTATATTTTTCACTCAGTTGATGAGTTAGAATAAAACTTTAAAAAAAAAAATTAAAGCATGGTTTTTTTCAGGCGTCAAATCCACGATGACAAGTTACAATGGCGTGTATGCTCCTTGTTCACACCCAACGTTTCTTATAGCACACATATTTGGTGAACTACATGGTATCTACGGTTGTTGGTTTTTTTTTTTTTTTTTTTTTTTATTAAAGTTTAAAAAATGATTGACGAGGACCTATTTGGGACGAATGTCTTGTAACGGGTGTTTGGGGGGGGGGGGGGTCGTTCCTCATTCTTCTTCCCCCCCCCCCCTCCCTTTTCTATTTACCTGTCATAACCGAGAGCGGTTTATCAAGGTTTGGCTTGTTCAAATATAAATAGTTTGTAGTTAAGATTTTTGCATTCGGCATTTGATCCCATGTTCCCGAGGTAAGTGATGAAAAGTCAGACATTACTGTCAGATCATGTTTCTAAATGGTTATGTATGTGCTGGGGCCGCTAAACTCCAATACAGTGGTCCTATCGTCTCTTGTCGGAATTAGGTTCCACAACACACCGCGATATGTGAGAATCTGCTAAGTGGCGACCTTATATTTTATTTTGTTATAAATATTTTAATCTCACCCACACTCTTATAATCCTCCCCCGCACTCTGATAACCCCACCCATCCTCTTATAATCTCTCCCCCACTACTATAATCCCACCCCCACACTCTTATAATCCCATCCCACACTCTTATAATCCCATCCCACACTCTTATAATCCCATCCCACAGTCTTATATTCCCACCCCATAGTCCTATAAATCTTTTCCACACTCTTATAAACCTTTCCCATACCGCCATTAACCTTTTACGCTCTTATAAAAACTTCCTATACTCTAAAGCAGGCCTGCACAACATACGTCCCGAGGGCCGCATGCGGCCCGCCAGCACCGACTTTATGGCCGCGAAGTCACGAAATATTCTTTATTCTCATTATTTTCTCAAAATCTTCCCCCCCCCCCCCCCCGTCCTATTTCTTTTGGCCCGCACAAGTATTACGGCCTGCCTTACATTTTGAGTTGCGCAGGCCTGCTCTTAAGCACTTGCTACACTCCTAGACCTACGTACTTTTAACAACATAAATATACAGCGACAAAGCAGCGATACAAAATTAGATCGCGAAAAGTGAACTTAGGTATGACCGTACTCATAAACATCCTACCGTGCTACAGTTGCATGGACCGCTCATGTAGATGGCATTCCCTAGTGCAAGAGATTTGATTAAGGATGGTGTTACCATCGACGACGACTCGTTTCCTTTTGACCGGTCTCGTTGATGTCCCATGACACCATTAGGTGGTAAGGTGTCACGAGTACATTAGATGGTAGGGTGTCATGACTACATTAGGTAGTAGGGTGTCGTAACACGATTAGGTGGCGGGGTGTCATGACAACACTAGGGCAACATCACTTTTCTAGGGGAACAACACTATTCTAGTTAACAACACTATTCTAGGGTAAATACATTCTTATAGGGTAAAAACACTATTCGAGGGTAACACCATTATTATAGGGTTAAAACACTATTCTAAGGGAACAACACTATTTTCTAGGGGGAATAACACTTTTCTATGTTAACAGCACTGTTCTAGGGTAACAACACTATTCTAGGGTAACAACATTATTATAGATTAAAAACACTATTCTAGGGTAGCAACACTATTTTAGGGTAACAACACTATCCTAGGGTAACGACACTATTCTAAGATAGCAACACTATGCGAGGGTAGCAACACTATACGAGGGTAACACTATTCTAGGGTAACAACACTATTCTATGGTAACAACACTATTCTATATTAACAGCACTATTCTAGGGTAACAGCACTATTCTAGGGTAACAGCACTATTCTAGGGTAACAGCACTATTTTATGGTATGTTTGGTCCATACAGAATGATGTCGAATTTTTTTTTTTTTTTTGAACGCATTATTTTGTTTTACTATATAGTATAGTGCGTTCAAAAAGAAATTTGACGAAAATTTGAACGTGTGAACTGAACATAAAATTCTATCAAATTTCCGTTCTACCAAACTTTCGTCGACGTAAAATTTAACGTCGACGAAATTTCTTTCAAAACAAATTTCCGGTAACCAGTTTTCACACAACTATAACTACAGCACCACCAACTATAACTACAGCACCACCAACTATAACTACAGCACCACCAACTATAACTACAGCACCACCAACTATAACTACAGCACCACCAACTATAACTACAGCACCACCAACTATAACTTCAGCACCACCAACGATAACTTCAGCACCACCGACAACTACAGCACCACCAACTATAACTACAGCACCACCAACTATAACTTCAGCACCACCAACTATAACTACAGCACCACCATCGATAACTACAGCACCACCAACTATAACTACAGAACTACCAACAGAACTGACTCGCACCCTGTGTTCACACACCTTTACACGCCTCACTTGTTCATTGACCTCGCATCACCCGACCAATCACGACTGGCCCTCACAAAACGATTCAAAAACTCGTGATCCCCAGCTATTCCATGCGCATACATAACCACACTCCCACGCCACTCAATAACAACAGCTCTGCTTGAATTGTTCAAGCCTTCTCTCCTTGCCACGTCGTGTTTCACTCCTACAAATGAGCTGTGTTTCAAATAGTTGGCGCTTTTTTAAAAAAACAATTCCAATGAATGGTCGTTTCCTACGTATGTTCTTTATTGCCCGACAGACGCCATGGCGACCACGTCAATCCATCCCATAATTTCATTGACCCCATTAGCTAACAATAGATCGAGTTTCTGTTTTAAATAATTGATCTTCAGCGACTTGATAAAAAATAGACAGTTTGAATGCGCAGCCATGTTGATTCCAAAATAGCATGTTAAAATTGATTTTCATAACAATGAAAATAGTCACAATAGTTTGTATCTGTCCTATCGGGATAAACGTAGTACAAACACTATCGTTTTATTTCCATAGTAGTGATCAAAGGGCATAATCCTCCATGTAATAATGTCACTAACGCTTCCAGATGGCGCTGATTTCACTGAATTAAATTCCCAGTAACTGTGCTGAATTAGATTCTTAAAGTGCGTTTCATGGGTAATATTTTTTGTTTTATGGAAGTTGTTAGTGCAATAAATCTGCGGTGTAAAATGGGCTTGGACAGTATTAAAAATAGTTCAGGGCCATGGTTAGTACTAATTGAGAAATTTGTTACTTGAATTCATGCATTTTTGAAGTAAGTTTAGTAGATGGGAAGTTCACGCAATGCAGCCGCCATTGTTGGTGGGTTCAACTAGCCTAAAATAATAATTCACTAGTGGATCTTTCTTGTCCGCCATGCTCTCATTTGCTGCTTCCCCCCATCTTGTGCTTGATCTTCCAACGCACGAAATGCTCACAAAAGAACATCTAGCTAATCAGCTCGATGCAAAGACTGATGGACCTTTAAAAGACCCGGAAGTTACATTTGATTTGGAGCTCCAAACGTGGAATGGTGGCGTCGCCCCAGCTATTTATTACATTTTTTTTGTACCGAATGTGATTTTTCTGATTTCGACCAAAGCTGAAACCTAATCGAAAGTTAAAAATGACTTTCGGTCGAAACCGAAGACGCTCGGCTGAAACTGAATGTTTTAGATATTTCGAAATTCGTTTGCACATACTTATTGCGTACGTCGAAAAATGGTGGTGAAGTATGGTTATTAATTTTATTTTTATTTCAATAATGAGATTTTTGTGAATTTTAAAAGATAAAAACTTAGAAAATACTTTGGCTCTTTACCATTTGAATTAAAAAGTAATTTAAAGTTATTAAAATGTATTTTAAAATAATATGGTAAGAGACCATTTTGACAGGGGGGGGGGGCAAAATTAATTCAAAATAGACCTTTGGGCGCCCTTTACTTTTATAATATTATTACAGCGCTACGTAGAAATATTTGGTATCGATCGAAAGCTTAGCCTATCTAATGTTTATTGGTATGGCCTAATGAAATGTCCAGATGTAAGCCTTGGAGGAACTCTTGGTCCCGCTAAACATAACAATTGCGTTGAAACACGCGTTCTTATTGGTCGACATTTCAATATTTTGTCGATCGACCATTATCATTTATCGGCAGATTTTAAATTTGACCTAGATTAAACAAAAGTTGAACGAATGTTAAGCTAAATTTAGTATGATAATACAGTAGGCTTACATCATAATTAGTATACGAAACAGTGGTACGTGCACACCTGTGTGTAGGCTTAAGATTTAAATGAAAGGCTTTTTTTATGTCGAATACTACTAGTAAGGCAAGTACTATTGTGCAAGGGGGGGCATCATGCAGCTATAAGCAATATTCGTAGAGGATTAGCCATCTACCATACGATGACAGCAAGACGTCGCAATAGACCATAGCAATAATGAATATTGGATTGTCGACCGACAGACTTGAGTGACAGTCTGAGTTCTGCCAGGCGGCCGAAAGCCTCAATCACTTTCGGCCGAAACCGAAAATAACCCGAAATTTAACTTTTATGTTTAAGCCGAACCAGAAGCTACGCCGAAAGTGATCAAATGGCAACTTTCGACACCGAAATTCTGGTCCGCCTCTAGTTGTAGCATGTTCTTGTTTTCGCTTTTCTTGTCTATTTTATTATTATTGTTGTAATATCCCCCCCCCCTTTTTTTCCCCTTTTTTTTCTCACAAGAACATACACTCGCGCCCTAATGTTCTCCTGTCATAGCTGTCTCATTATCACAATCTCTTTTTTCTTTTAACGTTTGAGGTAAAAAAAAAAAAAAAATTTATAAAAAAAAAAAATAAAAAAAATAAAAAATTCAACTCAATGGTGGTGATACATATAGTAGATCATGATGTGCGCCCGCTTGAACTTAAAACGGAAACGAATTTTTCGCTTGGGGAAAAATTACTGAGCACGGCATATGCCTGGCCTGAGGATGTCTGGCCTGATGTCTGGCCTGATGGTGTCTGGCTTGATGATGCCTGGCCTGGCCTGATGGAGCCTGGCCTGATGGAGCCTGGCCTGATGGAGCCTGGCCTGATGGAGCCTGGTCTGATGATGTCTGGCCTGATGATGCCTGGCCTGATGGTGCCTGGCCTGATGATGTCTGGCCTGATGATGCCTGGCCTGATGGTGCCTGGCCTGACGGTGCCTGGCCTGGTTATGCCTGGCCTGATGGTGTCTGGCCTGATGATGCCTGGCCTGATGATGCCTGGCCTGATGATGTCTGGCCTGATGATGCCTGGCCTGATGGTGCCTGGCCTGATGGTGCCTGGCCTGACGGTGCCTGGCCTGGTGATGCCTGGCCTGATGGTGCCTGGCCTGACGGTGCCTGGCCTGGTGATGCCTGGCCTGATGGTGCCTGGCCTGACGGTGCCTGGCCTGGTGATGCCTGGCCTGATGGTGTCTGGCCTGATGGTGTCTGGCCTGATGATGCCTGGCCTGATGTTGTCCTGATCAATCGCCAACTTTCATGGCCGCTCATCGATTTTTAATCACACCAGGCAATGCTTGAAAAAAATCAGAGCAATTTAATTCAAGCCTAAGCATTTCTTGTTTCACTATTTACTTCACGCTGCTTGAACGCAGCCCCCCCCCCCTTTTTTTATGTTTACATTATCACTTTTTTTATTGCGATGTCTTTATCACCTCTGCCGTTCTCATCATATGTGAACTCTTTGGTAGCACTGATTATGTGAACTCTTTGGTAGCACTGATTATGTGAACTCTTTGGTAGCACTGATTATGTGAACTCTTTGGTAGCACTGATTATGTGAACTCTTTGGTAGCACTGATTATGTGAACTCTTTGGTAGCACTGATTATGTGAACTCTTTGGTAGCACTGATTATGTGAACTCTTTGGTAGCACTGATTATGTGAACTCTTTGGTAGCACTGATTATGTGAACTCTTTGGTAGCACTGATTATGTGAACTCTGACCCCATGTAACCACTGATCTAATGAGAACACTTCCCCTATGTGAGCACTGGCCCACCTTTTCCCTTCCCACCCACCCGTTTATGATTGGTAATAAACAACCACAATAGACGCACATATGCATCAGTACATATGAATGTAATGCGTGTTTTCACTAGCGCATTCTTAGTCTATGGATCCCAACTTACTAGTCTGTAAACACTACCACAGTACTAGTCTGTAGGAACTACCACAGTTTTAGGATGCAGACATTCCACAATATTAGACTGTGGACTCTATAACCACAATATTAAACTGTGGACACTATAACCACAATATTAGACTGTGGACACTATAACCACAATATTAGACTGTAGACACTATAACCACAATATTAGACTGTATACACTATAACCACAATATTAGACTGTAGACACTATAACCACAATATTAGACTGTGGACACTATAACCACAATATTAGACTGTAGACACTATAACCACAATATTAGACTGTAGACACTATAACCACAATATTAGACTGTGGACACTATAACCACAATATTAGACTGTGGACACTATAACCACAATATTAGACTGTAGACACTATAACCCCAATATTAGACTGTAGACACTATAACCACAATATTAGACTGTAGACACTATAACCACAATATTAGACTGTAGACACTATAACCACAATATTAGACTGTAGACACTATAACCACAATATTAGACTGTAGACACTATAACCACAATATTAGACTGTAGACACTATAACCACAATATTAGACTGTAGACACAATAACCACAATATTAGACTTTAAACATTGCACAAAAATACCGAAAAATACTAGTGTGAAGATTCTAACACAACATGAGTCTAACTAAAGCATTGCGACAATTCTAGATTGTAGACACTACCACATTATTGTACCGCAATGTAGATTGCCACAATATTAGGCTGTAGACACAGCCACAATATCAGACTGTAGACACTACCACAATGTTATATAGGGGTCGCGACCCACAGGTTGAGAACCGCTGGTTTAGAATGACCCTGGCCATTGTTGACACTGGTTAGCTTTATTCTCGTGTTCTACGGTGAGAATCGGGCCGCCGCTCTATTGTGCGCTAGTAAATACTCAAAAATCTCCCGATTAGAAAATCGACGCTGATTGATCTTTTATGTGTCCGCCATTTCGCGATATGTAACCCGCGGGGCAAAGGTGGATTCGCGTGAGACTGTGTGAGACAGATGTGAACCATTTAAATGTGGATTAACATAGTTTTCGCTGGGTTACTTTTTTTAAAAAAAATGTTTATCAAAGGAGAATTATTTGAAACTGAATGCTCTCTGGGACAATTGTTGGTTAGTGATACAATAAAACGTATAGTCTTTGGATGATACAGGGTGAGAGTCCAAGAGGAAATGCAGGGAGTCTTGTGTGGGGAGAGGGGGGCGGTTTCCAAATGACGTGGAATCTCATAATATCTTGAATGTCCCAAAGTGAAAGAATTTCAGTCTTTACAATCATCACTAAAGAAAATTAGCGCGGCCAGAGGACAGATATTCTTCTCCTTGTTGTTTTGCCGTCTGTCGGTCTTGCCAAGAACAAATTCGCCACCATCACACCACTCCGAAAAACGGACAACTTTGAAATATAGCAAGAAAGATTTCGTCTAATATTTTTGTGTCATTTAATATCGGCAACCTATTAATAGAATATCAGGGCATTCTGTTTGGCCCACTCATTTCATGGTGGAAAGATATTAATACAACATCCGGGTATTTCCGTTTGTCCCAATCTCTCACCAGCTGTTCGACACTAATACGTTAATGCGAGTCAGCAAAGTGGGCCTTGGCCTGGACCAAAATTCGTTTACAACGTTATTTTAATAATTATTTTACAAAGAAATTGTTATTATATATATATTTATGCTGGAATACATTGTTTGCAACCATGTTTTATGACCACCTTGTCTAAAAATAGTAACAGTGCCGAAGTGCTACGAAGTTTTCCGGTGTTAGAAATGACAAACTCTATATAAAGAAAAATGTATTTTTTATGTGAAAAATATTATTGTTCTCTTTTTATACGACGTGTGATTCGGCATTATCTGCCGCCAGGAGACTTTTTTCGTTGGGAGGTGGGCAACAAGCTTGACCTGACCCGGGCGGAACGAACCCTGGCTACTCTTCTGCAGGGCCAGCCCTAACAATTGCGGGGCCCTATGCGAAACGGATTGCGCGGGGCCCAGTCTGGGTAGGGATAAGGATAATAAGTGAAAATTAAGATTTTGTATTAGAAAATAAATTGGTCTTCGCATTTTATTCATTCTTTACTAAAGTACAAAATCACGATCAAATTAACTTTACTTTACGAGCCTTGCGTGTAGCGAAGTCATACAGTATATCATCAAAATTCTATTTCCTACATAGAAGTAATTCTTGATTATTTTGAGGCGCGAGAGGAGCTGCTTTCACCAGATGCCACAGTTTCGGGTATTGTTAAAAATATTCTGAGTGCAACAAAGTAGTTTGGGAAAGCAGTGTATCTTTCATTAGTGGACAGATTAGCCAAATTGTCTACCGGGGTTTTGGCGGTATTTGGTAGAATATGCCTTAAAGATTCCATTTCATCTGCTATTTCTCGCCCACATATATCTGTTGACTGGTCTGTTGATGACGTCAATGCTTGCTCGAGGCTCGCTGTAAACTTTCGTATGTCATCACGCTGAAGGCTCTTGAAGCTGACAAGAAACCCAAATAGATTTTAAAAAACACTGTAAAAGCATAAAAACAGAATAAACCCGCTGACATATACATGCTTATGAGTTATAATGGTTTAATTAAAAAATTTACACCTAGAATTAGTGCGGGGCCCACTGCTGCCGCATAGGTTGCATTGGCCTAAGGCCGGCCCTGCTCCTCTGGATTCAGCCCATCAAAAATCATGTCGTGAAAAAATGTAAAATTGTGGCTATTTTTTGCGCCACATGTTGTGTTTTCAATGTTCACATGTGTAACGGGGTATTTTGATATAAAATAATGGATGAACAATGGCATTTGTGGGCTTCGAACTAAAAATATATGGACACAATTCAATCAAAATAATAATTTTTAGTACTAATTTCATCGAAAGACACTTCTCACCACACATTATATATATAATTATGTGTCGCAGAGCTTAAATTATTAAATTATAGTGCGTCGTATGAGGAGAGGAATTGAGAACCGTCTGCATTGGGCAAAGCAAAAAATGTACATCATCAAATCCCCCCCATCCCACGCACACAAACACACACACACACACTTCTCTGTAGAAATTAAATTCTGCTACAAACATGCACACACTTTTTTTCTTTCTAAAGACAAAAATATCTATTCAAAGCAGGATAGTACATACGTCCACCGTTTCATCTCCCACAGATTAGATGTGGAGAAGTATAACGTCTTCTTTACACGTGTTTCTATTAGAGCCCTAGATCACATTTTGACAGGTGTACAAACTTCAGTGACATTAATGGTTTAGCAGGTCTCTAACAATAGAGACCTTTCCTTTTTTTGTCTTCAAACATCCGTTACGGTCATCATTTCATTGATGAATTCAGTCTCAGAATATCAGAGTGACATACGGTCATCATTTCATTAATGAATTGAGTCTCAGAATATCAGAGTGACATACGGTCATCATTTCATTAATGAATTGAGTCTCAGAATATCAGAGTGACATACGGTCATCATTTCATTAATGAATTAAGTCTCAGAATATCAGAGTGACATACGGTCATCATTTCATTAATGAATTGAGTCTCAGAATATCAGAGTGACATACGGTCATCATTTCATTAATGAATTGAGTCTCAGAATATCAGAGTGACATACGGTCATCATTTCATTAATGAATTGAGTCTCAGAATATCAGAGTGACATACGGTCATCATTTCATTAATGAATTGAGTCTCAGAATATCAGAGTGCTACTTATGATATATTTGTTTTAAACATTTATACTATGGGTCCCTTTTAGATGGCTACAACACAATTTAGAAGCGTGCGCAACGTTACAAACAAAATTAGGAACGCGTAAATAGTGTTATGATGTCATAGTCGGAAATAGTGTTATGGTGCCAGAGTCGTAAATAGTTGTTATGGTGTCAGTGTCGTAAATAGTGTTATCGTGTCAGAGTCGCGAAGTCTAAAATTAATCTACATATTTTTCTCTGGGTGTCTATGGCTCTACGGATCCTCTGTGAAACTGTGATAAAACTTGATGTGAAACACTCTTGTCGCATAAGAGATGGAATCGGTGGGCCGTCGAGCGTGAGCTCTTAATGCCCCCCCCCCCCCGGCGCTCCCCCACACAAACCAGAGCACTGAAGGACTTAACCCGACTCCAGCCCGTGCGGGAGGGCGCCGGGAACCTCCCCCTTGACCTAGAGGAGGCCCGGTCGACCGAGGACGCTGCGTTTAAAGCGTCCGCAGTTAACTCTCTGTGGGTCAGGACGGCTTTGCTTCCACTCCGGTGGTTTGGTGTTGCGTTACCAACCCCCACCGCCCAGGGAGTCTTTCGGTCGGGACGTTGGTAGTGAAACACTCTTAAAATGGTCAACTATGATAAAACATGATGTGAAACACTCTCAAATTGGTCAACTGTGATAAAACACGACGTGAAACACTCTCAAATTGGTCAACTATGATAAAACACGATGTGAAACACTCTCAAATTGGTAAACTGTGATAAAAAACGACGTGAAACACTCTCAAATTGGTCAACTATGATAAAACACGATGTGAAACACACTTAAATTGGTCAAGTCATTTGAATTTGTATTTCACAATTCCTAAATCGGCTTCACTCCAGCTTTGGTCGTCGCAAGATTTGTTTTAATGCAGACAAGCGTGAACGTGGGTAAACGTTTGACAACACGTGTGTAAGGTTAAAAATATGTGCGACGAGTTAAGGTGCAGATGTGTCATTTCCAACTGTATTCAAAGAAAACACATGGGCGGGGCCATACATTGTTTCAGGGTCGGCCCACGACATTGTGTCAGGGTTGGCCCACGACATTGTGTCAGGGTTGGCCCACGACATTGTGTCAGGGTTGGCCCACGACATTGTGTCAGTGTCGGCCCATAATGTATTTCACTAATGAGATACGATAAGAAAGGATTCTTATGTTGATAAAATAAACTGAATTTTTTATATAAATATTTTTTTTTCATAAATTAAGCATATTCATTTTCAGCACGTGTGTAGATTTATATGCTTCTAAAACTAGAAGAATTAAACACAAGACAGTGGTTCTCAACCTTCCTAATGCCGTTACCCTATAATACAGTTCCTTGGTGATCCCCAACCATAACATTATTTTCCTTGCTACTTCATAAATGTGTTTTTCGATGGTCTTATGCGACCCCTGTGTAAGATTCGTTCGATCCCCAAAGGGGTCGCGACCCACATGTTGAGGACCGCTGATCTAGAGTATTACTGAAGCGAAAAATTCATCCGTCTTAAGCATTGGGACTCAACTTCCTTGATGATAACTGAAAGTGGTTATGTAGATTTAATATCAGCCCGGTGGGGGGGGGGGGGGGGGCACGGTGGTAAACTCGTGATATATTTAATATATTGAAACATGAGAAGTGTAGGGATATGTGAGCTGCACAAAAAATGTCACGGATAAGTGATCCTAAATAAATGACGTGTCCTATATTCTTTAGTATGACCATCGTGTTTCTTTATGTCGTGAATTCTCTAACTCAATGACCAGTAGCCTCGGGCGGCTTTTAAGAATAAATGTTTTCCCCTACTATCTCCACCCCACCCACTTTTCTGCCCCTGATTTCTGCCTCAAGATCCTCTCTCAACCTTTCCAATTCCCCCACAGACCTATACCGTCTCCACTCAGCCCACCCCATATGACCCACAACGCGACCGCATCCTCCAAGGCTCGTCATTTTTTCTAAACCTAAACCCCTCCCCTCCTGCCCTATCCCTCAGCCAACACTCTCTTATCCCACGCACCCCCTCTTACCCAATACCATCTTCTTATTACCCACTACACTGCCCATTAAAGAAAGCTGAATAACTACATTCTCCTACCCCACGCCAATATTTAAGTGAATTAAATGTATACTTTGTACTCTCGTACTAACATCAGTGCTTCATATTTTGTGTTAAGCGTGAAGCTCGGCAGTATTACTTGTTACCCACTTTGCATACTAAAACCCTTTCGAGGCCCCTGTACAATATACATTGACGCACATATTCAATTTTGCTTTGCGCTCTTCTCAGTCGTCCTCCTCAGTCTACGGGAACCTGTTACTGACCTAGACACGCGTAGCTTTGTAATATTATTACTTTAATACAGTTCTGCATTATCTCTTGAGTTGCGTCTTACATGAATCTGAGAAACCCTGTCACGCTCCAACGTTTGATAAACAGTGCAGCTAGCGTCGATAATTGTGTGGACTGAGTGCTCGCAGTGGTGTGGCCGCCAGCACCACAGAGTAAGAGTCCTCGGCAGTACTTGCGGCTGCTGGTTAAGCTGGTCAGAGTCGATAACTAGACAGTTTACTCATATTGTGTCAAGAGATACGTCTCCGATGGCTGCAATACAGCAGCTGGCCGCTCCCCCTGTGCTGTGTGAGGAGTGGAAAGCTGATCCACTTGTCCACAATTACCGTTTCCGTTCGCGTGACTCCTCGCCAGGGTGTTAGAGAGTGGAGGCGTGAGTCATTACAGAGCACTTCAGCGGTCATTTTATAAACAGAGTTGACGAGTCCGTTTGGGGTGGTAGTTGTGGTTGGAAATGTTAGGGGAAAATCACAATGTTTCTCCTTGGGTTCTGTAAAGGGGCAGGTAAGAAACGCGCCCTGGCATAAATCTCGGACGATTGCCATTTCATTTTAATGGTTGTCTCCCCTTATTAATATAATGGATATGGGCCTGAAGACACACACAAAAAAAAACTAATTAAATGAAGGTAGTGACTTTCAGGGTCTTGGCATCAAATCTTTCTTAGGCTATCGACTTAAATTGTGGGGAACTGATGACATTATTTAAACAGTATCCAGCTTATAGATTTCATTAACTTTATTCTCGTGTGTATCACACATCTGGTTGGACAACGTTAGCCTGACAAGGCGTCTGTTTTACGTCTCTACCGTCCGTGCCGTGGTGTTTACGGTCAAAGAATAAAACACATTTCCGATTAAAAGTTTTCCCCCTTGTAGTGCGAGATGGGGGGGGGGGGTCCCTGCAATCTTTTGAAAAAAATATATCCATTATGATTGTTTTGTGCCGCTTAGGCTAAGGGCTGTGATCACGTGACAATATGTTCAGAACTTCAGTTTTGTTCATGGCATATTTTGGGGTTCACTTTTCTATGGCGCGCGACATTTTTTCAATATAGCAGGTGTGTCTTCGCTCCCTCTCCCTCCACCACGCACCGACCCCAAACGCCACAGAACGAGTATGAATAGTGAACACGCATGCGCGGTCGAACTTAAACACGATACTCGTTGTCACGTCTCGGAGGTGGGGGGGGGCGCTAGTACAAGGTACATCGGTCAATTGACCCTCTAGCAATTTGTCCGTAATACGTGTCCCTTGCTGATCATTTTAAATGAGAACCCTTGCTTGGCGTTGAACGAGAAAAGGTCGCCTTGCAAAAGTCACCCAACCGTGTGTTAACAGTGACGGGAAAAGACAATGGTTCTCAAGCACTTTTTTACAACCCATTATTATTTGAGAGAGACAGAGAGAAAGAGAGCGTGATGGAGATACATACATAGACTTAGAGAAATAGACAGAGAGAGGTAGAGAGTGGGGCCAGAAAAAATGTAATGCGCTTGTCTCTTCGGAGGACAGATGAAACCATTGTTGGTCACAGCGCGTCCTGTTATGAGAACCTCTGACGTGGATGCGGGCGTAGACCGGGTGGAGTCCAGGGGTGGTGTGTTGTGGGATAAAGCGTGGGGTGGCGTGGCCTCACAATTGTGTAGTTGACAGAGTGAAAAGTTTCAGAGTTCACCGGAGATTATCTCGACTGCCAGGCAATTCCATTGTTGGTTGGTAGCATTGTGGGATGGAAAGTGGGACAATTAGAAAAGGAGGAGGAGGGGTGGGAACTAAATGAAATATCCTTTCAAGGGAGGGGCTTCTAAGGTGATATTTTTTGAAAAATGCGTCGCAAGGGGAAGAGACAACGATGGGCCACTTAGTATCCCCGTAATAGTAGGTGACTGTATGATGGTTGTTTTCAGAGGCGGATCTAACGATAAAAAGACCTCGGGGTGAAGACAAAAAAAAGGCGTCCCGAGTGGGAGGGAAACATGTTTTTGGATACGATGATCCGACCGGAGTGATTCGAGGGGGGGGGGGGTGGGTTGACTAATTCTACTCCTGCTACATTGAAGCAACACTTTCTACAGGCTACGGTTAGCAATTAAAGAGTTGAGACACTGAATGGGGAGTCAGTTGTCCCTGTATTGTGCTTTCGGTATTATGGACATTGTAGAAGTAATAGAGATAATTTAATGCTTTCAGTTTTGTGTTATTTAATCGGCTACATTGGTAGAATGTGAAACGGCTGTGTGTCATATGGGTAGAATGTGAAACGGCTGTGTGTCATATGGGTAGAATGTGAAACGGCTGTGTGTCAAATGGGTAGGATGTGAAACGGCAGTGTTTCTTATGGATAGAATGTGAAACGGCTGTGTGTCATATGGGTAGAATGTGAAACGGCTGTGTGTCATATGGGTAGAATGTGAAACGGATGTGTGTCTTATGGGTAGAATATGAAACGGCTGTGTGTCGTATGGGTAGAATGTGAAACGGCTGTGTGTTATATGGGTAGATTGTGAAACGGCTGTGTGTCGTATGGGTAGAATGTGAAACGGCTGTGTGTCGAATGGGTAGAATATGAAACGGCTGTGTGTCGTATGGGTAGAATGTGAAACGGCTGTGTGTTATATGGGTAGATTGTGAAACGGCTGTGTGTCGTATGGGTAGAATGTGAAACAGCTGTGTGTCGTATGGGTAGAATGTGAAACGAATGTGTTATATGGGTAGAATGTGAAACGGCTGTGTGTTATATGGGTATATTGTGGAACGGCTGTGTGTTATATGGATAGAATGTGAATCGACTGTGTTATATGGGTAGAATGTGAAACGACTGTGTACAAAGGAAAATGTTTGGTGGTGGGTGCATTTGTTAGGATAAAATCTTATCAAATATATTTCTCGATACTTTGTTTGACTATTAATCCACAGTTTTTATCTACGAATCGAGAATCCACTAATCGGAGTATGATCACCGCTTTTGTTCAGGATGCCATTGAATAATTTTTCACGGGTATTTTATTTTTGACATTACGTATGACTCCCAGTTTCTTAACCGATAAGAAGCTGGTCTTATTTGAAGCTCTATCGTCCCTAGGGCACATGCCCAAATGATCAATGGATCTCAACGCTGATGATTTTTTTTTTTCCTTTTTAAAACTAAATTTACATGAAAAAACGGAACATTCAAACTAAAAAAGAATAATAACAAAAATAAATGCATGAAGAACGCCAATTGACTAGATGAGTTGAAGAAGCGCTTAGAAAATAAGTTGGCGATTAAAGCTTGATGTAGAGCTGTGGTTAGCCGAGCTCAGGAGCAGCGGAAGATGTAACGTGGTGGTTGGCGACGGTGTGGAGGTCTCCGTACATTCCAGATGTCTTACGAGATACCCGTAAATACACCATTTTAAAAACGTCTTCATCTATTTTGCAATAATTTTACGGATGACTTAACCACTGGTGGTTTCCACCAAGCAGTTTCGAATGTCATCGTTCTGATCAAGGGTTCAGTGCAGCAAGCAGCGGATAACGTCTGACGTCGTGGCAGCGCTCTTCCTTGTCGTGCCAGCATTGTACACAGGTGTCAGTGCGAGCTTGGCTTGGGGGGGGGGGGGACCATTATGTCGTCCTATTCGTGGAACCTCTGGCCCTTTTCTCACACTACCACCGTTATTCGACCTTCACCTCACGTCTTCCGCATCACCCCGCCCTGTTCTCATCTCGTGTTCGGCCACTCTTTTTTTTTTTTTTTTCATCTTCCCGTTTAGACGGAGAGAACATGAAAAACTGACCAACGCAATCGAGGGGGTCAAAGAACACAAAAGGTCCCCGCTGACCACCGACCTGGTAGCGTGGCCTAGGATTCCCTCCTTCCACCCCAGGTCATGCCTACGCCGGTGCTCTACTGCCACGGCCACGCCGCTGTTTGTTAAAACGTGGGGGTGGGGATTTCCCATTTTAAACGCTAGCGTCCTCTCTGGAGGATAAATCATTTTCTTCCAACGCAAGGATAAACTCTTACAGCTTTCTTCCATCGAGTGGCCCAGCTATCATAGCTTTCTTCCACCGCGAGGCACAGCTATTACTGCTTTCTTCCATCGAAAGGCCTAGGAATCATCCATATTTTTTAACGGTGTAAAAATAACATTTTAAAAAAATGCTTCAGTTATCTGGCGAGCCAGTGACCTTGAAAACTGAGAACCGCTAATGGCAATAAATTAAGAGGACGGCCGTAATGACAAGCTGGCGTGTCTGCGGCGCATTCTTTACACCAGCAAACGCATGTCGCACCACACCTGGTGACAAGTTGAATTGGTCTAAACAGTGGGCTGGTATTAATAGGATTCTATTTTCATATATCAAAGCCGCGAAAATGCCCTCTGTGTTTACGGTATTTAGTTCTACTCAACTTCACCGGCCGTGTATCGGACTGATCAGATTGTTGAAACCTCTAATTAGAGTCCCCATAGGAGAATACAGCAACGAAATGAGTTTTAACTTAATCTTAACAATGTATCATTATTTTAACTAGCAATGTTACCCATGCTTCATTGGGGAAAAAAAATAAGGGAGGGGGGTGTATGGCGGGCGAATATGGTTAATGGATGAGTGTATTTTTTTTTTTTAATTTACAAGGTAAAATGAGCAATGTACCTAATATTTTTTATAGATCGTTGAACAAAAATCTGACGAGCTGTTCCAACAATTAAATTCTTATGCGAATGGAATTTACCATCCCGTATAAAAACCGACACGCAATGGTTAACTAACTAGGGCGCCAAAGGCAAAGGTCCTATAGAGACACCGGTGTTTTGCAGCCGCGTGCATCCAATGACATCTGTTGTTTCAACAGTGAGCTGCTGCGATAGCAGGTTTGCTCGTGTAGGTAATTAGTTTAATTGTCGTGGACTCTGAGCGTTGTGTGGTTTATCATAGAGTTGGAACAGGAGGGTGGGGGGTAATGGATAGTTCGGTAGGCACTGGTGATCGGTGAGTCTTACTGTGTGATTTAATGGATTTTTTTAAAGTTTGGGAAATGTGAGTGAGACAGAAGCTTTGGTGTTGTACTTGTACAATGAGACAGAAGCTTTGGTGTTGTACTTGTACAATGAGACAGAGGCTTTGGTGTTGTACTTGTACAATGAGACAGAGGCTTTGGTGTTGTACTTGTACAGTGAGACAGAGGCTTTGGTGCTGTACTTGTACAGTGAGACAGAGGCTTTGGTGCTGTACTTGTACAATGAGACAGAGGCTTTGGTGTTGTACTTGTACAGTGAGACAGAGGCTTTGGTGTTGTACTTGTACAATGAGACAGGGGCTTTGATGCTGTACTTGTACAATGAGACAGAGGCTTTGGTGTTGTACTTGTACAGTGAGACAGAGGCTTTGGTGTTGTACTTGTACAGTGAGACAGAGGCGTTGGTGTTGTACTTGTACAGTGAGACGGGAAAGAGGGTGGGGGTGCGATTCACCCCGGGAGGAAGTTTTTTTTCTTCTTCCTTTAAATGGAGTGGCGTTATCTTCGGCCAACTGCGGGGTTGTTTATATCTTTGAAGGGAGGCGGAAAAACATGATTGCCCTCACCGGCTGGCACTAAACCTTACCACAATGCTCTTCCCGTACATGTATAGCGTTAACTGTCTCGAGATATTTCTTTAGTGTTATTTCAATTAAAATGGTGATGGAAATTCGAAGGTTAAAAATAGACAAGAACAATTGTGTTTTAATGTTTAAATCTTATTGGTGTATGGGATGGAATGGGGGGGGGGCAGGTGAGATAAAGTTAGTTTGACAGACAAGGATTTAGAGTAGATGTAGGGTACTGGTTGTTTAGCTTCTTGTCTTTGTCTCGCCAACGCCATCACTGCCTATGAAAGCAAAACGTTTGATAATGCTTATGGAATGTTTGATCATTAACTTCTACAGTTTAATTTTTTTTAAACTCTTTGTAGCCATAGTCATACGCGCCCGTATGTTGTCTTTATGATAGCCCCTTAATGTTTGATATAGTAGAGGAAAATTGGAATCAGTGGAGGTTCCTTAAAAATGACAAGGAGGGGGGTTGAAAAGAGTTGAGTTGTTGTTTTTGTTGTTTTTTTTTTGTTTTTTTAATAAGGTAATAATCCTACATATTATCAGTGTTTCATCCTTACTTTTGTCTGAGTAGTTCTTTTCATAATGTGATTGTAGACGTCTTTAACTGTAGGACTTTGGTTGAAACTATTGCCGTAAGAAATGTGTGTTAAAGTAAGTTTATGCTTCATGAAAGTAGTATTGAAACTTCGCTTATTTTTTTCAGGTGTCAAATGTATACCTAAAGTTCCCGGTCTGCAAGAGGATACTCGTATGGACGTGGGGGTCCCTATACAGAAAGCGGAGTCCCTAGGAGACATTGAACATTGCAGACGTATTAGGTCGCCGCTATTGGTTGGAACGCGGGACACGTGTTATAAAACATAACCAAAAAAAAAGTATAAAGGAAAATCCCTATTATGAGTATTTTTGAATATTATGCTCAGTGTGGTAAAGTTGGCGATGCGAGTGTTGTTGTTAAGCTCACAACTGACCACGTTTTACTGCGCCAACCTAGAGACGGTGTTGTGGCAGGGTCGTCATAACACCTGAATGTGTCTAGGATTTTCACGCCTCTGGAAACTGGGAATAAGTCATGAAAAAGCTATCTCTGTTTAACAGAAATAAAAAAAGCCCGCCAGCTGTCTCGCGTGGCTCACACTGTGTGCACGTATCGATCAATATCACGCATTAATTCAATTAAAACGAAGGACTTCTGTCAGCGTTTATCAACACTAAGCAGAATGCAAGTGTGTCTCGTTTGTCGCAGACAGGGAGTGCATTAATCTCTCCTCAGGACTTCTTTGTGACGCCGCGTCTTTGCTGGCGTCAACGGAGAGCATGGACGCTTTGCCCTGGTGAGTTACTTTTGTGGTTTACTGTTTTTTTTTTTTTTTTATAATTTTTTTTTTACGTTTCATTTTAAGTATTGTTTTTTTTTTAAAGTCTTTCTCGCTATTACACGTCAAAGGTCACAGCCTTTTTCATCAATTGAATACACGTATTACAGATTTCAGGCATCGAAACTTTCTTGATTACTTTCGAACTATTAAAAATACAAACTTTTCCTTATGTTCAGTTCACACGATTAAATTTTCGTCAAATTTCTTTTTTTTGAATGCGCTATGTTGTAAAACAAAATAGTGTGTTCAAAAAGTAGTTTGACGACATTTTGACACTGTCAAATGAACGTTAATGTTATGGAGAAGGCTGCACCTATTGGTACACGGGTACCAGAATTGAGACGTTGGGATTAAATAACGATTAAAAATATTATTGTCCGGTTTGTAAGACCAAATGATATTTCAAATGAAAGATAATTGAATGTACTGTACTATTCGTTTGTAAACTTAATTCTTCATTTTAACTAAAATAAACTACCACAAATGACATCCGCATCGCATTGAGTCTAATGGTACCCGGGTGCGAATGGCTGCGCTGCGTGTCCGGGTCCATTTTGACTAATGCTATTCGGATGTCATTTGTAGTAGTTTATTTTAGTTAAAATGAAGAATTAAGTTTACAAACGTACAGTACATTCAATTATCTTTCATTTGATACCTCATTTGGTCTTACAAACCCAACAATAATATTTTTAATCGTTTTTTAAAACCAACCTCTCAAGTTTGGTACCCGTGTACCAATAGCCACTTCGTATGGAGAAAGGGTGTCAAATTTTAAAGGGAACACAATTGCATGTCCTGAATCGCAGCGCTTTCCTATCGGTGTCACTTTTAGGGTTAGTTTGAGACATGTGACGCGAATTATCTTATTTGAAAACGGCACCTTACATCAATAATTTTGTTTCATCGTGTGTAATGTTCTAAGAAAATATGCTACACACTCGAAAACGACATCTCAACAACATATCTGATTAGTGGTACGACTAGTCTTATGAGCCGGATGTTTCCAACAGATTCTACACTGTTAATCGTTACATAAATTAATCTGTAATACGTGAAGGAAGGATCACTACGTGCCGAGGAGGTGTACATGGCGGAAGCAGCTGTGAAGAGAGCGCGGAGAAAGGCAAGAAAACACTACTCCACCGCATTCGTGTGCGGGACATGCACAAGAGACTGCCATTCAAGGATCGGTCTCACTAGCCACACGAAGAGCTGCAACCAGACAAGATAATCTATCGTCTCTCGTAGACGGAAAGATGCCATACCGTACCACATTAATCATTAAGGGGTTGGTTTCTTTTTTCCCCTCGCGTGACACTTGAGTTCTATTGTTAGCTGTTTAGTTTCGCAAATCGCTGCATAGTTTAATTGAGGCGAAAATTTCAGCAACTCATTACTGTTGAAGTCCAACAACTCCGTTGTACTGATGCAAGTAACAAGAACGTATCAAAGTCGTTGTCGGCGAATCCGTGGCAGTCTGCGAACATTCAGTCGGCGGTTCACGAGCTTTCAGTCGGCGGTTCACGAGCATTCAGTCGCCGATCCACGAGCTTTCAGTCGCCGGTCCACGAGCATTCAGTCGCCGGTCCAGGAGCTTTCAGTCGCCGGTCCACGAGCATTCAGACCTTGTCTTGAAATTAGTTGACATACAAAGACAGAAATGAAGTTTCCGTGAAAACTATTTTTTTAAGGTTTTTTTTTCCTTCTCAATATCCTGTATTTAAAGATGGCATTCAGGAGTGTACTAATTAAAGGTTCCACCCATCAACCATCCCAAATCTCAACCATGAAACTTCTCAACGGTCCACACTTCAGCCATCCCAAATTTCAACCAGCATATCTGGAAACCATCCTATTCTTCAACTGGCCTATGATTTACTAATTCGGGTCCTGGAACATTCATTCTTTCTACTATCCCCATCATTGATGAATCCCCCCCCCCCCCAGCTCTCAGGCATATCTACTGACCATTCTATCACTCTACTATACCATCATTGATGAATCAACCCAGCTCTCAGACATATCTACTGACTCACTGACCATTCTTTCAACCATTCCGTCCCTCCAGCATCTACTGACTCACAGACCATTCTTTCAACCATTCCGTCCCTCCACCATCTACTGACTCACAGACCATTCTTTCAACCATTCCGTCCCACCACCATCTACTGACTCACTGACCATCCTTTCAACTATTTGGTCCCTCCACCAACTACTGACCATTCTTTCAACCATTCCGTCCCTCCACCATCTACTGACCATCGTTTCAACCAATCCGTCCCTCCACCATCTACTGACTCACTGACCATCCTATCAACTATTTGGCCCCTCCACCATCTACTGACCATTCTATCAACCATTCCGGCCCTCAGCCATCTTATCCATATATTCTTTCAGTCCAGACCAGCCCTAAACTATCCGATCCCTTTAGCTGCTGCCTGGCCAACATAGCCTTGAGAGTAGAGGAGACCCGGCCCACACAATGCTATGGCTACTGTGAGGATAAAGGACGGGTTGGCGTAAAACTCACCACCCCCCCCCTTACTTTGTCTTCTCTAAACCAGGAGGGTTTGGGGAGGGGGGGGGGGAGAATAGCGTGGCGGGAATTATAGGCTATACGGTTGGTCTGTTGATCTGAATGGGACCTACCGGTACTTGAAAGAAGGAAAAATTTCCCTTAGGGTTGAAAATTGGAATGCTTTGCTGTAAAAATATATAAGTGATGAGCGAATTTTGCTCTCTTTGGGACGCTTTGCTCTAGATGCGATATAGAGAAGGGGAAGAGGGAGAGAGAGAGAGAAAGGAAAGAAACAAAACTTTCAAATGGGATGTAGAAATATTGTTTCAGATTTGTGTCCAGTATTCCAAAATTCCAAAGAAGTTAGTGGGGAAATGTTATATCACACTTATCACAAGAATGACACGCCCATCACAAGCTATGACACACGCATGACAAGTAATGATGGTACACAAACATCACAAGCAATGACACAAATTTCACAAGCAATGGCACACACATCACAAGCAATGACACAAAAATCACAAGCAATGACACAAACATCACAAGCAATGACACACCCATCACAAGCAATGACACAAACTTCACAAGCCACAAGCAATGACACAAACATCACAACCAATGACGTCACACCCATCATAAGAAATGGCAAAACCATCACAAGCAATGACACACCCATCACAGGCTATGACACACCCATCACAGGCTATGACACACCCATCACAGGCTATGACACACCCATCACAGGCTATGACACACCCATCACAGGCTATGACACACCCATCACAGGCTATGACACACCCATCACAGGCTATGACACAAACATCACAAGCAATGACGTCACACCCATCATAAGAAATGGCAAAACCATCACAAGCAATGACACAACCATCACAAGCAATGACACACCCATCACAAGCAATGAAACACCCATCACACGCTGTATAAATATGTGTATAAATATTTATATTTTATTTTTCTGTCTGTATAAATGTTTATATTTTAAGAGTGTGTCTGTATAAATGTTTATATTTCTAGAGTGTGTATGTACACATTTTTTATATTTTAAAAGTGTCTGTATAAATGTTTAGATTTTACGTATTTATGATTTTTAAACTTTAATAAAGAATGAATGAATGCTGACACATTTAAACTGAATATTTAACATATCTAAGATTCGAAGTCTTCGAGCTGAGAACAAGCGTGTATTCTGTAGACTATACCATCTATTGAGGTGGGGTTGAAAGGGGAGTCGGACAAAAGGCGCTCAATCCAAGAATTTGGGGAGACGTACAGAGAAATATTTAGATTCGGACACGTGAAAGTATTGGGGCGGTGTGGGGGCGTCCTCCCCGGTGGGCCACAGCAATGTTTACGGTTGTTGGCAAGATGCTCCCCCCCCTCGTAGAACACACATGTTGTTTGGGTTCCTATCTTTCAGCGCGATAACAGGAGTGGGGAGGGGAAACGGAATAAGGGGGTTTAGTGTGGTTTTGGGTGGGGGGGGGGGGGTATTTCAGTATTAACGATGAATTGATTGTATGATTTTGGTGGGGGGTGTAAATTTGTGGCGTGAAATGGCTTAATAGAGAAAACTGCATATATGAAGAAATGAATTAATAGAGAAAACTGCATATATGAATAAATGAATTAATAGAGAAAACTGCATATATGAAGAAATGAATTAATAGAGAAAATTGCATATATGAAGAAATGAATTAGTAGAGAAAATTGCATATATGAAGAAATGAATTAATAGAGAAAACTGCATATGTGAAGAAGAAAAAATATCAATGATGTAGATATTACTATTAGCAAAACATATTTGGACACGACGTGAATGTGGGAAAAAAGAGGGGGGTGTGGAATAGGGGTCTGCTGAACTACTAATTACGACACTTGTTTAGATCCTACATCATATCAGTGAAATGACACGCTCTTCATCATCTGCTAGGGACAAGGGTGACCAAATCATTTTATTTGTGGTGCCAATTTATTTTTAAAAAAATATCTGCCAGCTAGGTAACCGTGGCCACCACGTCCTCCTATGTCCACCCGT
Organism: Omphiscola glabra; assembly: GCA_964017045.1. Classification (NCBI taxonomy): domain Eukaryota; kingdom Metazoa; phylum Mollusca; class Gastropoda; family Lymnaeidae; genus Omphiscola; species Omphiscola glabra. The sequence continues at coordinate 16,374,482 of OZ024802.1, forward strand.
CCTCCTATGTCCACCCCGTCCTCTATGTCCAGCCCGTCCTCCTATGTCCACCCCGTCCTCCTATGTCCACTCCGTCCTCCTATGTCCACCACGTCCTCCTATGCCCATCCCGTCCTCCTATGTCCACCCCGTCCTCCTATGTCCACCACGTCCTCCTATGTCCACCCCGTCCTCCTATGTCCACCCGTTCCTCATATGTCCACCCAGTCCTCCTATGTCCACCCCGTCCTCCTATGTCCACCCCGTCCTCCTTTGTCCACCCCGTCCTCCTATGTCCACCACGTCCTCCTATGTCCACGCCGTCCTCCTATGTCCACCCCGCCCTCCTATGCCCACGTATACTATGTCACTTTTTTCTTTTGTTCCGAGGAAGAAAGGTGGACTTAGCGCGCTTAAAAAACGTTTATGATTATATTATTTTAGATGGTGTGGCTGAAATGAACAGAAAAATTGATATAAAATATATAAACTAAACAGGAAAGAAATCAGTAGAAATTTTTCTCAGACCTGCTCGTGTTTGGTTGGGGTGGGGGGGGGGGTTGATTATGATATTTGGAGACATAAATGTAAGTTTTGTTGTCTTGTTTTGTTCGTGGGAGGAGATATCCATCCGATATAGTCGTTGTTACTTGCTCTCCTCATGTCAAGCTGTAAACATGCATCGCTCTTGTAAGTATCGATACTTGCAGCTTTTCTCCTCATGTCAAACTATAAACATACCTCGCTCTTGTAAGTATCGATACGTGCAGCTTTTCCCTTCATGTCAAGCTATAAACATACCTCGCTCTTGTAAGTATCGATACGTGCAGCTTTTCCCTTCATGTCAAGCTATAAACATGCATCGCTCTTGTACGATACGTGCAGCTTGTTAACAGTCAAAACCCTGAAGTGTTTAACTTTCCTCTTCTGTCTGTTCATTATACAAATAATTGAGTACGATTGAAAATATCAGCATGGCCGATACAAAAGTGTAATCCATATGAGACGGCTGACGTTGGCTACCGCCTTAATTCTTTCAAGGTATTCCCCGCCACACACAGTTATTTCGTCTGCCCCTGCGTGGCACCATCGTGTGGTGCGGCAATCCTCCTGTATAGTATAATACGAACTGGAAGGATACACTATACACCTTTAGACGCTGAGGGGTGGGGGCTCATTCCCGCGTGAACTTGGGCGCGAGTTCTTGTGTGTTGTGAGCGGAGCGGTCATGCTACCTACCGACCCGAAGAAGAATTCTCTGAGATGGACCGGGATGATAAGCCAACATGATTTACATGACAATCTCTCCGACAAAATCAACGAGTTGAGTGGGGACCCACCGGTAGACCTACCATGAGTTGAGTGGGACCCACCGGTAGACCTACCATGAGTTGAGTGGGGACCCACCGGTAGACCTACCATGAGTTGAGTGGGACCCACCGGTAGACCTACCACGAGTTGAGTGGGACCCACCGGTAGACCTACCATGAGTTGAGTGGGACCCACCGGTAGACCTACCATGAGTTGAGTGGGACCCACCGGTAGACCTACCATGAGTTGAGTGGGACCCACCGGTAGACCTACCATGAGTTGAGTGGGACCCACCGGTAGACCTACCATGAGTTGAGTGGGACCCACCGGTAGACCTACCATGAGTTGAGTGGGACCCACCGGTAGACCTACCATGAGTTGAGTGGGACCCACCGGTAGACCTACCATGAGTTGAGTGGGACCCACCGGTAGACCTACCATGAGTTGAGTGGGACCCACCGGTAGACCTACCATGAGTTGAGTGGGACCCACCGGTAGACCTACCATGAGTTGAGTGGGACCCACCGGTAGACCTACCATGAGTTGAGTGGGACCCACCGGTAGACCTACCATGAGTTGAGTGGGACCCACCGGTAGACCTACCATGAGTTGAGTGGGACCCACCGGTAGACCTACCATGAGTTGAGTGGGACCCACCGGTAGACCTACCATGAGTTGAGTGGGACCCACCGGTAGACCTACCATGAGTTGAGTGGGACCCACCGGTAGACCTACCATGAGTTGAGTGGGACCCACCGGTAGACCTACCATGAGTTGAGTGGGACCCACCGGTAGACCTACCATGAGTTGAGTGGGACCCACCGGTAGACCTACCATGAGTTGAGTGGGACCCACCGGTAGACCTACCATGAGTTGAGTGGGACCCACCGGTAGACCTACCATGAGTTGAGTGGGACCCACCGGTAGACCTACCATGAGTTGAGTGGGACCCACCGGTAGACCTACCATGAGTTGAGTGGGACCCACCGGTAGACCTACCATGAGTTGAGTGGGGACCCACCGGTAGACCTACCATGAGTTGAGTGGGACCCACCGGTAGACCTACCATGAGTTGAGTGGGACCCACCGGTAGACCTACCATGAGTTGAGTGGGACCCACCGGTAGACCTACCATGAGTTGAGTGGGGACCCACCGGTAGACCTACCATGAGTTGAGTGGGACCCACCGGTAGACCTACCATGAGTTGAGTGGGACCCACCGGTAGACCTACCATGAGTTGAGTGGGACCCACCGGTAGACCTACCATGAGTTGAGTGGGACCCACCGGTAGACCTACCATGAGTTGAGTGGGACCCACCGGTAGACCTACCATGAGTTGAGTGGGACCCACCGGTAGACCTACCATGAGTTGAGTGGGACCCACCGGTAGACCTACCATGAGTTGAGTGGGACCCACCGGTAGACCTACCATGAGTTGAGTGGGACCCACCGGTAGACCTACCATGAGTTGAGTGGGACCCACCGGTAGACCTACCATGAGTTGAGTGGGACCCACCGGTAGACCTACCATGAGTTGAGTGGGACCCACCGGTAGACCTACCATGAGTTGAGTGGGGACCCACCGGTAGACCTACCATGAGTTGAGTGGGACCCACCGGTAGACCTACCATGAGTTGAGTGGGACCCACCGGTAGACCTACCATGAGTTGAGTGGGACCCACCGGTAGACCTACCATGAGTTGAGTGGGACCCACCGGTAGACCTACCATGAGTTGAGTGGGACCCACCGGTAGACCTACCATGAGTTGAGTGGGGACCCACCGGTAGACCTACCATGAGTTGAGTGGGACCCACCGGTAGACCTACCATGAGTTGAGTGGGACCCACCGGTAGACCTACCATGAGTTGAGTGGGACCCACCGGTAGACCTACCATGAGTTGAGTGGGACCCACCGGTAGACCTACCATGAGTTGAGTGGGACCCACCGGTAGACCTACCATGAGTTGAGTGGGACCCACCGGTAGACCTACCATGAGTTGAGTGGGGACCCACCGGTAGACCTACCATGAGTTGAGTGGGACCCACCGGTAGACCTACCATGAGTTGAGTGGGACCCACCGGTAGACCTACCATGAGTTGAGTGGGACCCACCGGTAGACCTACCATGAGTTGAGTGGGACCCACCGGTAGACCTACCATGAGTTGAGTGGGACCCACCGGTAGACCTACCATGAGTTGAGTGGGACCCACCGGTAGACCTACCATGAGTTGAGTGGGACCCACCGGTAGACCTACCATGAGTTGAGTGGGACCCACCGGTAGACCTACCATGAGTTGAGTGGGACCCACCGGTAGACCTACCATGAGTTGAGTGGGACCCACCGGTAGACCTACCATGAGTTGAGTGGGACCCACCGGTAGACCTACCATGAGTTGAGTGGGACCCACCGGTAGACCTACCATGAGTTGAGTGGGACCCACCGGTAGACCTACCATGAGTTGAGTGGGACCCACCGGTAGACCTACCATGAGTTGAGTGGGACCCACCGGTAGACCTACCATGAGTTGAGTGGGACCCACCGGTAGACCTACCATGAGTTGAGTGGGACCCACCGGTAGACCTACCATGAGTTGAGTGGGACCCACCGGTAGACCTACCATGAGTTGAGTGGGACCCACCGGTAGACCTACCATGAGTTGAGTGGGACCCACCGGTAGACCTACCATGAGTTGAGTGGGACCCACCGGTAGACCTACCATGAGTTGAGTGGGACCCACCGGTAGACCTACCATGAGTTGAGTGGGACCCACCGGTAGACCTACCATGAGTTGAGTGGGACCCACCGGTAGACCTACCATGAGTTGAGTGGGACCCACCGGTAGACCTACCATGAGTTGAGTGGGACCCACCGGTAGACCTACCATGAGTTGAGTGGGACCCACCGGTAGACCTACCATGAGTTGAGTGGGACCCACCGGTAGACCTACCATGAGTTGAGTGGGACCCACCGGTAGACCTACCATGAGTTGAGTGGGACCCACCGGTAGACCTACCATGAGTTGAGTGGGACCCACCGGTAGACCTACCATGAGTTGAGTGGGACCCACCGGTAGACCTACCATGAGTTGAGTGGGACCCACCGGTAGACCTACCATGAGTTGAGTGGGACCCACCGGTAGACCTACCATGAGTTGAGTGGGACCCACCGGTAGACCTACCATGAGTTGAGTGGGACCCACCGGTAGACCTACCATGAGTTGAGTGGGACCCACCGGTAGACCTACCATGAGTTGAGTGGGACCCACCGGTAGACCTACCATGAGTTGAGTGGGACCCACCGGTAGACCTACCATGAGTTGAGTGGGACCCACCGGTAGACCTACCATGAGTTGAGTGGGACCCACCGGTAGACCTACCATGAGTTGAGTGGGACCCACCGGTAGACCTACCATGAGTTGAGTGGGACCCACCGGTAGACCTACCATGAGTTGAGTGGGACCCACCGGTAGACCTACCATGAGTTGAGTGGGACCCACCGGTAGACCTACCATGAGTTGAGTGGGACCCACCGGTAGACCTACCATGAGTTGAGTGGGGACCCACCGGTAGACCTACCATGAGTTGAGTGGGACCCACCGGTAGACCTACCATGAGTTGAGTGGGACCCACCGGTAGACCTACCATGAGTTGAGTGGGACCCACCGGTAGACCTACCATGAGTTGAGTGGGACCCACCGGTAGACCTACCATGAGTTGAGTGGGACCCACCGGTAGACCTACCATGAGTTGAGTGGGACCCACCGGTAGACCTACCATGAGTTGAGTGGGACCCACCGGTAGACCTACCATGAGTTGAGTGGGACCCACCGGTAGACCTACCATGAGTTGAGTGGGACCCACCGGTAGACCTACCATGAGTTGAGTGGGACCCACCGGTAGACCTACCATGAGTTGAGTGGGACCCACCGGTAGACCTACCATGAGTTGAGTGGGACCCACCGGTAGACCTACCATGAGTTGAGTGGGACCCACCGGTAGACCTACCATGAGTTGAGTGGGACCCACCGGTAGACCTACCATGAGTTGAGTGGGACCCACCGGTAGACCTACCATGAGTTGAGTGGGACCCACCGGTAGACCTACCATGAGTTGAGTGGGACCCACCGGTAGACCTACCATGAGTTGAGTGGGACCCACCGGTAGACCTACCATGAGTTGAGTGGGACCCACCGGTAGACCTACCATGAGTTGAGTGGGACCCACCGGTAGACCTACCATGAGTTGAGTGGGACCCACCGGTAGACCTACCATGAGTTGAGTGGGACCCACCGGTAGACCTACCATGAGTTGAGTGGGACCCACCGGTAGACCTACCATGAGTTGAGTGGGACCCACCGGTAGACCTACCATGAGTTGAGTGGGACCCACCGGTAGACCTACCATGAGTTGAGTGGGACCCACCGGTAGACCTACCATGAGTTGAGTGGGACCCACCGGTAGACCTACCATGAGTTGAGTGGGACCCACCGGTAGACCTACCATGAGTTGAGTGGGACCCACCGGTAGACCTACCATGAGTTGAGTGGGACCCACCGGTAGACCTACCATGAGTTGAGTGGGACCCACCGGTAGACCTACCATGAGTTGAGTGGGGACCCACCGGTAGACCTACCATGAGTTGAGTGGGACCCACCGGTAGACCTACCATGAGTTGAGTGGGACCCACCGGTAGACCTACCATGAGTTGAGTGGGACCCACCGGTAGACCTACCATGAGTTGAGTGGGACCCACCGGTAGACCTACCATGAGTTGAGTGGGACCCACCGGTAGACCTACCATGAGTTGAGTGGGACCCACCGGTAGACCTACCATGAGTTGAGTGGGACCCACCGGTAGACCTACCATGAGTTGAGTGGGACCCACCGGTAGACCTACCATGAGTTGAGTGGGACCCACCGGTAGACCTACCATGAGTTGAGTGGGACCCACCGGTAGACCTACTGTGCTACGGAGTAGCTGGGTTTTTATAAAATATAAATTTCCAAAACTCCTTCTTTTAGTTTTTAATTTTACAACGAAAGAACAAAGACGGAGGCCAGAGTGATGTGGAGGGTGGGGGGGGGGGGGTTCGGGGTGTAGGTAAACAAAACACACTGGGTGGACTTAACCGACTCTATTTTTTTTTAAATTTTGTATTTCATGAGTCGGTGTTTTGTTTGGTACGTTAACTTTAGACTTCAGGATTTGGATGCCACCAGAAGTCTCGAAACCGAGGTCGTCTTCTGCTGAGGGCTAGGGACCCCCACTACGGAGTCTGATATAAACTTGTAGAGTACTGTGTTTTAAAGTGGACTCCGGCACCAGCTTTATCTGTGTTCATGAAGTTTTGTACATCTAACATGGTTAGTTTTGTACATCTAAATTCTAACTGGTTAGTTTTGTACATCTAACATGGTTTAGTTTTGGACATCTAAATGGTTAGTTTTGTACATCTAACATGGTTAGTTTGGTACATTTAAAATGGTTTAGTTTTGGACATCTAAATGGTTACTTTTTTACATCTAACATGGTTAGTTTTGTCCTATTTGTATGCATATTTATTGATTGATTGCCACCTTTGGGGTTGAGGCTATATTTTTGTGATCCATCTTGCTCGACTACAAGCTCCTCCTTAATCTGTCCCTCAAGTAACCGGTCCCGAACAACCAGTAAATCGGACCCTAATTAAAGTCGCTCCCAATGTCCGTCCGTCCCCGTCCTCTTTTTTTTTTTTTTACACCAAAAAAATATTTGGAAGACGAATATTGCATTTGACAAGGACAGATAATTCGACGCACTTACAAGGGGGCACATTACCCGGCATGAGCTGGATTTCTGAGCGCGTCTGCCTCCCCCCTTTGATCACCGGCTTTTTGTATGCCGGCCCACGAGCCCTCGCTGGTCCATCACCAGGCCTTAAACCTCCAAGTGGCCCATTCAAAAATGTCGTGTCTCCGCAATCAGGAATATGTTTATCTGACGTGGTCCATGCTAAAGCTTCTGGTGTGGGTTTCCTACCACGAGACGGTGGTTAAGCAATCGTACCCGAACGTGTGTGTCCATTTGTTGCCTTTAGAATACCACCCCTCCCCCAAAAAATAGAGAGAGATTTACTTAATGGTCCTTGACAACTGCCTTTTTTATTTGTGGGTGAGGGGCGGACTTGGATATATCCAGTTTAAGGTCCGTGGTGTGTGTGGGTGGACTTGGATATGTCCAGTTTCAGGTCCTTGGTTTGTGTGTGGGGTGGACTTGGATATGTCCAGTTTCAGGTCCGTGGTTTGTGTGTGGGGGGGGGGGGGCGGACTTGGATAACTCCAGTTTCAGATCCGTGGTATGTGTGTGGGCGGACTTGATGTGTCCAGTTTCAGGTCCGTGTTTTGTGTGTGGGCGGACTTGGATATGTCCAGTTTCAGGTCCGTGGTTTGTGTTACACAAAAAATGGTACCCTTGTCATTTATTGGTTGTCAAAAAAACTAATTCATTTTTTAAATTATAAATGACACCCCCTCCCCTAAAAAAAGAAAACCAAAGAAGACCGAAAGTTATTAAGCTTAATGGGACCAAACAAAATGAACGTTTCGTATATACAGCTATAGATCTCTGTGTGATTTCATCAGATGCCATATTAAAAGTTACCCACCTCCCCATGAGGACAGTAAAATTGAGATAACCTTTATCCTTTGTTCCCCTCTGATATTTGAGATTACGTGTAGGTTGCCAGTGTAGACAACAGCCGGGCTAGAAACACTTGCCTACATGAGGCGCCGACCTTGCAGGCAGTGCAGACAACAACCGGGCTAGAAACACTTACCTACATGAGGCGCCGACCTTGCGCCCAGTCTAGACAACAGCGGGCTAGAAACACTTTCCCACCTGAGGCGCCGACCTAGCACGCAGTGCAGACAACGGTGAGGCTATTAACACTTTCCTACCTGAGGCGCCGACCTTGCACGCTCTATTTCACTGCTAAATTAAAGAGGCGAATCGTCAGCGTATTAATTGATAAGGCATATGGTGTCGATAATGGCCGGACTTTTCAATCTTTTCACGGCCCGAACACACTGACACTGGAATCTGGAAGACACGCAATTTGGAAGAAGGTGCTTTGGGGGGGGGGGGGGGGTACAGTGATTTTTTTTGGGGGGGGGGGGTACAGTGCAGCATGAGACCCCACTGTTGGTGACTCATATGTTTGTGAGACCCCACTGTTGGTGACTCAAATGTTTGTGAGACCCCACTGTTGGTGACTCATATGTTTGTGAGACCCCACTGTTGGTGACTCAAATGTTTGTGAGACCCCACTGTTGGTGACTCAAATTTTTTTTTTTGCTGCGTTCGACAATTTAATAGCCATCCTCAGCCATGATGTTTCGTTATTGCAACGGCATCCCGTCTCTTGACAGTTGGTCTCTACCGGAGGTTGACAGTTGTCTCTACCGGAGGTTGACAGTTATTTCTACCGGAGGTTGACAGTTTGTCTCTACCGAAGGTTGACAGTTGTTTCTACCAGAGGTTGACAGTTTGCCTCTACCGGAGGTTGACAGTTTGTCTCTAACGGAGGTTGACAGTTGTCTCTACCGGAGGTTGACAGTGTTCGGCTGATTCCTTTTGTCTTCTGACTTGTGTCCAACGAAGCCGACACGTGTAAGCATCCACTGCATCACTCCCTTGTTCCGCTGCCGGGTGTAGGAGCTTCGTTATTTGCTTTCTTCAGTATACTGTCGACCGGTCCAGGCGTAAAGGATTATTGAGTTGGTGTTCTTTGAATATTTTCACAACTGGACGGCGCGTTCTAAGAAATTGTCAGTTTGTGAGCCATTAGCCAGATTTCGGAAAAGCTGTGGCCCATTGAAGTAATCTAATGGTCCGCCTCGGACTACAATGTTACGAACCCCGGAAGGCACCCAGGCAATGGCACCCATCTCTCGACCCCCACCTTTACGTTAGGAGCATACCCCTTGCTTTGCTTTTACGCGTGTGGCTTTTTTCTTTGCCCAGTAACTTCTGTTCTGACGTGTCCTGACCCGGAAAACGTCGTCTGAGGTGTGTTATAATTAGAATTGTGTTACAGCTGACGTCGCCAGACTTAGATCACGTGACATCGAGCGTGAACAAAAAAATGCAGTCGTGTGTTTATTACCTCAGCCTGAACTTAACGGTTCTGTGTTACTGGGCATACTGCTAAAGCCCAGCCCCCCAGTCTGGGCACACTGCTAAAGCCCACCCCCAGTCTGGGCACACTGCTAAAACCCACCCCCAGTCTGGGCATACTGCTAAAGCCCACCCCCCAGTCTGGGCACACTGCTAAAGCCTTCCCCCAGGTTGGGCATACTGCTAAAGCCCCCCTTTAGGCTGGGCATACTATTAAGGCCCCCGCAGGCTGGGCATACTACTAAAGCCCTCCCCCCAGGCAGGGCATATTGCTAAAGACCCCCCCCCCCCGCCCAGGCTGGTCATGTTCAGGTCTGTATTTAAAGTATCAGGTGTATTCCAACAACTAGTGATTCGGCTGAAGTCAAATATTATGACCACAAAATGGTTGTGGATCAAAGAGGTTGGGTGGGGGGGGGGCATGTGACACGTGGCCCATTACTGTTTTAGGGAGGAAGATACAATTTTGTAGGATTCGTGTCATAACGATGCCATGCAATTTTGTTGTTGTGTTTTTTTGGGGGGGCTGTTGTAGTAAATAGGTGACCGGGGGATCCACATTTAAATTTGTAGGTTTTTGTATTATTTTGAATATCTTGAACATTGGATTTTGCAACGTCATGTTTAAGGTGACGTCATTGGAACAGCAACGTCATATCGAAATTGTGCAGTTTTTTCGAGATATCATAGTGCCAAAGCCGTTGTGTGACTATTGGGGGGGGGGGTGGCGGTGCCACTTTTCTACATTTAAAGTAGATAGTTTAAGGTGGTTGCTGTTGTTTAATTTTTTCAGCTCACAAATTTGGGCCTTAGAATCCGAATCCCAGGGGACGACAGTACCAATAGTTACATTATCATTTAAGTCCTCTGTCACTTTGCTCCGTATCGGCCACTGATACATGAGTTAAGATTTTCCAGACATCATAACTTTCTATTAAAAGCCTGCCATATAAGTCTGCTGTGGTAGTTCCATACCATTAACGTCCCGCGGCCTGCTCTATCATAACATGTAATTTCACAGATTTTTTTTTTAATTATGAAAGAAAGACAGCTCATCAGTTGAACGCAAGTGGAGAACATGTGGACGAGACTTGTGTTCAGGACGAGACTTGGGTTCAGGACGAGACTTGGGTTCAGGACGAGACTTGGGTTCAGGACGAGACTTGGGTTCAAGCCTAGTTAATATGAGAGCGGGTGTCTCCCCCACATTGCGGCCATATTGTTGCTTGGCCAGCCCATAGCTTGCCGCCGTTATCCTGGATGAATGCCACCTAATAAAATGTCACTTCCTTTTGCTGTTGTTGTCGTGTGCAGTTTTAGATGAGTCAAAATATATGCATTCTCTAAATTATTAGCGGACCCAGAGAGTTTTACGAGTGGGGGGATGGGGGGCTGTGGTCCTACCATGGATAAAGTGAGTGGAATTAACACAATCAAGTATCAACCTTCTGGTCAAGTATCAACCTTCTGGTCAGGTATCAACCTTCTGGTCAGGTATCAACCTTCTGGTCAGGTATCAACCTTCTGGTCAAGTATCAACCTTCTGGTCAAGTATCAACCTTCTGGTCAAGTATCAACCTTCTGGTCAAGTATCAACCTTCTGGTCAAGTATCAACCTTCTGGTCAAGTATCAACCTTCTGGTCAAGTATCAACCTTCTGGTTTTACTATCAACATCCAATTCAATTGTTCAGCATCCTTCACACTCCCTCATCAGCATCAAACACTCACTCCGCCATCAGCATCAAACACTCCTCCATCAGCATCAAACACTCACTCCTCCATCAGCATCAAACACTCACTCCGCCATCAGCATCAAACACTCACTCCTCCATCAGCATCAAACACTCACTCCTCCATCAGCATCAAACACTCACTCCGCCATCAGCATCAAACACTCACTGCGCCATCAGCATCAAACACTCACTCCTCCATCAGCATCAAACACTCCTCCATCAGCATCAAACACTCACTCCTCCATCAGCATCAAACACTCACTCCTCCATCAGCATCAAACACTCACTCCTCTATCAGCATCAAACACTCACTCCGCCATCAGCATCAAACACTCACTCCGCCATCAGCATCAAACACTCCTCCATCAGCATCAAACACTCACTCCTCCATCAGCATCAAACACTCACTCCTCCATCAGCATCAAACACTCACTCCGCCATCAGCATCGAACTCATCGGCATTCCTCAAACTTCACCCAGAGACGACTCAGGCGTAGCTAGAATTATTCGGCGCCCGGTGACAAGATTTATTTCACGCCCCACTTTAACTGAAACCATTTTTGTCATCAATAAAATAACATCGAAACCCAATGGGCGCCCCTAACTAGTATGGCAACCTTTGACCTGTCCATCCTTAGCCCCCCTTAGCGACGCCTCTGACTTCACCAACATCATCCATCATATACCGCCTTCAGTATTCCATGCCCACCTCACCGCTCTCCATGACACAAGCACCCACCACCGGCACTTCTCACTCACACCTCCGACAGCAGACTCTCTCTCTCCCTCTCTCTGCACTTGACCATGTTCAGTTAATCCGTATTGACAGCCTGTGTTACCGCCAACACAAATATCTCAGCGGTACACCGAAACTGAAGTCATTTACAGCAGCCCGACCACCCGCCCTTTCTTTAACCCCCCATTCACCCAAGAGGCGCAATATTTGTCATTAACTGGAGGAGGTGTGGAAGCTCTCCGAATTAATAGGAAACTCAGTGGTTCCTTTGCCTGAACAGACACCTACCCTCTACGCCTGAATTCCTATAAAAATCACAATGGTCATTTGTACAAACCGCAAGCATCCACGCTATGATTTATATTCAATAAAATGTGCATGCTTGGGGGGGGGGGGGGGGATGGACAGGCTTTTCGCGGAGTTTCATAATTTGAGACTCGCTGTGCTGGAGGAGGGAAATCCATCAGTTTAGCGCTGCCTTTTCTTGTAGACCCCAAGATCAGCAGTTTACTTTTCTAAACGCGCATCGGTCGATCCAGTGCCCCCTCTTCTCCCGTCCTACCTCCGCACCCGGCACGACACCTTCTCGTACCGGACTTACCCTAAAAAATATCGGCATCGTCTCGGGGGCTGCACGGGCCGTCTCTCAATATCAGGCGCAGAACGTAAAATTCTTAGATCTAGGCTCAGAACGATGATTGTCTTCTTAATGAATAGAGCAAAAAAAAAAAAAAAAAAGCATAACTTATAAAGCTATGGAGCAATTTTAAAAAAAAATAACCTGGCTTGAAGTTGGAGATAAATCTTACAAGAAACAAACCTTGACGATTTATATAATTATCTGTGATAACCCATTTATGCAAAATATTTATATTTATATATATAATATTTATATGTATATAGTATATCATTCTTAAAAAGTGTATGTGGCAAACCAGCCCCTACAACCCCCGGGAAAAGGGGGGGGGGGGGAGATTGTTGAATTAAAAAAAAAATCAATTATTTGAGAATATCTGATCTCATGTTTCTTTTCATCTAAAACCCGCCCCCCCCCCTGCTCTGGTAGTTTATTCGATTACTGTTTAGCATTTTATTTATTGAGACAAATGGAGTCTCGGCATGATGTGTGATGAGAGATATTCCAAGAGGACTCCATAGTAACGGTGTAATATCATCTATTTGTATGCATCAATATCATCCATTTGTCTTCGGTAATATCATCTCTTTGTCTACGGTGATATCATCTACTTGTCTACATTAATGTCTATTTTTCTACCGTAATATCTATTTGTCTACAGTAATAGCATCATCAATTTGTCTACGGTAGTATCATCCGTTTGTCTGCAGTAATCTCATCTATTTCTCAACGGTTATATCATCCACTTATCTACAGTAAATCATCTATTTGTCTATGCCTAGGGCTCATTATGCCAAATAAAACATTTTTTCATTAAGTTTTTCCTTGTCATCACTTCTTCTGTTGATTAGAAAGGACAAATTTAGGGCAGATCGCGGATGTCTTCTACGCGCTTTCGCTTGAATGAATTTGAATTAGATCACTAAAATAAAATATTGTTACTAGATATAGGCCGCCAAACATTGGCGACAACAATGCGTGAACTTCCCATCTACTAAAGTTACTCCACATAACATGAACTCAAGTAACGCACATTTAAGAATCCCAATTTTCGCTACACCCCCTCTCCCAAAGATACGTCACTGCACACTTTTTATTTCACGCCCACGAACTATATTCTGATGTCCCAAAATCTTTTAAACCGATTATTTTTTACATCATATTTAAATTGAGACGATTTCCTTTTCCGAAAAAAAAATATATTACGCACCAAACGTAGTTGCGTTTTTTTTTTTTTTAAATCATTGAGCTTAGTTATTGGAAATTTTATTTTGCGCGCTAATGAACACTTTATTAAACCATACTTTCATTCAAACATATGGATTTATTTGTAATATACTCTCAATAATACGCTGAATAGGAAGCAGACAGCTTTTTAGGAAGCAGCCGGAAACGGAAGCAGTCCACGAGTTATACCAGAAGCGTAATATATATAAGAGATGGCTTGTTACCCATCTTGTTCTAATATTTCTTTCTTTTCTTTTTTTACATTCACTAGGATTGTGTCATTACCTTTATGTGAACACAAAAAGTGGTGCGGGGGTTGAAGGTACGGAGCGGTGTTGAACATGCCAGTGTTGTATTTGTCGTTACTTTCGATAAAACTGTCACAATTGCTTAACAAACCCCCCCCCCCCCAATGGTTGTTGGGCTGTTAGATGGTTAGATGTGTGAACGTCTCTTGTCAGTCTCAGACTGTCACAAATTTGACCGCTGGATGATGTAAAGATGGAGAGAGCACATGTCACGGTAAAGATGGAGAGAGCACAGGTCAAGTAAAGGGTAAAAAAGATCTCGTACTAGAGTGTGTCTTGAATCTTACCACAGTGTGTTTTGAATCGTACCACAATGTGTCTTGACTCGTACCACAATGTGTCTTGAATCGTACAGAGGAAATGACCTCCAGGAAGTCTCAATTCGTTTCAAGACCAGGACTGTTGGTGTTATAGCTAGATACAACCCATTGCATAAGTGACACTGGAAGTGGTTGGTTGTGCATAAGACGAGTGCTTAGTGTGTCATTTTTTGTTTTCTATGTCAATCTTCGTGTTCTACTGAAGAAACATTCTTTTTAATGTAATTAATACATTTCAAATTGCAATAAGCTTTTCGCAATGCGGTATAGTACTAAACAATAAATCTAACGGATATATATAATAAATGTAGTCTTTATTTGAACTTTTTGATCTTTATTGCAAACCCTTACAATGTATGTTGTTCACCAATTTACAGATTGGAAGTTATACTGATGATTATTATTATTATAGTTAATAGCCAAATGTAAAGTAGTGAGGCGCCGACCGATGGGATGATGGGTGCTGGTAGGTGAGCTCAGGTGCTGGTAGGTGAGCTCAGGTGCTGGTATGTGAGCTCAGGTGCTGGTAGGTGAGCTCAGGGGCTGGTAGGTGAGCTCAGGTTCTGGTAGGTGAGTGTAGGTGCTGGTATGAGAGCTCAGGTGCTGGTAGGAGAGCTCAGGTGCTGGTAGGAGAGTGTAGGTGCTGGTAGGAGAGCTCAGGTGCTGGTAGGTGAGCTCAGGTGCTGGTAGGAGAGCTCAGGTGCTGGTAGCTGAGCTCAGGTGCTGGTAGGAGAGCTCAGGTGCTGGTAGGTGAGCTCAGGTGCTGGTATGAGAGCGTAGGTGCTGGTATGAGAGCGTAGGTGCTGGTAGGAGAGCTCAGGTGCTGGTAGGAGAGCGTAGGTGTTGGTAGGAGAGTGTAGGTGCTGGTAGGAGAGTGTAAGTGCTGGTAGGAGAGCGTAGGTGCTGGTAGGAAAGCGTAGGTGCTGGTAGAATAGTTTAGGTGCTGGTTGAAGAGCGTAGGTGCTGGTAGGTGAGCGTAGGTGCTGGTAAGAGAGGAGAGTGTAGGTGCTTGTAGGGGAGGGGAGTAAATTACCTGCTTATACTGTGTGTGTAGTTTTGTGTGGATGGTTGGGGGGGGGGGAGATGGTATGTTTGTTGGAGCGTGCGGGGGTGACAGGGAGGCATACACATGCGGCATTATAATTATCACGTGAAGCATGACAAATTATCTAATCGCCAAATGCGCTGCTTGTTACAACCCGCTTATTCAGTTAAGGCACCCATCACGATCTTTGCATTCGTAATTCATATAATATATAAAAAAGTTTCAGGGAAAAAATAGTTACGGGCTACAGGATTTAATTAAATACAATATTAATTTGAAAAGTCAATATTCAAACCTGAAATCACATCATAATAATCAATTCAAACTCTATAATAATAATAAGAAGAAGAACAAAAATTATTTTAAAAAATCAATCACAACTGACAACTGATTATTTTTCGTGGGGATGGTGTTACCCTGAATTCACTCCCTGACACCTCTATTCCAAAGTAGTGTGGTAAATAAACCGGTGACAACCCTACTGCGATTCATTAGCAACTTTCTCGTTGTTTTTTCCGCCTTCAACGCTCCCTGTTTTCCCCGATGTGGCGTCTCTCCCCCCAGTTCATTATATTAAAATCTAACTTTAGCCATGCCGTTGCTGATTCACTACGCTAGCGTCCGCCAAACAGGTTGCGTTTATTGATTGAAATACGGTCCGGCTTCCCTCTACCCCACCCTTCCCTTCCCCCACTCCCTTTTCTCTCTCTCTCTCCCCCTCTCTCTCCCCCAGTGGGTGAAGTCGGGCGATTGTCGAAGTTTTGGCCCAGTAATGTTTAGTGAGAAATTATCTTTGTAGCGCCGTGTGTACATAGGACTCGGATTTTTTCGCCGCTGGCGAGGAGACTTCGAGGGCTTTTCTCAGATCGGGCCAAGGCGAGAGGGGGCATTCTTTCACTGCTGTGTGGCCTGCTTCTGTCTTTATTATGTTGTGAGTCTGTGTGTGTAAAATTTCTGGCTTGCTTTCTGGATATTAAAACCGTGCGGGATTTTTTTGGCGTGCTCCGCCTTCCTCGGAACAGGCTGGATATATCACAATAATAATAACACATCGCAGTACGTGTAGTTTTCTGAGCACAAAAGGTAGGTGGATGTTTTGAAGTTTGTGTGTATGTTTACACCGACCCACACACTTGCCACAGTCAATCTTCAAGTTGGGCAAAAGTTAAAACTTTGGATTATACAAATTATGAACAAGTACCATGTGTATCATTGTGTGAATCTGTTAGTACGGCTTCCGGGGTAATACTACTAGTTGTACTAGTGATAAAGTGCCTCACGCTTCAGCGTTTGTTTGTTTTTTTTTTTTTTTTGGTTATTCCGGAGTCGGCGAGTAGGTAAGTCCAGATAGCTGTAGCTATAATATAATAGTCTAGAAGTCACGGTAGGCCAGGGAATATGTGTGAAAGTGCCCCACCACCACCTGGAACAAACTGAGATATTTAAAATATATAAGTATTATAATGTAGTATTCAGTAAGCGGCGACAAAACTAAACATTCGTCCGTCAGGCGATACGATAAAATTTCTTTTAGCACGGAATAGTGGGGGGAAAAGGGGTGGGGGGGGGGGGCGTTGTTAGTTACATGATAATATGACAGTTACATCAAAATCTCGTAAATTTATTCACAAGCCTTAACTTAACGTTAATCCATCACGGCATGGATGCTAAGGATGCTAAGGTTTTTTTTTTTTGGTTTTTTTTAATTCTACCTTAAACTAATCCTTAGTTAGTGTAGACATAATGACGAGTGTGGTGCGATGCCGGGCCCATCCTAAATCTGCTTTATTATTAGTATTATTATTGGTCCAGGCCTAACTGATGACTAATGATTATTTTTAAGGCGCCCCCCCCCCCCCCAATTCTCCAATTCCATAGCCTACCATAGCTTTTAAAATGAGTTTTATAATAATAGAATTCGTTGTAGTTAGCCTATTGACTGTTGGTCATTAGTTATAAATATGCTAGTGCTAGAAGGCAAGGGCTTAATTAAGTTATTCCGCCTGGTTAATAATAATAATAATAATAACCTGGTAAAAAGTTTCCGAGGCACGCCAGATAGTGTAGCGGTTATTGTTGTCAACACACCGCGTGGCATTGTTGTGTTGTTAAACAAAGCCAGTGGAAGTGCTCTCACTTTTAATGTGCTCGCACTGGATCGATTAAGCGCCTCGGTGCCAATAAAGGGCTTGTCTAAAGCTGGGTCCGTCTTGTAGTTGGTATCATTTTTGTCCGAGTTGGGTTGTTTGTTGGTGGGATCTATTTTATGTTATTAATTATTGTGTGTGATAGGGTGGTAAAAAGGTGGCCTAAAGAGAGTTAAAAGTCTTTCTTGAAACCTTTTAGAATGTAATGTTACTTTTAATGCAGGTTCGGTTTTAAATGGTGGTTTGCTCAGTTCCGATCTTCGGCTGTGAATTTTTAGTAATATTTATCGGACACTGTCAATGGGGCAGCTTAGTCATATTTATACAGGACATTGCTAGGTCTTAGCTATATTTATAGATCATTGTTTTGTCTGAGTCATATTTATAATAGGATATTGTTATGGCTTGGTCATATTTATAGGACATTTGGAGTTAGTCGTACTTATAGGACATTTGGAGTTAGTCGTACTTATAGGACATTGTTAAGGCTTAGTCATATTCATAGGAAATTGTTAGGGTTTAGTCATATTTAAGGACATTAGACTCATTAGGGCTAAGTGACATTTACAGGACATTATTTTTTAGACCTTAGGGCTTAGTCATACATATTAGGACATTGTTAGGGCTTAGTAATATTTAAAGGACATTAGGCTTATGGCTTAGTCCTTGGAAATAACAAATAGGCCTTCTCATTCTAAGAAGTTAAGACTAAAAGACATCATTTAGGTCTGTAATTTTACTATCCTAAGCAGAGTTGCCAGTGTTGTAGTTTGCTTTTAAAACATAATATAAACCCTGCTTCCACTCAAAACAAGATGACGCACAGAAATCTCCTTGTTTTCGGCTGGGCTATCATTTTCAATTATCAACCCCTATTCTTATTTTTTAAAGCCAGTGAAGGCACAGACTGTTTTATTTCTACCATCCACCCACCCATGGCCTTCTCGGTGTGTCTTGCCAGTGATTCGCCCCCCCCCTCCCCCTCACCCCGTATAGCGTCCCTCCACGCCATGATTCGCAGACCGAAACACATCGTCTCCATTCTTCCCTCCCACCCCACCCCCTTTCACCCTTTCATCCCCCTGGCTGTGTTGGTTGGAAAGTTCACGGGCATGCACACAAGGGTCCCACATGTGTGATTGTTGTGTGCCCTACACACCAGACATCTACCGAGACTGTTCCGTTGAATAAGATGCCCGTGCTGAATTTTTCAATGGGGTGTGTGCTACGAATGTTACAAAGGGGGAGGGGGGGACCTGCCTTTTAAAATAATTAATTGCAAATAAATAATGGGAATGTGTTTTTCCACAGTGTCAGTGTGCTACTTATGGCTACATAGTAGCATAAGGAGAGGAGCCTGGGGTGAGACGTTGAGAGTCACCTGGGTTTGGCTTTACCTGGGATAGTTTAACTCCGATAACCTCACGAAACCTGGGTAAATATGTACTGTACATTGTACATAATTTTACTGGGGTAATTTAACTCCGATAACCTCACGAAGCCTGGGTAAATATGTACTGTACGTTGTACATAATTTTACTGGGGTAATTTAACTCTGATAACCTCACGAAGCCTGGGTAAATATGTACTGTACGTTGTACATAATTTTACTGGGGTAATTTAACTCTGATAACCTCACGAAGCCTGGGTAAATATGTACTGTACGTTGTACATAATTTTACTGGGGTAGTTTAAAATATGTACTGTACATAAAAGAGCAAGACTCACAGGGACCTCATCATTGGGGCCACAATAACACGTTTTTTGGTTTTAAATTTAAAAGATATAGTTATGTTCTACTTAGTTTACAGGGTGTAGATGGGTGTAGTATACTGTAGCCTTCCTCAAAATATGGTACATGTACCTCCAGCTGGTGGCTCATTACTTTGTTCCTGTTAGTGGCGTACTTACACTGAAGTTACACACACATTCTATAGATGTCACATGCATTATACAGCCCGAATCGAGTTAAGAAAATTGCACAATCACAAGGGCTTCTGGCAGATATGTGATACACCACTTAAAAATTATGTGACCCACTCAGCCCAAGTGAAGTGGGGTAATTTTTTTAAAAATTATTATTACTTTTAAAATATAATAGTTGAGTTATTGCATTCCCAATCCGTCTGGTCTTCTTCTATTTATTTCATAATAAATAACTGCATGATGAGACTGGCAGCGTTTATGTGAACTGACGTTAGGCTAAGCCTTTAGGTTGCTGTCATGTAAGTTGCTCTTACTGTTGGTATTCTCAAAGTTTATAGCAGAAACTTGTTCTTGTATTGATTGGCAATTGAATTTCTTAAACCTTGGGAATTGGTCATTGGAGTGGTATTTGTAATTATTACAGTGGTCTTATATGGCGCGGTACCCCAGCAATAATTGGTTAGAAATGTGTTAGGAACAACGTTCTTACTTTACTACAAGCTACATGTGCCTGCCTCTTCTGTCCCAAGCATTAGTGCCGGATGTATTGTTATATTGTATTGGTCTACAGAGGGGTAAGATGATGGTAAACCCTGCGGAGCTACGTCTGCATTACGTTTACTTGATCTACGGAGCAGTGGTAGACCTCCCCCCCCCAACCAATGTTCCCTCTAAGGTTTGCTGGTTCGTGTGCAAAATCATACAGTTGTGTGCAAAGTTTTACTTTGCAGAGTGCAGCGTATCTGTTCGATTTTATTTTTATACAAATTTGCTGCGCGGATGCTTAACACTGCTTGCTGCGCGGCCGCGCAGCTTAAAGGGAACATTGCCCCCAACCCAATCTCCTGATTCGCAGCAATGCCTCCACAGATTTGTTGACATCCCATCGAGCTGAAACTCGAAACATCTACTCGTTGCCGAAGACGTTCTAACAAAGTTTCGGCCCAAACACCACCCCCAATCAGTTTCTCCCTGTTTTTCAAGGGGAAGCTGAATGAAATATGATATGATTTGTTCAATGCTTGCGTGTTTTTTGGTTGTTGAGATTAATTGCTTAGCTGCTGCTGTGTGCTTTGTACTTGTGACGTATTTGGGTTTAAATATCTCTTTAGTCTATTAGGGTTTAAATGCCCTAGGTTTGATCAAAAAACATTCCCATACACCAAAATATCAGTTGCCACAATCACATAAATTATAAAGCACGTACAATTACATAATTGCAAACCCAAATGCATACAAAGGGTGGTACGAAAAATTTAGTTTGTAGAGGTTGTTTAATTAAAGTATTAAAAAGAGCATAACAAATTCTTTGTCCGGTCATGACACAGCCCACCCCATCGTCTTGCCTCATCCTATGTACGCCTCTGCCCCCGTGTTCATTCAGTGGTTTATGTACAGTTTCGTTATTGAGTTGTGGTCAATACACTCACTGTCTATCATCATTACTTTTGTGGCTGTGTATTCTCTACCTCTCTACAAGCTAACTGATTGATGATATTGATCCACGACTAACTAATTGATTGATATTGATCCATGACTAGCTGACTGATCGATATTGATCCATGACTAGCTAATTGATTGATATTGATCCACGACTAGCTAACTGATCGATATTGATCCACGACTAGCTAACTGATCGATATTGATCCACGACTAGCTGACAGATCGATATTGATCCACGACTAGCTAACTGATCGATATTGATCCATGACTAGCTAACTGATCGATATTGATCCACGACTAGCTAACTGATCGATATTGATCCACGACTAGCTAACTGATCGATATTGATCCACGACTAGCTAACTGATCGATATTGATCCACGACTAGCTAACTGATCGATATTGATCCACGACTAGCTAACTGATCTATATTGATCCACGACTAGCTAACTGATCGATATTGATCCACGACTAGCTAACTGATCGATATTGATCCACGACTAGCTAACTGATCGATATTGATCCACGACTAGCTAACTGATCGATATTGATCCACGACTAGCTGACTGATCGATATTGATCCACGACTAGCTAACTGATCGATATTGATCCACGACTAGCTAACTGATCGATATTGATCCACGACTAGCTAACTGATCGATATTGATGCTGGTTTATTATTTTTTTCACTTTTAACTTCTGTAATTTCTGTAGTTTAACTCCTGGCCGTAGGCGCGTGAGGCTAGCTGGGAAACAAATTAGTTTCATCCTACGCTCCTTTGCTAGCCTTGTGTGAACATCTAGGTCAACAGGTCGCATGTGACATGCTCAGGTGTTTAATCAATCGCACGAGACCTATCAGCTAATATATAATCAACTGTGTCAGGCATGTCTCCTCTCCTTAGCCTTTTATTCAAGTCATAAATACAACATGGTCATTTTATTAACTGAGCCAGACAGCCATATTCATCCAATGGACACACTGACACTGGTGACACACATTGAAAGACACGAACTCCAAAGAGTGTACGGGGTGGGGCAAAGACTAAGCTTTAAAGAAATAAATAAAATACGGATCCGTAGAAACACAACAACATAATCAGCAATTTAAAAAAGATATAGATATAGATAGATATTAATGCTGGCATCTTGTTGTGTATGTGCCTTACGCTGACATCTTTCACGATTTCATCTGTTCGAAGATTCGGCTCGTAAACAAAACGTAACAATGTACCGAGAAGAGCAGTACGTAAAGACAACGATACCAAAACAAGTGATATTAACAATGCTCAGTTTAATTATACTGTTAAGTTTCTATTTTGAAAAAAATGCAAACTCGAGTACAGAAACAAACTGTACCTACTTACAGCAAGTCGTATGTGCACTGCTCAAAAGTACGATTATTAATTTACACACACACACAATTATATAACGTCTTGTATATATGACTAGAATATATAGCAAAAATCGCCCTCTATAGGAAAGCTGTCGGCTTATATATGGAGAAATTAAATCAGAACCACCCGGAAACAATATTCTAGAAATTGCGTCACTTGCTAGCATTCTTTAGAACAAATAGAGCGTTCGAACCTAAACAACCTTTAACCAATCAAGGGAGGGGTGGGTAAAATAGAGTAGCACATCACATGACGTCGGTATCTAAACAAAACAAATGGGGTACAAGTGGTGGTCGCTTAAATTAGACCTACACATATGCCATAACATGGAGAAACAGGTTTCTTATTGTTTTTTTAAAAAAAAGGAGATACGGTATAGAAAGTGTTCAGAATAAGAAACTCAACCGTGGTTGACACTATATCTTGCCCTGAGTTTTTCTTGAAAAGTACATTGAAATCAAAGTTTGTCTGTTAAAATGTTTCAATATATACGAGTGTCATATACCGGTAGAATGAAGACACCCACTCATCTGAAGCTTGTACGGCCCGGTGACAGATCGGCGACTCTTAAACACAACACTTGCTGGCTATGTCGCTTCATTTAACGAAAGTTTCACTCTGCATCGCTTTCAAAGACTTTCATCATTACACTAGCCAGGTGAAGCAATTACGCTTTGGTTTTATTGATTTGTCGTTCTCTCCCTCACACTCACACACTTTCCCCATGTCTCATTCACACTGTCTCATTCTTGCTCTTTCTTTCTCTCACGCGTGCTGTCCCCCCCCCCCCCCCCCCCCACATTATCTGTCTCAAGCTTAATGAATGACATTTCTTTGAAAAATATGAACCTTTTCATAATCATTATCTCTGCCATTATCCCTACCATTATTACTACGCATATGTGATGTGTAGACTGAATCGGTAACCGGGTTACATGGACACGGAGCTTCTTGTCACACAGTATTTGTTGTGCTGCTCTAACAGGGCGATTTTCTTACCGCCATGCTTCACACGACATGTGTTTTACCTATGACCTATGTTTTCATTGAGGTATCCTGTTTTAGCGCGTATATGGGTCTCTCAACATTTGGGATCGCTCAGATTCTCCTTTATTTTTATCATGCTCATTGAATTCGTGAAGATTCCATAGAGAATTTCACATTATGTCTGTTTATATATGTAATACACTTGCAAAGAAGTACATCAATTTTTAGATTTAGCTTTGACAGAAACACTGTGCACAAGAAAAGGAAATGGTGTTACCGCTGCGGTAATAATTTTTGAACCTGACCGAGATTCACTGTAACTTCTGTCATTTTATGCCCGATAACCCCCCCCCCCCCCCCCACACACACACACACACACACACACTTAAAAAAAACCCACAAACTCACAAGAAAAGCGCAACTATTTATTTATCTGCCCTGCCGACAGTCACGACCTCATCACCGCTGTCCTTTCAGTCCGCCGGTGGCTAACAAGCGGTCCGCCTGGTCGCCGCCGGTCAGACCCAATCAGGCAGATCCGCCGATGGTACATAACAGCATAACGGGTCGCCCAAATCGCTAATAGTCCAGATTGGGTCAACATGGATTGAACGCCTTGATCCCAGGAGCCGGGGCGGGCTCACTTGTCACCCCACTGTTGCAGTATTCAATAGTTGGTACATCTGAAATGATTCTAACTACGATATATATATATAAGTACGTTGGAGTGATTATAACACTGGATTGAGTAAAGAAATTTAGAAATACTGAGAAGAGTGTGGATTGTAGAGGAGAGAAAGAGAGACGAGAGAAGAGGTAGTGGAGGATGGCGCGAGAGACGAGATAATTGGATAGTTCCGATAGTGTAGGAGATAGAGAGAGGGAGACGAGAGAAGGGGGTAGTGAAGGAGGGTGAGAAAGATAGACATAAATAGTAAGGTAAAATGGTATGTAGAAAATGACCAGTTTGTGCATCGTGACCGCACGTTACAATCAATTGTTATCGCCGATTTTGTTGTTGATAGCGAGGAGGGCGATTCTTGTTATCAGACGAGCAGATTTGAACCGCGCGCACACGTTTTATAGTTGACAGTCGGTCGACGGCGTGAGAAAATGTTTTTGGTTTGTTTGTTTTGGGGGGTGGGGGGACGCACTTGTTCTGACTGTAGACGACTGAAGTAAAGAAACAGCAAGCAGACACGCCCAACAAGACCAGAATGAGGCATCTTTCATTTACTGACACAAAATGATGTTCGTCCTTAGCATATCAAGATTTCAATAATACACAAGAGAAAGCCTGCCAGCAGTGGCATTCTACTTCTAGGTCTTGTAAACAATATCCAGACTTTGAAACTAAAATATATTCCGACTTTGAAACTAAAATATATTCCGACTTTGAAACTAAAATATATTCCGACTTTGAAACTTAAATATATTCAGACTTTGAAACTAAAATATTTCCTGACTTTGAAACTAAAATATATTCCGACTTTGAAACTTAAATATATTCCGACTTTGAAACTAAAATATTTCCTGACTTTGAAACTAAAATATATTCCGACTTTGAAACCAACTTGAACGTGTTGTTTGCTTTGTGCAAGTTTTATTAAAGACAAGCCTGCCCTAAAACACGTGACGGGTGTGAGGGTGGAGATTGAACTAAGTGTATTTAAGGTAATCGAACTGTTACGGTGGAAATACTGTAAGAAAAATGTTGACACAATTCGTCATTACATATGCTTGAGAACCTCTTGCACTGAAGGCTTAAATAAGGCACGATGCAGAAGTTGATGGGCGTATCTCTAATTGACCGTTATTTCCAGGATCCTTCAAACTTTAAATAATTAAAAATAGTAATTCTCTATGTAATGTATGCATTGCTGTGATGATGTGTTCAATAGGCGCGCAAAATAAAATTCTAACAACTTAACACTGATTAGGATTCGTATAAAGTGCGTTACTTGAATGCATGTTTTGTCAAATAACTTGAGTAGATGGGAAGTTCACGCATTGCCGCTGCCATTGTTTGGCATGTTACTTCCAGTCATTAATAGAAAAAGAAAGGTATTGAAAGACAACGGACGTCAAAGAAGTTGAAAAGTAAAGACAACGGACGTCAAAGAAGTTGAAAAGTAAAGACAACGGGCGTCAAAGAAGTTGAAAAGTAAAGACAACGGGCGTCAAAGAAGTTGAAAAGTAAAGACAACGGGCGTCAAAGAAGTTGAAACGTAAAGACAACGGACGTCAAAGAAGTTGAAAAGTAAAGACAACGGGCGTCAAAGAAGTTGAAAAGTAAAGACAACGGGCGTCAAAGAAGTTGAAAAGTAAAGACAACGGGCGTCAAAGAAGTTGAAACGTAAAGACAACGGGCGTCAAAGAAGTTGAAACGTAAAGACAACGGACGTCAAAGAAGTTGAAAAGTAAAGACAACGGGCGTCAAAGAAGTTGAAAAGTAAAGACAACGGGCGTCAAAGAAGTTGAAAAGTAAAGACAACGGGCGTCAAAGAAGTTGAAAAGTAAAGACAACGGACGTGAAAGAAGTTGAAAAGTAAAGACAACGGGCGTCAAAGAAGTTGAAAAGTAAAGACAACGGACGTCAAAGAAGTTGAAAAGTAAAGACAACGGACGTCAAAAAAGTTGAAACGTAAAGACGTTGTTCAGGGAAAGCTTTAGAGAGCCTGGTCAAAATATTTTCTTTAACCTGCTACAAAAAAATTAAATCTGTGAGGCTCATTGGCTTTTCTAGACACAACAGATTGATCCCTATAACACGACATTTTTGGAACCTCTTGTTTTAAACTTGTATCTTACATGTGCGCAAGTTTCTTGTGATTGATATCCACTCTTGATTTTTGTGTGGTGTTTTTTTTGGAAGTATAGATTGACTATAATACAGATAATATGTGATCGAATCGTTGTCACTCGTAGCTCGTCTGTCAAGATGGTGGACAGTTGGAGTGGGGGGGTGGGGGTGTGGAGAGGAGGCCGACGTGGGTTAACCAACAGACGGAGTCCAGCCTGAGGGTCGAGTTTGATGGATAGATTACGGCATGATCCCTCGCGATGCTAGGGGGATTTGTCGTGACGTTTGTACTGCGGGATAATCTGATAGGCCGATAATCAGGCAGGTATCAATGGCCCGCGCCTCGTAATGTCTTGATTCAATTAGGTGCGCGGCGACGTGTTCATTCATTGCAAAATGTGAAATCTCAACTGGGATGGTGCGCAGTGCCTTCTTTGTGTGGGAATCACTTCGAGGAACTGTCGCGGGCTTCATCAGTCATTAATGTGAAAGGTAAAGGGTGGTTTGCAAATTGCATCACGCTCGGGAGGGGGGGGGGGTCGAGAATTTGTGACAGGGACGGAAGGGGGGGGGTCTAAAATGTGTGAAGTCACTCTTTTAAAAAAAAATATATAATTTTGAAAAATCTTTATTCAATTAATTTAAAAAAACATTAATTTGAGGTCGAAATTGCCTCAGATATTATAAGTACCGCGAAACTCAGTCGCGCACACCTTCTGGACATATCGAAAAAATGACGTAAACACTGTTGTGGCCATTTTACATTCGGCTCGGGGATGAATGACTTCGCTGTTTTACGTCACAGTTTACTAATAATACAGCATCTTAATCCATTATGAAACAATCTTAAAGAATAAAATAAAATCTTAGTTATTTTAGGTGTGACGTGACATTAAAAAAAAAGGGGGGGGGGGTAAAGAATTTGTTACAATTTGCGAACGACCCCTAAAGACAGGCGAAATTTGAATGCTAAAACCAGACCTGTTTACTCTTACGATTTTGGCGTACATTGTACGATTTTGATGTGTATATATTATATATACTGAGTGTTTCTTTACTATTAAGATAATGTAGTGAACGATTTTGTGATGAAATTGTACGATTTTAAGATTTTGAGGGTAAACAGGTCTGTAAAACTAAATCCTTTCCCCGATTCCGAATTTCATTTTAGAAAGAAATGCAAACATTGCGTTTTTAATTTAGGAACGTTCTTTGCCTTTGTTTAGCTACGACTGTTCTTTTAGGTGGTCCCTGCTAAATTCAGTTGTAAGGACTTTATTTAACGGAGTTATTAACATATCCCCAGTGTGCGTGAGTCTATCGCCAGTGTGCGTGAGTCCCCAGTGTGCATCAGTCCCCATTGTGCGTCAGTCCCCAGTGTGCGTCAGTCTATCGCCGAGTTTATTTTGCCTCATGTCACATTTACAGCCCCCCCCCCTTCCCCCTATCGATGTCAAAGACAGATCTGATACGTGTAAGTATGCATGTGGTTCTGCACCCACCGGTTGATAACGGAGACCAGGGCCAGCCCAGCACTGTTTTATAGGATGTTGAATTATTGAAAGTTCTCGGCTCCAATCTAAACCCACGCGGGATAAACAACACGGCGAACCGGGCCGTCCTAAACAATCACCATGGTAACGGGAATGGCCGACCCTGTTTCACAGCAATAAAGAACGGTACGTGAAAGATAATTAAATTTGAGATTTTGCTTTATGGCCATGCTGGTCTGCAAACCCATCTCCGGTGTGCACCCCCCACCCCTCTGGTCAATTACAACACAACCTTGTTGGTTGCATTCCGAAGTACGGTATATGTTAAAGAAATTGATGTATTCTGAAACTATCCCTTCATCCCGCCCATAGCATTCCCTCACCCCCTCCCTTGGAACTCTCCCACCCCTAACATGTCACGACACTCCCTCACCCCTCAGCATAGCACTCCCTTTCCCCATACCGTGGCACTCCATCACCCTCACTGTGGCACTCCCTCACCCCCAACCGTGACACTCCCTCACCCACTCCCATAGCACACCCTCACCCCCATCGCACCCCTAACATGGCAACCCTTACTCATCCAAAGACAAGACTTGCCTAACACTCAGACTCAATTTCTTAAATAAAAAGTTCAGTGTTTAATGCTATGTAAGACATATTACTGACTAAATTACCAGCGCCCCCTCCCTCAACCACCCCTCTTCTCCTCCCGGCTACACTCGCACCCAGACATCAACCAACTGCTAACGTAACTCCCCTGGCCGCCATAGCTCCCTGTCACTCCAAGGAGTTTGTCCTTTTAATGTTTAATAATTTTATTAACGCTGTTTCTCTCGTCCATCGTGTTATCGATTAGGGCGGCCACAATCCGTGGCTACCTGTGCAGAAAATATGAGTTTGATTTGCTTCTATTGATTAGGTCGCCCAACGGCAAGGCAAGCTGGTTTATTGTAGGGATCTGGGTGTCATTCCGGCGGGTGGGCGGCTGTCATTCCGGCGGGTGGGCGGCTGTCATGTAGGCGGGTGGGCGGCTGTCATGTAGGCGGGTGGGCGGCTGTCATGTAGGCGGGTGGGCGGCTGTCATGTAGGCGGGTGGGCGGCTGTCATGTAGGCGGGTGGGATTGTTGTCATTCAGCTGGATGGGCCGCTGTCATATAGCCGGGTGGGATTGTGTCTTTCAGCTGGATGGGCCGCTGTCATATAGCCGGGTGGGATTGTGTCTTTCAGCTGGATGGGCCGCTGTCATATAGCCGGGTGGGATTGTTGTCATTCAGCTGGATGGGCCGCTGTCATATAGCCGGGTGGGATTGTTGTCATTCAGCTGGATGGGCCGCTGTCATATAGCCGAGTGGGCTTGTTGTCTTTCAGCTGGATGGGCCGCTGTCATGTAGCCGGGTAGGCTTTTGTCATTCAGCTGGATGGGCCGCTGTCATGTACGCGGGTTGGATAATGTCATATAGCCGGGTGGGATGATGTTATATAGCCGGGTGGGATGATGTCATATAGCCGAGTGGGATGATGTTATATAGATGAGTGGGTTGATGTCATATAGCCGGCTGGGATGATGTTATATAGATGAGTGGGTTGATGTCATATAGCCGGCTGGGATGATGTCATATAGCCGGGTGGGATGATGTTATATAGCCGGGTGGGATGATGTCATATAGCCGGGTGGGATGATGTTATATAGATGAGTGGGTTGATGTCAAATAGCCGGGTGGGATGATTTTATATAGCCGGTGGGATGATACTATATAGCCCGGTGGAATGATGTTATATAGATGGTGAGATGATGTTATATAGCCAGGTGGGATGATGTTATATAGCCGGGTGGGATGATGTTATATAGCTGGGTGGGATGATGTTATATAGCCAGGTGGGCTGATGTTAAATAGCCGGGTGGGCTGATGTTGTTATATACTCGGGTGGGCTGATGTTATATAGCCAGGTGGGCTGATGTTATATAGCCGACTGGGTTGATAATCTTATAGCCGGGTCGGCTGATGGTATGTAGCCTGGTGGCTTTTAGGGCAGGGGTTCTGAACCTATGGGTCGCGACCCGTTCAGAGGGGTCGTCTAAGACCATCGAAAAAAAAATACTCCACAGTTATGAAGCAACAGCGATAATAATGTTTTGGTTAGGGGTCGCCACAACATGAACAACCGTGTTAAAGGGTCGCGGCATTAGGAAGGTTGAGAACCACTGTTTTAGGGATTCTATACTGATAACTGCTGTAGCGATATTGTGGGATGTTGTATAGTTAGATACACCATTGTTATATCGCCCGATGGACTGATGTGTTACAGGAGAGCGGTTGACCCACTGTCATTAGGGTAGAGGGCCTTGCTGCAGCCGGTATGAGGGCGTTGTACCGTCCTCTCTGGTCAATGTACCGCCTGTGTGCGGGAGGGGGAATCCTTGCCCTTTAGCCCTTTTCGATGTGTTATTTTTAACCGAGTAGTTTGTTTTTAAAAAAAACCGAGTAGTTTGTTTAAAAAAATATGTGTGTGTCCGAAATTGTGTGTGGGGGCCGAGGGGAAGGGGTTTCATTTTATGGTTTAGCGCCCATCGATTTTAAAATGCATGAACTATCAACAGGCAGTTCAATCTAGATGGTAGAGGAGAGATGGGTTAAAGAACTTTCAGCAGGCAGTTCAATCTAGATGGTAGAGGAGAGAGGGATGGTTTGAACAATCAATAAAATTCATGTTGTTAGAGAGTTTGGTTTAATGAAAGAGTAAGGTTTATTGGAGAAAGTGGGCTTTATTGGCGAGAGTGGGCTTTATTGGAGAGAGTGGGCTTTATTGGAGAGAGTGGGCTTTATTGGAGAGAGTGGGCTTTATTGGAGAGAGTGGGCTTTATTGGAGAGAGTGGGCTTTATTGGAGAGAGTGGGCTTTATTGGAGAGAGTGGGCTTTATTGGAGAGAGTGGGCTTTATTGGAGAGAGTTGGCTTTATTGGAGAGAGTTGGCTTTATTGGAGAAATCTTAGTTTAATGGAGAGATTGGCGTGTATTGGAGAGAGTGGGCTTTATTGGAGAGAGTGGTGTTTATTGGAGAGAGTGGGCTTTATTGGAGAGAGTGGGCTTTATTGGAGAGAGTGGGCTTTATTGGAGAAATCTTAGTTTAATGGAGAGATTGGCGTGTATTGGAGATATTGGCGTTTATTGGAGAGATTGGCGTGTATTGGAGAGAGTGGGGTCTATTGGAGAGAGTTGCGTTTATTGGACAGAGTGGGGTCTATTGGAGAGATTTTGGCTTCGTCTTCATCCAATGTTGTCGATGAAGCTGAGACTTTCATCTTTTGCAGAAAGTAAAGGAAGCACATTGCAGTGTCCAGATATTCATTTTAAGACACCCATCTATACTATAGATCAGCAAGAGCAATAGCCCTTGTGGCTTCAAAGTCAAAATAAAAATAAAGAATATTTGCAAACCATTAGTTTTTTCTAATGAGATAAGGTTATTTCAGAAATTTCTGGAAACTTGTTCTTCTCCGAAGGAATTACAATTTCCAGGAATTTATTTTTCTTCAATAATTAACTTTTATAATAATGAACGTTATTGTTTTCAAACATCCTCGTTGACTTTTGGAAACGGTTGGTTCACCGTCCCGCTAGCTCTGCTATGAATTCTTGCACGTAGCCCACTGACATTGTCACTCTACTGACAAATGTAAGTTATTGTCACTCTAATAACAAATGTAAGTTATTGTCACTCTACTGACAAATGTAAGTTATTGTCACTTTAATAACAAACGTAAGTTATTGTCACTCTAATAACAAATGTAAGTTATTGTCACTCTAATAACAAATGTAAGTTATTGTCACTCTACTGACAAATGTAAGTTATTGTCACTCTACTGACAAATGTAAGTTATTGTCACTCTACTGACAAATGTAAGTTATTGTCACTCTACTGACAAATGTAAGTTATTGTCACTCTACTGACAAATGTAAGTTATTGTCACTCTAAAGTTATTATTAAAAGCTTTTATTTATTTCTTTATTTACTTTTTGGTGTGGATTTAGGGGATGGGGTGGGTGTTGAACGGAGTGATCGTCATTATTAAATTTACCTCTAGAAATATAATGATTGATTGGGACTCTGCAGTAAAACTCCTCGGTGTTTCTTCAACTTTGGGTTACAGATACGGTGTGTTTCAAATGCCCACCGACTGGGAACAGACTCTGGACTTGGCACGTATGATGGCTGTGGCGGCGTGATCAACATTGTGCAGTCTTGCAGGATCCACTCTAACCGCTTACATGGTGGTTGGTCACCCCACCCACCCCCCAACCCCTGATTGTATCTGGATGCGCCGCTGACTACCTATGTCACGTTACAGAATACGTCGGAACGGGTTTGTGAACCGCCTAACGCGACGATTGCACCCTCAGCTGCAGCTGGTCAGTCTCAGCTGCAGCTGGCCGGTTCCGTGTTGAATCTGTATCTACGATCAGCGATGAAGAATACGTCATTGAACCCGTCTGTTGACAACGCCTTTGGATTTATTTGTGGACACTACCGCAGTGAGGGGCTTTCAACATCTGGGAAGAACACATTTCATGAAGAGGAAAATAAGTTGATCTAACTGGATGCCGTCACATGGGTTGTGGGGTTGGGGGGGGGGGGGGGTGATTATGTTTCCTGTTGACCAGGGGTCGCCTAAGACCATCGGAAAACACATATACTCTACAGTTATGTAGTACCAACGAAAGTAGTTTTATTGTTAGGGGTCGCCTCAACATGAGAAACTGTATTAGATGGTCACGGCATCTGGAAGGTTGAGAACCACTGCTTTAGACGGGCTACTGAATAAATGACATGACAAGCATTTTGTTGAACTCTAGTGAACCCCGAAAGTGTAAATGATAGTCTCATTGCGTCATGACCATTAGTTTATATCAACTGAAATGATAGTCTGATTGCGTCATGACCATTAGTTTATATCAACTGAAATGATAGTCTGATTGCGTCATGACCATTAGTTTATATCAACTGAAATGATAGTATGATTGCGTCATGACCATTAGTATATATCAACTGAAATGATAGTCTGATTGCGTCATGACCATTAGTATATATCAACTGAAATGACAGTCTGATTGCGTCATGACCATAATTATATATCAACTGAAATGATAGTCTGATTGCGTCATGACCATTAGTATATATCAACTGAAATGATAGTCTGATTGCGTCATGACCATTAGTATATATCAACTGAAATGATAGTCTGATTGCGTCATGACCATTAGTTTATATCAACTGAAATGATAGTCTGATTGCGTCATGACCATTAGTTTATATCAACTGAAATGATAGTCTAATTGCGTCATGACCATTAGTTTATATCAACTGAAATGATAGTCTCATTGCGTCATGACCATTAGTTTATATCAAATGAAATAAGGCATGTACACGGTTCTCTTCTGTATGCTTGGCATTTTTAGTATTTAAATCTTTTTCCCCCCTTCTCTTCATTTCATATCCTCGTCTCCATCATTTTATGTATATCTCCTTTGTATATCTCTCACTCACTTTTCCACGTTCCCCTCCTCCTCTTTTCTCGATTTCCCCTCTCCCTCCCTCATTCTTATACACAGACACAAAATAACGATGCCTGCCTACACACTCTCCCAGTAATTAACTTGCACACTGCAGAGATGGACCGTGTGCGAGGACGAGGAGAGGGGAGCTGACACGAGCGCCATCTTTACAGGACGTCAAAATCCGGCAAAATAGGTGTATTCATAATTTTTTGGGGGAGAGGGCGCCTAAATGCAAACTTTGCCCCGGGCGCGGATTTTGCTTGTGACAGCCCTACTTTGGGATGAAGAGATCTATTAAAAATAACATTTTCATTTCTTTCTTCGACCCTGCTTTAAAGAAAAAGTTAATCCAATGAAAAGTGTGCCCATAAATAATTATAGTCGACAGAATCTCTAACTTACTACGTACGAAAGGCAGCCACTAACCATCCTCGCCAAATGCACGTTTCGTTTCTATAGGCGTGTACGTCTTACAATTTAAACACACACACACACACAAAACGTACCTGAACTATACCTGTCTGCTCTCCTCCTAACCCCTCTTCCCATGTGTGTGTATGTATCTGTGTCTGTGTGTGTGTCCCTTTTTTCTCTACCTTCTATCAAGGCAGAGCCTCGAATATCTGCGCCAGTAAGTCATAAATACACGGCCAAGTATAAACACATAGTTACCGCGTGAATCAGGGGCAAGGTTTCCGGTCCCGATTGTTCTATACGGCAGCGCTCCTCAAACTGTTTGCGGCGTGGCGGACCGGCCGATGCCGTCCCACGTTACAGTGTGTCGCTTTTTGCACCATTGTCAAGTGTGATTTTTTTATCTTTTTATTATTGTCAATGTTTTGTTTTTCTTCCAAATATATTTTGAAGTTATTTCTACGACATAATCGAATTGGTTTACATTGTGTGAACAGTCGAGTTATAAACTATGCAGGTCTACGGACCACTGAGTTGAGAAGCACTGCTAAACCGGATTCAGGTCAAGCTAGATTTGCTTTTTTTTCCCCCCTTGATTCTCAAATTGCCTGCTGTCCTTTTCTCCATTATTAATTTCCCGCACCCACCCCATTTCTTCTTTCGTGTAGGAAGGGAAATGCTTGCATCAGTGAAAACCAAAGTTGCATTGAACAAAGGAGAAATGCATTAGAATATAGAATGACTTGAATTACAAAGGACGATTTTAGTGTCGTGGAGTCTCCTTTGTCCGAAAAGTACGTTTTTACTCGCAATTCTCTTATTTTTAAAAAATTATATTTTAATCAACCATTGCGTGTTTTTTTTTTGTAGCGCAGTAGAAGCCGCTGTAGTGGGGATGGAACCCAGACTAAAAAAACAAACACCGACCGCCCCTCCCCCCTCACTCCACACATACATTTTTTCCCGTGAATTATATTTGAATATTAGATATGTTTTAAAGACACATGATTAGCATTATATTGGTGTCCGGATACCCCCCCCCCCCAGTATTTCAAAGGTATATCTGCCTCTGCTCCCAAAGTAGAGTCCCCCCGCCGTAAGACAATACTACATTTTAAGATGTAATTGAGTTATCTCCACTCCCCAGTTCACTTCCTCCACATTTGAATAATCTCCCAAACGCATGCGACCAGTAGTAAACCTGCGTGTGCACCTGGTATTCACACTTGACAATGGCGGGCAAGTCTTAACATTTGTTGAAGGATTAGTTATAATCTGAGGATTCCGCCTTCCCAGCACCGCCCTTTCCTGTTGTCGCTATGAGGCCTCACCCACCCCACACACCCCACCCCCCCAAAAAAAAATAACACGCACCCCAAACAGACATTGCTTCGTTTTCTGTCACTGGCCGATGTAGTCTCATGACTTGCTTTAAGGACATCTTAAAGAACGGTTCCTACACGGATAAGTCCTTACGGGTAGGGTTGTTAGATTTACAAAGAAAAAATAAAAAGACATTTCATATTGAGAAGGTCGGAAGAGGAGGAAAAGAGGAAATTTTATCTTAACTAAATTTGAGATATAAACGTTTATTCTGAAAAAAGTATCTGGGGGGGGGGGGGGAGAGACCGCGTTGAAGCCACGTAAACCAAATAAATAGCGGAACAAGATTATGTTTAGGCTTGAAAATTAATTATCTTTCCATTTGTTTCCAAGGACTCAATGGGAGAAACACATAAGTCGTGCTGTATTTCATTCATCTGTTTGTGTGCTCAAAGTGCTCATTCAAAGTTGTAAGCCTGTCATAGAATGTAGGATGCTCTCGGGAGTACAGATGTAGGATGCTGAACGGGAGTACAGATGTAGGATGTTGAACGGGAGTACAGATGTAGGATGCTGAACGGGAGTAGAGTTTAAATGGAGGTTGCGTGTTTCCTGGACTCCGTATCATTAAATATTTTGAATTCAGTGCCGTTTCATGCCATTGACTGACGCCAGAGAGAGAGTAACAAATACTTTAGAATACCTTCTTTTAAGTGGGCGGAAGCATTTTAAAAATTATGTTGTTTTTTTGGTCGAATATATGACATATGCAACATCATATGCGGGAATGAACCGCATCGCGATGTCTTAGACTGACATCGATGTTGCAATGATACACATTTCAAGCGCTTTGTTTCGGTGTATACAAAATGATCGTCTTTCATTGGTGATTTATGAAAACAATAATGTTTTTATTTTGTGCTTTTTTTAAAACCTATAGTCACACAATAAACCGTTGCCGTTATCAGCGCACTCCTCCCCCTACGCACTATCGGCGCCCCCCCCCCCTCCCGACATTATCATCCTCTTGATAAGACGCTACCTTGCCAGGCAAGTGGTCGGAAAGTCTTTGTAGAAAAGGTTGATGGCCCTCTGGTGGCGCACTCGGTGGCTTTGACGATGTCTCTTACCACAGGGGAGACAAACCTATCGAGGGGAGGCCACTGGGAATAATCGTACACTGGTAGCTAGCTGACCGTGCTTGGGGGAAAGCTCGGATATTGTTTGCCATATATTTGAAACTATACGTAAGCGTCAGCACGTCTTCTGGAGTCTAAGCCCGCATTAAACGCCCCAACTCTCTCAATGAACACCCCCACTTACAGTGAACACCCAACTCCGTGTAAACACCCCATACCTCAGATAACCCCGTAGATCTGTAACTGTCTTCATTGATGCTATCACCACGTCAGCTGGTTTTATTAGTGTCATTTTCAGCCACTGACACTGCTGTTGAAACCCGCCAATAACATGACTCCAGTTGATGTCGCCAATTTCTGTTATTGAATGATTACCCGCGCTATTGTCTGGATATGAGGCCATGCCTTTGGTGTAATACATTTGTTCTCGCAATTATATAGTTTAATCTATTTGATCGTGAGATGGTGATTTTGTTTCCAAATATTTGATTGTACATATAGGCTTACACCCCCATCCCCTCTCACCCACCCCCGGCCTTTTGATGGCACCACGTATTTCAACGTGCTTCGTAACCTCGACATTAAATTCGCCCTTTTCTGTGTCTGATAAATTTAAGGTGTCGAATGATTTCACGCCAACTCTCCGCTGAACATGGCGTAGAAATATGGGCTCCATGCTGATAAAACTTGTTCACAATTTTATATCAGGCGTCACAGATTATTTTTTTTTTACGATGCGGGCCGTAACCGAAAACAAACGACTCCGGATTTCTTAATGGAGTCGGCCAGGTTTGTTTGTTTTTTTTTTTTTTTTGTTGGTTCGACACCGGGTATTTGGCTACGGATTTATTTTTCGAATTTGAATCGTTGACTCGGGTCTTTCCGCAGTGTTCCGTTCGATACTTCTATCACCACTTTAATTCGTCCGACATTCTACTTCTATCGCCACTTTACTTTGTCCGACATTCTACTTCTATCGCCACCTTACTTCGTCCGTTATTCTACTTCTAAAAGCCACCTTACTTCGTCCGACATTCTACTTCTATCGCCACCTTACTTCGTCCGTTATTATACTTCTATCGCCACCTTACTTCGTCCGACATTCTACTTCTATCGCCACCTTACTTCGTCCGACATTCTACTTCTATCGCCACCTTACTTCGTCCGACATTCTACTTCTATCGCCACCTTACTTCGTCCGACATTCTACTTCTATCGCCACTTTACTTCGTCCGACATTCTACTTCTATCGCCACTTTACTTCGTCCGACATTCTACTTCTATCGCCACCTTACTTCGTCCGACATTCTACTTCTATCGCCACTTTACTTCGTCCGACATTCTACTTCTATCGCAACTTTACTTCGTCCGACATTCTACTTCTATCGCCACCTTACTTCGTCCGACATTCTACTTCTATCGCCACTTTACTTCGTCCGACATTCTACTTCTATCGCCACCTTACTTCGTCCGTCATTCTACTTCTATCGCCACTTTACTTCGTCCGACATTCTACTTCTATCGCCACTTTACTTCGTCCGACATTCTACTTCTATCGCCACCTTACTTCGTCCGACATTCTACTTCTATCGCCACTTTACTTCGTCCGACATTCTACTTCTATCGCCACTTTACTTCGTCCGACATTCTACTTCTATCGCCACCTTACTTCGTCCGACATTCTACTTCTATCGCCACTTTACTTCGTCCGACATTCTACTTCTATCGCCACCTTACTTCGTCCGACATTCTACTTCTATCGCCACCTTACTTCGTCCGACATTCTACTTCTATCGCCACCTTACTTCGTCCGACATTCTACTTCTATCGCCACCTTACTTCGTCCGACATTCTACTTCTATCGCCACCTTACTTCGTCCGACATTATACTTCTATCGCCACTTTACTTCGTCCGACATTCTACTTCTATCGCCACCTTACTTCGTCTGACATTCTACTTCTATCGCCACCTTACTTCGTCCGACATTCTACTTCTATCGCCACTTTACTTTGTCCGACATTCTACTTCTATCGCCACCTTACTTCGTCCGTTATTCTACTTCTAAAAGCCACCTTACTTCGTCCGACATTCTACTTCTATCGCCACCTTACTTCGTCCGTTATTATACTTCTATCGCCACCTTACTTCGTCCGACATTCTACTTCTATCGCCACTTTACTTCGTCCGACATTCTACTTCTATCGCCACCTTACTTCGTCCGACATTCTACTTCTATCGCCACCTTACTTCGTCCGACATTCTACTTCTATCGCCACTTTACTTCGTCCGACATTCTACTTCTATCGCCACTTTACTTCGTCCGACATTCTACTTCTATCGCCACCTTACTTCGTCCGACATTCTACTTCTATCGCCACTTTACTTCGTCCGACATTCTACTTCTATCGCCACTTTACTTCGTCCGACATTCTACTTCTATCGCCACCGTACTTCGTCCGACATTCTACTTCTATCGCCACTTTACTTCGTCCGACATTCTACTTCTATCGCCACTTTACTTCGTCCGACATTCTACTTCTATCGCCACCTTACTTCGTCCGACATTCTACTTCTATCGCCACCTTACTTCGTCCGACATTCTACTTCTATCGCCACTTTACTTCGTCCGACATTCTACTTCTATCGCCACCTTACTTCGTCCGACATTCTACTTCTATCGCCACCTTACTTCGTCCGACATTATACTTCTAAAAGCCACCTTACTTCGTCCGACATTCTACTTCTATCGCCACCTTACTTCGTCCGACATTCTACTTCTATCGCCACCTTACTTCGTCCGACATTCTACTTCTATCGCCACTTTACTTCGTCCGACATTCTACTTCTATCGCCACCTTACTTCGTCCGACATTCTACTTCTATCGCCACCTTACTTCGTCCGACATTCTACTTCTATCGCCACCTTACTTCGTCCGACATTCTACTTCTATCGCCACCTTACTTCGTCCGACATTCACCTTTTGGTCTCTACTCTCTAACTCCAGCCAGCAGCACAGCGATCGTGCAGGTCTCGGCCCCAGAAACTCCTCGGTGTAGACACCTCGTTGGTGAAATAACTTGATACAGCCGCCATTCATTGACACGATGATGTTAGCGGTATATACGCTTGTGCTGGCCGTTGTCGTCAAGGTATGGAATACAGCCCAGCGGTTCTCACCTCTTGAGGCGGTTGACAGCACTGACACAATAAAAACACATACATATTTACCGATTATTATTACGCATACATTTCTAGAACTGAGTTAGGGGGCAGTTTTGTTTTTATAACATACAACTCCAACATTCTTTTGTGGTTTGAGTTGGTTGAATATCATAATTACAGTTACTAGAAGGGTGCCGACAAAACATTTAAAGAGTTTAGGGTTTTTATCAGCTCCTCTCAGGTATCATTTGCTAAGTCATATCTGCTCTTTTCCTACCTTTCTTCTTTGTCGACACACATTTTTCACCATGACCATAAGTTTCGAAAATTGCACCTGGCACACAAAGTTAAACAAAGTATAGCCAAATGAAGCAATGCAAAGCTTCACCGTAGACAAAGTACTCATAACCGTAACGGTAGCTCTCAATTCATTTTATTACACACAAATGGCATCGTTGGTGAACCAATGTAACGAGGTCACGGGCATCAGGGTGTTGGTGAACCAATGTAACTAGGTCACGTGGTATCAGGGTGTTGGTGAACCAATTTTACGAGGTCACGGGCATCAGGGTGTTGGTGAACCAATGTTACGAGGTCACGGGCATCAGGGTGTTGGTGAACCAATGTAACGAGGTCACGGGCATCAGGTTGTTGGTGAACCGATGTAACGAGGTCACGGGCATCAGGGTGTTGGTGAACCAATGTAACGAGGTCACGTGCATCAGGGTGTCATGGCTTTATTGCTGACTGAAACCAGGCTGGATTCACTTTCTTCCAGAACCAGATGTTTTTCCCTCTCCGTCGTTATCACGCCCTCTCCGCCGTTATCACGCCCTCTCCGCCGTTATCACGCCCTCTCCGCCGTTATCACGCCATCTCCGCCGTTATCACGCCATCTCCGCCGTTATCACGCCCTCTCCGCCGTTATCACGCCCTCTCCGCCGTTATCACGCCCTCTCCGTCGTTATCACGCCCTCTCCGCCGTTATCACGCCCTCTCCGTCGTTAT
Organism: Omphiscola glabra; assembly: GCA_964017045.1. Lineage (NCBI taxonomy): Eukaryota > Metazoa > Mollusca > Gastropoda > Lymnaeidae > Omphiscola > Omphiscola glabra. The sequence goes on from OZ024802.1 coordinate 16,414,739, forward strand.
CACGCCCTCTCCGCCGTTATCACGCCATCTCCGCCGTTATCACGCCCTCTCCGCCGTTATCACGCCATCTCCGCCGTTATCACGCCCTCTCCGCCGTTATCACGCCATCTCCGCCGTTATCACGCCATCTCCGCCGTTATCACGCCCTCTCCGCCCTTATCACGCCATCTCCGCCGTTATCACGCCCTCTCTCCCAACCCAACTCACTTTTTAAAAATTAAATTTAAAAAAAACAACAATGATTTGCTTTTCCCCCACCACAATGATTCTCCAACTTGCTTATAAAGTTATATGGAAACATTTCTACAAACACATTTTTGTATACTGAAATTACACCTTTAGCCCCCCCCCCCCACTTTTTTCCCTTATCCGTACCCCTGGGCCACCCCCACACCCCACTTCAGTCCCTCACTCGCCAGCGCGTCTCTCTCTCTCTCTTATTTTTAATTCCCATAAATGTTTTTATTTTTTATTCTAAATGATTGTAACCTTACAAAGAACGGTAACTTAACCACCTCTACAAGAGTATGTCCCGTGTCCTGACGCTCAATCTTCTCTCCCCTTTCTTTATTTCTCTATTTCTGTAGGTTCTGTTTCATTCAAGCGTGACTCTGATATCGCTCCAACATTGGTGTGGAAGGTAAGGGGGCTTTCGGGGTTCTCAACCTTTAGTGATAGTGTGACTCGATTACTTAGGGCCTGGTCTGTTCACCCTTTCAGCATTATTATATGTCTAGGTCCAGTAAAGAAGGTTTGACGCTCTCCTCTGTGACGCTCTCCTATGTGTAGCTATTGCCCGAAATGAGTCAGAAAATTGTCACCTACTCCCGCAACCCTTGCGGATAAATTTAAGACTAAGAAATATTTTTTTGATGACGCCGTAATCGTCCTTGACGTTCAAGAGGACCCCCCCCCCCCCCCCCTTCGAACCTCTGACGCGCTGGAACACTTGATGGCTTAGTTATGTCTACCTCAAACAGCGTCACCCGTCTTAACTGTTCTCATTTGAGTTTGATCAAACTGTTTGAAACCAAAAGCGCCAAGCATCTCAGATTTAGAACCGTCCGTCTTAATGAAATCGTTCTTGTTCCTTTAACGGCGCGTTTTCAAACACACCAGGCCTCCAATTCAGGTGTCCCATTTTTATTTTCACCCGCCCATCGCAAAACCTGAATCCTTTCAAATCCCCTCCCCCCCTCTTTATCCCCTCCACTATCCATTTGTATGTACCCTCACCTGTCCGCCCTCCCCCAACGACCCCCACCCCTTCCTTTTCTTTAAAAAAATCATAGACTGCTATCTAGCGCGCAAGTCAATGGTCTGTACATTAGAGCCCGTAGCCTCAATGGAGGTCCCTCCGTTTATATGGCGTCTGAGATCCCTTTGTTTTGGAGCTATAATATGGAAACGATAGGTTCGCCCCTGGCCTTTTTGAAAAAAAGAAAGAAAAAACAAGTTTCCCTCCACCCGTAGTTGTCGTATCAATGCGGTGCTTAGCTTTATTGTTCTATTGTTATCATGGCATTAGTTGTATGGAATAAAGTAGACTTCCAGTTGGAAGTTTCTCAAATCGTTTGCAAGTTGTTTGGAAAGAGAGAGAGAGAGAGACGCTTAGCTTCATTTTGAGTTGCTCAATCGATCTTTACAATGTTTCTACTTATATCTCTTATTATGTCTTCCCACACCCCCTATTTTCAAGTTTTCTTTATCCGTTTCATTGATTCCTTCATTCATTAAATCATCCATTCATACAGATATATTTATTAATTCCTACATTCATTAATTTATTCATAAATTCAATCATACATTTATCAATTCCTTCATTCATTCATAATAAAATGCCTCGCGTGTGGAGACAGGAACTAGATGAAATATAATCTCCTAAGTTTGTAACCAATAATAATAATAATGCTAATAATAATTTAAAATAATAATTTTAATGATATTAATGATCATGAAATGCGCGCTATTTAGAAGTCCCAATGGCTGGTCACATGACACGATCCCTTCCTTACGAACCTGCCATTATCCTGCCGTTTTGAGGTCAACCTTTAACAATTACACTAAAAATCACGGGGGGGGGGGGGGCTTAAAGAGGAAGAATGAGAACATTCCGTTGGTTTAAATCTTTGCAGTTTTGCATGTTACTCCTCTAGTGAGAGTCTAGTGCATCGCTTCTACCAGCTTAATTGTGACTTTGATTGACAACATCGTAAATCACGACAACAGGTCATGCCAGCCTCTTCAGCACAGAGAATCTGCTTTCATTTGCATTGCATTCTTGTTTGGTCCCGGGATACTCTGACCCTACCCCCCACACACACACCACTAAATATCATACTCCCACACCGCGTACTCCTACACACACATACATATCCGACCACACACTCTCACTCCACACTCACTCCCACTCCACACTCTCACTCCACTTAAACTCCTACTCCACTCACACTGCGACTCCACACACACTCTGACTCCACACACACTCCGACTCCACACAAACTCCCACTCCACACACACTCCCACTCCACACACTCCCACGCCACAAACACTCCCATTCCACACACATTCCGACTCCACACACACTCCCACTTCACACACACTCCGACTCCACACACACCCCCACTCCATACACACTCCAACTCCATACACATTTCCACTCCACTTGAACACAAGGATTGCACACAACTATCCCCATTTCATCACCTTGCTTTGCTTCACAATACCGCTGACCCCTACACACCCACTGACACCCCCTTCGAACACACTTTCATTCACACAAACGTACCCCACAGTGACCCACACACACAAACACTCATTCACACACAAATGTTTCGTACACACATCCCCTATTTCGTTATCTTTTTTGCTTTCGGATTCCTGGTTAAACGGCTCAGTCGCTTCTTAAAAAAACGGAATCGATAATTTGTCAACAAATCGATTACTTCTTCCATAACACAAACTCGAGGTGTATCATACTGAAATCTTAGGGTCGGATCGATATGGCTCGTTGTTACATGTTATCGTTGAGAATCGTTGATACAAGTAAGGTATCGTCTGGCCAGTATCCGCATGTTCTTTCCTCGAAGTCACTTGGTTTATTTTATGTTCGAATTCACTGAAATGCAAGTGGTTCTCAAACACACGTCTGTTAACTTCATGGATTACAACAACAACAAAAAATAATAATAAAAAAATTTAATTGTACCATTTTGAAATAACCGCTCATTTTTTGAAGATGTAATCATTTATAAGTTGGCTGAATTCCGACCAATGATCACGGATTCATTTGTTAAATGTAATACCAATTACTCTGGCGGATAGTCGTCTAGGTGTAGGTCCCCTCCGTACGACCGCAGAAGCAATGTCTGAGTCTAGAACCAGACCTGTTTACTCTTACGATTTTGGCGTACAATGTACGATTTTGAGGTGTGTACAATATATATACTGTATGTTTATCTTTTACTATTAAGATAATGTATTGAAAGATTTTGTGATGATATTGTACGATTTTAAGAGTTTGAGGGTAAACAGGTCTGTAGAACTATGTTGCTTGCTCCTAGCCCCTACCAGGCTGATGTGTAGTTAACCAGCATCAATTCCAAAAATATTCACGAGCCTGTTTAAATAATCAGTATTCTTTCATTATTTATATACTTGGTTAAACACAGTCTACAATGGCAAACCAGTAATAATTGGTGTTCACGGTGGAAGAAAATAGGCTTTAGTCCACAATACGAAGATGTGCTCAACTCAACAATATAATAACTCACGTATTAAAAAAAAATGGCACAACAATAATAATTACGCACCACTTTTTACTAGGTTTTTTTTTTCAACACGTCGCCACGGTCACACGTCATAGCTCATACGCCATTGGGTGAAATTGGTGTTACACAAGGGGAAGTAACTGAAGGAAAAATATAACATCAAAATTAGACACAGAACGACATCACGTGATCTGACTGATATATATATCCTATATATAACTCCCGCGGTAAAAGGAGATGGTCAAAGCAATCACCAATCCTATCATGTTTAAAGGATGCCATCAAGATAAGGGCCAACATCGATTTGAAGCGCCCCCCCCCCTGCCCCCCATAAAATAGTACCTAAAATAATTAAAATAGATAATATTATTTTTGGTACAGTATTTTTTAAATTGAAATATAAATTACTGACAGAAAAGTTATTATTATTATATTTCCATCTATTTTCTGTGCTGTCTGTAATGATGGAGCTCGACCAGATCTTATGTAGTTTTTGTCAGTTTTCTCTTCGAATTGCAATCCATGTCTCCGATTTGAGACTCATTGCCGTTGACGGGGAAGACGACAAAATAAAAGAAAAACTCCTTTTCAATTATATGTATTCGCAACCGACTGGGTCTCGCCTGTTTTCTTTTCTTGTTTTCTTTCCTCTCCGAATTTTTATGCAAGCCAGGGCGCGCATTGTCATTCGTTTAACATGCGAGCGTTGGTGTAAATCTTATTTGTAAAAATCATGCGCCCCCACCTCCCCCTTACAAACGCCTTTAAAAAAAAAAAGAATTAAAAGACAAAATTTGAATGGCAAATTTTCGACTCGGAAATCCTGCGTTCCAACTGGCATCCATCAAATGACAAGACATGTGTGAATTGTGCCTGGATGAACAAAGCAAACGTTACATTTTGCATATGTAGTTAGAAAGATGTCCGACAAGCCGGAATGATTGGAACAGATACAAATCTGAGGTTGCGAGATTTGTAAAAACTGCTGGAGTTGGTAACTTAGTTGAAGACAAAAATCAATTGTAAACACCGTTCTGGATCGGTCAGTTCGTCGCAATATCTCACATGTGACACCTCCCGCCCCACACCCTTCCCCGGCATCGTTGACAAATAACTCACTCCACGTTTCCTTCCCCTGCCTCGGCCACTCGTGTGAAGTGAGAAAGGTCTTGCCCCAAGGATGTCCATACCGTTGCTTGCCCTAGAAATCGGACCCTTGGCTCGTACTCTGTGGGAGTAAAGGCCGCCTCCACATATAGATGTTCTGTTTCAGTGAGAGCTAGAAATATGGTGTCGATTCTATAAATAGACTGCCAAAAGTTTGGTGTTTTTTTGTTTTATTTCCTTGATGTCTAATTAGCTTGTTTCCGGACAGTCCATTGGGCTATTTTTATTTATTTATTTTGGTTTTATTCCGTATCTCTATGGTAACTATGCACGCACTAGTTCTTGTTTTGTATTATTCATTATCTAGTTATAGCCTACTACTATGTTTATTGTTTCTTTAATGCTTACTTTTTACATGGTTTCCCAGTCTGTCATTCTTCAGGGCCCGTGATCATCTGGCCTTCATTTTTTTTAAAACTTGACATGTTTAAGTAAGTGTAAAACTAGGGTGCTAAACTTGACATATGTTTAAGTAAGTGTAAAACGAGGGTGCTAACCTTGACATATGTTTAAGTAAGTGTAAAACGAGGGTGCTAACCTTGACATATGTTTAAGTAAGTGTAAAACAAGGGTGCTAACCTTGACATATGTTTAAGTAAGTGTAAAACGAGGGTGCTAACCTTGACATATGTTTAAGTAAGTGTAAAACTAGGGCGCTAACCTTGACATATGTTTAAGTGTAAAATGAGGGTGCTAAACTTGACATATGTTTAAGTAAGTGTAAAACTAGGGTGCTAAACTTGACATATGTTCAAGTAAGTGTAAAACGAGGGTGCTAAACTTGACATATGTTTAAGTGTAAAATGAGGGTGCTAAACTTGACATATGTTTAAGTAAGTGTAAAACTAGGGTGCTAAACTTGACCTATGTTTAAGTAAGTGTAAAACGAGGGTGAGGGTGAAGCTGGCCAAGGAAGGGGTCATTGACTCAATTTATTCGAAAACCGAGTTTGTCAGTGGAATTGTATTTTGTTATCGAAGTGTACCCGAAAACGAGTTTCAATCAACTAGGACACCTCAAGCTCTTAAATGTACGAAGGCCGAATTCCAAGCTGTCGCGTCGTTATCCCAGAGTTGACTTATTGACATTACACATGGTGTAATTGAAAGGGCGGTGAATAGAAATGTAAGGGATATGTTAAGCGTGGCGTCATTTCAATGGAAGTTTACAATAATGCCACTACACTTTCTTTAAAAAAAAATTGGAATGCCAGGCCTTCTCTCGGGGTTTATGATAAATTTGTGTCAGTAAACACTTTGTGTCCGTAAACACTTTGTGTCAGTAAACACTTTAAACAGCTTATGCTTTCATTAAATTGAGTGTAGGGTATGTCAATAGAAACGTTTCGGACACATGCTGCCATCCATAAAAATGTTAAAAAGCTGAATTTAAATGTAATTTTACACACAAAAAATTGAAGCCAGGCTGCTGAAAATAAAAGGCCCACTTAAAGACACGACTCGCGCAATACTTTCTCTAATACTATCACTCCTTTTCTTCTCAAATACGGTTTACTTACAAAAAAATTGTGTGTGCCAGTTTTTGGTAAACATTCATAATATTTTACAAAAAACGTTTGCTTCTTTGTAAAAATAAGTAACATCATGTCCGGCAAATGATTGGGGCTTTCATGTTTGCATTTTATCATATCAGAAATAGATATTTCACCACAAAGGGCCTTATTTTTTCTAAATGTTGTTAGTAAAATTCGCCATATATTTGAGTCTGAGGTTATTATTGTTGTCTATTATATATATATTTGAATGACGCATTCAGTAAAGAAAGATTTATGATCATTAATAAAAGTGACTTAAATATGGAAACCACCTTAAATTCCCCCCCCCCCCCCACACCCCTTTTTGAAATTGTTAAATTGACTCCCCAACCGACGGTTCCACACTCGAACCATCGAACTATGATATGCCGATAGCGGCTCATTGGAGATTTATTGTTGCCCAACTCAGCCCCAATCCCACCCATTCCCCCCCCCCCCCCCCTCAGCCGTTTTATAGTTTATCGATCTGCTGCACCACGGCACAGCTGGTATCTGGTGATCGAATCGTCCCAGAGAGGCCAGGTCACACAAGAAACCTTCTTCATGCTGGACCCCGTTATCTTTGATCTAATAGATATAGTTCAGCATTGAACCGAGGCTTATGTGTTAGGTCAAGGGTTGCCCACGTGACTGAGGTTAAGAAGTCAATAGATGATTCTAGTTTAAAAATCATGAATGTCGGGAAAACGTTCCTTATCAGAATTATCTGTTCTCCTTTTCAAACAAAACAAACTTGGCCAAAACTGTGAGTGGGGCGGGGCACACTCAAACTCTATTGGCCCACACTCCAAATCTATGGGCTCAACACTCCAAATCTATGGGCTCACACTCCAAATATGTAGTCATAGACAAATACATGGACATGCATGCCAAATACACGAACCTGCACGCCAGATACATGGGCCTGCACGCCAAATACACGGGCCTGCACGCCAAATGCATGGACCTACACGCCAAATACATGGGCCTGCACGCCAAATACACGGGCCTGCCCGCCAAATACATGGATTTACATGCCAAATACATGGGCATGCACGCCAAATACACGGGCCTGCCCGCCAAATACATGGACCTACACGCCAAATACATGGGCCTGCACGCCAAATACACGGGCCTGCCCGCCAAATACATGGACCTACACGCCAAATACATAGGCCTGCACGCTAAATACCAATGAAATATTTTTGCCGTCACGACATAGAGCCGTACAATCAACGATACCAAAACGTATTTTCCAACCAATTGTGTTCACCACACTATCGATTTGCACTCTGTGATCAAATCTCTTTTCTATTGTTTGCCGATTTACAGGGCCAGCTGAGAGTGAAAGAGATTCATCTCGTGTTCAAATTTAAATTGAAGCAGACATGACGGGGCCCTTTGACTGGATTAATTTTTTTTTCAATTTTTACGGAACTAATGGCTAAAAGCAGTTCTTTACAGTTAACAGGACTGGGTTTATAGTTAACAGGACTGGGTTTACAGTTAACAGGACTGGGTTTACAGTTAACAGGACTGGGTTTATAGTTAACATGACTGGGTTTATAGTTAACAGGACTTGGCTTATAGTTAACAGGACTGAGTTTATAGTTAACGGGACTGGGTTTATAGTTAACATGACTGGGTTTATAGTTAACAGGACTGGCCTTATAGTTTACAGGAATGGTTTTACAGTTAACAGGACTGGGTTTATAGTTAACAGGACTGGGTTTATAGTTAACAGGACTGGGCTTATAGTTAACAGGACTGAGTTTATAGTTAACGGGACTGGGTTTATAGTTAACATGACTGGGTTTATAGTTAACAGGACTGGCCTTATAGTTTACAGGAATGGTTTTACAGTTAACAGGACTGGGTTTTCGTTGAGATAAGGACACGTTTTTAGTTTTGGAAAGGGGTTTTAAGGGTATATCTATGTTAACTATATAAATGATCATTTGAGTTCATTCGCTTGAGATGAGGTTAATAACCGATAGAACAACCGGTTGTTACAACAGAGAAAGAACACCCGGTTGTTACAACAGAGAAAGAACACCCGGTTGTTACAACAGAGAAAGAACACCCGGTTGTTACAACAGAGAAAGAACACCCGGTTGTTACAACAGAGAAAGAACACCCGGTTGTTACAACAGAGAAAGAACACCCGGTTGTTACACCGTCGATTGAACATTCGGTTGTTACAGCGCAGATAAAAAAAAACCCGGCTATTACAGCGCCCTCTCCATACTTTTGTTTGTTAGTTTTCAGGAGTTTACTTATAAATGCTTGAGAACCCAGGTGTTTTTGTATTAATGAAGGGATATTTTAAAACTGCTACTGTACTGGCTGGACCCCAATACTCTGGCCTGGAAGCCATAGAATGTTGCTATCTTGTGATACAGTAAATTTTTGAAAGTGAATTTCTGAGACATACTGTTCCAGTAATACTTTTAATAGAAACACTGGAAATAACCCGCCAAACGATGGCGTCAGCAATGCGTGAACTTCCTATCTTATAAAGCTACATGCCAAAATAGGAATTAAAGTAGCGCACTTTATGAGAAACCCAGTAAGTGCTAACTTCATGGATTTTTATTGTGCGCGCCTACAGCGTGACAGCCATACAAGACGAGTAGAAGAATTATTTTCAGTGAAAGCGGGTGTTTCATGGTGTAGATCGACAATTTGTTCAATTATTTTTTTTAAGAGATTAGCGATAACACGTCAATAATGACGGACTTTTTATATTTGAATTTCAACTTTATATTTTTAATTTCATGATTATGTTTGTTAAATTCTATGTACAGCGTGGTGAGCCCAGCCCTAGGTAATAACGCCTCAGCCTCGCGCGCCAAGCATCTACACTTAAAAAACTTGGGTCCGGTTACAGGAAATTTGTACAAAACCAATTTGTAAAAGGAAGGTTCGAACGTAAGATTGTTGGAAGTGGAATTACTTTAGACGGAGATCTTTTATATTCTTTTAAAAATGATTTACATAGGAAAGTGAGAATTGGGGATATTAAAACTTTTCTTTTTTTGTTTCCTTCATTTATTCCGTTCGAACAACAAATTGGTTCTATATTAATTTCCGGATACGCCTTTGTCCTTTTTCTCGAGGTTTGGCCATTTGTAATCGAATCGTTTGCTCTGTTCTGTGCAGCATTCTGTGCAGCGTATGCTGCATGTGTGAAAATTTAACTACGTTTTCAATGTTTTTATTTTACTATTTATAGCTTGCCAAACATTGGCGACAGCAATGCGTGAACTTCCCATCTACTAGTTATAGCTTGCCAAACATTTGCGACAGCAATACGTGAACTTCCCATCTACTAAAGTTACTTGGCAAAACATGAACTCAAGTAACACACATTTAACAATCCCAATTTTTGCTACACCCCTCCCCCACCCCCAATCAGGGTCGACCCTAACAATTGCGGGGCCCTATGCGAAACGGACTGCGCGGGGCCATTCTGGGTAGAGGATAAGGATAATAAGTGAAAATTAAGATTTTGTATTAGAAAATAAATTCGGGGCGGGGCCCATTGCGGCCGCATCGGTTGCAATGGCCTAAGGCCGGCCCTGCCCCCAATGATACGCCACTGCACACTTTTTATTTTACGCCCATGATCTATATTAATATTCTGATGTCCCAAACACTGTCAAATCGAATATCTATTACACCATATTTAAATTAAGACGATTTCATTCTCCGAAAAGAAAAGAAAATGTTACGCACCAAACGCAGTTGCGTTATTTTAAAAACAAAATCACTTAGCGCAGTTATCGGGAATTATATCTGGAAATAGAAACAGTCACACCACAAGCAAAAAGTATATGAGATTTTTAAGCGAACAATGACGTCGCTACGGTGTCTTCCGTGGTTACCATAAAAAAATCTTATGAAACTGGGCGATCGAAATTGGCGCAAATTAATCCGTGTAAAAATCCTCAGAGTATTTTAATGTGACCTTAGGTTTGTTCAAAGTCTCTCCCATTTTTTTTGCAGGTCAAACTGCTCTTTACATCCCCTCAACTCAATAAATCAACATTCCACGTCAGCCTATAAGCAACAGACACCAATCAGCTGAGAGGGCCGGTGTATTGTTACATTGATTTTAAATATTAAAAAAAAAATAATAAAAGTGCTATTACAACTTGTTACCTAACCGCATGAATGTTCGAAGTCACGTCCGGGTTATAGAACGTTGGTCGGATTTACCTTGACGGCCCTTAGCATAAGGCAAGACCGAAAGGGGGGGGGGGGGGGGGCAGATTTTATTGGCGTTTGCGTCTGACAGGAAGGTTGCTGGCTTTAACTCATAGCGTGATTTCTTTCTGTGATTTCTTAATGTGATTTCTTTCTGTCATTTCTTTCTGTCATTTCTTCCTGTGATTTCTTTCTGTCATTTCTTTCTGTCATTTCTTCATGTGATTTCTTCATGTGATTTCTTCCTTTGATTTCTTTCTGTCATTTATTCCTGTGATTTATTCCTGTGATTTATTCCTGTGATTTCTTTCTGTCATTTCTTCCTGTCATTTCTTCCTGTGATTTCTTCCTGATGACTTTGTCCACGCAAAACCCATTTATCCGTTAATGTATTTCGTCTTTATATATAATGTTCCTTTATTTTATTATGAATCCGCCAATTTCTTTGTTTTCCCTTCAGGAAACTGTCAATGGACTTATCTTGTGTATCCGTTATGTTCCTTACCCGAAATGTAGTATACGCAACAATACCTTGTACAGTTATACGGAACCATACCTGGTACAGTTATATGCAGCCGTTCCTTGTACAATTATGTCTTTTGATTTCTGATTTAGTCATCATTGTGTGAACTTCGATTTAAATACCGGGTAAATATGATGCGGTACCGGAATATTTATATATTGTGATGTGATGTCGTACCGGGATATATTAAACAGCAGTGATATGATGTTGTACTGGGATATTTATACGTATTACACAGCGATTCCCCTTGGTTATGTATATATGTTATACATTATGGGGCTTCGTGGCATCATCAAGGAACTACCACATAGTTAATGTAATCACAAGGGTCTTGTCACTTGAATAGGCTTTCGTGACACTATTTAACAACTCGTCGACACAATGTGTTACATTTTGAACAAGTTGGTTCCCTTTTTTTTGTACATCGTGTGATCTCTTTTGCTGTCAACGTGTCAGCGATTACTAGTGACACACACACACACACCGTGTTCTGCTCGTTCAGTAATTGTGTTAGTCTTAATATGACACAGTTTTCACATTCAGGTATTCAATTTTTTTATTTACATATTCGCTGTTCTCACATCTCATGTGCCTACTTGATGTACCATAGTAATATAGTATCCACACAGAAGATCAAAAAAGTTTCAAAGTTGGTCTCACTTTAACTGTCGATGGAGCTAAGAAGCAGCAGTTAGTTAATTGAATTTAGTTTATAGAAGCTAGTTTATAGAATCTAGTTAATAGAAGTTCGTTTATTGAATCTATTGTATAGAATCTAGTTTATAGAATCTAGTTTGTACAAGTTAGTTCACAGAAGCTAGTTTATAGAACCTACAGTTCTTCACATATATAGCGTGTTTACCTCCCACCCATTTCTCAACTTCACATTAACTGACACCCCCCCCCACACACACAAATTTAAACGTCGCCCCGTTTCTCGTCAAAGCCCCCAACAAAAGTCAGCACATGGGCGGGGCCCCCCTCAGTATTGGGCTCATGTCTCTCAAATTTCACAAACGTTTGATGGGCGCGTTGCCTGGATTAATAGTGCAATGTGGCTCTAGCCTTTTATAATTACTCCACATTTAATTTTAAACGTAGAAGAGAAAGAAGATCGATAACGCCTGATTCCGAAGACACAGTTCCCCCCCCCCCCTCTTCCCTCAAGCACCCCCTTGTTAGCCCGCAGATCTCTCTGCAACTGCCTGTCTGGCCGTGTTGCGTGAAACTTTTGCGTTTTAAATGTTTGTGACTTCATTAGGACAGTCTCTTGGCGCCCGAGTACTGCACCAACGAGCGTATTGTTTAATGTAGGTGTAGCTTTGTGCATCTATTCGGTCCATGGGTATCCACTGACAAGCACTGGTTGATGTTTGAAAGGGACAGCTTTATTTGTTTCAGTAGATTTGGGGTGTACGCATATCTAAACGCGAATGAATCCGGTTTGGGGGGGGGGGGGTGATTTTAAAGCGAGACAAGATGACCGCAGCAATTAACTAAAGTAATTGAATTGGTTGGTCGGAGAATCGGTTAATAGGAGAATCGGTTGATCGGAGAATTTGGTTGATCTGAGAAATTGGTTGATCTGAGAATTTGGTTGATCTGAGAAATTGGTTGATCTGAGAAATTGGTTGATCGGAGAAATTGGTTGATCTGAGAAATTGGTTGATCGGAGAAATTGGTTGATCTGAGAAATTGGTTGATCTGAGAAATTGGTTGATCGGAGAAATTGGTTGATCTGAGAAATTGGTTGATCTGAGAAATTGGTTGATCTGAGAAATTGGTTGATCTGAGAAATTGGTTGATCTGAGAAATTGGTTGATCGGAGAAATTGGTTGATCTGAGAAATTGGTTGATCTGAGAAATTGGTTGATCGGAGAAATTGGTTGATCTGAGAAATTGGTTGATCGGAGAAAGCTCAAGCTGATTTCAAAGTGCGAATTGTAACTATTATAAAATATAGAGGATTTAAGTGTGTATCCGACTCGTGTGTTCAAACGCTCTCTTGCCAATAGTTGTAATGGGGGAAATTATAACTTCAAGCCACGGCCTCATGTCAGAGCGAGAACAACAAATACTGCTTACGAGGTTTCGAACTGTAACTTGCATTGTGGGATGGGCTGTGGGCAACTTCGTCATTTGGCGGGTACGGTTATCTTATTAAAAGAGGACGATAGTGATGATGTTGATTGAGCGCTTTCATAGCGCTGGTGTCCATACTGTTTTAGCACGCTCACAGCGCTCTGATGTCCGAGTACTTTCACAGCGCTGGTGTCCATGCTGTTTTAGCACGCTCACAGCGCTCTGATGTCTGAGTACTTCTATAGCGCTGGTGTCCATGCTGTTTTAGCACGCTCACAGCGCTCTGATGTCTGAGTACTTCTATAGCGCTGGTGTCCATGCTGTTTTAGCACGCTCACAGCGCTCTGATGTCTGAGTACTTCTATAGCGCTGGTGTCCATGCTGTTTTAGCACGCTCACAGCGCTCTGATGTCTGAGTACTTCTATAGCGCTGGTGTCCATGCTGTTTTAGCACGCTCACAGCGGTGTTGATGTCCGAGTACTTTCATAGCGCTGGTGTCCATGCTATTTTAGCATGCTCACAGCGCTCTGATGTCTGAGTACTTCTATAACGCTGGTGTCCATGCTGTTTTAGCACGCTCACAGCGCTCTGATGTCCGAGTACTTTCATAGTGCTGGTGTCCATGCTATTTTAGCATGCTCACAGCGCTCTGATGTCTGAGTACTTCTATAACGCTGGTGTCCATGCTATTTTAGCATGCTCACAGCGCTCTGATGTCTGAGTACTTCTAAAACGATGGTGTCCATGCTGTTTTAGCATGCTCACAGCGCTCTGATGTCCTAAAATCTATCTGAAGGAAGACGTCTTTAAATGTTTCTCGAATGATTTTTTTTTCGTTTGCAATGTCTCCCGACAAACTGTCCCACAATTTAGGCGCAATAGCTTCAAAAGAACCCACCCCGTGTGACTTCTTTCTGTGTCCATCTACAGTACTGGTCTCACTGATTAGTGCTGGTCTCACTGATTAGTGCTGGTCTCAATGATTAGTGCTGGTCTCAATGATTAGTGCTGGTCTCACTCTTAGTGCTGGTCTCACTCTTAGTGCTGGTCTCAATGATTAGTGCTGGTCTCACTCTTAGTGCTGGTCTCAATGATTAGTGCTGGTCTCACTCTTAGTTCTGGACTCACTGATTAGTGCTGGTCTCACTCTTAGTGCTGGACTCACTCAATCTTTCAGTACAAATCAGTTAACATCGAGAGTACTCTTATCCGTGTAGCACTCCACTAACTAATTAAACACACAGGGTGTATATCATATTACATTCTAGTAATCGGGAGATAATTGATTCACATCAAACATAATATTTGTCCAGCTCGTTTAAAGAGAATATATTATCTTTCCAATTAGTTCATGGGTGGTATCGATTCTGAATTAATTTTGTTAAAAAAAATAATAATGTTTCGATAAAAAAAAACTTCACAAATTGTCCAACATCCCCATTTATTCAATTTCATATAAACTTTTAAAATAGACCAGGTGTGGGTGGGGGCAAGAGAGCGATGGGGTGAGAAGATGAGGGGTGAGAGGATGAGGGGGAAAACGGGGTTGGGGTTATTTCATTATTTAAAAAACTAAATTTAAGTTTAATGTTGGGCATGTTGTTTTTTACAGACGATCGAACAGAGTGCCGGTTCTGTCAGCTACATCCAGAGCTCAATGTTTGGCCACCATGGACCATACATCATCTTGCCTAACCGACCAGACTGGATACATATTGTTGGATATTTTGTGAACCCGACTCGCTCTCCAAAACATTCTGGATATGAGGTGCGACAAAGGTGAGGCGACTTGTGGTGGATGTAGAAGACGTATTATTGGTCTGGATTGTTTTGGGTGTTACTGAGGGGGTGCTGGTGGGTGAGATCTGGTCACACGGTATTGTATATGTTCATGATTCTTCTAGTATTACTCTAGAGCGGTAAATGTTGTGTGGCCGACTCCCACACGCTAAGAGAAAAATGTTGGTGATGGAGCAACAAATTCAAGTCCTTATAAGTTATAAGAGTGTTGGACTGCAATAGAGCTTTAAAGTAGATTAATAGGACGCAAACGATTAGTGTAAATAAAACAATATATGTTCAGCTTTAATGATGATTTTTACATAATAAAAATTATGCAAACACAATGATTTTCACCTGCTAACTCTTACATTTCGCACCGAGGTTTGCAACTCGGGTTAACGCTTGATAGCAACACAAGTTATGACTTTACGGGCATCTCTTCCTGGTTCGAAAAATGTAACTTTATATATTTCGTGATCGATTATGTACGAAACTTGAATGGATGACATTTTAGTTGTGTGAGTTCTGTGAACCATAAATAGAAGCAGCTGACGCAACACCCAAACCATATATACAACATCGCTCACGTGAGGCTAATATATAGTGGATGAAATGGATACACCTATGTAGGATAAACTTTTTTTTTTTGGGGGGGGGGGGGGTTATTTCTCGGTTTTCTTTCACTAGGAAGTGCTAAAAGAAGAGGCTGCGTAAAATATTGCACCATTGGCTGGTGTAGGCAAGGTCATCACATAATCAAACATTAAAATATAATATGTGGAGCATCGATATGTTGGTAGCAATGTCTGCGATCAATCCGGTCGATATATGTGAGTTCAAATTGGTCGATACTTGAACGTGGGACAATCTTCCACACACACACACACACCCATCACACCACACAGACACACACACATCCTTGACATACAACAAATCCTTGACACACACACATCCTTGAACCCTATTTTAGTTCACAAACCAAACCAACTTGTTTGAATGGTTTTGTTTTCCTCCACATTTTCTCACTTGAAGAAGCTGAGCCCGTGCCCGGTGTTATCCGTCAGTGTCGTTGGACTTTACACAAAGTCATAGTTCTTTGGTTTTTAAAGTTACACGATTGGTGTATTGATCGATTGGAAAAAAATTTTATTCGTACTTTTATACGATTTTTAATTAGGTTTCTCCATTCAATTTTGCCTAATACGTGTTGGAATCTTGCATCTCAATTATGGCCCACTTCCTGATGGCCAAATGAGCTGAAACTTTGTACACGTACCCACCACTCACCCACCCAACCCCCGATGACAATACAACACTGCATGATCTGTATGTCACCACTGACCTCTGTCACAAATGACTAGGTTGTGATTGAACAACGGCGCACCATTAATTACACATGTAACTTATGATGTGTTTTGTTCGGGACTTTCCGATATGTAGCAGCACATTTGTTTGATGAAAAACGTGCTGTGGTGTTGGGGTGCGATTTCTGGGGGAAGTGAGGATTGTTTTGGGTGAGAGCTTATGGAGGTTGAGATTAATGGAGGTTAACGTTGCGTTTGAAAGTTGAAGAAACATTACTAGACTATATTAATCTATCAATACATTCTTTTGTTTACAATAGTTAATAAGGAATTCCTTGGTTATTCATTAACGTCTGTGTTGTCTTCGTTAAAAATCCTCAACGTCTGGATACTGAACTTTCGCAGAGAGGTACAGCCCCGCATTAATCAACACCAATATTACTTGGTACGCGAAGGGCCAGACCTTAGAAGATCTCATTCTGTGACAACCTCCACTGACCCTTGAGTGACCTCTGAGGATATCCTAGGAACGAAAGTGATAGAGACGTCGTGTTTTCACTACAGCGTTTCATTATGCATGGTAGCGCGCGCCTGACAGCAGTCAACAATGGCAGCAAATTGTTTACCACGGGACGATCACCTCTGGCCTTTCACGTGTTCGTATCTCATGGGCGCCCCACACTTTTTAGGCATATGTTTCAGCCCTCCTCCTGATCTCCTATAACATCTTCCAAGATTAAAAAGTTTTTTAAAAAATAATTTAATTTCTGTTTTGTCCCCCCCCCCCCCAAAAAAAAACAACAACTAAAGAGTATCAAATATATGCCTTTCAAAAACCTGAGAGTTGTAACACTCATAGAACTAACAGGGAGTATGCTGCCCCCCCCCCCCCCCCCAAACCCCGGCCTTGACTGTTCGGAAAGTTTTCTAGAATTTCTCCTCCGTTGTTTCTGGTCGCCTGAATCGGATGCACTTATAGGAGCCTCAGATGTCAAAATCTGGTACCGATCCGAAACCCTTCTTCAACACGGTATGGTGTGGCGCGAAGTAGCGTTTGTTAACACATTAAAAATTAACATTCCAAGGTCCACGTGCTGTTCATTTCCGGGAATTCCCTCAACATTGTCGTATTCTCAAGCAAGTCAATTGCTCACCGGTCGTACGGAACTTTGGTAAATGTTTCATTAATATGGCGCTCGTAAACGTGGACGGTTACAAAATGCAAATGGATATGTCAACTGGGCGATATTGTCGTTGATCATATGGATCACTGTCAAGCAAATGGATATGTCAACTCAACGATAATGTTATTGTTGATCATATGAATCACAATCGGTTTATGGAGTGTTACAGTCGATGTAATGAAGAGCATTCCTTTGGCCGCGGAACATTGTGAAGTGCGTATGTAGGGTATTTGGCAATATGAAGCAGGGGTGCAGAGTGCATCTTAATTGGAGAAAATATTAGAACAAGGTATGTGGAAGCTTGAATTGACACTCACATATGATCGTTTCGGCTAAGAGCCTTCCTCACCAGACGGGCCAAATGAAAATAGGAGAAGAAGTAGAAACAAGTTACGAACTTAAGTTTTCGCCATTGCAATAATGCCATGCCTTTATTGGCTATATTTCAAGCTTCCACTTCCTCGTTCTTCTATTTCCTTTATACAGCTTGAACACGGTCACGGTTTTCGTGAGTACTGGTGTCCCTTTGCGAGATGCTCGAAGCGTAGTGTCCGTGCCTCGTCACTCAGCCTGCCAACCTCTAGTGTTGTAAGGTTGATACCTCCGGCGTTGTCCTTACATTATACATTAAATGTAGCGTCGCGAATCTCTAAATCTCAAACTATTTCCCCTTCCCCCAAGTTTGATTTCTTCAGCTTTAAGAAACATGCGCCTCCCCCACCCTTTTTTTTTTCTCTTCTTCTTCTTCTCCCTTTATCTCCATAACCAGCTTGTCTTGAAGCTTGCCCCACATCCGCCCCCTAACGCACCTGTCACTTTCGAAGCATACGCTTACCTCACTGAGAGAGAACGGTCCACGGGCCGGGTGACAACAATACGATCTCAGTGCTGTACGACTGTTTCCTGCGGGAACGTCTGTGTCGCCCTGACCCGCTGCCACACCGGGGCCGACGCTAAACACTTTCCCGACTGAGACATACAACATCTCATTTAAGTTTCATACGTTTAATCTGGCCTTTAGCGATGAGCCTTTTTTCCCTATATATATAAATCGACGCTAATCTATGTAATCCGTGGCTGAACACTTAATGTATTAAGTTCGATTGAGTCCTGCAGTCAAAATATCACAGACGATCACCACACACCCCCCCCCCCACACACACTTTTTTTTTTATTTAAATATTCTTTTTTTTAAAGGATGTTTGATGTTACCTTCATTTTTTTGTTAGATCATGCATGAATTGTGATTCTTGGACCGTAAAAAAACGTGACTGCATTTTCGGTAAACTTTAATTCATATGTTTCCAAACATGTCCCTGGAGACAGCGTGTGACACTAACGGAAATGTAAACAACCCTAAGCGCCCACAGCTATAGTTGATGTAGACATACTTAAAGCTATAATTGATGTAGACATACTAAAAGCTACAGTGATGTAGGCCTGCTTATAGCTACAGTTGATGTAGGCCTGCTTATAGCTACAGTTGATGTAGGCCTACTTATACGCCTGCTTATAGCTATAGTTGATGTAGGCCTGCTTACAGCTGTAGTTGATGTAGGCCTACGTATAGCTAATTGTCTATTCATCTTTGCCCTTTTAATTTCATAGTTTAAGAATCATCGGTATCGCCTTACACTTACACGTGATCAAAACTGACTGACGACCTTTCATGTCATGACGCAAGTGTCTCACAATCATACTATAGTCAAAGTAAGCCAGACAAATGTTTGTTCGTTCACCAGCTAAAGTATTTTCAGTTGGTTCCAACAAGAAGCACGTATATTATTTGCTCGCAGGTCACTGAAATGTTTCAGTGGCTTGTCCATTGTAAGGAACCTACGGGATTAAAAAAAAAACTGCAAAGAGACCTCGCCGACTTAGGCATACAGACCTTACTGAGGTAGGCATCGAGACCTCACCGGCATAGGCATGGTGACCTCGCAACACAGGCCTGGTGAACTCGCCAACGTAGGCGTAGAGACCTCGCCAACGTAGGCGTAGAGACCTCACCAACTTAGGCATTGAGACCTCACCAACGTTGGCATGGAGACCTCACTTTAAACTAGTCTACCAATTTAATCGTTTTGGAAGCCGTCATAATTTTGTTAGTCTTGGCTGATATTCTCCCCTTACATCGGATTTGATGGCTCGTTAGCGGGTTTCTTCCTTCCATATTGGTTAAGTCTTGTCACTTAGAGTCACAAACCTGGACTTTGTTCAAATTGGTTAAGTCTTGTCAATTGGTGTCACAAACCTGGAGTTTTTTCAGATTGGTTAAGTCTTGTCTAAGATAAAAGAGTCTCAGATTCCCGACCCCTGTTCCAGGGTAAAATTATAGGATTCAGTATTTTATCGTCACAGTTGTGTCGCCCTGTCGTAGATTCTCATCACAGTACTACTGTGTCCTACTTTCGTAGATTCTCGTCACAGTACTAATGTGTCCTACTTTCGTAGATTCTCGTCACAGTACTACTGTGTCCTACTTTCGTAGATTCTCATCACAGTACTACTGTGTCCTACTTTCGTAGATTCTCGTCACAGTACTACTGTGTCCTACTTCCGTAGATTCTCATCACAGTACTACTGTGTCCTACTTCCGTAGATTCTCATCACAGTACTACTGTGTCCTACTTTCGTAGATTCTCATCACAGTACTACTGTGTCCTACTTCCGTAGATTCTCGTCACAGTACTACTGTGTCCTACTTCCGTAGATTCTCATCACAGTACTACTGTGTCCTACTTCCGTAGATTCTCATCACAGTACTACTGTGTCCTACTTCCGTAGATTCTCGTCACAGTACTACTGTGTCCTACTTCCGTAGATTCTCGTCACAGTACTACTGTGTCCTACTTCCGTAGATTCTCATCACAGTACTACTGTGTCCTACTTCCGTAGATTCTCATCACAGTACTACTGTGTCCTACTTCCGTAGATTCTCGTCACAGTACTACTGTGTCCTACTTCCGTAGATTCTCGTCACAGTACTACTGTGTCCTACTTCCGTAGATTCTCATCACAGTACTACTGTGTCCTACTTCCGTAGATTCTCGTCACAGTACTACTGTGTCCTACTTCCGTAGATTCTCATCACAGTACTACTGTGTCCTACTTCCGTAGATTCTCGTCACAGTACTACTGTGTCCTACTTCCGTAGATTCTCCTCACAGTACTACTGTGTCCTACTTCCGTAGATTCTCATCACAGTACTACTGTGACCTACTTCCGTAGATTCTCGTCACAGTACTACTGTGTCCTACTTCCGTAGATTCTCGTCACAGTACTACTGTGTCCTACTTCCGTAGATTCTCCTCACAGTACAGCTGTCGTTCTTGACTGGACTTACGTTCATGGATATTTCGGTTGAGCATCGAATTCTATTTAATTTTATTTTTTCAAGTTTGGATAATAGGGCTCAAACCTTTTCTTGGTTAGTATCTCACTTTACCCGACTGTATGCCCTGTGACAATCAATGTTATCATTCCCTTGACAATCCATGTAATCATCCCTGTGACAATCCATGTAATCATCCCCGTGACAATCCATAATCATCCCTGTGACAATCCATGTTATCATCCCTGTGACAATCCATGTTATCATCCCTGTGACAATCCATGTTATCATCCCTGTGACAATCCATGTTATCATCCCTGTGACAATCCATGTTATCATCCCTGTGACAATCCATGTTATCGTCCCTGTGAAAATCCATGTTATCCTCCCCACGACACGCATGCTGTCACCCCAGTCACAACCATGTTATGGAGGACCCAAAGAACGTGTTGAAGAGGACTCGCCCAGTGCCGTACCTATACAATACAGAGAGAAAAAAACGCCGAGACCTAACACTATAACTATAATGTTTGTACAATATTTTTTTTTAATGTGATCGCTCCTAAAATAAATTATATTGAAAGTATTTTCCTCGCTGCGCCCCGTGCACCGCCCCATCACTAAACTCACACATATGTTTACTCTTATTACTCTTAATGTGTTTAAGACATGATCCAAGTCGCGCCCAATCTCAGGATATCTCAGAGAAGGAGGAGGTGTTCCCAAAGAAAGCATTTTTAAATTGTTTTATGACTCATCGATGGACAGCTCCATGTTCACACCGACGGCGGCTTTGGAGAGCGCGTGGGGGGTGGGCTGGAATTAACAATGTCGTTTGCACACGGGGAAACAAAGTGAATGACGCTGCCCAGAGTCTGTTGTCCTACTGGCCCGTGTGACCTGACCTTCGTGTCCTAAATCTGTCAATCACCGCGAACTGACCAGTGGTGCCAAAGTCCTTGTCCGTTTTTTTATTTGTGTGTTGTATTTCTGAGTGACCAGCAGTGTGTGTTGTATTGCTGAGTGACCAGCCGTGTGTGTTGATATATAAGTCGAGCCCCACTTCACATGGTATCGGTGTTTCTTTAAAATAAATGATATCAAGTACTATACATCATTGTTATTGTAGTATCGGCTCTACCCCTCTTTTATTTTGTATAGACCGTATTTGTTAGTACCAAGTTTCTGGTAGTATATGTTCAATTGGATATTAATTAATAATTATCGATTTCAGTTTCACCCGATGTTGCTGGAGCTCTGCTTTGTTGCGTGTGTTCAGATTGTTTTCCTGCATGTCACTTTCAATCATTAAGATGATTACGGTTGGCTGCCGTTCTTTAAACATCACTCATGTTGCTGTTGGTGGGTGGTATCAAACCATCGCTCATGTTGCTGTTGGTGGGTGGTATCAAACCATCACTCATGTTGCTGTTGGTGGGTGGTATCAAACCATCACTCATGTTGCTGTTGGTGGGTGGTATCAAACCATCGCTCATGTTGCTGTTGGTGGGTGGTATCAAACCATCACTCATGTTGCTGTTGGTGGGTGGTATCAAACCATCGCTCATGTTGCTGTTGGTGGGTGGTATCAAACCATCGCTCATGTTGCTGTTGGTGGGTGGTATCAAACCATCGCTCATGTTGCTGTTGGTGGGTGGTATCAAACCATCGCTCATGTTGCTGTTGGTGGGTGGTATCAAACCATCGCTCATGTTGCTGTTGGTGGGTGGTATCAAACCATCACTCATGTTGCTGTTGGTGGGTGGTATCAAACCATCGCTCATGTTGCTGTTGGTGGGTGGCATCGAACCATCACTCATGTTGTCGGTATCGAATCGTCACTCTGCTGTACAGTGGCATCGAACCATCACTCATGTTGTCGGTATCGAATCGTCACTCTGCTGTACAGTGGCATCGAACCATCGCTCATGTTGTCGGTATCGAATCGTCACTCTGCTGTACAGTGGCATCGAACAATCGCTCATGTTGTCGGTATCGAATCGTCACTCTGCTGTACAGTGGCATCGAACCATCACTCATGTTGTCGGTATCGAATCGTCACTCTGCTGTACAGTGGCATCGAACCATCGCTCATGTTGTCGGTATCGAATCGTCACTCTGCTGTACAGTGGCATCGAACCATCGCTCATGTTGTCGGTATCGAATCGTCACTCTGCTGTACAGTGGCATCGAACCATCGCTCATGTTGTCGGTATCGAATCGTCACTCTGCTGTACAGTGGCATCGAACCATCGCTCATGTTGTCGGTATCGAATCGTCACTCTGCTGTACAGTGGCATCGAACCATCGCTCATGTTGTCGGTATCGAATCGTCACTCTGCTGTACAGTGGCATCGAACCATCGCTCATGTTGTCGGTATCGAATCGTCACTCTGCTGTACAGTGGCATCGAACCATCGCTCATGTTGTCGGTATCGAATCGTCACTCTGCTGTACAGTGGCATCGAACCATCGCTCATGTTGTCGGTATCGAATCGTCACTCTATTGTACAGTGGCATCGAACCATCACTCATGTTGTCGGTATCGAATCGTCACTCTATTGTACAGTGGCATCGAACCATCGCTCATGTTGTCGGTATCGAATCGTCACTCTATTGTACAGTGGCATCGAACCATCGCTCATGTTGTCGGTATCGAATCGTCACTCTATTGTACAGTGGCATCGAACCATCGCTCATGTTGTCGGTATCAAATCGTCACTCTATTGTACAGTGGCATCGAACCATCGCTCATGTTGTCGGTATCGAATCGTCACTCTGCTGTACAGTGACATCGAACCATCGCTCATGTTGTCGGTATCGAATCGTCACTCTGCTGTACAGTGGCATCGAACCATCGCTCGTACTTGTGGGATGGTAAAAATAAAACATCACTTCTTCTTGTTGCGACGTAAAAAGTGAAAGTTAAAAATAGATTATCTTCACACTGCAAGCACATTCGTCAACGAAATAAGTTATGAGCTAGTATATGATATTATTTTCCGTAGAAATTTGTATTATTACTTAACATGTTATACTTGTTTTACTAACCAGATATAATTCACCTAAGCTTGACATGACCCGTAACCCTTCTTCACAACTTTCGTCGTGTGATCTCAAAGGATAAACTAGATGGTGTCAGTGTCAGGCCATCGGTGACATTGCAAGGGATGCAACAGTGGTCAAGAAACTTGGATAGTCGTCATCAGCATAAAAGTTGTATCGATTCCCGTCTAATAAATCCTACAACATTTGTCCACGTATCACATAGATTCTCAAACACACATTCATACATCCTCACACATACACCTCCAATACACACACACACACAGCTCCGTCTTTGTTTCTTTCGTCCAACCAATAAATCGTTCTCATTCGACCGTTCTTATCGGTAGGTGCAGTGAACGAATTAATATGCCCGTCAGCTTCTACGTTTAACAACAGTTTTCTTGTGATCATCCCTGGTCTCCGCAAAGCCCGACATCTAACACTGACCCCATTGTGCCTAATGCAGTGGTCGGCAAATCGCGGCTCTTTAGCGACCTGAGTGCGGCTAGGCCAGCCGGCCACAAATCGGTTCTGACTCCGAAAAACATGGTTCTTGAAGGCTCTTCAAAAAAAAATTGGGCTCTCAACAAAATTTTAATCGTCGTGTTGCTGAAACATGGCTCTTTTGACTGAGTTTTCCGACCACTGGCCTAATGGATAAAACACGTTTGTGGTTTTGTGGTGTTTTTAGCAACTCAACTGACAGGGTTCGATGACCCTTCAGCACTCAGACGCTGATAAACTTAAGCAATGAAAATTGTGGCAGCTCATCCGTCATACGCAATAATTTCCCACTGTACACTGTTCGAAGCATCAAGTCGCTCTGAGGAGAACATGTCGAGTCCTGTCTTTTTTTTAGAACTTTAGTCATCCGATGGTAGAACTTCTTCAGTCATCCGATGGTAGAACATCCCTTCCACACACAAACACGCCTTTTCCTCTTCATGCCATAACGTTTTGTTTGTGTTTATTTACTGGTCGAGTGATTTAATCCTAACTATAACGTTAGTTTTAGAAGAACAAATGAAATGTGTCCGCGCATTCATGACGGCACAATGGTGTCTAGAGCCCAGAAAAAATAATGTAATGATAAATCAGGAATGGGCATTTTAAAAAAAAATATTAAAAATACGCGCAACTTACAAAATATTTCAACTCTCCTGGGTAACCCATATCATATTGTTATTTCAGGATGTGAATCAACCTTCTGTGTAACCCATAGCATCCTCTTATACCAGGATGTGAATCAACCTTCTGTGTAACCCATCGCATCTTGTTATCCCAGGATGTGAATCAACCTTATGTGTAACCCATAGCATCGTTATCCCAGGATGTGAATCAACCTTATGTGTAACCCATAGCATCGTTATCCTATGATGTGAATCAACCTTATGTGTAACCCATAGCATCGTTATCCCAGGATGTGAATCAACCTTCTGTGTAACCCATAGCATCGTTATCCCAGGATGTGAATCAACCTTCTGTGTAACGCAGATCAAATTTTTAAAAATTATTATAAAGTATTATTCTTTCCAGAATGCATGGGACCCTGTCCCAAAACTCATACCAAATTGCCCTCCAGCCATCAACCAAAACATATGACACATTGTCTGTAATGCGTAAGCAAGCCACCCTGTCATACAAAAACTTGCCACCCTGTCATACAAAAACTTGCCACCCTGTCATACAAACACGAGTCACTCTGTCATCCAAACACAAGACACCTTGTCATCAAACACAAGACACATTGTCATCCACACAAAAGACACCTTGTTATCCAAAGACAAGACACCCTGTCATCCAAACACAAGACACCTTGTTATCCAAACACAAGACATCCTGTCATCCAAACACAAGACACTTTGTCATCCAAACACAAGATATCCTGTCATCCAAACACAAGACACCATGTCATCCTTATACACAGCACCCTTTAACACGAATTGATGATATGCCTTAAAGTCATTTTGATGAACACTAAATCATCATACAAAACTGCCCTTCCCCCTTTTTTTTTAATGTGGGGGAAAAAAAAGGTGGTGCGTGTAATGTATATACGAACATATTTTGTATCCGAAACTGAAATGATAAGTTTTTATAAAAACTATAAACTTAACTTAGACAAGATACGGATAATCCTATTTTTTTTTTTATATGTAAATATAAATTGTTGCTCGCAATCTACTAAGCTATTATCATTAAAAACTTGAATAAATTAATATTAACTAATTCAGGATAAATGAAAAGCCGAGATACATTCATGCACGAACTAAAACTATATAAACGACGATATTTCTATCAATGCATTACGCCTGTGGTAGGACATTGGCACATTTCATCCCTTGCTTTAACCTTCAACGTGTGTTTCCTTCTATTGGCTGGAGGTGAGGGTGGCGGGAGGGGGTGAGTGGGTTTCTTGCTTATGTTATTTCTATTGCTCCCAATAACGTCTCCCGGGGACGGTGAAAGGTGATGTCTTTGGCACAGGGCTCACCCTCTCTTGGTATCAAAGGTGGGGGGGGGGGACAAATAGATTGTTGTTCTGTTGTTAAGCTTGAGTCATTAGAGCAGTACTTGTTTTGGACTGTTCTGTTGAATAAGATTGGGTCATTAGAGCAGTACATGGTGTTGAATGTTCTGTTGAATACGATTGGGTCATTAGAGCAGTACATGTTTTGGACTGTTCTGTTGAATAAGATTGGGTCATTAGAGCAGTACATGGATGACGTCAACAAAGAACATGTCTATTTAGATGAGAGGGCCATCCATATGTGACAACAAAGAACATGTCTATTTAGATGAGAGGGCCATCCATATATGACAACAAAGAACATGTCTATTTAGATAAGAGGGCCATCCATATATGACAACAAAGAACATGTCTATTTAGATAAGAGGGCCATCCATATATGACAACAAAGAACATGTCTATTTAGATAAGAGGGCCATCCATATATGACAACAAAGAACATGTCTATTTAGATGAGAGGGCCATCCATATATGACAACAAAGAACATGTCTATTTAGATGAGAGGGCCATCCATATATGACAACAAAGAACATGTCTATTTAGATGAGAGGGCCATCCATATATGACAACAAAGAACATGTCTATTTAGATAAGAGGGCCATCCATATATGACAACAAAGAACATGTCTATTTAGATGAGAGGGCCATCCATATATGACAACAAAGAACATGTCTATTTAGATAAGAGGGCCATCCATATATGACAACAAAGAACATATCTATTTAGATGAGAGGGCCATCCATATATGACAACAAAGAACATGTCTATTTAGAAAAGAGGGCCATCCATATATGACAACAAAGAACATATCTATTTAGATAAGATGGTCATCCATAGATGACCTCAACAAAGAACATGTCTATTTATATGAGAGGGCCATCCATAGATGACATTACGCTATTTTGGAATCCCGACTTCCCGTCACTAATTTGACACAAAATTGAGAGACCCTCCTAATACATCATCAAAAATTCGTGACCCCCCACCCTCCTAACCACCACTTTTTAGATGCCTCAGAAAAATAGCTTCATATTATAAGAAGGATCGTGCTGAAAATGGATCTTATTTTTGTGGATTTTTTAAATTTATGTTTTTAAAGACAGCTTAATTTGTGTTAGTATTATTAGTCGTAATCCCAGTGTTAGAAGTTATAGCAATAGCATTAGTAGGGATAATCGCGGTATTAGAAGTAGTATTATTAGGCGTAATCGCATAATAAGAAGTAGTATTATTAGGCGTAATCGCAGCATTAGACGTAGAAGCGGGAGTATTAGTAGTCGCTATCACAGTATTAGTAGTAACACTTAGTATCAGTAGTCGTAATCACAATATTAGAAGTAGTATTAAAAGTTTTAAACGCAATATAAATAGTCGCAGTATGAGAAGTAGTAGTAGTAATAGTATTAGTATTCGTAGAAGCAGATGATGAGGTAGAATTGATTTTATCACTCGGTGTTCCTCTTTCTGGCCGGCCCCAGCACTTTCTGGCCCGCCCCATCACATTCTGGCACGCCCCATCAAATTCCGACCCGCCCTGTCTCATTCTGACCCTACCCGTCAAAACCTGGCACACCCCATTACATTCTGGCACGCCCCATCTCATTCTGGTCCGCCCTATCAAATTCTGGCCCGCCCCATAAAATTCTGGCCCGCCCCATCACTTTCTGGCCCACCCCATCAAATTCTGGCCCGCCCCATCACAATCTGGCCCGCCCCATCACATTCTGGCCCACCCCATCACTTTCTGGCCCACAACATCACATTCTGGCCCGCCCCATCACATTCTGGCCCACCCCATTACTTTCTGACCCACCCCATCACATTCTGGCCCGCCCCATCACTTTCTGGCCCGCCCCATCACAATCTGGCCCGCCCCATCACTTTCTGGCCCACCCCATCACATTCTGGCCCGCCCATCACATTCTGGCCCGCCCCATCACTTTCTGGCCCACCCCATCACATTCTGGCCCGCCCCATCACTTTCTGGCCCACGCCATCACATTCTGGCCCGCCCCATCACAATCTGGCCCGCCCCATCACATTTCATGGGGCTTGCTCATCCCTTTTATGCCTTATATAAAAACTGAAGCGATTCTCGTTTCTGTTTTCCCACGGATTCTGCCTTAACTCCCCCTTCTTTCTTCATCAAACACGGACAGGCTTTCCTCCCCCTGTGAGCTATTTCTATCCAAACCCACCCCTTAGGCGACCTCACCCCCCTCACACACACTAGCACACCAACCGTCGCCCCCCCCACCCCTTTCATACAAAACTCACCCCTGTCTCTTCTATCTCCAACCTCATTCTCTTCTTTCTCCGTTTCTAATGCTCTCTTGCATTTGGGGGGAAAATCAGGTCATAAGGGAACTAACTGTAGCGGGCTAAGTGACGACTCCCAGTTGGCAGCAATATTGATTCAAACTTGTTTTCTCCCCTATATGATGGTGGGGTGAGATTTGACAAGGGTGGGTGGGGGAGGGCTAGAAATGGGAGATGGAGAACGTTATAAAAACTGTATAATATTTAGATTATTTGAGAAAATTTAGTTTTGTCTTTTAAAGGTGAAGTTAAAACCACCTTAAAACGTGGACATGTGCGCTCCACTCTCTTCTCATTTTGTTATTGCCTCATTGGCTGAAGCGATCTTTCACTCTCAATCTTTTTATATAAAATATATATATATATAAATATATATATATATATATATATATACAGAGTGAGAGACATATATATATATATATAGATAGATAGATAGATAGATAGATAGATAATAGATAGATAGAAAGATATATCACTATATGTCTTTGTCTCGCTTTCTCTCGTCTCCTTTCTATCCCTCTTTCCCCCCTTCACTGTCCTTCCTCCTTCGTCCCCTTTCTCTCATGGCGTAGAAAACACAAGTTATTTCATAGACCCATTTTGTTATTTATATATATGTAAAAAGCCATGCTTCTTAATTGGTAGGCCTATCACCCATTTGAGACAAGGGATCTCGACAATAAAGAGAAGTTGCAGGAAATTGTAGAGGATGAATCATCAGAATTGGTTTGTGGAGTTGTATCTACTGAGAGGCTTTTTCCCTTGGGTTTCGGCTGGGTGTGTATGTGTGTGGGGGGGGGGGAGGGGAGAGGGTTGCCGCATGCCAAGCTGAGGGAAGAAAACCAGGTTGCATTGTTCTGTTTGTTTTATTAAACGAGAAACTGTTATGAAACTGTTGAGCCAGAGGGAGTAGGTCTAGGTGTTCTTAAATTGGGATCCGCAGACCCCTTTTGAAGGACCTCATATTTTCATCTAGACCGTCTACTTTGTTGGAGTCGTTTTTCTGGTGGAAAGACGGCAAGAGCCAAAACTCAGGTTATTACGGTGATCCGTCCAGGTTCAAGTCAATCTACAGTATTGTGAGGTTAAACAAAATAATCACCTTCCGAAATACACCATAAAATCTACAGCTATGGTCTCATTGGTCGTTTAAACTCATTCTTCAATAATCTGAAATTGCTATTGAAAATGCGTGCCAATTTTAAAATACAAACATACTAGTTAATTCCATTTATTATCATCCATTTGGTATCATCCATTCAGCATCCCCACAACAACGCTCAACATACTCTCACTAAGTAAGTATAACGTTATGCCTCTCTATCTCCCACCAACTACGCTCAACATACTCTCACTAAGTAAGTATAACGTTATGCCTCTCTATCTCCCACCAAAAGTCCCAACACTTTCATGACCGAGTACCTCAGTGAGCCAAACCTTGTCTTAACCCCCGCCCCCCCCTAGCTGAAAAGGGGAGGTGGCTGACGGGAATAGAAAGATGGACAACTAAAGTAAACATTGTGGTTCATCCCTCGGCGTTGCGACTTTAAAAAAAGGGGGGAGGTAAATCTTGCTTTATCGGCGGTTCTCATCTCGTGGGATCCGATTTCTTTGGGAAGGTACCCAGCGGCGCTTGGAAATGCAGGTGTCCAATTAGTAATTAAAAATATATATATATCAAGCCGGGGGGTGGAGGAGACAATGAAAAGACGTCATTTTTTGAAGAAAACATATTAGAAGAAAGGAAGGTAACGTTGAGTACGCCTGTGCAAACAAGGACCATTACACATACCTCTTTAAACTCACATGGAAGGTTACCATTGCTTCACAATTGCTTCACCATTGCTTCGCTATTGCTTCACCCGCTGTTTTTGTTTGGGCTCAGGTTATGGATTAAACTGTTTGATTATCAACGCTATGTCGACTCCACAGAACCAATGCTTGATACACGTTACTTTGGGCTTACAACTTACTGCTCAAACTAATGGTTGATCCACGTTACTTTGGACTTACTGCTCAAACCAATGGTTGATACACGTTACTTTGGGGTTACTGCTCAAACCAATGGTTGATTCACGTTACTTTGGGGTTACTGCTCAAACCAATGGTTGATACACGCTAGTTTGGGTTTACTGCTCAAACTAATGGTTGATACACGCTACTTTGGGGTTACTACTCAAACCAATGGTTGATACACGCTACTTTGGGGTTACTGCTCAAACTAATGGTTGATCCAGGTTACTTTGGGGTTACTGCTCAAAGCAATGGTTGATCCACGTTACTTTGGGCTTACTGCTCAAACCAATGGTTGATACACGTTACTTTGGGGTTACTGCTCAAACCAATGGTTGATACAAGCTACTTTGGGGTAACTGCTCAAACTAATGGTTGATCCAGGTTACTTTTGGGTTACTGCTCAAACCAATGGTTGATCCACGTTACTTTCGGCTTACTGCTCAAGCCATTAGTTGATACACGTTACTTTGGGGTTACTGCTCAAACCAAAAGTTGATACACTGTACCTAGTGCTTACTGCACTCCGGGGCTGATGGGTGCTATGAAACATTGTTCAATCGGATTCGTAAATAGTTTGAGAACCCGGATAAAAATGTTTCTTAAAAATAGCTCCATAAATGGAAGAACAAGTTGAAGGTGGGGGCAGCAATGCGTGGACCCTTGCAAGAGTTAATGGACCAAGAGTCTGAGGGGTTTACAGGGTTTGGTGCTTTTAGGCCAGAATCTAAAAGATGCAAGTGTTTCGGGGCTTTAAGCCTCGAAATTATATACCCAGAATCCTTTCTCCGTGTTTTTGACTACTAATATCGATGTATGGCCCCAAGCCCTCTGACTCTACGTTACCCAGTAGGTTAGAAAAGGTTGTATTATCTACACATATAATCTTAGCAGACCTGTTTACTCTTACGATTTTGGCGTACAATGTACGATTTTGAGGTGTGTACATTATATATGCTGTATGTTTATTTTTGACTATTAATATAATAATGTATAGAATTATTCTGGGATGATATTGTACGATTTTAAGAGTAAACAGGTCTGTCTTAGAAATCAGGGAGGAAAAGGAAGAGGGGTAGGTATTTATGAAACACTTAAGACTAAGTTAGGGAATTCGAGAAGATGAGTCGGGTTTTTTAAAATAAAAATTTGGAAGACCCGTCAGAAGAGTCTGACTAGACCAGGGGTCTGCAAATCGCGGCTCGCGAGCTGCATGCGGCTCTGTAACGACCTGAGTGCGGCTCGGCCAGTCGGCCACAAATCTGTACTTGCTTGCTGATTTTTGGCTCTTTAACTTTAAGACTAATAAGTTTGCCGACTACAGACTAGACTAAGCAAGTGCACCAGAGATGATGGGTCGGCCGACTACGGACTAGACTAAGTGTACCCGAGATGATGGGTCAGCCGACTACGGACTAGACTAAGCAAGTGCACCAGAGATGATGGGTCGGCCGACTACGGACTAGACTAAGTGTACCCGAGATGATGGGTCAGCCGACTACGGACTCGACTAAGCATGTGCACCAGAGATGATGGGTCGGCCGACTACGGACTAGACTAAGTGTACCCGAGATGATGGGTCAGCCGACTACAAACTAGACTAAATAAGTGCACCAGAGATG
This sequence comes from Omphiscola glabra, assembly GCA_964017045.1. Lineage (NCBI taxonomy): Eukaryota > Metazoa > Mollusca > Gastropoda > Lymnaeidae > Omphiscola > Omphiscola glabra. The sequence continues at coordinate 16,447,163 of OZ024802.1, forward strand.
ATGGGTCAGTGTTTTCAAATTAAACTCTGGAAGACCCTTGAGAAGAGTCTTGACTCGACTAAGTAAATGCTCGGTGAGTTAACTATAAAAGCTCTGAGAAGCAGAACGTGAGTTGGGTTAATCCCCCTAGATAACAATTAACAGTCGGCGAAAGAAGACTTGGGTTGTCTTCCCCCCAACCCCGGTTTCTTCATTCTATCAGGATCACCTCCCCTTCTCGGTGGTAACCAATCTTGAGGCTGGTCTAAGAGTTGAGTTTAAAAGGCGCCATTAGTTGGTGTGTTGGAGATGAGGATGCAGTGTCTATTCGGGTGGGGATTCAGTGGTGTATCTAGATGAAAATAAAGGAGAGGTCGGACAGAAACTTCCGGCCGAGTTCGGACACCTATTTTTTTTAACGGAGTAGAGACAGCAAGTGCTCAAAGTAGAGACAGCAAGTGCCCGGAGTAGAGACAAGAAGCACCCGTTTGGTGCAGATTTATAAAGGTTTTGATCTTATGCCAGACATACAGTAATACAGTAATGATTTAGAATGGACTATGCCTAGAGAAAGATAATTTGGCCTCCGTTGTTTGTTGGAGAAATGACCTAGTTACGCCATTCAAGGGAGAGATAGTGTTGAAAAGATGAGGATCGTTCAATGGCTGTAACTAGATTTGTTTTCAATAATTTACTATCCACAAGATTTATTTAAAGAAACTATATACATGTGTTTCGGATGGTATTACACAGAATCTAATGCGCCCTGAAAATTGGGATGGTATTCAACGAAATCTAAAACTCCCTGAATATTGGGATGGTATCCACCCGAATCTAATGCGCCCTGAACATTCGGTTGGCATCCAATAGAATCCAGTGTTCCCCTTGGCTTTTTTATTTATTCAATCAATTGTCGTTTTTATTTTCTTTTTTTTTTAGATTCTCGCTGATTCAAAGTTACTGGACATAATCTTACAGACATACACCTTTGACCCATAACATCCCAATACAATTTTGACCCATAACATCCCAATACAACTTTGACCCATAACATCCCAATACAACTTTGACCCATAACATCCCAATACAACTTTGACCCATAACATCCCAATACAACTTTGACCCATAACTCTCCCATTAAAATAGCAACTATGGATCAAGCGTACTTATCATATTTGGCGCCATCACATTATCCCTAGAAATGTCAAAGGGGAGAATGATACCGCAAGGTTTTCGACCTTACCACAGGCATTGGGGGGGGGGGGGGGCAAGACGAAATGAAATAGATACCTCAAGGAAAGGAAGGAGGCTAGATTGGACTGGTTAAATTTTCTCATTCCCATCTTGCTGCTTTTTTGGAGTACGTTTTTTTCAACATGGGGCTCGGGAAAACGGGATGGAAAATGGTTACGGGCCTATGTCGATCACCAGTTTGAGAAACACCGAGAGCTGTGATGCTAGCAGCACCTTACCACGTGTCTGGTTGTGATGTTAATAGCACAGTACCACATGTCTGGCTGTGATGTTAGCAGCACCGTACCACATGTCTGACTGTGATGTTAGCAGCACCGTACCACATGTCTGGCTGTGATGTTAGCAGCCACGTACCACATGTTTGGCTGTGATGTTGACAGCACCGTACCACATGTTTGGCTGTGATGTTGACAGCACCGTACCAAACGGAGGGCATCGACGGATCGATGCGGTATCCGAGTACTGCGCTTTAATTAACCTGATAGCATAGTGGCCCAGTCGTCGGCATCGATTACGGTCAACAGGAATCGCTCTTCCTCCCCGTGGTAAAGTACCGGGACTTACCTCGCCACTGTTCTGTAACAGGCGTCACGGTGACTGAACTCACATAATGCGATGTGACGCCTGGGCTTACATCACGCATTATTGAACATCATCTTCCGGTTTATTACAATATTTATTCCGGTTAATCCCAACCCCAAACGTCGACAAACCACCGCCCACCTCTCCTCCTTACCCCGGGTTTTCCGATTTAAGCGAAGTGTTATTCGCTAGTTACAGCTTTAGCGACAGATGTTTCTCCCGACGCAAGCCTCTAGGGTCCCACAAAATGGTTGTTTATGTCGAGCAGAATGCTTCACTTTGGCTCTAACGTTATGGCAATGTCGATTTGAAAGCTGCGCATGGAGCGCTGTAATTGAGGTGGCGGCGCATGTTCACCCTGGGAATGAAGAGAGGGAGAGGCACAACAGGAGACATGAATCGGTGAAGTGAGAACTTGCTTGACCGAGTTGTAAAAGAGAGAATGGTACATACACAATAGAGATTGGTACGTACACAAGAGAGAATGGTACATATACAAAATAGAGTAGTACATATAAAATATAGAGAGGTACATATTCAAGAGAGAGTGCTATATATACAATTAGAAAAAATGAATAGATTAAGAGAGAACTTGACTGGACCGAATAGTGCAAGCACTACATCATGTCCTTGGTGACGCGGTTGTTTTAGCTAGTGATCAAGCATCACTTGTGATCTGCCTGTAGTAGTTGAGTTGCCCCCCCCCCCTGGTGGTTATCTGGCTGGTCTTACTTGCCCCTGGCAATTGTGAGTGTGAGACACCTGACCCCTCCTGCTATCTCAGAATATCTTGCTATCTCAGAGAAACTCGCTATCTCAAAGTAACTCGCTATCTCAGAGTAACTCGCTATCTCAGAGTAAATTGCTATTTCAGAGTAGCTTCATTAAGAGAAGGTCTGATCCCACCTCTTAACTTTATAAAGTTACTAAGACATTTCGTCACACATGATACGACTGACACAAGAGTGTATCCTGACAAACCCGCCACAGTCTATACGACCAGCACTTAACGCTATGACTTGTCATTAAACATGCCTTTAACATCTGTTTGCATTTATTGAACTGCACGTGATTGATCATTTCTTCAGATGCGGCTATGTAAATGGGTGAACTTCTTTCGAAAACACGTGTCGTATTTCTTTCATTTTTCCCATTCAAAAACACATTTTATTTTTACTGCACACCCAAATTTCGTCACAAATACAAAACACTTAGCAACAGCTACACAATTAATCTCCACACCAAAACACGCGACCATATTTCATTCATCTACCCCTCGAAAAACAGGAAAAACTTGTTTTCGGCTACGATTCTGTGTGCCAAGTTCAGTTTGATAAGATGACGGGAAGTGGGTCACTTATCCGTCCAAAGATTTACCATTAAACACAAAACACACACGAACCAAATCGAAGTGAATATAAAGGATTTAAAAAATACGCTGTATATTATAATCGACTTGTTCCCTTAGAGCAGCGGTTCTCAACCTGTGGGTCGCGCGACCCTTTCCCAGGGGTCGCCTAAGACCATCTGAAAACACATATAGGCTACAGTTATGAAGTAGAAACAAAAATAATTTTTTGGCTGGGGGTCGCCACAACACGAGGGACTGTATTAAAGGGTCGCGGCATTAATAAGGTTGAGAACCGCTGCCTTAGAGTAATTGGGTGTTGGCACAATTGTAAACCCCCTTCACATACTCTCTGGTTTTTTTTTAAATTTATTTTAAATATTTATTTTATATTTTGAAGTTCACAATTAGATTCGTTCAGACGTTACGACACAAGGTGTGTATGACCACTCACGTATTGTTGGCATACGATATTTCTTTCCACATTGCCGTGTACCCTCCCTTGGTGTCCGTCCCCCCGACCCCAGGAGAGCCATTTCTGGCTACTGTTACCCAATCACTTAGATAGCCATAGGGCAGGGCCGGCCTTAGGCCACTGCAACCTATGCGGCCGCAATGGGCCCCGCACTTTCATAGGCCCCGCCCCGAATTTATTTTCTAATACAAAATCTTAATTTTCACTTATTATCCTTATTCTTACCCAGAAAGGGCCCCGCGCAATCCGTTTCGCATAGGACCCCGCAATTGTTAGGATCGGCCCTGCCATAGGGAGACACGTGTTGGTGGAGTTAAAAAGGTCCTTATCCATTAACAGTAAAATAGGTGATTGCTACATGTGCGCACTCAAATTCCGCTGAGCGTTACTTAATGTGAGCAAATGCGCATAAACGCACAAGTTCCTGGAGCATTAGAAAAAGTTGGCAACGGCTATCTACTCTAAGCGTTATGGTAAAGAATGAATAACTACAGCAAGGTCAACTATTTCACTGTACGGCACGTCAATAGTTGGTTCATGGAGTGTGGAGAGTTTGTTGGCAACAGCACGGCACAACAAGCTCCAAGTTTCTTGTTTAAAAAAAAATAAAACAATTATTAATAGTAAAAGTGATATGTAATGTAAAAGAAATCCATGTTTTATTTTGTGAATAGGGTGAGGGCGGTGTGGGCCTGTGAGGGTGGTGTGGGCCTGTGCGGGCGGTGTGGGTGGGCCTGTGAGGTTGGTTTGGGCCTGTGAGCCAATATCTGACCACTTCATGCCTGTGTGGAGGATGCAATAGGAATAGGAACAGCGCATGAAAAAAAAAATCGATAGAGACTTCGATTGGCTGAAACGCATCCCAGGACGGTGGTGGAAAATATCAAATAAAACGATGATAATAATACAATAAAGAGGAAAGGATTTTTTTTTCCCTCCGACCTCAAAGAACTCCCCCCCCCCCCCCCCCCAAAAAAAAATCCACACACACAAACACACGCTTTTTCCTCGTTTTCAAAAAGTTTATTTGAACGGAAATGCTTTGGATGAGATGAGGTTTTGGACCCTGGCGAGTGGTTTGGGGGGGGGGGGGGGAATCGTGAATATCATGGTCTTTAAAGAGTGACAGGAGAGGGGAATGCAACGCAAATTGTGGGCCTGGAATTGGAAAGGGCCGAAATGGAGTTAACATAAAACCTGTTATTGGTGTCTTGAACGCGGTCTGTGGGATTAGAGAAAACACTAACGAGAAGTTGGCGTATATGCTATTTTATCAAACATCTATGCTTCCTCATTAGACATCTATGCTTCATCATTAGACATGTATGTTTCATCATTAAACATCTATGCTTTATCATCAGACGTGTGTGCTCCATTATTAAGCGTCTATGATTGATCATCAGCCATGTATGCTATACCATCAAACATGTATGCTATATCATCAAACATGTGTGCTACATCATCAAACGTTAATGCTTCATCATCAGACATGCATGCTCCGTCATCAAACATGTGTACTACAACATCAAAAATCTATGCTTTATGCGTCTCAATCATCTACGCTCCACCATCAGACATGTATGCTCCATCATCAAACACATATGCTCCATCATCAGACATGTAGGCTCTATAATCAAAGAGCTATGCTCCATCATCAAACATCTCTTTAGAAGGTTGTAATTTACATGTCTGGTAGACGCACATGTATTTATGGACAGCGGGTTATATTATACACCACGGCGGCGGGCAAGCTTTGATATATACTATACTAGAGGCTTTGATATATACTAGAGGCTTTGATATATACTATACTAGGGGCAGTATGTTTTATATTTATAGGCGGTATGACTTACGGCGTATAGTAAGCGTGATACCGCCTTGTTCAGTATCTCCATTGGGTCCTGGTTGCCCGTTACAGGAAGTCCAGTAAGCCCAGAAGTGCTGGTATCTCAACCACTAAATGCCAGCGCATGGCGATGGGCACCGTTCCCCACCTCAGAACACACCATTATCCACACTTCCACGCCCCATAGAACTGAACAAACCCCATACAAACACACCATTATGAACACCTCATGGGCATAACCCTTACAAAAATCATCGTGGGGTCCTCATGCGAATAATTGTATGTACAATCCTGACCACACCAACGTGTTAGAAACAACCATTGGAAAACCACGGAGGCGTACGTACATGTGTTTTCAGAAAATTGCTCTACTTTGCAAGCTATCTCCAAAGTCGGGAAAAGCGGGACTTGATTATGGCGAGTCATGACCTCAAGTTTGAGCAAGATGGTTATTATTGCTCGCGTGGACGTTGTCATTTCTTGGATTAAAAACCACAAAGGCTTCAGTTTGCTTAGCTCGCCATTTTATAGCAATACATTCAACGAAGGGTGACTTTACTCCAAAACAACATTGCGGGTACATTTCTGTTCATCCTGCTGTAGTTCTTGTTGGTGGTTTGGTCGAATTCTCACGTTTCCTTTCTTTCGACTTCTTGATTGTGACAATACGATACAAATGTGTTCGTGCCAGAAAACGGCAGTTTTAACACCAAATCCGACTTGATCGAATGCCTGCATAAGCCGTAATAATGGGAGAAAATATCGTCGCGGAATATATAAGGGTAGGGTTGTGTTACTTTGTCGCTTAATTAAATTCGTACAAGGAAAGCAGCGTCACCACGATTGCATCCTGTGTGATTTCTGCGGTAATCGAGTTGCGCCGAAGGTCCTTTACAATCACTCGAGTACCGTTGCAGTATCCCTTCTGTGGATTGAGATTTCTCGGCAGCATATTGATCACACCTCTCTGTGGCATCAGGATACGAGGAGGCATGGCTGAAGCAATCTGGTCGTTGAGGAATTCGATTGGTTAGTTCGCTGCATCATTTAGATCTTCTGAAACGCTGCAGTAAATAGATGGATTTATGTGCAGCAGTCCAATGATCTTGCTGTTAATTTCGAGCGTTTGTTCGATAACTCTTCGACAGTCATCTGATGAATATCCAATCCAAGGATGGATTCGATGAGATTATCGGAAGCGAACATTTGTTAAAGAATCTCAATTGTGTCCTCACAGAAAATTCATGCATCTGATCCAGCTGTCCTGCGCCGACCGAAAAAAACTTTGCTATCTTTGACCTTTGCTGCGCATGTTCATTGTCAATGGGCGCTGTATGAAGTTGCCCCACAAAATACGTGATACATCATTCGATGATGTCAGCTCGTGTGCCTCTTATCATCGCTGGACGAGTCTGTCGGAATTCTCCTCCCATAACAAAATCTGTTTCGCCAAAAGTCTTCTCATCGTTCATCACTTCGCGAAGAAGCTTGACGATGCCTCGGAGATCATGCTTTGGCAGCATTGTAATTTCATCCATGACGATATGTGATGTTTGACGGAGACCCTCGACGTCCGCTGAATTCGGTCTTAGAGATGAAACGGAAGTATCCAACAGTGAAACCGGAAACTTGAATCCAATGTGAACTGCTCTGCCTCCTTTCAGAAGAGTTCCAGCTATTCATGTTGTTGCAAATGGCAGAAAGGTGTGTCCTCTTCTTCCGCGGATAAATGCCATCAGTGTTGGGTAAAGGATCTTTTTTTCGGATCCTCCGGGACCGTCGAGATAGAAGCAGCGATGCTCAACATTTTCTTCATCGATGGCACATAAGATGTTTCTGAATGCACCCAAATGTTTGTCGCTGAGCTTTCCAACCCGTTCGTCGCTTTTGCGTACATCTTCAACTGGATCGTAAAGCTGCGCTTTTGATGCTAAGCCGGTTGGTGTTGGCAGACCGATATATGCCCAAGACAATCCGCGTTGTTTGAGAATCGCTTTAATGTCCTGAAATGCCATAGTGATGGCGACGTCATCGACGAAACTTCGCATGTTGTCGAGAGCCAGGTCGGTGACATATTTGTTCCACAGCTTAACTGGCTGTGATGGTTGACGGGTGCAATAAATGTAACCGAAAGTTTCACGCAATGTCTTTTGCATTTTATAATTGGAAGCTTCGTGCAAGCAGCGGTCCCACTCCTCGCCAGACTCGAGAAGTCCTCGCACCGATGCAGTTTCTTAGAATTGTGAATAAACCGTTCCGTTGAACGTTCGAATCGATTCGAAGCTGGTTGCAACACGTTTGAGGAGCAGTCCAGTGTAAGATCGCTCTTGTCTTTTTGAAGGTCACTGTGTACATTCGCGACACAATCCCCCCTTCTCTTTGTCATGGTTTCAAGACTGCCCGTTGGTAGACGTGTTAGGGATGTCTACGTAGAGGTACTGTCTCGACTGATTTATCCAGTTCGAACCATGACTCAAAGAAGTTCTTTCGGCCATTTTGTGCTGCCTGCAAGGTTTCTTCTTGGTGCCTCTCCTCGAACGTGATGCACTGTTTATTCAGCAGATGAACGGGCAGTTCCTGCACCGCGTGCGATCGATCATGCATTTTTTATTCAAGAAGTCACCACATTGCTCCCGGTGCACTAATATATCGAGCGTCGATGAAGTTGGCGATCTCGTTACTTCTGAGTTCCTGCTGGCCGTCTGATCTGATGGCGATGTTGGGACAATTGGATCCTTTGAAGATTTACTCGTAGATGTATTTGATTGCCTTCTAGGGCGTGCAAATTTCAACGTTGATGTTGGCATTGTATTTCAGATGCAAATACGGACTGTACGGCACGACCAATCGATTATCCATCACCGCTTCTCTAACCATTGCTTGGACAGTAACCGCGATGCCAACACGCAGGACAACCATCGACATTCGGCTTTTGGTGTCATTGAACTGCTTTGGGAACTGTCTCTTAAATCTTCCATGCCAGGCGCCCAGCGATTGTTGTTGGCGCACGGCTCGTACATCATACATCTTGTGACGATCTCATATAGGGTGGTATTTTCTGTTTCACCAGGAGTTTCGGCGATGACGAACTTATCGTCTGAACGTAAAGTCATCAAAATCTGAGCTCGTGTTTTGCGTCGCTTTTGGAATTTGATGGTTGCATACAAAAAGCTTTTGCTTGCCCCAACACGCCATTCACGATCAAGTCGGCCACCAACGTTTCCAAATTTAATGCTGGAAACTCGGGCAACTAAATCAGGACGGTCCGATGTTTGTTCGCCCGCACGCGATTTCTCATTGATGCCTGGTCTTTTATGGTTAACCGTGAAAGTAATGAAGAGATCAGGCACGCCAAACTTTGCTAGCGTGGACACAGTGCCCTTGCATGTTTCTCAGCTATCCTTCGAAACTTGAAGGCAGGGAAACTGCGACGTCAGCAGCTATGTTCTTATTCTGAGCATAACCAGCGACCTGATCGGCGAGCCTTTTATTTCAGCCCGCTCGAAATGATTGTTGATGCAGTCGAATGTAGTTTAAGTTGTCTGCTCCTACCTGAAGATACCAATCCACCAAAGACTGCTGCGTTAATTTGTCATCGCTGATGACTGGGTCAAAGTCATCGCTGATGACTGGGTCAAAGTCATCGCAAATCGGTGTTTGCGACGCATTGAACTGTAGCGTGCTGATGTGCGTGCGAACACGATGAGCATAACTCATTCGTACGTTTGGCACTCCCAATTTGGTTACTGACATGTCAATGATCTTACCGACATCTCAATGATCTTACCGACATGTCAATAATCTTACCGACGTGTCAATGATTTTACCGACATGTCAATGATTTTACCGACAAATCAATGATTTTACCGACATAACAATGATTTTTACCGACATATCAATGATTTTACCGACGTGTCAATGATTTTACCGACATATCAATGATTTTACCGACATAACAATGATTTTACCGACATAACAATAATTTTACCGACATATCAATGCTTTTACCGACGTGTCAATGCTTTTACCGACGTGTCAATGATTTTACCGACATGTCAATGATCTTACCGACATTCCAAATATCTTCCGACATTTCAATGATTTTACCAACATGTCAATGATCTTACCGACATTTCAATGGTCTTACAGACATTTCAATGGTCTTACCGACATGTCAATGAACTTACCGACATGTCAATGATTCTTCTTTTCTGGATGCTACTCGATGTCGTTGATTGGAACACTCGTCGGCTTGTTGGTGACTCTGTAGAAATCCAAGTTTCTGTTCGCATGAAAATATAAAGCAAACTTTCACAAACTCAAGAGAAGGTTGTTGATCTTGCTTTACTAAACACTTTTACTTATTTTTTTAAAGTAAGCCAACGTGCATTTTTTTAATGTTTTCATTTGTTCTTATGGAGAAAATAATTTCATGTTTCCGCCCACGATTTTAGTGTCGTTTACTTAATGTGCGCACCTGTGACGCAATAAAGCGGGTTTTCCCGATGGCGCTGAGAGTTCCTTATAGACAAAGAGACGGAGGAGGCTTTTGTTTTATTTACATCGCAATCGGCCTCGTAATGCTCGGTTCACACGATCAAATTTTCGTCAAATTTATCTTTGAACGTACTATTTTGTTTCACTAAATAGAACAGTGCGATCAAAAAGAAATTTGAAGCAAATTTGACGAAAATTCGATCGTTTGAACTGACCATTAGCCATTTGATGAAGTGTCCATAGCACTGGTCACGTTCCGGGCCTTTTAAGAAACACAGTAAACTCGTCTGTTTGATACACCCTGACTTAAGTTATCACGTGACACAAAACTCGCGCGCCAGGAGAGACGTCATTTTACTTAATTTGACTTTTTGCTTCTTCGCGCCCCCCCCCCTTTCCCCCTCACTTTTTATTTTTGTGAAAATTCTCGCTTTAAAAAATTGCCACTAAACGAACAGCTCTTGAGAACCTCTGAATTTTTTTTAAAAAAGAGAGTGGCTCTCTATGAAAGAGGGATGATTCGATGTTTTGGAGAATGAGTGAAGGGAAATGTCCTATTAGATTGTTTGAAAATATTTTCGCTAGAAGAAAAATAAATATCCTCAAGGATAAAGGCATGTAAGGGGGGGGGGGTCGTATCAGGGTTTGAGTGGCATTGAACATAAAAGAAAGCAGAGAGGCATTGGATAGGCTGGAAAATATGGTAGGCATTCTAGATGTTAATTGTGGTTGGGGTAATAGTGGCAACTGGGGGGAGGTTTGGGATGGCGATTTATGGGTTGTCATTTTAGCTGTGTTCAGGGGGGGGGGGGGGGCGTCAACTGGACAAATAAACTTGCAAGGAAAGTGAACGTTTGTTATCTTATATTGTGAGTGAGTTAGCTACTTCTAGTGGCATAGAATGAGAATTGACTCTGAGATAGGACTTTTCAAGTCTGTATAACACGTCCAGTTTTCTCAGCTAGTTTAAACTGGACACTGCAATGTGCTACAGACCAGGCACTGCATTGTGCTACAGACCAGGCACTGCATTGTGCTACAGACCAGGCACTGCATTGTGCTACAGACCAGGCACTGCATTGTGCTACGGACCAGGCACTGCAATGTGCTACGGACCAGGCACTGCAATGTGCTACGGACCAGGCACTGCAATGTGCTACAGACCAGGCACTGCAATGTGCTACGGACCAGGCACTGCAATGTGCTACAGACCAGGCACTGCAATGTGCTACGGACCAGGCACTGCAATGTGCTACAGACCAGGCACTGCAATGTGCTACAGACCAGGCACTGCAATGTGCTACAGACCAGGCACTGCAATGTGCTACAGACCAGGCACTGCAATGTGCTACAGACCAGGCACTGCAATGTGCTACGGACCAGGCACTGCAATGTGCTACAGACCAGGCACTGCAATGTGCTACGGACCAGGCACTGCAATGTGCTACAGACCAGGCACTGCAATGTGCTACAGACCAGGCACTGCAATGTGCTACAGACCAGGCACTGCAATGTGCTACAGACCAGGCACTGCAACTTGCCACAGACCAGGCACTGCAACTTGCCACAGACAGGGCACTGCAATGTGCTACAGACCAGGCACTGCAACTTGCCACAGACCAGGCACTGCAACTTGCCACAGACCAGGCACTGCAACTTGCCACAGACCAGGCACTGCAACTTGCCACAGACCAGGCACTGCAACTTGCCACAGATGCATTGCATAAGCTCTACACTCATATATCTCTATACACCTATTTCAGGTTTTACACCTTCTTATGAGTTTTACTCAGCCTGTTCATGGGTGTAGCTTGTGAATAAGCTCGTATGGATGTGGCTACTTCATCTAGACTGACCTTTTCTACAACCTTTCAATAAATTTAAAAAAAGTGTGGGGGGGGGGGGGGGGGGGGATATTTAAAAACAGAGCAATGAGAGGGTAATGCATGAAGATGAGGGAAGATAAAAGGGGGAAGAAAAATATATGATGAGATTTTTTAGGAGGATATGATAGAAGCATGGGCGCCCGCACGTAGTGGCAAGTTGGGGCACTTGCCCCTGCTGGATTGAATGATTTTTTTAAAAATTTAGACAAAAATAGACAACAAATTTATTAAAGTAAAGAGAAAATAAAGAGAAAGTAACTAAGCTGATGCTGATATCGTTTTACTGGGTAATTATTTTTATATTTTCTATATTAACTAGTTTTACAAAGTTTTATCCGGCTGTCAGGTATTGATGGTTCAGCACATTACGTGGTGTAAAAACATGGCTTAGATCTACAATGTCAGATGAACGTCTGTCTGGGTTGTGCATGTTAAGCGTACACGAGACAAAGTGAACTGCAACAAAAAAGACTTTATGGACAAAATTGTAGATATGTTTGGTAGCGATAACAGACGACTCCAGTTCTTGTTTAAAGAATAAATTTTATTTTAAGTTTATGTTGTAACATTTTTTGCTATATACATATATTGTGTTAATAAAAAATTGTTGGTCAGCATGCCCTTCATTACTACAGTGTCCTGTCAGTTCGTTCACCTTACAAATACGCTACAGTAACTTAAAACTACCGTACATTAAAACAATACTGAAAGTATTTTGCTCCCACCTAGAAAATATTTTGCCCCCCCCCCCTAGAAAGTATTTTGCCCCCCCCCCCCCCCCCCCCCCCCCCAATGAAAATTTTCTGCGGGCGCCCATGGATAGAAGCAAAAGAAGAAATTAATTTAATATGAAGAGGGAGATACATCTGCTTACAAGTTTTTTCATTCATTTCATGTTTGGTGGGTTATTATTTTTGTTTTAATTGTTACAGAAAATAATTCTTGTCTTATTTAAACTTTAATTTTAAATAAACAGCAAAGTATAATTTTCATGTCACATACAGACATGAATACATAAAGACATGAATTCATAAAGACATGAAAACTAGTTTTTATGAGAACAGATTTATTTCTATTTTTTTTTTTTTTGTTACATGAGCACACATGGAAACCTTTTTTTTTTCATTGTAGCTCAACTCATTCACAATATTCTTCAACAATGTTCTTCTTAATACATTTTATTTTTAATTAGTAGTATAGTTTCTGGTCTATTCTTATAAAAATTATTGTCAGATCTTCATGGTTTGAAGACAACCTGGTCACGTTAATGTGGTTTTGATATATGGTTGACACACTCATCCTCTAACTTAAATTAAGAGAATTACATTTCTGTTATAAAGCCTTTCATTAAAATATTTATTCCTGAATTATCCAACAACGTGTTTTGTCTCAAATTGTGAGAAGTGCAAAGTAACTTAAATTAAGAGAATTACATTTCTGTTATAAAGCCTTTCATTAAAATATTTATTCCTGAATTATCCAACAACGTGTTTTGTCTCAAATTGTGAGAAGTGCAAAGCTGAAGAAAAAAAAATAATTTAAATTTAACTGATTTTTTTCCCCCTTGTTTTGAATTGTGATTTATTTTTTTTTATTTTTTTTTAATTTGTAGACAGTCTATTTTTAACTGAAGAAAGTTTAACTTAAATGAAGCATTCGTGAATACAAATCTATCCAATCTTCATGCAGGCATTGAACAGTACTACTACCTGAAAAAATTTATTTATCATATGATTGGATGTTTTCCCCACTGTTGGCCATATAAAAAAAATAAAAACGATCTTGATTGTGATCGTATAATGGACCAACACAGAGTATTTGTCTTTAAAGATGAAATCACCTTTTTTGTACCTCTAATAAATGCTGTCTCGTACCTCTCATAAATGTTATATATATTTTTTAATTTTTATTAAACAGTTTATTATATATTTTTCTTTTCAGAAATTGTAAGCAAATTGTCTGTCTGGTGTGAGCTGCACTGAAAGACCCTCAACTCCAGTAGCCGAAGTCAGGCCAAGTAGAGAATTTTTTATGATATCACTCCTATTCAGCGGCGACTGCACCTTGAGACACGCGGAGATAGTTGGACGCAGTCACAGAAAGACACAGCAAAAACCTCCGTGTTGCCAACCAACAGATGTCTCCCGTTTACATTGTGGATTAAGCCGACGGGGATTGAAGAAAGTTTAAACTGGCGATGCCCATATATTGATTCCACTGAAACCATCAACTTTTCCACATGCCTGATCAATTTTGTTATAAGCATTAGAAATCGGGCCGATAACAATTGTTGGAAATACCCACTGTTACACTCTTGCCACACAAAACGGCTTTGTAACATTTGGATTTTTCAACAGGATTCAATGAAGAGTATCAGATTGCAGCCAGTACTGTGTTGCTCTCAACACCACAAGCCAGTGAATCATTTCAAGATTAGTGTATTTGAATATTCAAAAGATTAATGTGTTTCATTTCATGTGTGGATAAGTTTCAAAGAGTTTAATACTAGTTATTGAGTGTGTTTATTTTTCCTCAAGATATTTAGCCTGTTCCTACATCTGATTCCATTGCATTCTGAGATTAATTTCCTGGATATTGCACAAGACGTTTTCTGGAGCCGTTATTTTTCATAGGGATATATTTCATTTTTTTCGAATTTCCTTTTCCCCACCACGCATTGTAGTACCCATGTAAATATGCATGACCCTAATCTCTGCTGTAGGCCTAGCCAGCCTACAGTGACCACAGTTGGCTGAACGCCTCTGGGTGGACATTGTTGTTGCGGCTATCACCATGAAAGAGCGGGTCGACTCGACCAAAATGCTGCGGGAGCCTGGCATTAACGGCCCGGGGCAGGACACAGCCGTGGCCGGCAGGGTCAGCAAGCTGGACCAGACGGATGTCAAGGCAGAAGTGAAAGAGGAAGATGACAGAAAGTCCAGCGACTCACGACCACCTTCCAGAAAAATACCCAATGGAGACTCAGGTATATTATCACGTTAAACTGAAAAAAAAAAAAAAAAATTGAAATGACAGCAAAACCCATATTGTTTATTTCCTTATGGCAGATTTTTCATATAACTGGATTTTTCATAAAACTGGATTTTTAATACACATCTTTAAAATTAGGTAATAACCCTCCTATGTAAAATTATTTTACTATCATGTTTTATCTGGATTTTTCTTTGTGGCCCCTTAATAAATAAAACATCCCTTTGTTCAAAATAGTTGGGAAACCCCAGGTCTGGATTTCAAAATATTTGGGAAACCCCCAGGTCTAGAGTTCCAAAATAGTTGGGGAAACCCCAGGTCTAGAGTTCCACAATAGTTGGGAAACCCAAGGTCTAGAGTTCCACAATAGTTGGGGAAACCCCAGGTCTAGATTCCAAAATAGTTGGGAAAGCCCAGGTTTAGAGTTCCACAAATAGTTGGGTTTCCCAGGTCTAGCGTTACATCTTTGTGGTGAAATAGAAGCTTTGAACACAAGTCCCTCCTGGAGGCATTTTTGTAACACCCTCAAATGTGACTGCAACAACCCAAAGTTACCTCAGTCATACATGCAACAACACAAAGTTACCTCAGTCATACATGCAAGATGTGCTTGAAAAATAATTTAAATACCTGCTTTATAAAGTTATTTGAAAGAAATATTGCTCAGAGAATGATGTGTGGGTTGTAATGTGAGGCCCATGTTTGAAAAATTATTTTGTCATTCATTGTTATATATGTCAGTGAAGGTCCTGTTTTTTAATATAGTATCCTACAAAGTAAAAAGTAAATGGATGATTGTTTTTAGGCAGTCAAATAATACCAAACATATGTTCTTTCATAAATTGGGGAGGGGGGGGGGGGGGGCGGGGAAATCCAGACTTTAGTCAGATAAAAGGGACACTTCAGCAAACATTAATTTGCCTGACCAGTTTCCTATGGCCCATAGAGGAGCCTGAACCCTGACTGACCCTGGAGATGATAATGGCTTATATTAAAATAGATGAAAACATGGTTCTTTCAGACAACACAATGGCTGTCAAGACAGAGGACAACAACAACAAAAGGATTAAAGTGGAGAAGAAGTCAGACAACCGTAAGTGGGCACAAAGCACATTTTAGCCTGATTTCTCTCACCCCACCCCCCATTCAGGCGGTTTGAATTTTTCCCTCACATTTCAAGCTGTCAGTATAATCTCACTCTCTTCCAACCACCACCACCACCCACCCACCCATCCCACAATAAAGAATAAAATAATGTCTATTATGTGTGCTCTATATGGGGGGGGGGTTTGTAAGGTTGTGTGCTGTGGCACTAATATAGGGGGTGTTCATTGAGGGTGCCGGGCTTCTGTGGGGCTGTTCATTGAGGGTGCCAGGCTTCTGTGGGGGTGTTCATTGAGGGTGCCGGGCTTCTGTGGGGGTGTTCATAAGGGCCTGTTTTCTAAGCTGTTTTACATGGTGTTTTCAGTGGTGTGTTCTATAAGCTATGTGAAATCAGGGTGTTCACACAGTTTAGAAAGTTCTTCTTTCCCCTAAAATAGTTTTTGAGGGCATCAGTCTATGAAAACAAGTGAAAGTTTAAAAGAAAAACAGCATTTTTTGTTTACTCTTTTATATGAGATGAGAAATATGGTCTCACAGAATTTCCCTTTTTTATTAGATGAGAAATGTGGTCTCAAAGAATTTCTCTTTTTATATTAGATGAGAAATATGGTCTCAAAGAATTTCCCTTTTTTATTAGATGAGAAAAATGGTCTCAAAGAATTTCCCTTTTTTATTAGATGAGAAATATGGTCTCAAAGAATTTCCCTTTTTTATTAGATGAGAAATATGGTCTCAAAGAATTTCCCTTTTTATTAGATGAGAAATATGGTCTCAAAGAATTTCCCTTTTTTTATTAGATGAGAAATATGGTCTCAAAGAATTTCCCTTTTTTATTAGATGAGAAATAAGGTCTCAAAGAATTTCCCTTTTGTATGTGATGAGATATCTGGTCTCAAAGAATTTCCCCTTTTATATGAGATGTAGAGAAATATGGGCTCATAGAAGTTCAACCAGACAAACAAACTCAAGACAAGTTAAATAACAGGAGACAAATATGTATATTTTTAAATATACAAAATCAATTTGACGTTGGTAATTCCAAAATGCTGCAAGTTTCTTGTAAGTCTCACTCTTCAACATGTCTCTCTCTTCAACATGTCTCTCTCTTCAACATTTCTCTGTCTTCAACATTTCTATCTCTTCAACATGTCTCTCTCTTTAATATGTCCCTCTCTCTTCAACATGTCTCTCTCTTCAACATTTCTCTCTCTTTAACATTTCTCTCTCTTCAACATGTCTCTCTCTTCAACATGTCTCTCTCTTCAACATGTCTCTCTTCAACATGTCTCTCTCTTCAACATGTCTCTCTTCAACATGTCTCTCTCTTCAACATGTCTCTCTTCAACATGTCTCTCTCTTCAACATGTCTCTCTCTTCAACATGTCTCTCTCTTCAACATGTCTCTCTCTTCAACTTGTCTCTCTCTTCAACATGTCTCTCTCTTCAACATGTCTCTCTCTTCAACATGGCTCTCTTCAACATGTCTCTCTTCAACATGTCTCTCTCTTCAACATGTCTCTCTCTTCAACATGTCTCTCTCATCAACATGTCTCTCTCTTCAACATGTCTCTCTCTTCAACATGTCTCTCTCTTCAACATGTCTCTCTCTTCAACATGTCTCTCTCTTCAACATGTCTCTCTCTTCAACATGTCTCTCTCTTCAACATGTCTCTCTTCAACATGTCTCTCTCTTCAACATGTCTCTCTTCAACATGTCTCTCTCTTCAACATGTCTCTCTCTTCAACATGTCTCTCTCTTCAACATGTCTCTCTCTTCAACATGTCTCTCTCTTCAACATTTCTCTCTCTTCAACATGTCTCTCTCTTTAATATGTCTCTCTTCAACATGTCTCTCTCTTCAACATGTCTCTCTCTTCAACATTTCTCTCTCTTCAACATGTCTCTCTCTTCAACATGTCTCTCTCTTTAATATGTCTCTCTTCAACATGTCTCTCTCTTCAACATTTCTCTCTTCAACATGTCTCTCTCTTCAACATGTCTCTCTCTTCAACATTTCTCTCTCTCTCTCTCCTGCTGACATGTTGGGCTTGTTCTCATTTAGACACACTAAATATTCACTCACTTCAAGATGGAGGTATTTTCCTGATGGAAATAAAACCATGTCTCCCCCAGCCATCCACCCTTGAAATACTTGAATAAAACCATGGCTGCCCCGGCCATCCACCCTTGAATAAAACCATGGCTCCCCCAGCCATCCACCCACCCTTGAATAAAACCATGGCTCCCCCAGCCATCCACCCTTGAATAAAACCATGGCTCCCCCGGCCATCCACCCTTGAATAAAACCATGGCTGCCCCAGCCATCCATCCTTGAATAAAACACTAATTACACAAATTTAGCCCTGTGCAATAAATGTGTTAAAATTTCCTGCCCAGAAAATGGAACAGTTGTGGCTTAATCCATCTCTCTAAATTTCATGTAGGAGGAAAGAAAGGAAGCACTGTATTTATAAAAAAAAAAAAAGTAGGGGGTGGGAGGGTAGTTGTAAAAAAAAAAAATGCAAGCTTTGCCAACATCCGTTGTCATGGTAACACTTGGCCAGCTTTCTGCCTGTTACTTCTTTTAGGTGGAAAGGGTAATTATTTCTCCCTGGTCTTTTTACCTGGAGATGTAATTTTTCTGAGTGATCCATTGCCTGGCAGTAGTTAATGCATGGATGTCTAATGGTCCCATAGGTGCCAGGGTTATATGTGAATGGTCAGTTCTGTTGGGGGGGGGGGGGGGGGTAAAATAATGCTGGTGGAGAATCAATGATGGTAGGTTTTAATGCTATGATGGGCTGCCAACACTAATGCCTGCACTGGCTTTGGGTTGTATTTATGTAGGAATATAATGATAGTTACCTGGAGAAGAAAAAAGAATTAATTAGAAAATCATGACCAGAGCGATCTTAAAAGGCTAGCTAAGCCAAGTGAGTTATAAAATGAATTTAGTATTTATAAACATGGGCTAGACAAATACAGAGTCAGACACTACCTTTGCTTTTGTCTGTCCCTGTTTATTATTACCTGTCAATGGCCAAAACAAAAGTTTTTTTTTTAATAGTCTAATTAAAATAAATAGATAAATAGATGTGTTTGGTCAAACTGATGTATTCCCATGTTTGGCATTTTAATGTGGTTGTTTTTTTTGGGGGGGTGGGGGAGGGGGGGTTAAAATCTTTTATATATAGCTATTATTTTTTCAAACATTCCATACACATTTGTTTAAAGTAACTCTTCAACAAGTTTGCTGTTGATATTATTTACCCTTTCTTCCTTCTTATCTAACTGATGTCACTACCTACAAATAAACTTTCTTCCTTCTTATCTGGTTGGTGTAACTACCTACAAATAAACTTTCTTCTCATTCAACTGATTTAACTCCCTAAAAATGCAATGGTACATTTGATCTGTGCGTACGACCTTTGGTTTAGCTCCTGGGCCATTTTGAATTGGGATTTTAGCAGTTCTGAAACACAATTAGTGTGTGAAATATATATATATATATATCCCTTATAGTTGTAAGAATTAGGGTCAGCACAAAACAAGAAAAAGGGGGGGGGGGGGGGGGGGGGGTTATTCATCAAAATGGAGAAAAATGAGAAATCAGTTTTAATATTTCTCTGCTTTAAATTTTTTTTTTTTTTCAAATGGTTTTATATTTTAAAATGTATTTTCTTATGAGATTCACTCAGCAATTTCTGATTTTCTTTCATTGTTTTTCATTGGTTATTGCGAACTCCTTTTGATTTTTTTTTTTTTAAATAGGTAAAAATTACTAGACTTTTTCTGTCCGCAGTACAAGTCTGCAGTTTGCTTTTTATTGCTACTTATTATTTTATTTTTTTAACGCTCATACCAAAATTAAGATATATAAAAATAAGAATGTGTTCATTAAAATCCTAGTATATATTTCATCCAGGTAGTTGTTTTTTTCTTCACATAATTAAAGCCCACCTTTGTTTTTTGTCTTATCATTCTACTATTCTTGCTCTATTTTTTTGTTTCCAGACAGCAAGAAAGAGAATGGGAAGCCCGGCTCCGTGGGGACAGACAGTCAGAAGGCATCGCCCCAGCCCACCACACCCCAGCATCCATCGTCAGGGGGAACAACCCCGGCCACCATGATGCCCTCCCAGCACGGAATGGTTTCCTCCCTTGAGCCGCCCTTCATGCAGCAGCAGAGTGAGATTTTTGTGTTCTCCACCAGCTTGGCCAACCAGGCAGCAGAGAGTGTCAGGCATGGCCAGTTCAAGAGCATTGTCCAGTTTCATATGGAGCAACCCAATACAAAGGCATTCTTACAGGTAATAGAAGTTAGTATCAACTGGTTGTGCAGTGTTGTTTCATCAAGCAATTTGGGGGCTTTTTGTTTGTGGTGCCAAATTACTTCAAATTAAAATTTATCAAATAATAATTGTAAGCCACCATTAAGATGTTCTTTTTTTTTTTTCCCTAAGACTTTTAAAAACGTTTTTTTTCTTTTTTATTGTAATTTATTCTTAATTAAATAGTTTCATAGCAACAACTTTGATCAATGTTGCAATCAGCTGTACTGTTTATAAAAAGATCTTTTATTCCCGCCTACCTGACATTAAAATAATTCTTCTTTATTTCTGTTCATTATAAAGTTGTAAAAAATTCTGATATAAAGATTTATGAGATCTTCAATGCTCTGTAGACTTCCTGGTTATCTATGAATGAGTATGACATTACCAACTGTTGTGATATGGAACAATGTAGCACACAGTAATACATGATTTTTGCCATTGGCAATGTTGTTCTTTACAGAAAAATCCCCTGAAGGCCAACAGCTTTCGGCATGGCATGCCACCTAACATGATGGGGTTAATGAAAGGTCAACCTGGGCCCGGAATGATGCGCATGCATGGCCCCATGGCACCAAGCTGGGGCCCGCAGATGCCTCCTGGACCAGGGATGGAAGACCTGAACATGATGGGCCCCGGTGGCATGATGCCTAATGGACCTTATCAACCTGGCGGCCCGGGTGCTAGAATGATGGGTGGGTGGCCCGGTCAGGGCTGTGGTGGACCCCACCCACACAGCCACGGTCCAATGGGCCCAGGGGGCTATGGGCCGGGGAGTATGATGGACCTGGAGAATGAGATGATGATGGGGGGACATCTCAACCCCAACATATCGTCCAGTCAGGTGCCGGACGAGAACTTAACCCTGGAGCAGAGACAGCACAGAAACAAAGGCCTGGCACAGCTCACCAAGATTCACCAGATGTTGATGGGGGTCAACGGTCAGCACGATGGAAGTCAACAGCCGATGGGCCCAGACGGCCACCCGGGTGGGCCTGGAATGGGGCATCCCGGTGGCCCCGGAATGTATCACGGCCCCGGTATGATGTCATCGCAGCAGCAGGCCATGATGTCCCAACAGCAGGCCATGATGTCCCAAGGTGGCATGATGCACCCGCATGGCATGATGTCACCACAACACCAGCACATGATGGCTCAGCAGGGGATGTCCCCTTATGGTCCCAGGGGTCCTCCTGGAATGGGCCCCCACGGCATGAATGGGAAGGAGCAGGTTGGTTTAGATTTTGCTTTAGAAATTATTTATTTTTACATTTAACAACAATTCTTGAATAGGATTGTTGGTAGTCAGTGAAAGTGTTTATTTTAAATATGCAAAATTATTTTATTTTTCCGCCAACATTAAAGAAGCTAATCCATGTTATCTGTATTAAGATCATTGATTATTTATTGTATCTACTAATCAGTAGCTTGAAATAGAATTTCAAGTGAATCATATGGTCTAGAATAGATGGTTAAAGCTGATGAGAAATAATATTAATATTATTCAGCTTTTGAAAAGAAATAACAACTCTATGGCCCGTGTTTTAGACTAGAAAGATAACGTTAACCTTTGAATTATTGTGTTCAAGGATGTAGTTATTTATTCATCTTTTCTTCCCAGTACCAAGCTCAGCAAGATTGGTTTCAAATACAGCGAGAGTATTACATGGAGAAGCAGCACAGAATCCAGCATATGGCAGCTAACAGGGGTTCTCACATGGAGCCGGGACCGCCCCCGTCGTATTACTCATCCATATCACAGAAGCACGGTGGGATGGGTCCAACGTCTCCCAACATGAATGGAATGAGAATGTCGATGCCTCCCCATGGACCTCACGGCCCCATGACACCAGGAATGGACCCGGACAGTATGGGGATGTACGGAGGCCCCCCTGACATGTGTCGTCCACCTCACATGGGAATGGAACCCATGCCAGGGATGCACGGGTACCCACCGCACGGTATGCCGCCACAGGGCCCAATGGATCCAGGATTTGATCCCACAATGGCTGGGGGCATGCCCCCTGTCATGGGGCCAGGCCCGCCCGGCCCTAGCGGACCACGACACGGCCCCATGCGGCAATCCCTCATGATGGGACCCAATGGAATGATGCCTGGCATGAAGGGTCCCAACCAAGTGACTTTACACAGGGCCGGTGCCCCTGAACAATTTAATCCAGAAACAATGGGAGGAGTTGTTCCTCCTGTGACAGCTACTTCAGGAACTAACAACAGCAGCAAACCGCCGCCTAGCTATGCACAGGCTCAGAAACGAAAACGCGGTGATGATATGGACGACTCGTACACCAAAGGAAATCTCCAGCAGACGCCATCACCCACAAAAATTCAATACAACTTGAGCCAATTCGAGGGCCAAGAGCTGACTATCACCAAACAACTCAACACTGCATTTGTTGCTGGAAACGGGGGCGATGAGTCAAATAGCACAGGCCCCGGTTTAGGTGGCGGTCCCATTGGGACAAACCCTTCAGGGGGACATTTTAACAGTCACACACACTCTCCGCTTCACGGACCTGGTTCCAACAAGGGGCCTCACTCCAACTCCAGCCAAACATCCTTGCACATGGCGAACTCCCCCGCCGTGTCCACAGCAGGCCCTTCACCCCACCAAGGCCCGGCAACACCCCATTCATCCTCCGCATCAAACCCTGGCGCCACCATGAGACTGTCTCACTTTGACCCAACGCCGCTCAGCAATGGGGTCGGCAGCGCCCCTCATACCCCAAATCCCAAATCTTCGTCATCGATGTCAAACATCACCTCCGCCAGCCTGGCCAATCTAGCCAAAGGTGTTGAAAACTTGTCCAATCAGATGCAGCAGAACATGATGCAGGGTGGACCCTTCCATAGTATACAGGTTCAAGGTCAAATGACCAGCAGCAACACAGGTGGCGCAAACAACTCCAATGGCACCGGCTCCAATGGGGGATCGTCGTCATCTGCTGCAGCAACAACATCTTCATCGTCCTCGTCTCATCCTGGACCCCCCATCACATGTCAGGCGTCAAGTGCGCCGAGTGTCAACAACACGTACATTGCCACGAACATGTCCATTTCACAGGTCAATGTCCCCAACCATCCGTCAATGAACAGTTATGTCAACATGCAGATGCAGAGCATGAGCGCAGAGCCGTCTCACATGAACATGCCACCTTGCAGCATGCAGCATGGAATGGGTCCCAACATGATGGGTTCGGGGCCCAGACCCGGCATGACTCACCATATGGCCCAATCTCAGGGCATGATGACCTCCATGGGCCCCATGCCGGGTGGGCCAAGCCCAGGCATGGGTCCTGGCCCTCCCTTACCTTCAGGACCTCTTTCAGCAGGGCTTAACCCTAGTGCACCAATGCCTCCGCACCGGCCCAACTCGTCATCCAGCATGCCTCCAACACCACCCACCATGTCCAAAAGTGGTCAGTTCACCAGTCCGCCCCTCTCACATCCACAGATGAGTGGGTCCGGCCCATCCTCGATGTCTGGTGTCACATCTCCATCGTTCCCCATTACTTCCAGTTCCAACTCAAGTGTCCAGATCCAACAGAAAGGTCACAACACCATCCAGTACCTGCCTGCCAACCCACCATCGTCTCAGCCGCCCGGAGCCAAACAAAGGCCCGATATGGATTATAGCATGCCTCAGTTCCCATCACCGCTGCAGAACATGGATGGCAAAAATCCATCATCCACATTACAGTACTTTCCCAATTCTTCTCCAACAGGTCACAGGCCCCCCATGTCTAGCGCACTCTCTGCTGCTGCAGCCATGGGTCCTGAATTTGCCAATCAGGCCACCATTGCTATGCACCAGTCGGCATCCATGATGAGAAGTTCGAGTATACCTGATCTCCAAGCCATGCAGGGAGGGGGCCCAAACATGCCATCATCATCTATGGGCATGGGCCACAGTATGGGCTCTTCTATGGGAATGAGCCCTATGGACAATCCTGGACATATGGTCGGGCCAATGATGGGTGGCCCCGACCCAATGATGGGAATGGGAGGCATGAGGCCAGGACATTCACCTGGCTCAATGAGACCGATGCCCCCAGGGATGGGCTCGATGCCCCCAGGGATGGGCTCAGGTAGTTTAGAATGTGTCTCACCAATTCCCGGAATGGGTGGCTACATGAACAATGGACCTTCCATAGAGCAGGCCCAGGCTCAGGCACAAGCTCATGCTGCCATGATGATGCAGGGAAACAACCAGATGCCTGTGGGCTCCCCGCATGGACCCATGTCTTCAGGGGGACCCTCGCCCATGTCGCACCATGGTCCGATGCCAGGAACCTCAATGCATGGCCCCATGCCCCCTGGTGGAATGCCAGGATCATCTCCCCATCACATGCAAGGTCCCCCCATGTCAATGCAATCACATGGACCTATGCCTGGCCCATCACCTCACGGCCCGATGCAAGGGCCTTCTCCTCATGGCCCAATGCAAGTCCCATCACCTCACAGCTCAATGTCTGGCCCCATGCCTCCACATGGACACATGGGCCACATGCACGGACCGAGTATGACCCCTGTTGGCATGCCAAGACATCCTGGGATGGGTGGAATGAGAATGCCCTCCCCAGGCATGGGTGGAATGCCTTTAGGACCAGGACAATATGGTAGCATGCAGTATCCTGGCTACCAGCAGGACTATTACGCCTCCGGTCCACCAAGGGGCCACCCTCGACAGATGATGCCTGGTATGATGGGTGGCCCCGGACAGCCTTACGGCATGATGCCCGGACCCAGCTGAGACAGACTTGTGTGTAAATAATGTGTGTACAGAGACAGGCGGGCGCCATCAGTGAGAGAGCAGCAGTTCCCTCGGCTTGCTCAAGACAATTATACTTACTGCTCTTATTTGTTTTGTTTCCTAAATCTTTACACGAGTTTGAGTTGTGGTTTTTTTTGGATTTGGTATAACTTAAACACTAAATAATTACAAATGTGGCGATTATTTGTTGTCATAATGATCTTTTTTCTTTTTTTTTGTTTAATTAAACTGTACAAGGATGAATTGACACAGTTCCATCCCCTTTGAGGGAAAGTATTTCACTCTCCAAAGAAAAAGGTTTTTTTTTTGGTCTGAACACTTCCTGTTATAAACACTGTCTTTCATGAGGTTATTAGAATGGTTTTTTTTTCACTCTCTCTGCTGTGTCATGAAGCATTTAGCTATTTTATTGTCTCTGAAAGTTGCTATCATTGCTGTGTGGCTTAGGTTTCCAGAATATCTTCTGCTCATGTATTTGTTGAGCATGTAGTATTTACTCTGGGTTTTTTTAGCTTACATTCAGGACATGGGTAATTATTTCATGGTGTTTACAAGGGAAACCTAATGGGTGAAGTTATTTTTACAGCAGCAATGTGTCTCGTTATTGACATATGCTCTCTCCCCCAAGCAATGAGGTGCAGGTACAAAGTATAAAAAAAAAAAAACTTTTTTTTAGATCAGCCCTCATGTGACCTGGCAACATCTTTATAGAGAGATATGAGTTAACATGCAGGTCAGTTTCTAACATATTTTTATTGTATGTTTAAAAAGTGACTTGGGGCACATTAAGTTTTCCATTGCAGATCTCGAAGAATTTTTTTTTTTTTTTTTTCATATTACAATATACATAGAGAGAAGAGAGAAGTTTCTCCATCTGCTTTTACAGATAGAAATTGTCTACTTTTGTCTTTAGTTTAGTAGACTTACTTGGGTAAAAGAAAATCCATAACTGTGCTGCTCATATTTTTACATTCTTAGTTAATTGTTTTACAAATACATATTGGTGGAAAAGTATCTTTAAGTCACTGGGAAAATTTTGACTATCTGATAAAGGTTTAGATTATTCATTTTATACAAGAAAAATTCTTTATATGAACATAAACGGACTGTGAAATGAACTTTATGAGGACACTGCCTGTTAATGATAAAAATATTCATCCAAGTGTTACCTGGATCTTTGTTGGTCCTTTACCCCTCCTCCCCCCCAACTACCGCAATGGGGACAGGGTGAATTGGTTAGTGGTTCAGTTACATATAGTTTCTGTTTGTTAGTGTTTATGTTTCATAAAGTTTCTGTTGGTTAGTGTTTCAGATGTGTATGCATGCCAGGCCTGACACTTGTGTCCCCCCCTCCCTTCCTTTTTAAATAAGATTCATTTGAGCTTTGTTCAGCAAGGCTCAGCAACATTACAATTGTTTGTGAACACCACCGAGCTATGAATGTGTCCCAGGCTATAGAATTCTCAGTTACATGCAGACGTAACAATGGGTGTAACGGCCTGTTCATCATTACATGCACCCTTATGTATTTGCCAGGTCTGGATGTTGACAACTGTCCACAAAATGTGATCACGATATTCCCAAATTGAATTAGATGACATAACTAGAATCAAATAGCCACCTTGCATTCATGTTATGTTCTGATTGGTCAGTCTTCACAAAATGGCCCTGTGGCATTTGTTACCGGAAATTTGATCAAAAGAAATTTCGTCGACAGAAATTTGGTCGAATCTTTTTTTCAGTTCACAAGTTAAAATTATCGTCAAATTTCTTTTTGAACGCACTATACTATATAGTAAAACAAAATAATGCGTTCAGAAAGAAATTTGACGCAAAATTTTAACGTATAAATTAAAAAAACGATTCGACCAAATTTCCGTTCGATCAATTTTCCGTCGACCAAATTTCTTTCGATTAAATTTCCGGATACGCTGGCATTTAATTTCATTTAAAATTTAATTCATTGAAGTAAAACCCAGATAACCATATCAGTGTATTAAACGCAGCGTCTTCGGTCGACCAGATGTCTCCGGACGGGGAGGGTCTCCATCGGCAAACCCGATTGAGCAGTTGCTGGTGGGGACAGTCCACTCCTGGGGTGGGTCTCTGGCGTGCCCCCGCACGGTCCGGCGTCGAGGAAACCCGGCGCCTGGCTGGTGTGTGGAAGCGCCAGGGAGGGCATAAAGAGATTTAAGCTCGACGGCCCGCTCATTTCCTAATGAGATTTTGTAGTTTACAATAAAGTTGTTTTTTGGGGGGTTTTTTTTTTTACTATAAAAATGGAAAAGAAGATGATTCAATTTTATTTGTGGAATCTCGCCACTGGCCATATTCATTGTTGTCCCTTTAATGTGAAGAGGCTAACATTGAAACAAATGTAATGAACATCATTGTCCTGGATTAGCGCAGCTGTCAAGGGTAACTTATTGCTATCAACTCTGAATCTTTCTATGTATGCTCATAATGTCAATGGGGAAACTCTCAGTAAATTTCCGTTGGCCTCTCTGTCATTTTTTGTTTTCTTCAAAGTTTCAGGGTAAGTGACTCAAGGGCTTTTTTTTTTTTTTTTTTTAAATTATTGAGCAAAGTGTTACAAGATGTTGAGAATTCATCATTTAACATGTAGTAGCTTGTGCCATGACAGAACATCTTTTGAAGTATTGAACATGACTTGTGACTTATGATTTGTGACTTGAAACATGTCACCCCATATCAATTTGAAAGACTTCCCTTTAATCTTTTAGAAAATAACTTAAAGCTGGACATTTGTTTTTTTTTCATTAAAAAATATTCTATTGTTTGTAAATGATGGCACTGCAAGGCTGGTATGGCACTGCAAGGCTGGTTTATTTGGGTAGTGTATCTGATACAAATCAGGAAACAAGATGATCTCTTTATTTAGGAAATGTGTACTGGAAATAAGAGACTTCTTCATTGAATTTGATCTGGAGTTTGAATTGATAAAACAATGGAGTTCTTCTTTCAAATTTTAATTGGTAGAAAATATTAATGCATGTGATATTTTGCCAAAATGCTTCCCAGAAACCCAAGGCCATGTCAAAATTGGAAGGTTTGATATTGTCACTGAAAATACTGACGTCACTGGCTTATTTTTTTTTAATTAAATACATTTTGTAGGAAAAAAAATTAATAACTGTCATGGTATGATCTCTTATGTATACCTTTAACATTAAGGCAGAAGTGATTCAATTCATTCTCTAAGCACTGAGAGTTCCAGTATATGAATACTGACAGCATTAGACTATGAATGACAGCTCCAGTCCATGAATACTGAAAGCTCATGCTTTATGTTAAGGAAGGACACACACTGCTGTATTATGAACCCAACTTTTTTCCAGATCATCCATCTTGGTTAGTTCATATCAGATCTTTCAAGTTAAACAATGTGTTTGTATATGTTTGATATATGCTAACTCCCACCCGTTCACTCACCCCTTCCCTCAACTTACCATGATTAATGTTTCATGTAAAACAAATATGACACTGTGCCTTATTAACAAAACTGTTCCTCAGTTTGGGTTGGTAAAATAACAGCATAAAAAATTTCTCATTACCCGAAAGTTCATTTTTTTTAAAGTTTTTTTTTTCCTTCTGGTGATCTCTATTTTAATGGGCTCCCACCTCAATTACGTTTTACTCTATGGCCAGGACAGGACACTTTCTTTTGTTCCTTATCCCTTTTGATAATTTTGTATTTTTTATTTTCTTGACTGCTCTCTAAAATCTGCTTTTGTTTTTTAAAAAATCACTTTTTTTTTTTTTAAATTGATTTTGGTTTTTTTACTATCTGTGACCTCAGCTCTACTGCTCATAATATCAGATGTTTTCCAATTATTCCATTCTTTTTCTTAGTTTTAATGAAACTGTAATTAAGACATCTTTTTGGTAAAGGAAGCTGCTGCAAGCTATAATTTTTTTTCTCTTCAGTCCACATTTTGCTTCTTTTGTTAAGCTCAGAGATGGATATATATTTTTTTAAATGCTTAAAATAGCTACATTAATAGCTCATTTAATTTACATATATCTCTTATTATATGTAGAAGAACATTACTTATTGCTCTTTTCTTTGTTTACACTTAAAATCAGAATTTTAAACCACAAACATGAGATCTCATTGTTATACATTTTGAGCTGCCAGTTGTTCGTTGTTTTTTTATGCTATGGGTGCTCAGTAATTTTTTTTGTTAACATCCTTGTTTCTGCAATGAGGATGATGTGTATATACTGTGAATAGAATGTACACTCCAAAATAGTGTAAGGGGATGTAAGACTTTTGAATTCATTATTTTTTGTTCATTTTTGACAAGGCAGTAGCTATTGAAATATGGTACTTAATTAAAATGTTTTTTTCTTTTTAAAAAAATTCTTAAGACCTATATTATCATATATGTTTTAGGGAGAAATTTTAATTGGAGGAAACTCAGCTCGTTAATGTTTTTCTGGGTGTACCTTACTGATTAACCAGTGTTACTAAAAGCCAAGCCATCCCTAACTGTAAAGCAACAAGCAGGTGTTGTTTTTTCTAAAGTTCTCCAATCTGCTTTTGGTCTGGTTTCCTTATACAAGAATGTGCTCTGTAAACTTTTATTCCAGAGTTCCTAAACATTTTTTTTTTAAATTCCTTTTGTGTCTATGCAGCAGATATAGTAAAGAGTTTAAAATTATGTTTGTGTGTATGCAGCAGATCTAATAAAGAGTTTAAAATTCTGTTTGTGTGTATCCAGCAGATCTAGTAAAGAGTTTAAAATTCTGTTTGTGTCTATCCAGCAGATCTAGTAAAGAGATTGTTATAAAAAAAAAATGACAAGTATACTCTGCTATGCAATGAATATGATTTATTGTAGAATGCCCATTTTGCTAGTTTTGTCTTCATTAATAAAACATTGATGCCCTGTGAGAAACACAGAGTGGAATAAAACAAAGAAACTTGAAGTCTGTTCAACTAAATCAATTGTTAAAGCATTACAACTTCTAAGATTAAAATTTAAAGTGGGAATGTCCAACAATTTGGGTCCTGAATTGACACAGTGACACGAAAAGCTACACATTTTTTTTTTCTTTGAATACCTAATTTTTGTATGATTTTAATTCGAGTTGGTTCAGCAGTTGAACTTCAATTGTATCCTTAAAAAACAATTTGAACTTATTATGAACTTCTTCAAACAAGCTTTTTTTTTTTTCCCCTTCAGTTGAAATATTATCTGCAAATAAATTTGCTGTTAAAGAAAAATATTTGCAAAAAAATTTAATGCAATGGACTTGGTTGGACTTTTATTTAATTTGGGGAGAGGATTTTGTATTATTTTTTCTGATTGTTTTTCTTAATCTGAGAATTTTGTTTCCTGTCTTCTGGCTGTGAAATTCTGCTTGGTAGACAATTTATATCTAAGTAACCAAAAGAAATAAATAACCTAAATAACAACGCATCCATTTCTGTTAAGGGAAATATAATGTTGCTTTTAGGAAAAGACTTGGAGAAATTATTTTTCTTTTGATATATTAATTTAATAAACTTTGGTTTTAATTTAATATTTCGGTTTAATTCAATAAAATTGTTCATCCATGACAGACCAAAATATACCTAAACTTTTAAAGATGTAAATGCTGGATCGTATCTAAAAATAGATCCGATATTTATAGAACAGTTACAAACATGTCACCAGCTTCTATTCAACTTAAAGTTTGGGAGTGAGTGACGGCTTTTAGACACAAGCCCGCTTGTTGCCTTTGTATGGTATATGCTTTGAATGTTGTGTGGCAGAGAAATTTTATTTCCACTGCACAGGTTTGATTCTGTCTCCACCGTTTGTCCTTGTTGGTGTTGTTTTTGAGCCGTGAAGAACTTTATACAAACTTAACTCTGTTAACACTGCTAGAGAGGAAACTGTTGCTCAGAACAAAACTGTATCATTTGAAATAGTAACTTGTGAACTTGCATTTTATTGTTCATCTCAGAACAACTGTCGGAGCACGTTATGTTGTAACATAATTTATTTGTGCAAGTTTTATAACATTAACAGTCGAACAATGAATGGTGTGCAGACTAAACAAATGACCTGCCAAGTTACGCCCCACATTTGTGTGTGTGTAAATAATGTATCTGCGCTTTGACATTTCAAATCGAAAGAAAACTTTGCAACGACATGTAAAAACCCATTATGTTTCATTTGTTGGTCATATCTCTCATTTTCAGATCTAAATAAATACATATATATATATAGATATATACAAAAAATGTGGTATGCTTATATGTACATTTTTTAACATATGTCAATACATCAATACTGTTTTTCATTATTGTTAATATATCATATAGTCACATATCGAGTTATTTTTCCTTCTCTTTTTCTTTCTACTTTTCTAGGAATGAAGAGCCATAATGACTTTTTTTTCTTTTTTAATTTCTAGCTTAATTATTTCATTTTTTTTAAATATTTTTTTTTTGAAATTTTAGACATGAAAATTTGAAATGGAAATCTTTCAAGACACTAAAGGATAAGATTAGAAAGAATATCATTTTCTTATAGGTTGAAGTGTCTTATGGGCATATTTTATACTTAGTGTATAAATGCTATACTGTCATTACACATTAGAGCCGGTTGTTATTCAAGAGAGTGAGAAGACTCATCACAAAATTGTTTTTATTACATTATAAGAAATATTTTCTTTCTTTAAAAAGTTCCTTTTGAAGCTTTATTTAGGCCCTCCATAAAATAATATAAATACTATCAAGCATATTTCATGATTGAATATTTCATGATTGAATATTTCATGATT
Organism: Omphiscola glabra; assembly: GCA_964017045.1. Lineage (NCBI taxonomy): Eukaryota > Metazoa > Mollusca > Gastropoda > Lymnaeidae > Omphiscola > Omphiscola glabra. Next base: position 16,479,046 of record OZ024802.1, read on the forward strand.
GAATATTTCATGATTGAATATTTCATGATTGAATATTTCATGATTGAATATTTCATGATTGAATATTTCATTATTGAAAGTTTGGGTTACGAAGAAAAGTAAACAGCCGCATGGCATCTTGTGAGAACACAATAAATAATTTTATTTTTATTTCTATTTTTTATTTTTTTTACATTAATAAATTATAACTCTCTTTATTTACACTTAACCCAAAGGTTAAAATCCACAAAACAAATGTTTATTTTTTTCAGACAGGGTACTTTTACAGTAATAATATTTTAACATGAACTAACTTACATTATTTCTTTTGTAATCTCATTTTAAAATAAGCAGCGGCCTTCTATACAAATGAAAACCTTAATTTTTTATTTTTTTTTAAAGTTAACGTGTCCCTCAAACTTGTATCTATTCTTAGCAGACACAATATTTGAAACCCAGTAGTGCTTTAAAAAAGTTGATTCCATTCTGATAGTGAATAATAATGAATTTAAACATTCTTGTATTTTAGTTACTTACAAAATGCTTTGTTGATCAATTATATATTATATCACAAATAATAAAATGATATTTTCTCTAATTCATATTCTTTTTTTTTAGTTACCATGATATTACAACCATGGATGTGCAAGCATAAGTTGAATTAAAGAGGTGGATTCGGTTGAACAGGGTAACAACCTATAAGCAAAAATTAATAACATTGCCCCCGAAAAAAATCATAAAATTGTGCAGCTTTTTGAAAATCAATAATTTTCGAATCCATGGAATAAAACGGCAATGGACCTGATTTCTTGTAAAACTGGGAGTAGAAGAATATCTGGCATAATACACACTTGACCCTCCACCTTACTCAGGCTTACTGCCATGTCAAATTTATTAGCTAACGTTTTCTTACTTAAAAATGGAGCTGGTTTTTTTTTTTTTTTTTTTTTTTTTTTTTTTGAGATAGCCATATGACAGATGTGATTAAAATGATAATAAAAGCATAATATCAAGACTACAAGATTTGCTTCCAGCAACCATTTTGTGCTCTGAGCAGGAGCTTCAACCAATAATGCTTGCATCTGTGTCCTAATTGATTTACCACTGTAAACCTTTTAATGTCATGAGAGAGAATCGATGTCGTAGTGACCATAAATTTTTTTTAAAAATTATGATGTAAGAAATATATCATTGATAAATTTAAGTGAAACCCTACAAATTTGTTCTACCTTTCTTCCTCAATCATGACATTAGTGGAATCTCATTGCTTGAACCTTGAATGCAGTTTTCCCCCCCCCCCCCCCCCTACATGATTCTGTTATTGTTGATGTTGTTTAGTTGAAATTCTAAGCACAAAACAGGGTCACCTAAGGGCAAGGGGGGGGGGGGTGTAATTTTTTGTACACTTTTGGTGCAGTGGGTTTAGATCCTTTCTACTGTGTCAGTGAATCAAATGAGACAAGATGCAAGTGTTTAATAAGTGTTTTTTATTTTGGTTGATGGATAGTCTGCTCACACCTGACGTGAAGAATTCAAATGTCTCACACCTGACTTAAGAGTTCAGTTGTTTTTTTTTGTTTTTTTTTTTTATTAAGCACAGGTCTCTAATAATTTTGACGTTTCACTGATTTCATAAAGAAATATAACATTTTATGATCATTAAATTCTTGAGCCTGCATGTCATGCTCCCATCCATTATTGAATCACAAAGACAAAGTACTTACCAGACTTTAAATGATGTACAGTTTATATATATATAGAAAACCAATGTGTTGTACCTAGGAGTAGAATATTTCCATAGCATTGCTGAATTTTACTTCCATTTTAAACTGTTCAGAAACTGAACATAATTTCAGAACAAAATGTTTTGTATGTAATGTATATGTCTACTTGAATATTTTAATGCTTGTATTTGATGAAGCATATAAGTAGATACAGGTATCCAGAATTCAATTTTTTTCTCTCCATATGTTTAAGGAACAACATTGATGATGACCTTTTAATTATGAATATATTAATTAAGTATGCCAATGTTTACTTCATGTAAAAAAAAAAATTGTGAAATCATGAAAATTAGCTTATTGTATATTATAATGTAATGTGTTTGTATCATTTATTCTGTTACTTTATTTTCTTTGCCAGTATGTGGCAACTTTTTATTACATGAAGTAATGACTAAATTGAAAGGAAAAAAAACATAATTATTCAATAATAATTAGCCAATCAGAAAAAGTGAAGCCATTTGTTGCTTTGTTTTGTAAAACATGCTTTTATTTTTCTTTCAAATATTTTTTTTTTAAAATCTCTGTTTTCTCACTCTCCATTTCAATGACAAAATAAAATTTACTATTATATCCACTATGCGTCTCTATAATTTTTGTTTACACTTTTCTACATTTTGAATTTGTCAATAGTTTTGTTGTTGTTTTTTTTATCTTAAAATATTTCTCCAGTATTCGTTGTCTGCCTACTGCAGAAAGCAAAGGCTAAGGGACGGCACTTCTATCGCAATCGGGTGGCGGAGTTGTCTACACGGTACCGTTTCCATTCGAAACTATCCTGTTATTTTTATTCTGCACAAGTCTCTGGGTTTTTTCCCAAAATCAATTTTTTACATTGTTTATTAGTTAAGACCAGGTTCTGTGTGAAGGGGGCTCCTGACCCGGTCGCCAGATGGCGTCAAAATCATTTTTCATACAAAATATGCATATTTAAAATATACTTTTTTTTTTTTGGTAAGAGCGCGCCTAGCTTCAGGACTTGCTCTCGGTGCTGATGTTTGCTTGCAACAGTTTTTTTTTTTTTTAAATATTATTGGGTTTTTTTTTTTGGGGGGGGGCGTGTTACTTTTTTCTCCTTAAAAATAATTAAAGTTATGAATTTTCACACATTAACATAACAGTATATGAAGTTGTCGCTATTGAGCATGTCCAGCTAGTTACCTAAAAGTAAAAGCATTTTAAAAAACACAAAATAAAATCACTATTGTCAACGTGAGCAGGGGCGCGCAGGTTAAAGCACCGCATGGCAACGGTTCGGATTTGTTTCAGGAATTTTTTTTACAGATACACATTTTTGTTTGTTTTTTGTAGCGTCATAGCCATGAAGACACTTGCCCCACCCCGGGAGAAAAATGTGTACAAAAATAAAGTGAATAACTGTTTCGAAAAACTAATATTTTTTATAACACTTAAACTTAAATAAAATTAAGAGAAATAGTAGAGAACCAATGAATTATCGTTACACTCAATATATTGGATGATCCGATCTAATTTAAGTCAAATCTAGAAAGCTGTACAGTTATTCGATTATAAATAGCGGGTTATTTTCCAAAAATAAGACCGCTTCCTATTTTAAGCAGCACGTCTTCTTGGCGCTGTTCACTGATAAACATTATTTTCTTATTTATTATTGTTTGATACCAGTGTCTACCAGGGGAATGGGGGGGGGGGGGGGGAGAGAGCAAGTCAGCTGCCCGTCACACACCGCAGAAAAACGTGTTAAAAAGTAAAGTGAATATATAATTTTAAATATAAACAACGATATTTTTATTTTTATAACATTTTTAAAAGAGTTTTAAATTTACCTTCATCCTGTTAAAATGAGGGAAATGGTGGAATCAATGAAAATCGCAAAGCTCGATAAATATTTGAAGTTAATAACATATTATTTTTTATGCCGCTATTTTTTTGTTCAAATATAACTCGTTTAAAGAATAACATTATAGCATAAGTATCGGGAAAAGTCTGGCCATACTTTTTTATTTTATATTACTTTCCAATAAAAGATCAACTTTTAACTATTTCTTTCATACAGCGTGAACGCCGTCCTTCGTTTCTTATCTATGAAATAGAACAGAGTGTTAATTGTATATCATCATGCTTTTAAAAAATATAGTTATTAGTATAATTTGCAATGTATAAAAAAAAGTTGTATTGAGACCTTTTCTACAAAAGAAATATTAGTATCCTTTCTCATTTTGTAAATGGTAAAACTTGGAAACATTTCGGAAGGTAATTAGTATACAATACATGCTTTGTGTGACGGACAGCTTTTTGTATGAAATATCTTTTTTTTAAAATAATTTATTAGTGAACGAATTGAACAAAGAAAATAGTGTAATTTTTGTTTTAAATTAGACTAAGAAACAACAATTTAGTAACAACTTAAAGACACAACAAGGCCGAGAGACACATAATTTGTGTTGCTCTGTGATTAAGTGCTAAATGATGCGAAATTAAATTTAGGAACCGGTATGCGTCGAAATGCATCACCCGGAGCGCGAGAGCGAATTTTCTTAAATAAAAACTTGTGAAGTGGCTAGAGTTTGTGACCTCGGGTTGGGCGTTGATTTTGCCGCACTTAATTAACGAAAACTACAGAATAACCATGAAAATGAAGATGACAGAAAATGCCACACTAAAGAAGTGACACCCGGGGCGGACTGCCCCCTCTTCCTGTTCCCGTGCCGTCGACGAATGTACTGGAGCTGACCCCAGTTGTTAAACCTGTTTTAGATAGACGCTCTGTGCCAAAAAAAAAAAAAAAATTTCATTAAACTGACTTTTATAATACAAAATATTATTATAAATAATTTTTTTTTTTAAGAATCTTTGAAATAAGCAAGTATTTGTAATGTGGGTAATATCACACATTAAACAATTATAGCATATTTATTACCCACGTTAATGAATCATCTCATTCCTGTCTACAATTGACAACGGCCACCATTGAGACACGCAGGCAAGCCCGAAAGAGCATTATTAAAGTCACGACTGCACCAACTATCCCCTGCCCGCGGTGCCACAGACTATTCCGAGCACGTATAGGATTGGCAAGCCACCTACGAACGCACCGTAACCCACCCCCCTAACCGGATGACTGGATGGTCCTAGTCGTTCTGACGGACGAACAACAAAAATTTTAATTATGAGTAAAAATTAGCACCAAAAAAAAAAAGATTTCCAGTACGAAAGTTATTCGACGTTTGAACCAGGACGAAACAATGACTAGAGTACGATACGAGGTGCACGTAAACGGGGAGGTAACAACTTTAAACATTTAAAAAAAATAAGGTCACCAGTTAATGGCCTTTAATTAAATGGCGCTAAACTGAGATATTTCTGTCAACTGATTCGCATAAGTAGAGATACCGACAGTGGTTCAAATGGTGACATCAAAAAAAAAATTAAAAAAATAAACTATGTCTAATCGTTATGATGAATGCTTATGATCTGGAGTTGTATGAGTTTTACAGCTGGAGCCGTGCCTGTCAATTTGTATGGAAAAATTAACGCTCGATGCCAAAATAATACGATTCGGTATGGCTTTAATTTACTTTCACGTTAACATCGTGGGATCGATGAATTTATTTGTATGGGCAGTGCCGGGATTAAGACGAAAATAATGCCTATTTTTTCCTCGACTAGGCCGTAGCCTAGGGGCCCCGCGAAATAAGGGGCCCCAAAATTGGGAGTAGTATATAAAAAAAAATATTTTTGAATTAAAAACTTAGCAAATTTTTTTTATTTTTCAAAATGGGGCCTCAAATTTTTTTTGGCCTAGGGCCCCTAAAATTGTAAATCCGGCCCTGCTCACTGTACATGCGCACTCAGACCGACCACAGAGCCTTGATTGTTTGCGACATGTATGACGAGGGCGATGGAGTTAGAGCATGGCCCACTAGAGTTCTAGTAGGTCGTGGTTAGAACCGGGTCTGGGTGACGGTATGCCTAATTTTGGCGCCGTTTGATGCCCGACATGTTCACACCCCTTCCCAACCAGGATACATTTGTCTGAAATAAACTCTGTCATAATTAACACATGGGCCAACCTGGGCCCCAAATACTTTTCCTAGCATTGCTTGAAAAGGTCAATGGGGAATAAGGGGACCTCATTGTATTACTGTGCCGTCTATATATAATTTAATACATTTCTACATCAGGCAAAATGAGTTGTGTGCCCCTGCAGTTTTCTTGAAACGTGAATATTTAAGTGAAATGGTTCATCGGTAAGTTCAAGGTTAAGATCTCTAGGATTTGCATCAAATGCGTCCGGAGTTTCCATGACTTTAAAAAAAAAAAATCTTTTCTCTTAAGAATCTTTTGTTGTCCACATTGGGCATAGGGAATTTGGCTTGTTGCTTAATATGTTTATCAAAATCTTCTCTAAATTTAAAAAAAAAAAAAAAAAAAAAAAAAGTAATAGACTATACCGATACAAAGTGATAGATACTAGTAATGTAACTGTAGCTTTCCTATAGTGGCCACATTTTTCTGGGGTAACCTGGTACCCGGGGGGTTTGGGGAGGGGGGGAGAGGAGATCCCCAGCCAAAAAAAGGTTGGTGAAAATTGACTGAAAGTAGTGAAAGATACACTTTCCTGAAGTCAAAGAACAACTTCATCAGTGTACATTATATAGTTTACTGTATGTTATGAACGTAGCGAAACAGGACGTTGGGTTAATCAGGAATTTCAGGTGAAATATCTGTGACCAATTTAGTAGCAGAGGCGTAGCGTAAGGGGGGGGGGCAGGGGTACAGATGTACCCGGGCGCCAGCTATTTAGGGGCGCCAAAATGTACTTTGGTGTTATTTTATTGATGAAAATAATGGGTTTGAGAGTTGAAAAAAGGAAACGAGGGCGCTTTAAAACGAATCTTGTCCCCGGGCGCCAAACACTCTAGCTACGCATCTGGGAAGTAGAAAAGTACCAGAGGTGTTTTGTGAGGAATGTGTTAATATTTTCTAAGTCCGAGATTGAACACGTCACTTTTCGATGTTACTGAAAGGAAAAAACAGCGTAGCATTGAGCATGTAACTAACTACTACTAACAATTGACATGTTTTAAAAAATGAAAAGAAATTGACACAACCGACACATGTTAGAAATATGAAGCAAGTAAATTGTAATGGTTAATTTCATAATCATGACAAACTAATATATCTGAGATGAGTGGATAGCTGTCAGGGCAGTGGATAGCTCTCATGTCAGTGGATAGCTCTCATGTCAGTGGATAGCTCTCATGTCAGTGGATAACTCTCAGGGCAGTGGATAGCTCCCAGGTCAGTGGATAGCACTCAGGGCAGTGGATAGCTCTCAGGGCAGTGGATAGCTCTCAGGGCAGTGGATAGCACTCGGGGCAGTGGATAGCTCTCATGGCAGTGGATAGCTCTCAGGGCGGTGGATAGCTCTCAAGACATCAGGTTCTTTTCATAACATGCATATCATAAAACATATCACATGAATCACCGAAATAGCATTGGACAACCAGCATGTATTTCAATGTATTGACTTTCAGTTGTCATGTATCTGCTGTCCACATGTTGTTGGAGCATTTGTCCCTGTTTTATAGAAAAGCATGGGGAAATAGCGTTTCGTACAACGAGCTTTTCAACCAAGTGGCCGTCCATAAAGTACTTCAAGCTCCGGAAAGTTTGAGACATCATATATAGAAAACCTGAATTTGACAGTGAACAGTGCAGGATTTCCCTGTAGGTTAAATAGGCTTAAGGTTAGATCCCCAAACATCTAGGGCAGCGTTCCCCAAATGTATCTCCGCAGACCGACACTGACCCGCGAGCCTCACGTTGCCGGTCCACACAACATGAAAATGTGTTGTCTAGGAATACACTATAGAAAACATAATGAATTAATCTGGCGCCGGTCTCTTATGCGATTTCGAAAATTGTTCACCTGCCCCGCTAATGTTAAATGTTTGGGAAACGCTGATCTAAGGGTCCTCAAAGTCTAAGAAACCACACTTCACAGATTACCGAGCTTGAAAAAAAAATAACCTTAAAAATTAAGATAAAATCATGTTCACAAATTTATCAGAAATAATTTATGTTAAAGGATATAGAGCTCACTGCAGTTGTATAAACAGTGTCGCCGCGACGCCCCCCACCCCTAGGGCTGCAGGTGGCCTCGGATATTTAAGGGGTCCACTGGTGTGATGTGGAAAAAAAATATTAATAGACCACACCTTCAGTTGTATTGTTAGTATTGAATAGCTCAATTTAAAAAACACGAAAAGTGGCAGCTAAAATTCACGAGACAGCTCTGGGCTGTAATGGTAATATTTGTTAAAAGATTCCAACCGAGAAATCATGGCTGATTTACTTTAAAATTATTTCACTACAGAGTTTACAAAGCTTGAGATGGACTTTACAAAATTGCCGAGGGCTGTCACGTGACAACCAGCCAACATGGCAGCTAGGTACCATGGTTGCAGCACACAAACAAAAAGTATGATGGGGAAAAAATTAGTAACTCACCATCTATCGTATTGTTATTTGTATTAACTTCGTGGGTGGCTGGCAAAATCTTTATACGGCTAATTGACCCACTGCCCGACAAACTGCCGAGCTGAAATTTGGCACACAGACTCAGACAATATCCCCCGGGAGAGAGGCATTTCAGATTTTCATGGGGGGGGGGGGGGGCGGTGACAGTGGCCAGAGGCGTAGCTAAGGGGGAAGAGTGGGGACAGATATCCCACTGCCTCATAGTAGCAAGGACGTTAATATGAGGTGTGATGGTATTTAATGCATCAAAATAATGGTTATCAGAGTTGGGGAGGGGGAGAGCATAGACATGAATCAATTTCACCTGTCGCTAAACACTATAGCTACGCCTCTGCAAGGGAGGCGCGTGGGGTGGTCAGCCCAGATGCCACATGGAGGGACGCCATTGTATGACATATGCGGAGTTTGTATCGTTAATTGGAGCACGCCATAAAGCTTGGCAAGAATAAGATAGCACTAACAATGGCTGTGTCACTTGATACTCCACTGGGTTGTGTCACTGGATACTCCACTGGGTTGTGTCACTAGCTACTCCATTAGGTTGTGTCACTAGCTACTCCATTAGGTTGTGTCACTAGCTACTCCATTAGGTTGTGTCACTAGCTACTCCATTAGGTTGTGTCACTAGCTACTCCACTAGGTTGTGTCACTAGCTACTCTACTGGGTTGTGTCACTAGTTACTCCGCTAGGTTGTGTCACTAGCTACTCCGCTAGGCTGTGTCACTAGTTACTCCACTAGGTTGTGTCACTAGCTACTGCGCTAGGTTATGTATCTATCAGCACAAACACTAACTACTCCATTAGGTTGTGTTTCTATCAGCACTAATACTAGCTACTCCAGTAGGTTGTGCCACTAGCTACTCCACTAGGTTGTGTCACTAGCTACTCCACTAGGTTGTGTCACTGGCTACTCCACTAGGTTGTGTCACTAGCTACTCCACTAGGTTGTGTCACTAGCTACTTCACCAGGTAGTGTATCCATCATCACCAATAATTATGACCAGCGCCATCTGTAATGTCATTTTTTTAGGGAAGAAGGGCAGAAATTGAGGGTACTATTGGCTCTTGGGTAGAAGGGGGTGGGGCCTGGTGGGCATCTCCCCAGCAAATTTTGGATTATTTCAAAATCAAAAGTTGCATTTTGGAGTATACCTGAATTCAGTGTTTCTCTTCGACTGTAGAATCTGGGAAAGGAATTTTTCAATCGTCAGAAGGAGAAATTATGGCATTCAGTGCCATACATACACTGAATTCATTCAGGTTGTAGCGTGCCCCAGGGTAATCATTTGGCACACGCTTATATTCAACCCTATACTATAACATTGATCAGCGTGGGGGGGAAGTGGTGTAGACATATTGTAGGTGTTAAAGACGGTCGCACAAATTCAAAATGCAGGAGTGCATGTTTGCGCACAGTTGAATTGGTTGTTTCTTTCAGACCATTTTGAGGGGGACTTTTTGACTTTCCTGTGCGCAGCGCTAAAATTATCCATAATTAGGATCGAAATGCTAGTTCATCTTCTCTATTTTCATCATCATCATCATCGTGTCCCTTAGTCCTTGGACCGTTGGGGCGCTACAGATGACATGAAAACTATCCTTCTCCATTCCTCAGGGTCTTCTGCACTACGCATAGCATCGCTTAGTTTTAATCCCGTCCACTCTCTGATGTTAGCTTCCCATTTTTTCTCTTTCTCCCTCTTCTTCTCCCTCCTCTAGTTGTGCCCTGCATTATTTCTTTGGCGAGCCCTTGTTTTCTTGTCACGTGGCCATATCACTCAATTTTGCGCTTTTTTATAGACACCATTTAGCTTTCTGGTAAATTCTCATCTAGAAAAAAATATTATTTTTCTTTAAAAAATCCTAGCAAACAGATTTGTGAGGGGCGGGTCATTTTTTAAAAATTATTCTAATATAAAACAGATAAAAGCAGGTTGGAATTTAATCAAAACTGGCTAAATATATTTTTGAACCTCTGTTATTCAGGAAACTTTGTTACAAACGTATCACGTTTGAAGAAAAAAACACAAACGTTTTCGATATAATAATTAACGAAATGTACACTATTTCTATGCGCGCCTTAAATTCTTAATTTTAAAAAGAAGTCTCTCAATTTTTTAAGTTTCCATATATATAAGAATGAGCCATGCTGAACCGAAAATATTTAAATACGTTCGGATTCTTAAAAACGATGACAGTTGTTTTCTGTTATTTTACGGAAATCGAATAGATGTAAATGCGCAAAAAATATTATATATCCGCTTTTATTTTAGTAAAAGTTAATGTATTATTATTATAAATTACACATCCATTTAAAGTATCAACAATGTAACGGTTTTTAGCATTTTATTTGTGTTTGAAAGTTAATATGATCAAAGAATTACACCGTAGTCACATTCATCGGCAAAATCCAAATATCATTTATTTTTAGTACATTTGTTAGTGCGTTGTTAATATTGCGAAATAAAATTAAAAATAAATTTGTTCTTAATAATCACGCAAATGACTCATGACGCGAATTGCCTCTTTAGCCAAAGCTAAAAGTTCTCTGATTTAATGACCGCACCTGACAAAATTGGTAATGTATTTCCCCCTTCTTAAAAGTAAAAGTATTAATAAATATAATTGTTTGTGTCTTAAATTGCTAAAATTAAATACAAATTTATTTTTGTATTTTTAACCTTTAATTAGTTTTTACTTTTTTTTTCATTCCAAAACTCTACGTGTATGAAATTTATAGAGTAGTAAAAACGTAACCTTTAAATATACTTTTAATAACAAAATGCCGTTTAATTCAATCAGTGCAGCAAAACTACATAGCCAAATAGCATTCACTAATGCACTTATCACTCATCCAAATAAGAACAAAGCATATGAAATGCAAAAAATGGGGTTAAAATCCTGTGGATGAATGTATTAATTTGTTTTAAAACTCTGTGGGGGGTGTGGGGAGTAATACGATACAATATACGTCTCAGAATGAATTTGATAAATAATTAACCTTCTTAGATACATATATATCGGGGGTAGGAAATAGGGTGTGTACATTTTTACATGGATGACGATATATCTTTAAATCCAATGACATTACAGTTGTGAAAAATAGATGCTATATTCTCATTGTACAAATGAAGTTATGTTTACCAATTAAGAAAATCAATGACATTAACAAAACGTAAATACATTTATACAATTATATTATTTGAATATCAAAACCCAATCATTTTACACAAGTGAAAATTAAATTTTTTAAATAGAAAAGGGTAAAGATTAGACAGACCGACAGACCGACTGAAAGACAGACAGATAGACAGACAGACATACAGATAGATAGATAGATTAGATAGATAGATAGATAGATAGATAGATAGATAGATAGATAGATAGATAGATAGATAGATAGATAGATAGATAGATAGATAGATAGATAGATAGATAGATAGATAGATAGATAGATAGATAGATAGATAGATAGATAGATAGATAGATAGATAGATAGATAGATAGATAGATAGATAGATAGATAGATAGATAGATAGATAGATAGATAGATAGATAGATAGATAGATAGATAGATAGATAGATAGATAGATAGATAGATAGATAGATAGATAGATAGATAGATAGATAGATAGATAGATAGATAGATAGATAGATAGATAGATAGATAGATAGATAGATAGATAGATAGATAGATAGATAGATAGATAGATAGATAGATAGATAGATAGATAGATAGATAGGCAGGCAGGCAGGCAGGTAATTAGGTGGGTGGGTGGGTGGGTGGATTGATGGATGGACGGACGGATGGATGGATGGAGAGAGAGAGAGAGATGTTTGGTGCGTAATATTTTCTTTTGTGCTTCGGAAGTACATGTAGTTGTTGTGTAAAAGCGGATGGTTCATTAGAATATTAATGTAATATGTAATATTAGTGTGGTAGCGAGCCTTAAAAATAAAGGGGGGGGGGGGGGGCACTAATTGGGATTCTGATAAAGTGCGTTAATTTGTATGCACGTTTTGTCAAATTTTCATCCCCACCCCCCAATGCTCGATATTAAATTTTTATAAAGGATTTATACGAAAAACAATGCTTTTACTTTTAGGAGTTGTTTAATTTGCTATCGCGTTGGCGTTAGTTTTTTTTTTAAAAATAGAAATTATTTCGTATCATCATACAAGACTGTTTCTAATTTTTAAGCCAGTTTAGATAACTCTGTACTTTACAGGCGGAAGCTAAATTTTCAGTGTTATTTGGTTCACCAATATTATTTTGAGTCTCCCATCTCACTATCAGCTGTTTTATATGATTTAATTGTCAAGAAAAATGATGTTGTCTTCCACCCACTGTTTGAGCTGCTGAAAATTAGTATGTATGCCTGTCCATGTTTTATTAATGTGTTTTCTTTTCATTTTAATCATCATAAAGCCTATTATACTATAAGTATAATTTTAAAATAAAATTAAATAGGACCTAATTATTTTTAATAATTAATTTAATGAATGGATGGATTGTCCATTTTACTATAGTATTAATATATGAATGCAATGCCATATGGGCAATTTGGCCATGTATGGGACACACAAAAAATGCTACAGAATCTAAATAATTACTTTACTTTTATGTTGTTAGTATTATAGTACTTATAGTTATAGTATTAGTAGTCGGTAATCCCTTATTTTGACGCATTTTATTATTTCTACAGAAATAAAATAAAAAATCAATTTTTACCTCATGGAACTACATTAAAACACTTCAGTGGATATTATAACATGTATTTATCGTTTTCCGAATGTTTTGTCATTGGTTTTAAACTGAAATTTTAATATAAAACATGTATTTCCAGTGTCTGTCACTTGTTTGTGTTGTTTTGGTCAATTTAGCCGGTGTGCGGCCAGATTTTTTGCCAGTCTCAGACCACATGTATTATTCATACGGTTAAAGTAATGTAAAAATAATAGACAATTATGTCAGATTCGGGGCATCAGCTTACACTCTCGAGCGTTGAAGGTCCCGTCGTGATGTCCAGACACTGTAGGCCGATTTAATGCGGGCTGTGCCAGTATGAAGGTTAAAAATGTCATAGCTTGTTCAGCTGTTCAGGGGTCGCCTACAACCATCAGAAAAACTTATTTCTGAAGTAGTAATTTAATGATTGGGGGTCACCACAACATGAGGAACTGTATTAAAGGGTCGTGTCATTAGGAAGATTGAGAACCACTGTTCTAATGGATTTCCAACGTTTTGTTTTTATGAATCTGATAATCGGCATCACGCCCCCTACGCTCTCCCTTTCCCTCAGAGCATGATCATCGGCATCACGTACGCTCCAATTTCTCCCCCCCCCCTCTCTCAAAAAACAAAAAATGACTAAACCAATAAAGCTATTGCTATAAAATTTTCAATGCAAACAGATAATGTCCATCTAAAAGTAAAGCACATTTAAAATAACTGAAATACAGATCAGAAAAATTTATGCAATTTTATAAAAATATTTGATGAAAGGCGCCCGTGGCCGAGACATTTTTTACATTTAAATACATAACTTTTAAACTAACAATGCTAATTCAATAAAAATCTTCAGTAAAAATAGACAGTAACAATGACAATCTAAATTTAATAAAGTATTTAAATACAAAAACAATAATTCAGAACATTTTATATAAAAGATATTATATGAATTTCCATCATCATTATTGTACCGGTGCATTTAAATACAAAACATAAAAATATGCAATGCAATATTGCAATCCACGGCAACAGATAGTGTCCTAGTCCACAGCAACAGATTGTATCCTTGTCCACCTGAAAGTATACAAAATGTTAAAAATTAAACTTTTAAAAGTTTATCTAATAATAATAGCTAATAAATACATTGTTATTGTCATTGTTGAAGAAGAGTAATTCCTATTGGCAAATTGATCAATGTTCTTATTTTGTAAAGAATAATTGTACAACAATTATTTTAAAACAAATGATTATTTTTTGTATTTATTTATATCGTTTAGTCATATTAGAATCAAAAAGGTTTGTTTAATCAGATGTTTACATGATTTAGACATGTTTTATTTAAAGCGTTTATTTCCAAATAATTTCACCTCCCTCCGATAAAAAAAATTATATAAAAAAAGATGGCCGCCGTCTTTTCATAACATGTGGATTTTTTTTTAAAGCTTGGTTTCATAAATTCTAGACACAGCCAGCAATGTTAACAATAAATGCTTTTAACGTTAAAGTGATCAAGCTTGCTCTACATAAAGTTGTTACCTACCTACACCCTATACAAAACCCAGGAACATAAGATTAAACTTACCCACAGTATGCGCTCCAACTGTTCGTCTGAGACCGGTCAGAATGACACAGCATTTATATCATCGTGACCGGAATTCTTTAGCGAAAAGAGTTTAAGACGGAAACTTATTTATTTTTAGAAAATGACGCATAGGAAGACAAAGCCCGACATATACCGAAACCTGCCGTGCACGGCGCGTCACAGAAATTTACCACACGAAGCCGGCGTTTTTTTTGCCCGCGAAGCCCGATATTGGGGTACCTACTCTAATAGATTTTGATCCTAGCTAGGTCACAAAACTGATGCCTTTTACTTTTGCCTTATTTACATATTTTAATTTGTCATATAATTGTATGATTTTCAGTGAATGATTATACCCAATGCCAATGTTCCTATTTTTTTCTTCTCCTTAAAAAAATTGTGTGCATACCCTTCCCATGCCATCAATAGAAGACTTACTGTTACTGCTGTTAGTTAGCTGACATTTAACCAATGCTTCCCATCATAGTCAAAGGGGCCATCCATAAAGTATGTCACACTATTTTTGAAAACAACCCCCCCCCCCCCCCCCCCTCCCCTCCTTTTTTTTAATGGAGTTTCGCTGCACTGATTGATTTAAGCGGCATTTTCTTTTGAAAAGTACATTTAAATTTTAAGTTTTTCTTACGTTATAAATTTAATAAATGTATAATTGTAGGATGAAAAAAAAAGTTAAAACTTATTAAATTTTAAAAATACAAAGATTAAATTTTTTTGGTTTTACTAACAATTTAAAAGCAATCAATTAAATTTTACTTTTAAGAAAGGGAAAATACATTATCAGTTTTGTCATTAAAATTTGTTTTCATGACTTTCAAGCTCGCATAAACTGCTTAAAATAGTTCCTTTATTGTTATTTTAAATGAATTTATAACAATCAACTTAAACATTTCATTTTTCGTGCATTCAAATTTATTCGATTTCTGTAAAATAATAGAAAATCGCTATCACTATTTTTAAGAATCCGAACGTATTTAAATATTTTTGTCTATCTAGCATTAGGGTCAGCCTAAATATAAGTATAAATGTAATATTTGCATCTTCATTGGTGGATCCAGACACAAATGACAAATGCTACATACAAAAGAATTGTTACTTTGATAGGTTGGGGGAGGGGGGGGAGCTTAAATAGTAACAAAGTGTCTGAGTAAAGATCATGTCCTCATTTTTCCATTTGTATTCAAGATGTGACACAGGCAGTGTGCCTAGGTGCCAACTCCTTTTAAAAAATCAGACACATGAAATTGAGAATTCATTTATAAGTACATTTTAATTGAAAAGTAGGACTAAACAAGACACAACTGAATTACATAGATGTAAAGGAAATGTGCTAAAAATTTCTGATAATGATTTGTACATAAGCAGTGAATTTTTTATAGTTTATTTAGGTTTCATCTTTACAGTCCTAGAACCAGATGAAGCTGGCTGGTATCAAGAAAAATGGACGATTTAGTTCGAATCCGTGCAGTATTGCAGCATCATCATCGTGACAGGGCCCCTTTTGCTGCCATGCAGCATTTTCAGCAGGAGATGGGTTATGACCAAATTATAAACAACCGTGGCAGGGGGAGAATATATCGCTATCAGGGACCTCACCCAGGAAGAGTACCGGGCCCTGCAAGGGGTGAGCCCAAATGTCAGCGAATCAAAATTGAGGATGATGTTCTCAGGTAGATTTATGTGATTGTGAATACTTTTTTAAAACTCTCAATTGTTTTATTCATGCTGTTTAATGGTAAAAAAATGTAAGTTTGGGTAAATGCAAAGAGATAGCACCACGTTTTTTACCATGGCTGCCAACTTGATTGCCGTGACCCGTAAAATTAAGAATAAATGTATCCTAAATGTATCCCTAAACCTAACCTGAACCCTAAATGTATCCCTAAACCTAACCTGAACCCTAAATGTAACCCTAACGAAGTCACGGTGCTATCTCTTCGCATTAGCCGTAAGTTCATTTATAAAGGGCTGACGGCACTGATCAATATAATTTGTCTTAATTTTACTTAACATTTTTTAATGCAAATAAGAATGAATAAATGTTAAAACACCTAAGTGGAGATTGGCTTTACAAAAGAATTGTCTGACTGTTTATAATTACAGTTATAGTGGTGGTTCTGAAGACCCTCCAGGAATGTATGTTGCTGCTCACAGTGTGGATCACTACAGTAATTATTTTGAAATTGAGATACTTGATGTTGGAGACACAGGGCAAATTGGTAATTAAATTTGTTTAATAATAGATCAAGCTCTGTCCATTCAGATTTAATCAAAAGAGCTGTTATAAACCATTGTATAATTTATGTTATAATTTTTTTTCAAAGTTATGTCTTAAAAACCAGAGATATGGGGTGTGGGGGGGCGCCTGTCTGCTTAACAAGTAAATTAGAGTATTTCAGAATATAAGAAGCATTTATGGTTTATATTAATAGAAATATATATTTTATCCCTCAAAAAATAAAATTATACCGGTAGTTTCTTACTCTATGGCTCATACCAATATGGGTTTTGGTAACTAAGTGGTTGAATATTTTAGGAATGACATGAAAACAATATAAATTAATGATGAACAATGTGTGCACATTGTTTTTCTTGCCCTTCACTTTTCTCATACACTCTAAACTTTTTTTTTTAATACTTTTTTAAGATAAATTTTTTGTCCCTTGATTGCAATCAAAATTGTTTGTTTTTTAAAAAGTAATTTTTGATTTGTTTTCTTTATAGGAATTGGTTTAGTATCGGAAAACTCGTGTCTTAATTGCCATCCTGGTGTTGAAGCCAACTCTGTGGGGTATGTGGCAGAGAATGGAAGGTATGTGCTTGTTTAAAAAGCTTTTTAACAAAATGTTTTCAAGAATTTTGGATAAACAAAAACAGGCCAATCTTGGATGAAATACATTTTGTCTGAATTTATTTGGATTACATTTAAAGGTATAACTGGCATTCTCTGAATAGTCAAAGAGAATGTCAAGGATTTAGTTTGTAAATAATCCAGACCTAATGGAGTTTTACCCAATAAATTAGTCTATATTTTAAAAAAAAAAAAACAGGTTTTTTGTCAACCATGGTCGTGGAAATTCAGATATGAGCCAGTATGGACCTCAGTGTGGGATGGGTGACCGAATGGGTGTAGGTATTAGACCTATTGATGACCCAGCTGGAGGTGATCGACACAGCTCAAAGATTTTTTTCACACGAAATGGTCAAGAGGTTAGCAACTTAAATGTCTTAAAACGGATATTTTAAATAATTAGTTTTAAAACAGACACATTTAAAAAAAAAAGAAGAAAATTGACATATATTTGAAAGTTATCATAATATATAGGTCTAGGCATATATTAACTTTCTTTCATTTTCATCTCATACTATCAAATTAATGACATAGGAGAAAAGTGTCCTTTTCGTGTAACTATCTTTTTACGCGTCATGCTTGGTGTGAATATATCCTCATAAGCAATTGATTAAATTTCAAAAGGTGAAGAATTTCGATCTTGCACTAAGGCCATATCAGCTCTACCCTGCTGTAGGCATGCAGTCAGAAGGAGAAGAGGTTATTCTCAGATTGGATGCAACATGGAACCCAGACGATGTGACACAGATGGTTGTAGATTGTGGAGAAGAGGACTGGGTTCGCTTGGAAGATGTGCGACTAAATGGAACGGTAATACTGGAATTCTGGTTTTTATAAATAATTTTCTTTTAATACTTGGGAGCTTTCTTAAAATTTGTTTTAAAAAAATATTCTCACGGATGTCCAGTCCAGCTATTACATTGTTAAGCAGCAGTCTTTGTATGTACATTGTTAAGCAGCAGTCTTTGTATGTACATTGTTAAGCAGCAGTCTTTGTATGTACATTGTTAAGCAGCAGTCTTTGTATGTACATTGTTAAGCAGCAGTCTTTGTATGGACCAAATCTTTGGAAGCCCTCAATTACTTTGCTGCGGTCAAATTTCTTCTGAAACTCTGTATTTCCCTTCTTTAACCTGGTGATAGAAATTTTAAAATAGTTTGTCCATTTAAATTCAAATCAAAGAAAAAATTTTTTCGCGATTTTAGCTGATGATCTTTATTACTATTTAATTTAAAACATAGCCATATATATTATGTGACACTTATTGCATCTAATCTTGATGATTAATTCCGCCTCCTTGTTTTGAAGAGTCACTCAAAGGGGGGGGGGGGGGGGCTCACTCTTTTATACCATCAGGTAATGCAATTATTTTTTTAATCATATGACATATTATTATTATTATTATATAACTTTAACTTTTCAGACTTTAGAATACACTGGCAGGGGAAGAACCATCCATGATGTAGGGCTGGCCCAGGCTAAATATCCACTAGACACAACTAATCACTACTTTGAATTTGAGATCGTAGATCCTGGTGACAAATGCTATTTAGCTATAGGTCTTGCAAAACAGGTATAAATTACTAGCATAGCAATTTCATTGCCAAACTACCTTGTGGTTTTGTTGTGTCAGTGTTGTTGAATGAGGAGGTGCGCATTTTATTATGTTTTCACCAGGAAAGTACTGGATTTAGTCCTGATCTGTCCTGGCCAGTCCTGGTCTGTCGGGACATGAAACCCATACACTTCAAGTTTTTTTCTCAGTGATTTGTTTTTTTTTTTAAATTATTCAAAGACTGGCCACATCTGATATCCAGGCATAAATAAATGACACAACTAAAATGAATTTGACATATCCAAATTGGCATGAACATAATATTATTTTCAAAAGAACACCTCACTGAAAGATGAGCACCCTGTAAAATCACAAATAATTGTTAATCTTTGGACACCCTTGGTGGAAAAACTATTTCACATGTCCTGCTTTTAAATTTGAAAATCTCCCTGCTTTGATAAAACAAGGGTCACCTTATTGTTAAATGTAAACCAGTGGCCATAATTTGTTAGTTGTGTTACTGTGATTGTATTTATAAAGATTTTCTTCACATCTTTGTAGCCCCCCCCCCCCCCTTTTTTTTTCCCCAGAAAAATATATATAAATTTGTTTTAATGTTAAATGATGTGACCATAACAAGAATGATAGTTTGAATTGTTGAAGTGATTATATTCAAAGAGAGTTTTAGTCTTAAAAAAGTATCCCATATTTGATGCCCTTTCAGGCTAGTAATGTCATGCTTAGTTAAAAACAACTGATTTAACTCATTCTGCCCTTTCTGGATTTCATTGGTATGATGTGCACAGATACAAGTGGAGGCCTTCATTGTGCATCATATGTTATAGTTAAATGTTTTGAGAAGGAATGAGGGCAAAATATTTTATTGAAAAGGAGAGTTTTGTCTTGATTTAATCAAAATGGAATAACTTGTTTTCTAGAACTACCCAATGAGAAGGCATCCTGGCTGGAACAATGGGTCAATAGCATACCATGCTGGTAAGTTGACCTGATTGCATACAAGTTTAGATCTCTCTGAAGCTGTACAGTGTGTAAGCTGCATAAGCTTATTTGCTGCTATAAACGAGTGAATTGACTTGTATGCTTTTGTGTGTAACTTAAATTTGATTTCTCAATTCAGTCTTTATCAGTAACAAATAACAGATGGAAGATTATTATCCCCTCTGTGATATGACTAAAAAAAACCACTGAACCTAACCCATTAAACATAATGTTCTGTTTTTGCCAGATAATTACACTTCACTTTGAATATGTTTTTTATTCCAGATGATGGGAAGTTATTCCATGGCTCTGGGATGGGAGTTCAGTTTGGTCCTAAATGTTCCATGGGTGAGTGCTGGTTCAGTTTGGTCCTATATGTTCCATGGGTGAATGCTGGTTCAGTTTGGTCCTAAATGTTCCATGGGTGAGTGCTGGTTCAATTTGGTCCTAAATGTTCCATGTGTGAGTGCTGGTTCAGTTTGGTCCTATATGTTCCATGGGTGAATGCTGGTTCAGTTTGGTCCTAAATGTTCCATGGGTGAGTGCTGGATATGTTCATAGAAAGTTGAACCTCGGTCAGCAGTAGCCCCATTTAACAAACAAATTAGTTAACCAACAAGTTTTGTGAACAATTATTTTCTGTCTGGGTCAACAAACGATACCTGGTGGTTCAAAGATACCCGTAAACACAAGCCCACCAGCTCAGTTAGTGCTTTCACACAAGCCCACCAGCTCAGTTAGTGCTTTCACACAAGCCCACCAGCTCAGTTAGTGCTTTCACACAAGCCCACCAGCTCAGTTAGTGCTTTCACACAATCCCACCAGCTCAGTTAGCGCTTTCATTCTTTTCTTTTGCAATTTGTCAGAGTGCTGTGTTTTTAAAAAAAACACTTTTGTAAGGGTTATTTTTGCACTTTTTGTCTTATTTTAGCACCCATTATGACGTCTAAATAGAAAAGTAACATTATAGGAATCGTGTTAGTGTAGAGGTATAGAAAGACATTATATTTAAAGATGACAATCGCCTCTTCATGTTACTTAAATCCCCAAGCAATTTAACGGTAGTTAATATTTTAATTTCCTTCTTTTCTTATATTAATTACAGAAAAATACTTTAAAATGTAAAAATGCCATATTTGTAATGCTGGAAGGGATTAGTTCGATTTATTTCAGTTCAAGAACGTAACAGTTTAAGTTCATTATCCCAGGTTCCACTGTATTTGGTTGATGTCAGCTTGACAGATTCTGCAACTCATTACACTTAGACACTAGTAATACTATAAGAGGTGTAATTGGAAGATACTATGGACTGTCATTGAGATTCTCTGGATTCAAACTTTGGTTTTTAAATCTTGAATCTTTGTATGCTTAATACAAGGTCTATGAAAATCTGATCTTTTTCTACTTATGACAGGTGACACTATGGGTTGTGGTGACACAGTGGTTTATGTAAATCTGATCTTTTTCTACTCATGACAGGTGACACTATGGGTTATGGTGACACGATGGGTTATGGTGACACGATGGCTTATGAAAATCTGATCTTTCTCTACTTATGACAGGTGACACGATGGCTTATGAAAATCTGATCTTTTTCTACTCATGACAGGTGACACTATGGGTTATGGTGACATGATGGCTTATGAAAATCTGATCTTTCTCTACTTATGACAGGTGACATTATGTGTTAGGGTGACATGATGGTTTATGAAAATCTGATCTTTTTCTACTCATGACAGGTGACACTATGGGTTGTGGTGACACGATGGTTTATGAAAATCTGATCTTTCTCTACTTATGACAGGTGACACTATGGGTTGTGGTATCTACTTCCCCCCAGACTACGACAATGAAACAGAGGCACTAAGCAATGATGAGGATGATGATGGCATGAGTCAGGAGGATGAAGATCTGGATGAAGATGAAGAGGGCCAGCTGGATGACATTCTTGGTCTTGGTGACTCGGATGATGAAGATGACCCATTTTTTCGACCCCCCAAAAGACATCAGCACAAGGGGAAAGCTGCAAAAGTAACAGTAAGGACTTTCCATAAAAATTCATCAGGGCTTGATATTTACCATATGGTGTTGGCAGAACAAGCTAGAGGAACAAACTGTTTCTTTAAAAGGCCAGGCCTGGAATTAATGATAACATTGATTGAAAAATTGCACTAATTTAGAATGTCAAACCCTGCATTTATTTTGTGCAAAGTCTGGGTTGATGTCGTAAAACTAAATATTGTCAATGTTTAGTTGCTTATTTTTATTAATCTATATTTTTTTTATGACATTATTTTATTTGGGTTTGTTTTTTTGTTTTTTTTGTTTTAGTCATCTTTTTTTTAATTTTAAAAGATTTTAGTTATTCAGTTGTTTCCGGAAGTTCATTACATTTTTTCTTTATGTGAAACCAAAATCATGGGTTCATTTTAAATGAAACTTTTATCATAAACAGAAGTAAAAAAAGAATAGTCACATCACAAAAGGTTGCAAAAATTTGTCAAACCGTCAAGGATGTCAAGCTAAGAAATTCATCAACAAAGTAACACTGACTCACTTCATATTTGTCTCATCAATATGTGGCTGTTCCTACTTTCATATTTGTCTCATCAATATGTGGCTGTTCCTACTTTCATATTTGTCTCATCAATATGTGGCTGTTCCTACTTTCATATTTGTCTCATCAATATGTGGCTGTTCCTACTTTCATATTTGTCTCATCAATATGTGGCTGTTCCTACTTTCATATTTGTCTCATCAATATGTGGCTGTTCCTACTTTCATATTTGTCTCATCAATATGTGGCTGTTCCTACTTTCATATTTGTCTCATCAATATGTGGCTGTTCCTACTTTCATATTTGTCTCATCAATATGTGGCTGTTCCTACTTTCATATTTGTCTCATCAATATGTGGCTGTTCCTACTTTCATATTTGTCTCATCAATATGTGGCTGTTCCTACTTTCATATTTGTCTCATCAATATGTGGCTGTTCCTACTTTCATATTTGTCTCATCAATATGTGGCTGTTCCTACTTTCATATTTGTCTCATCAATATGTGGCTGTTCCTACTTTCATATTTGTCTCATCAATATGTGGCTGTTCCTACTTTCATATTTGTCTCATCAATATGTGGCTGTTCCTACTTTCATATTTGTCTCATCAATATGTGGCTGTTCCTACTTTCAGAGGGATTCCCACGTTTTCCTTGGACATTTCTGACATTTCTAAGCCAAAAGAAACAAATCCCTACATATTTTTTTTTCCCCTATGTTGACTGTCTGATTACTCATCTGTTTTAATGTAGTTAAAGTATTTGTTGTCACCTTCTTAAATTAAGTTTGTCTTAAACCAGTTCTAAATACAAAAGAAACTCTCAATTTAAAGAAGTAGGTGAGGGCCTGATTTCAGACAAAATACTTGCTGGTGTGTCTTGGTGATCTTTATTTTGTCTCAACCCTAGTTGTCGACATACAGAGTTGCTTCTTTGAATAATCATGAGTTTGCCATGGAGAATAATTCATATTGCTTAAGAAGTGCGGCTCACTTCATCAGTTTTGGCACCTTGGTAGAAATTTTAAACCTGTGTTAAATGTCCTTAAGAAGTGCTACTCACCTCAGCGGTTTTAGCACCTTCATAGAAATTTGAAACCTTTGTTAGATGTCTGTAAGAAAATGGTGGTTACATTTATAAAGCTAATAATAGTTTAGAGTGGATTGCAGTTGTAATACTCTAAAAGATTCTTGAATAGAAGAATTCATAAAATTGGGGATCCAAAATATACTAATTTTCCTCTGCCTGGGCAGTTTGGTTCCCTTCTGTCGTTGAATCTATGGTGGTAGCTGCACGTCTCGCAATGGCCCGTCCTCATCTGGGTTATGAGGCTCTGCTCTCCTCTCTTTAGTTTCCACCACGGATCGCTTTTACTCAGACGCGGCATCCTTTGGTATAGCTGCCGTCCAGTATGTCCTGTGGTTCGGCCGCTAAGCCGCTACCGAGAGAAGTGGTCTGTCCATGCCCGGACCCCCAGCTGGGTGATGGGTTTATTGGGTTGCGGCTGAGCCATACCTTCTCGTGCCAGATAGTCTGCCCTGTCATTCTGTGCCACCCCAACGTACCCAGTGATGAACTGCAGGGTTACTTTGGCATGGATGCTACCTACTGCCTCCAGAATGGCGTTTACCATCGTGGTCTCTGACAAGCCCCTTCTAACTTGCTTGTGAGCAGAGCATGAGTTTTTGAAGACCACGATGTCTGGGAAGTTTTTCCATTTGGCTAGGTGTTGGTGGACTCTTTAAGGTGACCAGCATTGCTTCTATTTCTACATCGAAGGTCGTTCTGTTTTTTCCACTGGGCCCTGATAGCTCCTCGGGTGGAACTATCTCAGTTGGGTATTGTATGAGAGCACCGTAACTACTGCGGTCTTCCCCAGCGGAGCATGAGCCGTCTGTGAAGACTTTGACCAGGTTGTCTGGGTAGGTGTTTATCTTTCTTAGTAGTGCCTCTTGTTGTTCTGGTTGGCGGCTGGCTTTTGTGACTTTGGTGTACATCAATCAAGGTAAGACGTATCTTAGGTCGGGTAAGGCTTTCGCGGGTGCCCATGCTGGGATCCCCCTCACTTTTTCTCTGCTTTTGGGTAATACCAAATCTCCCTGAAGACTGTGGACCATGTCCATAAAGGAAGGTCTCTTTAATCTGGTTTTCTTTACCCACTTCTCCTGTACTGAAAGCAAAGTTCCTGTCTGCCCATTCGCCGGTATCTCTCCATCAACATTAGGACTGCCTTTCCTGCCTGGTATCGAGTGGTTCAACATCTGCCAAGATTTCCACCGCTGCTGTCGGTGTTGTGCGGATCGCCCCCACATACGAACCTGAGAGCTCGGCTCTGTATGCGGTCCAGTCCCTCTAGAGCCGTTGGGCTTGTGAAGGACTGGGCTGGTAGGCTGCAGTCCATTGTTCCTTTCCAGCTGCCGAGGTAAAGGGACCTTAGCAGTCTTGTGTCCGCACCCCAGTCGGTGCAAGCTAGTTTTTTCACCAGGCCCAATTTCTGTGAAATTTTAGTGCATAGTTCATGTATATGGTTGTGAAGTTGGAGCTTCTGATCCAGCTTAACCCCCAAATACACTGGTGTCCAATCCCACTTAAGCGTTTTTCCACAGATGGTTAATTTCGTTTCATGTTTTAGTGCATTCCGCCCGTTGGTAAATATTGAGAGGACCGTCTTCTCTGTGTTCACAACCATCTTCCACCTGTTCATGTAGGTTTCGATATGATCCAAGTCGTGCTGCAGCCGGATCTGCAGTTGTTTGACAACCTTCCCTGAACTCCAGATTACCAGATCATCAGCGAACATCGCGTTCTGAGACTCCAATTTCCCTTGCAGGTCGTGCACATAGGCGATGAATAAGGTTCAGCTGAGGGCAGACCCCTACGGGAGTCTGTCTTCGAGGACAAGCTGGTTTAATAAACTACTACAAACCCGTGCGACAATACGTTTATTCCTTAGGAATTCCTCTAACCATACAGACATATTTCCAGAAATTCCCAGTTTCTGAAACTTGTACATTAGGCTCGTCTTGTACCTACAGACAATTTGATTAATAATAAATCAATCAGAAACCATCACTGTTGAAAATGAACTCTCACTATTCATATTCAGCTTGGGATATTGATTGGTCAGTGTAAGGATATTCCTTTGAGGCACTTTTTGCACACAACATCTAAGAATAAAGAAAATTTTCAATGCATCCATTGTTGTAGATGTTTTTTAAAATTATTATAAGTATTTTATTTTCTGCCCGCCATAATATCTTGTGAGGATCAAGACTGTACCACATTTTAAAATAAATTTGTTTGTTCTTCAGGTATTTTTTACGAGGAATGGCAAAGTGATAGGTCACAGAGAGGTGACTGTGCCTAAAGGAGGTTTCTACCCAACCATCGGAATGCTCAGCTGTAATGAAAAGGTGCGAGTGGATCTACACCCACTTACAGGCTAGAGATGTTACTTATAGTTTTTAGTTAAATAATCTAAAAAGGAAATATTTCCTGTGTCATAGGATGGATGGATTAGACTGAATGTGTTACCAGTGTCACATGTCTGTAGAATGTGTCATGAAAATGAATGTGTGGCCAGACTATTTTATTTCAAGTGCAGGCCTGGCCGTCTTAATGAATATTATGATTAGACAATAAGCGTGAGTGTAAACTTTGGATGCTGCACTTTGATATGTCATTACGTAAATATCTGGAAACTTTGGATATGCCATTACATAAATATCTGGAAAGTCCCTTGTGATAAAGTAAACAAATTTGTTCATAAAATATCTCTTATCCAAAAATGTAAGAGTTTTTTTTTGTTTTTTACTGTAAGATGAAAATTGTAACCAGATCAACTCCCAGGTTAGTTTTTACTAATTTATCTGGGTGGTTTCTATACAGATGCATTAGGATGATGGCAGGAGCACATTTTTCTAGCACAAAATTGTATATGACTTTTTGGTTTAATGGTTTATTTCACACACCCCCCCCCCATTTTTGCCATAGCCAAGTATTTTGTTCTCCTTGTGCACCCCACCCCCTACCCCCCTTTAAGCTTCACACCTTATGTGTTGTTTGTATAGTAAGTTATGAATGAATAATTCAAAAAAGAGTAATGAATGAAGTATTTGTTGAATTCAATTACAAATCCGGCCTTCTTGTTCTCCTTATAATATTTGTATATATAATATATATATAATCTGAATTTAAATGCAAAAGCTGGTTTTATGCTGTTGAGTATATTATTTTAACAGCCATAGTGGTACACATAAGGAAATTTTTAAAATACCAATGCTCAAATAAGCCAAAAGTATAAGTACAATAACTACAGCAAGTTAAAAAGAAAGTATGCCAGTGATGTTAGAACTCTTGCAACACACATTTTTGTGTTAAAAATACTTCCAACACTGATAAGTCGTGACTGAAATATTTTTGTGAATGAAATTCTAAGTGAGCTAAAGAGAGTACTTGGGATACAAAGCACATGAAACAGTTGTGCTCACATGATGGTAAAGATCTAGTTGCAGAATTTGTCTTTCTTATCCCTCCTTCACAAGCTCCAGGTGTTGTCACTGTACACGTGTTCTTGGCTAACTTAGCCCACTTTTGGGTGGGCCATTTCATTTGTTCTTTTAACTTTTATTACACAAGACCAAGAAAAGGAACTGCTACATCGTAATCTGTTCTGCTACAATTGTAATCTGTTGTCTATGTTTTGCTAATTGATTTCTCCTCTTCCCTTTGCCAATCTAAATTTTAAAAGTAAAAAAAACAATGTGGATGTTATTTAAAGTTAAAATATTGAAAGTTTAATGCAACACAACATGTAATATGTCACAGTTGATAAAAACATCAACACTGGAGACTGCATCCATTGACTAGTGTTATAATTAGAATGAAACCACATGTTTTAATGTCAATGTTGACACTGTGAATGTTTGAAACTAAAGGAAATGTTTCCTCTCCTTTGATGTCACCATACCACTGCAGTGTATTGCTCCAGTTAGGTATCAGGTCTATTGTCACAAAGGGGTTTGATAAAATTCCCATTCAAGTTTTAAAAGAAATAATAGTTAGTGCAAGTTTCCACTAACTAAATGGCTAGTAATGTTTGTTAGTGTAAATAGTCCACTAACTAAATGGCTAGTAATTTGTACCACACGTGTATTATAATATTATTGACCTCGTGTAACATGTGTCAACTATTGCTGGTCTTTCAAAATATTTATTAATTTTTAATAACAATGATAATAGCCTTTAAATGGATGGATGTGAACGTGTCTAATGATACCTGGGAAATATGAATTATTTTTTAAAAAAACAATTGCAAAAGGCAGTGAAAAAAAAAATGTACGTTTTTGTTTTTTTAAGTATTCATTTTCATGGTCAAGTAATAATAATTTTTTTTCTTTCCCCCCCCCCCCCCGCTTTAAAAATTTTTTTAATTTTTTATTATTAAAGGTAAATGATAGTGATCATGTTTAATTCAATTTTTGTTATGGATATTAACACAACTGTTTAATTTGACACTTTTATATTGTCCCAGTTGGCTAAAAGTATTTCATCATCTAATTAATTACTAATTTGTGTGTACAACACTCATATTTAATATTATATTTTTTTAGTTTTTAAATTTAAAAAAAAGCTAAGAGATTCTCTAGATCATGTTGTATTATTAAATTCTGATTTGTGATGTGAGCTGCTCATTGCTGGATGTCTGAATGTTTGTAATCAACACAAACAAATTTTATTTTAAAAAGATTTTAACCCTTTAACTGCCATGTCTTACTGAGTTATTCCAGCCTACCTATAGACTTGGAGTCGCAGGATAGATTGTGATAGGGTGTAAACATATTATCTCTATTGCATTAAATACAGTAAGAAAGATTTGTTTTATTTTAAATCTGATAAACACTTGTTACAAATTTGATTCATATTTACTGAGCAGAATGTAGTCTTAATTAGAATAATTTTTAAATTCTTATTTTAAAGTGGTCAAAAAAATTTTAAGGCTATATTGAAACATAAATTCAAGTCTTATGCTTAAATTTATTTCCAGTGTACACGCATAGTTGTTTTTTTTTAATTTTTATGTTTTATTATTTGTCAAATAAATAACAAAAAATGTAAGTTATTTCCCTTGCATGGCAAACACATTTAATTAACAGGTACGAAGAACTTTTTAAAGGCAGATTACTCCTTTCGGGGAAATATGTTTCTGCCCATTTATTTTTTAACATTTTGTAACAAGAATATTGAATGCTCCCTGAGCCATTTTAAATCTGACCTGAAATGGTATTTAATGTCCATGTTTTATTGTAGTCATGATACCAGGAAATTTATTCCCCCTCATTTTTCTTGTTAAATTTGACTTATGGTGTACATCAGAGGTTCCCAAACGTTTTTGTCTTGTAGACCCCTTGCCATGTTTTTCGATTTTGGGTAGACCCCCTGCTTACCTGATATTGATTTTTTGCAAAGTCATTAATATTAAATGTATTTTTGACAGGCGGTATAGTGCTACTCACTTTGAAAGATTTAAATTTATAACGGTAGTGAAGTGCAGTGTGAATAACTTTTTTAAAAATATGTTAAGTTTTATACATTTATTATTTAAATTTAAATTAAAAAATGCCAAAATAGAAGTCTTGACCTGCTTACATGAGATCCACTATCGTCGACCCCCATTTTCATTTCATGGACCCCCAATTTTTTTTCCGCTGCCATAGACCCCTTGCAAGTTGTCGTAGACCCCTGGGGGTCGATATAGACCACTTTGGGAATCACTGGTGTACAATAATAGGGAACAACCGAAACTCGCTTCGTACATTGGCCCTGGCCAAAGATCCTGCATTTTTCAAGTACTCTCCTCGGCAAATACTACAATACCACCGAGGCAGATCCTAATGATTATTTGAAAATTAAACTTTTAAAGATATTGAGTAAATTGGCACATTAAAATGGGTGGTGGGATGACTGCGCAGTCTAAATAGCTTTATTTCCAACTTGTGGGTTGGAGTTCAATCCCCACCAAAACCCAGAAAGAAAACAAACATCAGCTACTTAACACTAACTTTATATCCACATTATATAACATTAGCAGCACACGCATTCTAACATGTTTAAATCCTTCCCAAATGAATAAATCACAACTTTTAAATAAAAATTGCTTGTTTATAAATTATAAGCCAGATTTTTTGGTCAAATTTTGATCAATAGTATTTTTTTAATGGACTCAGATAATGCAGTGGATAGTAATTAAGATTTAATTATAGATAAATTAGTAGGTTAATTATGCTAACTTAAGTATTAGTAATACAGATTCATAATGAAGTAAAGTCAATATCAACCGACATTACAAAATAAATATTTACTTCATTAATTTTTTTTTTTTAAAGTTGTGGTTAGATTAACAGATCGTATTATACATAGACATGGCATTATATGTGAATCGTGTTATTGGTGGTAATATAAGGTAAGTTTCATAATGAATAATGTACACATAGTACTCAGATTTTTACCCAGATTTGGCAAATGGTAGTCCAAAAGAAAACACTTTGGTACCCGTTGAAAATGTCTACCTGGTTGATCCCTATAAATGAATATATATGATAGCTAGTGCACTTACTAAATCTATGTTGTTTTAATTAATTTTGTCTCATTCACTCTTACTGTGTTGTGATCACTAAATTTTTTTTATATTCATACTTGTGTTATAAACAAGAATTATAAATTAACCTGGGTAATCTGCTTATGATTTATCTGTTGTGTTAGTCTTTAAACAACTTAAATAATTGTTTTATTCATGTACATTACATTTTTTTTCCTTCTTAAATTAATGAATTTAACATATTGCTTTGTTGTTTGTTTTTTTTAAACCATTCATTAATTTTTAAAATCTCTGTTTTTTAAAAGTGCCATTTTTGAAATTATTTTTTTGTATTGGAAATACAAAGTTTGGTTTTTTTTGTTTTTAGTTTTATTATTCAATAGGTTGAAAACAAATGTTCACAGCAAGTGAGCCGAAAGGATGCACTGATATTTATTGTGATTTTAAAATAAAAACACAGAGAGAAGGTTTTTTTCTCATTAATGTGATTTTACAAAAAAAAACATTCTTTGAACTCTAACATTGAAATGGATTTAAATAATTAAAATTCTTTGTAATCATAACATTAAATTTACATTCAAGTGATTTTAAAGATGACTGAGCTATCTGCATGGAATTGTCAGGGAGAATTTTTGTACATTTTCCCCACTAAGAAGCAAGGCTATTTTTTTTATTTACTGGTATGACAAATTTAGTTAGCGAAATTTTGCATTTTATTTTAACAAACCTTTTGAAGCTGTAAGTGTAATATTTAATATGTTATATTTCTTACAAGCTATTGTCTTTAATCTTGAGGACAAAGTCTGAACCAGTCTAGCATTATCTTGTTTTTCCAAGTTAATCTTCTACTGTTTCTTTTTTTTTTCCTTTTTTATTTACAGGCCTTAAAAATTATTAATTTAAAAAAAAACAAAAAAACATCTTAGTTATGTGCTTGTAATCTTTGTACACCTATCTTTTGAACTTCTTGATCAAGTCAACTAAGTGTAAGTGTATTTAAATGGAAATAGCTGAAGTGCATCATTAGAAAATTGCAAGCATCTTTTAAATTATATTTTCTTTCTTGATGCCAGTCAACACTTGTGTTATCATCCTGACCTTATTAATAAGAAACATTCTCAGATCCTGTAACCAGACATTCAGAAATGGGTTTCTGCTCCATGACAAAGTTTTAAAATTAACATTAGAGGGTAAGGGTTGGAATCTGTAATGGTTCAAACTGTTGCCATAATAATGACTAACTGCAGTAAAGTCTGTTCTCAATAAGTTTTGCAGTTGGTCACCACTCATTTGACACTGGGCTTAGTTCTGCCAGTTGTGTGTGTGAGCATGAGCATCCCAATTAAAAGGGGGGGGGGGGGTGGATATATATATATATGTAATTTAACCTGGTTATAGACCCTGCAGCTGTCTCTTGATATAAGCTATAAGATTGTTCTCGCTGCTGTAATCCACTCATCAATCTGCTGGGACAGACGCCAGGCAAGCATTGTTACATTAGGTTCCTCATTGGTTGCTTTGGCCAGTTGTGCTGTTTGGTTGGGGGGGACGGACCACTAGTGCTGTTCTTGAACATAACTTTTAAGGGAGTAATTATTTGAAAATATTTTAGAACTCCCCCAAAGCACCCCGGTATGTTTATCAACATTAAAATTGGCTAGAGTACTAACTCAGATAAAGATAAATGGGTTTAAAGGGAAATAATGCTTTATATTCAGAAGGTGTAAAGGGAAATAATTCTTTATATTCAGAAGATTTGAAACACAACAAAAGTTGTTTTGTTTTATACAATCCTAAGATATTTATTTGGATACCTGTGATTGAACTCATTGCTACTGTGAGCTTTTGTTTCTGACAATTGCTGCCTTGTTCATACTGTCCTTGTTAATTGTTGTTAGAAATGGGGAGTTCCTTCTGAACTAATTCAAGCTCTGGTTGTTGTCAATGGGGAAGAACAAAAAAATCAGTGACAGTGTGTTGAAAATTGTAATTGTGTATAGACTATTTATTAAATTTAACATTTAAGGGGGAAAAAAATATATGAATTTAAACTTGTATTTATTAATGGTTTTTTGTTTTTTTTAATTAAAAAAAATTCAATGCTATTCTTTCTATATTAACTGAAAAGGAAATAGTGCTGCATCTGGTGTATTATGTTAACTATCTAAGAAATGAAGGAAATAAGATTTTAAGAGTTTCAATAACACAACAGATCATACAATTATTAAAAATGTTTTTTCTTTGCAAGCCTTAAGATTTTTAAGTAGAATTATCTTTAAATGTGACACCATTACAAGTTGTTTTTTTTTTGTTTGTTTTTTTTTAAGAAAAGGAGAATATATATTTATTTATTAGGAAAAAATAAAGTTTCACTTATTTGTCATTTTGGATCAGTTTTTTGGCATGATAGAACTCAAATTGCCTAATTTTTTTTCCTTTGATTTTTAATGATTATTAATTATTTTTATATGATTGAAATTGTGTTTCAGTTTTAATATCTGAGTTTTTCTATATATACAAAATTATCCTCGGCAGCCTACATTAGGAGTACCCAAACTTTATAATACTTCACTACCTTTCCCCTTCATCCAAACCCTTTCCCCTTCATCCAAACCCTTTCCCGTACATCCAAACCCTTTCCCCTTCATCCAAGCCCTTTCCCCTTCATCCAAGCCCTTTCCCCTTCATCCAAACCCTTTCCCCTTCATCCAAACCCTTTCCCCTTCATCCAAACCCTTTCCCCTTCATCCAAACCCTTTCCCTTCATCCAAACCCTTTCCCCTTCATCCAAACCCTTTAACCATGAAGAAATTCTTGGGGCCCTATTTAGACGTATTTGTACAGTGGCGTAGCGAGCTTAACTCGCGCCCGGGGCACAATACCTTTTTAGCGCCCCCAATACCTTTTTAGCGCCCCCAATACCTTTTTAGCGCCCCCCCCCCTATTCGAAAACCATACAATATTATAGTAAAATATACCATTTGGCGCCCCATTGTGAGTAGCGCCCGGGGCATGATGCCCCCCCCTCACTACGCCACTGTATTTGTAAGACACATGTTTAATCATATATAAGTTGTAACCTCTTCTTGAAAACACCCCATCCCCCCCCCCCCCCCCTTTTTTTTTTTTTGGAACTAATTTACCACAAAATAAGTGTTTGAAATTCCCAGTTTGGGAAAGTGATGGTCTTATCAACATTAGTTTTCCAGTTAAATTTTTTGTTTAAATTTGATGATCTACATCATGGACACAAAGTAATTTTGTGTAAAACCATCAGCAAAAACAAAGCAACCCTTTTTAAAAATGTAATTTGAACTTGTTGTGAATCTTAAATACAGGTGGTAAAATTCTGACTTTTTCCTCTACAGCTCATTTTTTTTTTATTCAATGTCCCTTGACATTAATTTACTTTAAGACTTCCTCTTTCTTTCATAATTTCTTAAAGGGGTGTTGAGAACCGGGATATGCAGTGGTGTTATGTATAGCTATGGACCCTCTTGTTAGCTGCCAGAGCCCCCAAAGACCTATAAGGGGGAAATAAAAAAATAAGTTTTTGTTTTTTTTTCATTTTCCTTGATTTTTTTTATCATCTCCTTGATAAAAAAAACAAATAAACTAAACTCCTTCACTAAAAAAACAAACACAAAAAAAACCATCTCATGGCTGACAACGCTTTGACTTTCAGCCTGTGTAGCATATATTAATTTAGAGTAGGTTTCATTTTTCTAATTATGTTTTAAGCACTGATGTAAAACTACTACCGCAAAATTTTTCTCAGACATTGTCATTTTCAGTTATTCTTAACATAGGTCTTTTAAAAAAAAAAAAAAAAACGGTGAATGAGTCCATCCCCAGCAGTCAGACTGGTGTCCACTGTCCAGATGAATCACCTGTAACCACAGTGGTGGCCTTGAATATTATGTTACTGTGCGTGTCATTGAACCATTGTATCATGCCCTGTGTATAAACATGTTTGTGTAAATAGTGATGACGAGTGTACGGATACCACGAAAAATGATGATTGGCACAAAAATTTAACAAATTTATGCAAATAAAACTTTGCTTAGAGATGTGTTACTAGTATCGTTTTCAATTATTTCAATTGGGTGGATAAGGGGAGAGTATACAAATTTGAATTGAAAATGTATTGTTTTTGCCGGAGATGGGTGATTTCCCTTTTGTCAAGACGCCCGGAACATAGTTTTACTTTCGATTTCAAGTTTGGCGTAATCTGTAATGATTATTATTATATATATCTCCCTTTTGATCTTTTTAACTGTTTAGGATATGTAAACTTTAAAACAGATGAGGAAAAACATTAATATTTAATTTATATCCTTTTCTTTTTTTCATAGTAAATGCAACATATTTAAATGTATATTTAGTTAAAACTGTCAAATTTAAGTGAAATTAGCTATTAGAACCTAACCTTCAATAATATTCGATGCATCCAGTTCCATTGTGCCTTCCTTTAAAAAAAATAATCTATGCCAAGGCGGTTGTGCATTCATTTAGCAGAGAGGGGGGGGGGGAAGTGATATAAATTAAAAATGATTTTATATATTATAATTGAGACCAGGGACGTCATGTGGGTAGGGCAGTGTGGGGGCACACACCCCCCCCCCCCCCCCCCCCCCGTGAATTAGCAGGTTTTATTTAAATTGCATTGTACTGTAGCGCTTCCAGTAATGAACAACTTAGCAAGCCGACCAAGTTTTTTTTTTTTTTTTTTTAAACCTGAAATGACGACCCTGATATAGACTCGGTAAATCCAATAAAATGCTTAGTTCTTTCAAACTACAACGAATGGTTGATGCAGCAATAACGCGGCATGCCTAATTTCGGATAAAGCTAACTATTGTTTCATGTAGCCTACCCCTCCTCCAGTCGTGGAACCCCTGCCCGGAATACCGCCACGAGCCCGTGACAACGATCCACTCTATCGCGTATTTGCCGAGGCGAAAAAAAAAGAATGAAAACTGATCACTTTACAGGATTTAAACGGGGACTACAATCGAATTAAAATCGGTATCAATTTGCCGAGCCTTTTAATCCCACGCGATTATCACCTCCAGCGTTGCGGACCGGGAAGACAGTAATCGCTATCGACGGCGTACGGACCTCCCACCCCCTCGAGTGCGCCGAAACTCAACGGTAACAGATTTAAAAAAAGAAAAGAAAAAACTTCCGTGCTGCCGTCGGCTAAAATCAGCTGTAATCTCCCGTGCGTGCTTCAGCGCCGACATTCGTGTTTCTCCTGACCCTTCCGCCCCTCGCGATCTCCTCGCCAGGGGGTTAGGTTCTTGTGATTACAAGCTAAGCTTCTCGTGTGTAAAATTGAGCCATTTTTTCTGTCTCCCTCACGGCGTTTCAAACACGGGCCGCGCGGGGGGAAGCGACTCGAACGAGCAGCGGGCGTAAACAGATCGGGGCAGCCTCGCGAGGTTTCCGACTCGTGAAAGGGGTGGGGCATCGCCGTAGCTTTCATCAATGATACGGGCCAACAAGTGCCCGTCATAACGCCATCTAGCGGGATATGACATACAACGGGAACAGGGAGTAATCGATAACAACTGCCCGGGGGCGAAACTTGATAAGTTCAAGGTTGACGTGGAAACAGAAATAAGCTTTTCAAACGTGTTTGTGTGTGTAGATTCGTGATACCGTTTGATTCACCGGTGGTTCCCTTTAACGTACGGCTATGACATTGATTGATACACCTAGTTATCGATAACTTTCCGCTGTGTTGGGCCTCATAAACAAATATGGCGGAATAGTGACGGTACCGTAGTGATGACCAACTGAACTCTTGCGAGGGAAGGGAGAGAAGAAGAAAAGATTCCGACCAGCCGACTTTGAACCTCGAAGGCTTAAAGGTAAGTTTTTTTGTGTTGTTGTTTTTAAACCTAATTATTCAAAGATACTTCTTTTAAATGGTTAAATCCGGTTAATTTCGTACTCCGGTCTTTTTTAGTTTAACATAGTAGTAGCGTAGTTAGCAGTACCGTGGTTGAAATCCAGAAATCCAGGTCGCATAGCCGTGATAGCGTGACGAATTTTTTTTCTTTTCTTTCCGCCAGCCCTACTCGGCTACCCCGTGTCGATCGCTTGTCCCCAGGCGGCTCCGCTTCTCTCGCAGCGCTACGAGCAGGCCGATAAACGTACGGCGATCTTCGCACGGCTACCGAGGGGGAGAACGATGTTGTAGTGGATACGATTGACACTCGAGGCTCGCGATGAAACGAAATAACCTGCCGTTCCTCCGAAGGCGTCGAGCCACGAGTGGAGTGGAATGTTTTGACTTCCTCCGATCGAGACACCGTCGAGTGGCCCATATTACCCAACCCCCAACCAATAATACTGATTTTTCAACAGGAGATTTCTTAATTCAGCCCGTTTGTTTCTCTAAGTCCAGGTTTTTAAATTGCCCCCCCCCCTTTTTTTTACTGTTTGGTGTTTTTCTCTTCTACGTGGGTTCTCAACACTTTTGCAGCGCCTAACCCCTTCTCGATTTCAAAACATTTCCCGCACCCTTTCACCTGGATGAAACGTAAAAGTATTATAATAAAATAAATTGATATAAAAAGAATTCAGTTTTCCGTATTAAATTAACTCTCTAAGAACAAACAAACAATCATCAATACAAACAAGCATCAATACAAACAAGTAAGTATCATTACAAACAAGCATCAGTACAAACAA
The DNA here is from genome assembly GCA_964017045.1 of Omphiscola glabra. Taxonomy (NCBI): domain Eukaryota; kingdom Metazoa; phylum Mollusca; class Gastropoda; family Lymnaeidae; genus Omphiscola; species Omphiscola glabra. Next base: position 16,515,925 of record OZ024802.1, read on the forward strand.
GCATCAGTACAAACAAGTATAAGTACAAGTAAGCATCAATACAAACAAGCATCAATACAAACAAATATCAGTACAAGCAAGCATCGGTACAAGCAAGCATCAATACAAACAAGCATCAATACAAGCAAGCATCAATACAAACAAACATCAGTACAAACAAGTATCAGTACAAACAAGCATCAGTAAAAACAAGCATCAATACAAACAAGCATCAGTACAAGCAAGCATCAGTACAAACAAGCATCGGTACAAGCAAGCATCGGTACAAACAAGCATTAATACAAAGAAGCATCAGTACAAACAAGCATCAGTACAAGCAAGCATCAATACAAGCAAGCATCAGTACAAACAAGCATCAGTACAAACAAGCATCAGTACAAACAAGCATCAGTACAAGCAAGCATCGGTACAAACAAGCATCAGTACAAACAAGTATCAGTACAAACAAGCATCAGTACAAGCAAGCATCGGTACAAACAAGCATCAGTACAAGCAAGCATCGGTACAAACAAGCATCATTACAAACAAGCATCGGTACAAGCAAGCATCAATACAAACAAGCATCGGTACAAGCAAGCCTCAGTACAAGCAAGCATCAATACAAACAAGCATCAGTACAAGCAAGCATCGGTACAAGCAAGCATCAGTACAAGCAAGCATCAATACAAACAAGCATCGGTACAAGCAAGCATCGGTACAAGCAAGCATCGGTACAAGCAAGCATCGGTACAAGCAAGCATCGGTACAAACAAGCATCAGTACAAACAAGCATCGGTACAAGCAAGCATCAGTACAAGCAAGCATCAATACAAACAAGCATCAATACAAACAAGCATCGGTACAAGCAAGCATCGGTACAAGCAAGCATCGGTACAAGCAAGCATCAGTACAAGCAAGCATCGGTACAAACAAGTATCAGTACAAGCAAGCATCGGTACAAACAAACATCAGTACAAACAAGCATCGGTACAAGCAAGCATCTTTACATATACAAATAAAAACAAAATTCACCACAAAAACAGATGCTGCTGCTAATATAAATAAAAATAATCCGGATTTTCTTGGTGCCCCCCCCCCCCCCAAAAAAAAAAAGAAAAACTGCCTCCCGCACCCAGGGGGGCACTTAATCGGCAGGTAACCGGGACGAATGTGGGGAGTGGGGGGGGGGCACGACGCCAAGAGTTTTGTTTCAAGAAATGTGTGCATTATTGCCAATGTCAATCTCTGTGACTAATGGTACCAACATCTGCTACAGCTTTCCCCTACTTAATAGTACTTTTTAAAAATATTTTTTTTAAATTTTGTTTTTGTTTAAATATTGGTTTCTTTCTGGACAACAAAAAGTAGAATACAGTCGCCCCCCCCCCCCTCGTTTACCGCGGTCAGTCAGTTCCAGACTACCGTGGTGAGTTAATGTGTCGCATGGTAGAATTCGCGGTCAGTCAGTTCCAGACTACCGCGGTGAGTTAATGTGTCGCGTGGTAGAATTCGCGGTCAGTCAGTTCCAGACTACTGTGGTGAGTTAATGTGTCGCATGGTAGAATTGGAGTAAGTTCGTAGTTGCCTAGAAAACCCGTTCACGACCCCTCTAAAAACGGGGCTTAACATTATTAGACCAACCGGGGTGTGCTCGAATACATAGGCCAACTGTCCGTACGTACAGTAATTTTAACTGTTGCACATGGATGTACAACTGACTGAGACAACCGAGCGCGCGATGTATCACTTTCACTATCTCGATCAACTTTTTAAAGAATGCATGTTATAGTTGAAAAAAAACAACAACAAAAAAACGCGATGGATATAGTGGAGGCCGCGAAGTGGCGAGGGGCGACTGTAATATTATTTTTAAAGTTAAATTTTAAAGGCGCATTATTTAAAATTTCATTTAAATTTGAAAATAATAATCTCAATCAGAATGATATTGTTTCGACTATAGTTCTACATTCCCCGTGCTACATCCCCCCATCCCTCTCAACTACTGTTTGGACTATCGAAAGACGTCAGAATTCGGTATAAGCCAGTGATTCCCAACGTGGAGCGTTCGCCCCACTGGGGGTGGGGAGCATTTTGAAAGATATTGGGTGCAAATTTAGCCTTGGGGGAGGGGGAGTTGGAATGTTCTTCCATTTCAAAAGGAGGGAGAGGGTGTTAGACAGGACGTTTGTGGGGGGGGGGGGAGGGGTTGTAGGTCATCGGGTGGGGTGAAGAGGAAGGCTAAACAATGGCATAGTTCTAGCCAATCAGAGGCTAATTTCCCGGCCCGGGCGCCATGATCACATGTTTGGGTAAGAGAGTAGCGCTCGCTTCTATTTCTGGACCCTGTTCAGTCATCATGTACACACCAACTCCCTGTAACACAAATAGTAACTCTATCATTGTGATAAATTATGCAATATTATGAATACAGTAAAATGTTTAATTAGAACAAGCAGTTTGGTTTTAAATCTAAATAAATAATAGATAATCGGTGGTCGATTAATTGGTAATCGGCCTCTGAACTTATTGATAATCGGTGGTCGATTAATTGGCAATCGGCCTCTCAACTTATTGATAATCGGTGGTCTATTAATTGGCAATCGGCCTCTGAACTTATTGATAATCGGTGGTCGATTAATTGGCAATCGGCCTCTGAACTTATGGATAATCGGTGCAACCCTGTCAATTACCAATGCAGTTTTGGCTGTTACCACGATTTTCATGATAGAGTTATGACCATTGTTTAAAACGGGCCTCTGTTCTTGGACACATTTCCTTATGCTTAGCTCGCCGTCATTGTAACCTGTAGGCATAGTAGTGATAGTAGAAATAATCCCAAAAAGATAGCACTAATTACTTTTCAAATCAGTTCAACATATAAACCAGTCATCCAGACAAAGTAGAATAAAGTGATTATTTTACAATGTTAAGTACCTTGGGGTCATTTTTATTTTATTTTATTATTTTTTTGATATTTATTATTTTTGTTGTGTTTTTTTTTGGTGAATTTTATTTTTTTTGGTGGTTTTTTTTTTAAAAGCTAGGACTTATACTGTGATTATTTTACTTTATTTGAATAGTCATATACAATAAAAGACATGGTGATGGGATATGCTATATCATATATTTCAGTACTGGGGTTAGTTCCTTGGCATGCACAGGAAAGATCACAAAATTTGGGTCAACATAGTTCTTGCAGACGATACCCGTTTTAAAAAAAATGGCTGAATTTAAATTTAGTAAATAATAAATGACTAAGGGATTCTATACCATCCCCTTCGGGGCTAAGGGATTCTGTACCATCGCCTTCGGGGCTAAGGGATTCAGTACCATTCCCTTCAGGGCTAAAGGATTCTGTACCATCCCCTTCTGGGTTAAGGGATTATGTACCATTCTTTCAGGGCTAAGGGATTCTGTACCAACCACTTCGGGGCTAAGGGATTCTGTACCACCCCCTAGGGTCCAATTACCGCCCATTAAAACACTCTCTTCAGTGTTAACTATTCCAGAAATCAAATAAGGAATCTAAAGATTCGAACGAACACTACATTTTAAAAAAAACATACAAACTTCTATACATGAATTTAATGCCTGATATTACGCCATCTTGTTTTTGCTCCAAGCTAAAAGGGTAATGGGAAGATCCACCAAATACGTAAACGATTGCAAGCACACTGAGACTAAGCATATTGAACTTCTTCAAATTATTAATTGTGTTCAAAGTCTTCTTCCCGGAGAGTTGAAATTGGATATACTTTAGTCATCTTAATCTGGCCAGACATTATCTTTCAATTTCAAAGTTTGACATATTTTTATCGAGAGATATCAAGCATAGGGTATGGAGAAAACTTGTAGGCAAAAACTCTTCCGCGAAAAAAATTACAAACATCACTACCATCTATAGGAAGAAAAACATCACATATCATATACGTAAAAAAATAACATCACATATATATATATATATATACAGAAAGAAAAAATTGAAAAAATATTTTTTTAAAGAAATTTCATAATTTTAACAATCAAAACAACAGAATAAAGTATAAAGGGGATACAAATACATTGGCAGATGTTTGAACAGTGCGTCTCAAAATGCTACCCCGATAGCTGTCTGTTGCCTGTACTCAAAAGATAAAAAAAGATGTTTAAAAAAACAACCAGTTTATTTACTGAGCACCTGTTGCGATGTGGATGAACGTGTACGGCTAGATCACATGACCACAGGTCTGTTGCCCTGAAAAGTCTACGGTTAGATCACATGACCGCAGGTGTGTCGCCCCGACAAGTGTGTGGTTAGATCACATGACCGCAGGTCTGTCGCCCGAAAAGTCTACGGTTAGATCACATGACCGCAGGTCTGTTGCCCTGAAAAGTCTACGGTTAGATCACATGACCGCAGGTCTGTTGCCCTGACAAGTGTGCTGTTAGATCACATGACCACAGGTCTGTTGCCCTGACAAATGTGCTGTTAGATCACATGACCACAGGTCTGTTGCCCTGAAAAGTCTACGGTTAGATCACATGACCGCAGGTCTGTCGCCCCGACAAGTGTGTGGTTAGATCACATGACCGCAGGTCTGTCGCCCTGAAAAGTATACGGTTAGATCACAAGTTATTTGGACAAGTTATTTGGACAAGTTCCGGCTAGTTGGACAAGTCCCTGCTAGTTGGACAAGTCCCGGTTAGTTGGACAAGTCCCGGTTAGTTGGACAAGTCCCGGTTAGCTAGACAAGTCCCGGTTAGTTGGACAAGTCCCGGTTAGTTGGACAAGTCCCGGTTAGCTAGACAAGTCCCGGTTAGCTGGACAAGTCCCGGTTAGTTAGACAAGTCCCGGTTAGTTGGACAAGTCCCGGTTAGCTGGACAAGTCCCGGTTAGCTGGACAAGTCCCGGTTAGTTGGACAAGTCCCGGTTAGCTGGACAAGTCCCGGTTAGCTGGACAAGTCCCGGTTAGCTGGACAAGTCCCGGTTAGCTGGACAAGTCCCGGTTAGTTAGACAAGTCCCGGCTAGCTGGACAAGTCCCGGCTAGTTGGACAAGTCCCGGTTAGACCGTCGTAATTTAAAGTAGTTGAAATCATGGAGTGGAATTGAAATTTATTACAATCATTTGTTTAAGGTATACGACGGCAAAAGCTTGACTTAACGCGGCAGTACCCGAAAAGGACGTCGTCAGAGATCCTAGCTGTTCATTTCAAGGTAGTGTCGGCATCCTCACAGCACGCATGACAGACTTTGCCACACGGGTTCGTTTTCAATAGCATGTGGAAGACACACATGCGCGCAGTAACACACACAATATAAATAATAGTAAATATATAAGTGGCGACAAAACACAGTGCATTGCATAAGCCAGACCTAGAGCAGTAGTCAAAAGAGCCCAAAAAACCAGCAGCAGGACGATAAAAAAAAAATTGAAACCCAAATTTCTTTTCAAGAACCTGTCAAGAACCATGTTTTTCAGAGTAAAAATCGATTTATGGCCGAGCCGCACTCGGGTAGTTAAAGAGCCGCATGCGATTTTCCGACCAATGACCTAGAGTACTGGGAACGATGAAGAAATTAGCAATCGTACTTCGGCACATCAAAACCAAAATGTTTTTGGCCGTCCCCTGCCCTAAGGGGCATCAGAAAACGACAAGAGGTACATTTTTACGGGTTTTAAACGCTTTTGGAGGGGGGGGGGGCTCTATCAAAACTCAGTAGCGTATCAAGGGCGGTGTGGAGGGGGCGTTCCGCTTCGGGCGGCACTTTTTCCCATTTTCGACCAACTGCATATTTTGTGTGTTTTTTTCTTGGAAATGCGGCGGCAAAAAAAGCTTGCCCCGCCACGGGCGGCCCTAACCCAGCCCACGCCACTGCTTGAAATGTCAAAGTGATCACCGCGGAATGAAAGGGGACTGGGGGTATTACACTCGGTGGTATATGAACAATACGGCGTCTATGACAAGCATTGACATCTCGCCTGGTCCTACGCGTGACAACCAATCGGTGTCTGAGGTTAGAGGCGTTTTCTCTTTCTCTCCGGCCAATGTCTTTGAATTGGCACCTGTGGCATTCGCTCACCCTTTCTTTCCACACCATAGACTCGCCGCTGAGAATACGTCACATATTCATGTCCATCTATCACTCATTTCCAAATCTTGACACAGTTTGCGTTATGCATCCTTGTAAAAAAATATGTTTCTCGTTTAAGATTTGTATTTAATTATTTTATATTTACATATATTTATAACATCAAATATGTATCCAATAAAAAAAATCACCCCTATGGCACATACGAATTATTTGCACATGTGCAGTTGGCAGGGATGAAAAGCAAACACAAATTTTCATTTATTTATTTAAAGTGTGTGTGTTTTTTTTTTTTTTATAGAATCACGCATATGCGCTGAATAAGATTTTTAAATTAAAAACTAACATCTCATCAAAGGGGCGCTACTCTGTTGTCATTGTGTCAACTCCCACACATACTAGTTTGTTGCTTTTAAAAAAAAACGGTTCTCCAATATAAAATAAGATATGAATGAAATGTAATTACCCGAGGCGTAGTCGAGGCGTATTCTCGTGACTCGCCATTGTGTGTCAACGATTAGAGGATTTCAGGCATTTTTGCAACGCCGGGCATTTATTGCCCTGCTGGGGCTGATTCAAAAAAGAAAGGGTGGAGGGGGGAAAAATGGGGGGGGGGGGGGTAATAAATTATGCCAAGCCGTGGAGCTATTCATTACGAAAAGTTGTATTTTTAAAAAAAAAAATTTTTAAAGTTTTGTTTTTTTTAAAATTGACGATTTTAGTTTCGCCTGCATACGACAGGTGGGGTGGGGGTGGGCGGGGTCCGTTAAAATTGGCACATTTGGTTCAACAAGTGCCCAAATTTATTATTATTTTTTTTTTGTTGGTTATATAAAAAGAAAAATACTTTCTACTAGTTTTAAAGAGATTTTTTTTTTTGTTCGCTTGGGACCGCTGCGGTTTGTTGAATATTTGGTTGAATCTCAATAGGAACGAACAGTGCACACATTTACTGTTGGAAGTGATTTTAAAAAAAAAGAAGAAGGAAATTTAATGTCAACAATAAAAAGATTGATGGGGAGGGGGTGTATATGAATAGTTATTTTAAAAGATCCCCTGCCCCCTCCATACCTTTTCAAGCTCCCCCCCACCCCGTATTTTTTTATTTTAAATCTGGCGTGGCTGGCTTCAGATTTCACTTCCCCTCTTTTCTTGTTGCTGCCCTCGCCTTGTTCTCGGATTCCCCCGAGCTTCTATTCTTCAGTCTCTCCGCCTCATGTATCTCACCTCTTGCTGCTGCTCCCCATTCAAATCTGTGTTAGCTTTTTCCCCGCTACATAATGCGCGTCTTGAATAGCTTCCTTCTTTAGCCCCCCACCCCCCCCCCCACCACCGACACGACCATTTTATCCCTCCCCCCCTTTTCCACTCCATTTTTTTTGCACCTCTAACATTTCCTTATCACGAATAGGTTCGGGGGGGGGGGGGAAAGGGGAGGAAAGGGGTTGGGGTGGGGAACTGCTGGGGGAATGTGACATAGGGTGGGGGATTGTGATAGAGGGTAGCAAATTTTTAATGACCTGTTACACACCTAGAATAAATGCCTACACATTTTTTGTCGAGGTAGGCGAGATTTTTTACTAGTGGACTGGTAGAAACGAGCGTTGGTATTATATGTGACATTGCTCGGAGGATCTCTCTCTCTCTCTCTCTCTCTCTCTCTCTCTCTCTCTCTCTCTCTCTCTCTCTCTCTCTCTCTCTCTCTCTCTCTCTCGAGGGTTGGGCGAGTGAGAAAACAAAGAGTAATCAAACTTGAAGGAATTAATTCGTGACAATTTAAATGAAATAAATTAGACACATTAAGTAGAGTCAAATGTTTCTAGTTGAATAATTAGTCCTGTTTAAAAAGTAATAAGCCCCCCCCCCCCACCCTCTCGATGTTCCCTCATTTAATATTTAACATTAAAAAATTCGTATAGCCACACCCCACGCCTTCCCAAAGAGAATCGCCTAAAGCGACCACTGGTACTGGGGTCGCAGATGAGCCACTGCCCGAGGACCACTGTCTTAATTAACGTACAAGTTCAAACATCCGAAACATGCTTTATTTTAAAGTGATTCTAAAAGTGGCAAACTCCCCCCCCCCCCCCAACCAAACCACCACCACCTATTTTAATCTCCCTCAACCCCTTTTCCACCTCTCCTGCAAGTAAAGGGTCCACTCTGAGCGTGCCCCACTCGCCAGAGTGCGTATAATCAAACGTGAAGCACCATCGAGACGACGGGTGCACGGCGGGTGCAAGTGCAACATAATTGGCTCTCAGACTCGTGAAAGTTTAAATACCGAGGGCCATCCGATGCTCTAAACACGAAGGCTTGTCCTATGCAGTTAAATTTATTTTTTTTAATGAAAAGGGTGAAACACCAGAAATTGTTGGCTGTCGCAGTGGTTGACTCGCATGTTGTACGTCTCTTCGGTGGTTATAGCGCTCTGTACATAACTATTTTTATACGAGGGGTAAAAATAATAGCGTAAATTAAAGACTATTGTAAATTGATTACATCGCCATTAACAACAGAAACGCCTAAGAACAGTTGTTGGCGGCCCCCAACCACAAAATTATTTTCGTGACTGTAGAGTATATGTGTTTTCCCGGGGGGGGGGGTCTTAGGCGACCCCTGTGAAAGGGTCGTTCAACCCCGACCAAAGGGGTCGCGACCCCACTTGTTGAGAACCGCTGCCTAAGATTTAAGAAGTTGTAGAGTGAGGTTATCCTCGAGGGTTTAAGTTTAAGATGAGTGTTTCCCGAGTGGAGAAAAACTCTCGTAAGCATGACATTGTTTTTTTTAACTCATTGATTTATTTCGCTGTCTCACTCGTTTTTGTGGCTTGTAATCTCATTCTGTGTGTTATTTTATTCGAATAAAAAGTTAATTCACGAATGATGTCATTGAAGCGAGGTTGTTTTTTTCCGGAAATTTTACTAATGTAACTCCAAGTCCAGTACAAGTCTTAATTGGATCTAATTATTAACAAATATTATAAATTATAAAAAACAAACATACCAATATAAAATACTTTGTAAACACAACGATTACGATACGTTACAAACAATAAAATATTTTTAAAAAAACACCCCAAAAAATTTGATTCTGTTTTTGAAGAATTGATATGGTCATCAAAATTTATTCAGTTATATTTTAATCAATAATTATTAAGAATGATCTTCAAGATCGAAATATGTAAACCCCCCCCCCCCCTTTTTTTTTTCCACACACACACACACACATACTTTTTACACATTATATACAATAAATATCGTTATTTAAAAAAAAAAAAAACATGAAAGATTATGCTGTATTTGAAGAAAAATTTAGCAAATAATAGTAATCGGTTCCGCAAAAAAAAAAAAAAAATTATAATAAAAATATATTTTTTACAATTTTTCATAGAATTTGTGTCATATTTTACTGACTATGGTTAGTGTCAGATGATGATTAATTTGTTGTTTTTTTGTTTGGGTTTTTTTTTTATATTACATTTCATCAAATGCATATTTAGATTAAATTTGAACAGTTTTTCCACCAAAAGGACAGAAAGAGTCCATCTTACTTATGTCCATCACCCCTTAAAAAAAAAAGCACACAATATCATGATGCTTTCTAAGTATTATTTTCGGCCATTTCAAGATTGGTTAGAGTTAGAGCACATTTAACTTTCACCACTTTTTCGTTACCATTGATTAAAATTAAATAAAGCTGTGACCAGCGGTGTATTGCCAAATTCGTAACAAAAGGTTCGCAGTTAGTATAAATTTTGATTTTTTTTTTTAAAATTAGTGCTTGATTTTAGGCATATTTATTTTTGAACTAACGGTTCGCACGAACCTGACCGAACCGGCTCCAAACCACCGCTGGTTGTGACCTCCCGTAATACGGAGATATCTGGTAACTAACGGTGCCATATCTTTCCATGATCTTTGACTCTCTTACCCCACCCTGGCGTCTTTGGTCAACCTCTGTAAAGAAAAATCGTGGTCATTTAAAAAAAAAAAATATTGCGCTTTCCGAGATGTTGGCCCCACCGATTTTAAGTGCTGGGTGTTGGCAGTAAAAATACGGTGACTTTCTGTTCCACCGAGGGGCCGATGACCACCAGGTCTCAACGACGCACTCGTGCGGTCATCTCTTCAGGACCGCCCCCCCCTGTCATTAACGTCATACTCTCCAGCGCCGCCATTGACAACGGGCTTTTGGCCCGCGTGGTCAGCATTACGCCCCCCCCCCCTGCCAACAACAATGGCGTTGACCTCTGGTCAGCGTAACAGCTCTCGGTCGAGACGGGCCACAGATGTTTTATTGCTCATTGTTGGGCATGTAACTCACTACCAGCTCAACACCCCCCCCCCCCCTCTTTTTTATTTTCCAACCAGGATTTAAAAATAAGAGGGGTGGCGGTGGTTTACACTTTCGCAGTCTGTAATCTCAATGCCATAAAGTTGAGACGATGTACCAGACCCCCGTCTTGTGTTTGTGATAGGTAAATATGTCCAATGCGATGTCTCCTCAAGGTCTCCCAGCAAAATCGGTTTCTGCCTATAGAGCTGAACGAGAGAGTGGTGTTTAATTTTTTTCGAAATGTCATTGAAAACAATTGCTCCTAAGCACGTGTATCGCAATAACATTTGTATGCAACGCCAAGGTTGTAATGTATGAAAATGTCACGATGAAAGGGAATGCCTATAAAATGGAACATTTACATCTAAAACAACATTGCTCCTATAGGATACGTGGTTTGTGTATTCTCTGTCTACTTTTACTTTCATGTTTGACATCTGTACATAGTTGGCGGCGGAAAAATATGGTAAAACTTTGTATCGCAGTGTTACTGCTAGCCGCTAGAGTTACTGCAAGCCGTTAGAGTTACTGCTAGCCGTTAGAGTTACTGCTAGCCGTTAGAGTTACTGCTAGCCGTTAGAGTTACTGCAAGCCGTTAGAGTTACTGCAAGCCGCTAGAGTTACTGCAAACCGTTAGAGTTACTGCAAGCCGTTAGAGTTACTGCAAGCCGTTAGAGTTACTGCTAGCCGCTAGAGTTACTGCTAGCCGTTAGAGTTACTGCAAGCCGCTAGAGTTACTGCAAGCCGTTAGAGTTACTGCAAGCCGTTAGAGTTACTGCAAACCGTTAGAGTTACTGCAAGCCGTTAGAGTTACTGCTAGCCGTTAGAGTTACTGCAAGCCGTTAGAGTTACTGCTAGCCGTTAGAGTTACTGCTAGCCGTTAGAGTTACTGCAAGCCGTTAGAGTTACTGCAAGCCGTTAGAGTTACTGCTAGCCGTTAGAGTTACAAAGTTACAAGGGTCAAGGGATGGTGAAATAATATTGTTTTTTTTCTTGACGGGTTGCCGATGCTATGACTATGGGGAAAAATAGTCTTGCGTTGTTAGGAGTTACACAAGTCGTTACATTTGCGTATTGGGATATTTTGTTTTCTATTGGGATATTGTGTTTTCGAACCCCTCCCAACTTTGTCTTTTTAAAATACATACATACTAGATATAGCCCGCCAAACATTGGCGACAGCAATGCGTGAACTTCCCATCTACTAAAGTTACTTGACAAAACACTGAACTCAAGTAACACACATTTAAGAATCCAAATTTTTGCTCAACCCCATCCCCCGATGATAGGTCCCTGTACACTTTTTATTTCACGCCCAAGAAACTATATTAATATTCTGATGTCCCATCCACTTTTAAACTGAATATTTTTTATACCATACTTAAATTGAGACGATTTAATTTTTCGAAAAGAAAATATTAGGCGCTAAACGCAGTTGCGTTATATAAAAAAAAATAATTTAGCGTAGTTATCGGGAATTATATTTTGCGCGCTATTGAACTCAATAATGAACCATACTTTCTTTCAAACATATAGAATTATTTATAGTATACTCTCAATCCAAAATTCGCTGAATAGAAAGGAACCGGAAATGGAAGCAGTAAATTAGGAAGCCATCCACGAGTCATACCAGAAGCTTAATATATATATATGATATTTTTCTATATATATACTTTCTTAGTTAGAGATGAAGTGACACATAGAAAGCTCACATTTTCAATCAAATAATTAACAATGTTCATTATGATAGAATTTATCCCGGACAGCTGCTCAATGCTGCATTCTCTGTTAATGTTGAACTCTCCAATTCGACGTTGGTGCTATGTTTGCTTGGCACGTTTCACCACAAGTCGTCACAGATTCGTCCAACCGAGAATTTAAAAAAAAAAAAAGAAGAAAATAGTTGTTTAAAAAAAAAAAAAATGAAATGTGGCGGTTTGGTTCCACGGCAACCAGCACTCAGCACTCGATTACCTCAGCTCTGTCCTATGCCCTCGATCTCATCTCGTTATTCAAGAGAATGCAATCACTCATGGCGAATATGTTGGATTTGTGTGAAGTAGATAATATCGTCTGTGAACACACACACACTCACACTCACACACACACACTCTCTCACACACACACACACACACACACACACACACAATTCCCTTCTACTCTCTTTCCGTCAATGTGTCCAAGGATTTATGCAAGACTGAATAATAGAGATTCAACGGACATATATATATATATATATATACATATATTTATATTGATGAAAGTTTGTAAGGCACATGCGTCTTATTGATAGTCTAATGCAGTGGTTCTCAACCTTCCTAATGCCGCGAACCTTTAATACAGTCCCTAATGTTATGGCGACCCCCAGCCATAAAATTATTTTTGTTTCTACTTCATAGCTGTAGAGTATATGTGTATTCAGATTGTTTAGGCGACCCCTGTGAAAGGGTCGCGCGACTCCCAAATGGGTCGCGACCCACAAGTTAAGAACCGCTGGTCTAATGTCTGATCGCTGTGTCGAACTTGGCTCTGCAGCAGTTTGATCTCATTGCCGTGTGGCACAATAACATGGTGGCACAACATCTCTGACTGCAATTCTTTTGTTACGGCCGGGGTCCAAGATATTTGTACATTCGCCTGCCTATGCCCTTTAGTTGAGAGAAAAAGAATGTGATTTCCATTAAGAGCTGTGCGAATGAAACACCACTGTTACAATTTAACTAGTAAATAGAGCATGACTGAGCAATGAATATACTTTTAAGGGGGTCGGGGAGGGTGGTGACCTTGGTCGTCTTTTATGAACAAGAAACAATCAATTTTAATTCAGAAGTCAATTGAAATCTCATACTTACTTTTTCAATTTTCCTTGACTGGCAGACACGAACAGATCTGTCTGTTTACGAAACTGAGACGTAGATAGGTGGGGGGCGGGGGGAGGAGGCGTGATTTGATCAACCCCAAACCCCAAGCAGCAAACCCCAAGCAGCAAACCCCAAGCAGCAAACCCCAAGCAGCAAACCCCAAGCAGCAAACCCCAAGCAGCAAACCCCAAGCAGCAAACCCCAAGCAGCAAACCCCAAGCAGCAAACCCCAAGCAGCAAACCCCAAGCAGCAAACCCCAAGCAGCAAACCCCAAGCAGCAAACCCCTCTCATCTCTTGTAACTCTTTGGAATTTTAAAATTCCTTCCAGTGATAGACCTGCGTACGAATTTGGCGTACAATGTACGATTTTTGAGGTGTGTACATTATGTGATTATATCGTACGATTTTAAGAGTTCGAGGGTAAACAGGTCTGCAGTAATTGAAATGTGGATATTATTTGATCACAAGTTGAAAGCTGTTAATGTGTGGCAAGGGCACAGCTAATGTGGGGCAAGGGCAAAGCTATGCTGGGGCAAGTGCACAACTAATGTGTGGCAAGGGCACACCTAATGTGGGGCAAAAGCACACCTAAGCTGAGGCAAGGGCACACCTAATGTCGGGCAAGGGCACACCTAATGTGTGACAAGGGCACACCTAATGTGTGGCAAGGGCACACCTAATGTGTGACAAGGGCACACCTAATGTGTGGCAAGGGCACATCTAATGTGTGGCAAGGGCACATCTAATGTGTGGCAAGGGCACACCTAATGTGTGGCAAGGGCACACCTAATGTGTGACAAGGGCACACCTAATGTTACAAGGGCACATCTAATGTGGTGCAAGGGCACATCTAATATGTGGCAAGGGCACACCTAATGTGTGGCAAGGGCACACCTAATGTGTGACAAGGGCACACCTAATGTGTGGCAAGGGCACACCTAATGTGTGGCAAAGGCACACCTAAGCTGAGGCAAGGGAACACCTAATGTCGGGCAAGGGCACACCTAATGTGTCGCAAGGGAACACCTAATGTGTGGCAAGGGCACACCTAATGTGTGGCAAGGGCACACCTAATGTGTGGCAAGGGCACACCTAATGTGTGACAAGGGCACACCTAATGTGTGACAAGGGCACACCTAATGTGTGACAAGGGCACACCTAACGTGTGACAAGGGCACACGTAATGTGTGGCAAGGGCACACCTAATGTGTGGCCTTGTTACACCTAACTAATGTGATTGAAACCTTGATTTCTTTTCTTTAATATATATTTCATATATATATGTATTTATTATCTATATTTCATATATATATATATATGTATTTATCATCTTTATTTCATATGTATATATATATAGATATATATATTTATTATATATATTTCATATATATATATATGTATTTATCATATATATTTCATATATATATATGTATTTTTATCTATATTTCATATATATATATGTACTTATTATATATATTTCATATATATATATATGTATTTATTATCTATATTTCATATATATATATGTATGTATTTACTATCTATATTTCATATATATATATGTATTTATCATATATATTTCATAAATATATGTATTTATCATCCATATTTCATAATATATATATATATATGTATTTATTATCTATATTTAATATATATATGTATTTATTATCTATATTTAATATATATATGTATTTATTATATATATATATATCATATATATTTCATATATATATGTATTTATCATATATATATATATATATATCATATATATTTCATATATATATGTATTTATCATATATATTTCATATATATATAGATATTTATCATATATATTTCATATATATATAGATATATATAGATATATATATATATATCATATATATTTCATATATATATATGTATTTATTATCTATATTTCATATATATATATATGTATGTATTTACTATCTATATTTCATATATATATGTATTTATCATATATATTTCATAAATATATGTATTTATTATATATATTTCATAATATATATATATATGTATTTATTATCTATATTTAATATATATATGTATTTATTATATATATTTCATATATATATGTATTTATCATATATATATATATATATCATATATATTTCATATATATATGTATTTATCATATATATTTCATATATATATGTATTTATCATATATATTTCATATATATATAGATATTTATCATATATATTTCATATATATATATATATATATGTATTTATCATATATATTTCATATATATATATATATATATATATATATCATATATATTTCATATATATGTATTTATCATGTATATTTCATATATATATATATATATATATATTTATTTATTTATCATATATATATTTATTTATCATATATATCTCATATATATATATATATATTTATCATATATATTTCATATATATATATATATATTTATCATATATATTTCATATATATATTATTATGTATTTGTCATTTATATTACATTTATATATGTATTTATCATATACATACATACATACATACACATATGGATTTATGTATATGATATATATATAAATGTGAGACCGGAGAGAGCACCATTATTCGCTTCAGATATTTTCTTGGATTACTTCTTATAACCGGAAGTGTCGTCATGGCTCAGTTACGAGAGTAAACACAATATAAGGGTTGGTTTGGAACACAATTTTGAGGTTGGTGGGGTTGTTCTTTTGGTTTTTTTGGTGTGGGGAAAGGGGGGGGGTGGGTCGTTATGCCGTATTTGCCTACACTCCTACTGAGTCCTACACCTCTACATTTTTCCCCTATGTCATAGGATATGATTAACAACGCTATTGCGAGTAGCGTAATCATTTCAACACAGGTATATGATGAATACTGCCACTGTCAATTTAATGGTTTTATTAGTGATATCGCGACTAGTGAGAGAAAAAATGTTTTTGTCCATTTATTATTTTTATTTATTAAACAAGCGACTCCAAAATAGTTCAGATATAAAGCCCCCCCCCCCCACACACTTTTTTACCCACTTGAACGGCCCAGGGTGCCCACTCCCTGGCAAAGACAACCCATTAAAGCAAGCTCTGCCAAGCGTACAGTATCAGCAGTGTAGTAGGTAGGCCTGTGAGCGGTAACTATGGAAGCTATAGATTCTTTCATTCCCACACAGAGAAGGGGTGAAAAACGTGGGAGGAGTCGGGGAGGGGGGGGGGGCATTATAATAACACGAACCGGTATGGGGTTAAAAGGGCTTGATAGTAGGTAGAGGGTGTTGAACGCTCCTGCTGAGAGGGTCTCACTCAGTGCGGTGTTCATATTGATATCGACACACTTCTCTTTTAAAAAAAATTCATTTAGTTTCAAGCTAACAATTTTTCAAATTGACATTTTTAAATTACCGACCACGCGCTTCACAGGAACCTATTATTAAATTAAACTTTTTTTACCATCTTTCCTTTTGCTAATATGTTACAATGTATTCAGCTAGTCCAGGACTTGATCATTTATTGCTGTAACGTTGACCTGTATCGGGAAGGAGAAGGTTCTCTCTTTTATCTCTCTATTCCATAGTCTTATTTGGGGGGGGGGGGGGGGGGTTGTTGTCTCGTGACGTCATTTGTGAAATTCCTAGTTTTCAATGACATTAATTATATTATCCAACTTTTTCTTCCGACTATGTCTGGCTGACTACTGACTGACTGAGTTACTGACTGCCGATTGACTGGCTGGCTGATTGACTGTTGACTGACTGACTGATTGACTACTGACTGACTGATTGACTACTGACCGGCTGATTGACTGCTGACTGACTGACTGATTGACTACTTACCGACTGATTGACTGCTGACTGAATGGCTGATTTACTGCTGACTGACTGGCTGATTGACTGCTGATTGACTGCTGACTGACTGGCTGATTTACTACTGACTGATTGACTGACTGATTGACTGCTGACTGATTGTCTGATTGACTGCTGACTGACTGATTAAATGCTGACTGACTGATTGACTGCTGACTGACTGATTGGCTGCTGACTGACTGATTGATTGCTGACTGACTGATTGACTGCTACTGACTGACCATCTTCCTTCAAGAAATCCTATGGGCGCCCATGTTCCATTACATTATATGTGTGTGTGTGTGTGCGCGCGCGTGTGTCGGCTCTCTTTACACAATACTCCTATAAATAGACGCCGTTGATTGTAAATTCTGGGACACTTATTAAAACAGTTTAAGTAAGTAGGAGTTAAACTGTTGAGTATACTACGGGTCCACGACATAATGACGGCACACGAGATTGTTGAGCAGAGTGGATAATACACGTGGACTGTCCAGTCGAAATACATCACATGTTTTTTTAGTGCTTGAGTTTGCCTACGGTCTGGTGTGGTTATTTTTTATTATTTTTTTTTTAAAATCTTCAAGAGTTGCATAAATTTCCATTGACGCACTGTTCCAAATGTCATAGAAACTGTTCACCGCAAGTGCAACTGGATAATTAGATTCCCATTCATAAACTTGAATTCCTCCCCATAAATCATTTTCAGAACCGCTGCTCTATCGTATTAAGATATCCCTTAGATTCCAACCCGTTAGATTCCAATTCATAAATTTGGTTTCGACCCAAAAAATCATTCTCAGAACCGCTGCTCTATTTTATTAAGATCTCCCTTAGTCTTAGATTACAACCCGTTAAATTCCAATTCATAAATTTGGATTCGACCTAATAAATCATTTTTAGAACCGCTGCTCTATCTTATTAAGATCACCCCCCCCCCCCTTTCCTCAACTCGTATTTTTACCTTTCCCCTCCCCACCGCCCCATTTATTAGTACAAAGACCGTGTATGAATAAGGACAGCAATATGGTTTTTGGTACACCGCTCTTAGGACGACTCGTGGTGAATGGGTTGGCCTGAAAGGCATACACTCCATGCCAGGGGAGGGGGGAATTTATCAAATAAAGGCGAGGGCTGAAAAATTGATAGAGTGCTATTAGAAGGGAGAGGTTTCAGAAAAGTGAGGGTGGGCACACACACAAAATGTCTCTCCCCCACCCCCCCTCTCTCTCTCTCTTCATTTCACTATTGATAAAAATAACTTCGACGCATTCCGTTGAAACATAATGTTAAAACCCCAGTGTGAAGAATGGCAAAGAACTGAAGGAAAATACATTGCTTTCAAGTGTATGTAGATTCATGTATAACTGCACCCCGACACCCCCCCTTTTTATATACCACAAACCCCCCTCTCCCCCCCCCCTCTCTATCTATAGTGTAACGAAAAAGCCGTAGCTACAGAAAGACCGTTGGCGCATGGTTAAGGGAATCAGAATTGAGGTGTGTGTACGTGTAATGTATTGGTTCGTTTCGTGTCTTCTAAGATTCTATACTAAAACGTATGTACGTTCCAAATAGAGTGGTGTACCTATAGCGCGCACCGCTAGCGTGTAACACCATTGGCGCGTAATACTGATTCAGCGTGTACTACCGGTTTAGCGTTTAATACCAATTTTAGCATGTAACTTGTAATACTGATTTAGCGTGTAATACCAAATTCGAGTTATACCAACTCTAATAGCGTGTAACTCTAATAGTAATAGCGTGTAACTCTAATAGCGTGTAACTCTAATAGCGTGTAACTCTAACAGCGTGTAACTCTAAAGCGTGTAAATCAGATAGCGTGTAACTAAATAATTTAGAAATAGTGTGTAACTAAATATCGTGTAACTCTAATATCGTGTAACTCTAATAGCGTGTATTATCAATATATTTATGTAAAATGAATAATTTGATGTGCACATCCTCCAATGATTTGTATGGCCATTGGTCACTAAATGTGGACGCCAACAAATGTACATAATCTACCACATGTTCATAATCACAACTTATATATATATATATATATAGACACTTCTACTTATATGTCTTTACACAAACTGTAACAATGGAACTGGACATTTTCATCTGAATATCTGTTGCTGTCATCAATCACCATCCTCATTTTTAAATTTAAGACTCAAAATTACCATGATAAAAAGACTCCCATCCACCCCCAACCCCCCCCCTTTTTTTTTTCTTCTCCCCTGTTAGTTTCGTATATGTATGGGAAGGAATTCAACTCTTAACCACAAACATATTTACTCAGTGAGTTTATACATCCACCCCTTTTGCCACAGACATAAAACTCATACAAGAATGGTATGGTATGGCATCTTTCCGTCTACGAGAGACGATAGATTATCTTGTCTGGTTGCAGCTCTTCGTGTGGCTAATGAGACCGATCCTTTAATACAAGAATGCAATACATATAAAACCATGGCTACATTCATCTATTATCAGCCATACCTTTCACTTTCTGCTGTGTATGTCTACTTGATGGCCGTGTGATAAATACACAACAAATATATTACTTTCGTTACACAGATGGCCCCGGCAACAAAATTGACAGCCATGATACTGGTTACACTCAGGGAAGAGTGTCAGACCCCGACTGTCATGACACATAGGGACGAGTGTCAGACCCCGACTGTCGTGACACACAGGGACAAGTGTCAGACCCCGACTGTCATGACACACAGGGACCACTGTCAGATCCCGACTGTCATTACACACAGGGACGAGTGTCAGACCCCGACTGTCATTACACATAGGGACAACTGTCAGACCCCGACTGTCATGACACATATGGACGAGTATCTCAAAGCCCTGTACTTATTTGGTCAATGTATGTTTCAAACCTGGGGTTCATTTATGTGTGAGGGTCACTACGTATGTGAACGTATGGTTGGCACAAAATGACCGGGACAGTAAATGCCGAAACGGAGGCAAGTGTCTTATTGACTTCCAATTTTAAAGAGAGTAGTGTTTGCTCGAACATTTATTTATTTTAATACAATGATTTTTTTTTTTTTTTTTTTTTTTTTTTTTTTTTTTTTTTTTTTTTGCACATGTCAAAAGTTAATGGCCTCAACTAGTGAGTGCAAGGTTTTTTTTCCATCTATAGTATCAAGTGTGTCGTTGTACCCCGACGACGCGTGCAAAGTGTTGGCTAATGATGGGTGTTCTTCTTAATTCCCCGGAAATGCGGGGGCTGGGTTAAGTTGATATATAGTTTGGGTTCTTGTCGTCTGAGCCACCTGGTCGGTTAGGCAGCTAGATGTGGGGCAAGCATCAGGATACAGAACTTGGAGTAGGAGATGTAGACCAGGGGTCTCAAACTCGCGGCCCGCGGGCCATTTGATGCCGCGAGACGATATTTTGCCAGCAAAGTTTAGCGTTAATGCGGCCCGCGCGTGTTCCCCATTCTCATATCTATAATGTGACCCTCCGCGAGGGTTTCAGTCGAATCTCACCGACTGGTCTAGTTCTGATTTTTATTATGTTAATATAGGTTAGGACGTTGATTATAATGGTAAAAACAGTTATAAAATAGGACTAGAATTTTTTTATTTTATAGCAATTTATGAGACAAACATGGCCGCTTGTCAGTGTTGCCTATGACAATGTCAGGGCATTCCGCTCAGAACTTGTGTTATGGAAAGCCCAGCTTTCTCGGAGACCTCTGCGACTTCCCAACATGCAAAGTGCTCATGGACTCGGGCACACCATTCAGTAGAAAGGATACTGATGCCATGGACTCGGGCACACCATTCAGTAGAAAGGTTACTGATGCCATTGCAAAGCTACAGGAAGAATTTGATCACAGGTTTTGCAGACTTAAAAACCGCACAGAGCCACTTTTCACGCCTTTGCTGACCCTTTCTCCTTCAGTGTGCAAGATCCCCATGCCCTCCAACTTCCCTGGGATTTCCAGGTTGTTCCAGCGGATCATGATCCTTTTTTTTGGGAGTACCTATCTGTGGGAAAAAAGCTCCTTCTCACTATGAACTATAACAAGTCAAAGTTCAGGGCCAAACTTCTGATGAGCATCTTCAAGCTACACCGAGGGTCTCAGTTACTTCCTCACTCAAGTCAATAGTTGCTCAGTTGTCCGTATAAGAAGAAGCGCTGCCAGGAGGTCTCTGACAACAAGAAGTATGAGGAAGTAAGGGAAGCCTAGTTCTTGAGAACCCTTTACGTTTTTTTTTATTTGTTATTAACAAAGTTTGAGCAGATTGTAACAGTTGTGTTTAATTAAATTAGTAGTCGCCTTTTTTGGGGTTGAATTCTTGCTGCGGCCCAGTCTCACTCAGACTCTACGTCTTGCAGCCCCAGGATAATGGAGTTTGAGACCCCCTGATGTAAACGGTCGTATTGAGAGGAGCGTCTCCGAAACCTTTTTTTTTCTTCTAACAATCGCTCTGTAAATTACACCAGAGTCATAGCCCCAGGGCCCTGCCAGGGGGGTTGGGGAGAGAGGGAGGTAATGATATATATATATATATATATATAGAGAGAGTAATATGTGGATGTACATATTTTTATAGAACATGAAGTAGAGCTGCGCAGTACACATATGCTGAGAACATTGCAGTCATCATACAGATGGACTTATCATACTATTGCTTCAATTTACATTAACAAGATCGGGAGAAAGACAAAGGGGACTAGGATACATCTCCATCCTCCTCATTGTACACATATCCATCACCCTCATTGTACACATCTCCATCATCCTCATTGTACACATCTCCATCATCCTCATTGTACACAACTCCATAATCCTCATTGTACACACCTCCATCATCCCCATTGTACACATCTCCATCATCCTAATTGTACACATCTCCATCATCCTCATTGTACACATCTCCATCATCCTCATTGTACACACCTCCATCATCCTCATTGTACACATCTCCATCATCCTCATTGTACACATCTCCATCATCCTCATTGTACACATGTCCATCATCCTCATTGAACACACCTCCCTCATCCTCATTGTACACATCTCCATCATCCTTACTGTACACATTTAATGTTATAAAAATAATAATCCAGACTCGGTAGAGTGGGATGTTGGGGAGAAATCAAAGAAAGGTGGGGTGGGAGGGGTGTTTAAGTCGTACTCAGCTCATATCAGGTTACAATTCTACCTGCATGTGTTGTCTCATTCAACCCACATCTTATTGTGTCTGTACACGCATCCCATCTTATTGTGTGTCTGTACACGCATCCCAACTTATTGTGTCTGTACATGCATCCCATCTTATTGTGTCTCCACCCAGAATCTTAGAATTGTCTCCACCCAGACTTCCAGAAGTATCTCCACCCACACCTCCAGAATTATCTCCACACAGACTTCCAGAATTATCTCCCCTCAGACTTCCAGAATTATCTCCCTCAGACTTCCAGAATTATCTCCACCCAGACCTCCAGAAGTATTTCCACCCGGCAATCAGAAGCGCCCAGTTATTTATGGGGCGGCTTGTCCAGGGACCATGTTATGTCCACTTATTACGTGCTCGATAAAAACAGAGAAGTGGACGATCAGGAATAAACATAAGGCCCTTGTCTGTGTCAGTCCGTCCCCCGTAGTCAATATTGTAATACACACTTCTCCACTTTATCCAGTCAGTCTGTATGTCCATTTATTGTAACACACACTTCTCCTCTCTACCCAGTCATTCTGTATGTCCATTTATTGTAACACACTTCTCCTCTCTACCCAGACATTTGAGTCAACATGTTCTTATAGTAACACCCCCGTACCTCCACTCCCCAGTCAGTATGTCCTTATTTTAACTTAACACTCCGCAGTCAGTCTGCAGGCCTCATATTGTAACACCCCTTACTACCCACTCCCCAGTTAATATGTACTTATTTTAACAGTCGACTGCTCCGCGGTGAGTCTGTACCCCCTACTCCTCGGTCACCAATTCTAGAACGGGCTTTAGCTTAGCGGTCAATTTTTAGTTTTCAGACCAGATCTCTTCCCGCCCACCCTTACAATCACACACAAAATCCCATGACTACTTTTATACCGTACTTATCTGTGATTTCCCCCCCCCCTTCCCTTCTAGATATTAGTTAAAGAGAAGAGAACTCCGGCCAATCCCGGGTGATTATTCTCTCCCCTTATTACCATATTTGCCCAAGCCAAAAATCTCAATTTCACCCACCTCCCCTTCCCTTTTCCCTCCTGTCCCAGACCGCCATACCCGTTAAGGGACCTCATTGCATACAAAATATGTGACAATAAGGCCCCCCCCCCCCTTTCTCTGCGTTGATCTGATCGTTATAAGGACCTCAGCCCCCAGACATCTCGTTGTGGTATATTTATAGACTTTGGAATCTGCATAGAAAACACGCAATTCCCAACAGATTTACATCTTGTATTTATACGCCGGATAAGTTGGGACTTTTCTAAAAAAAAAAAAAATTACAATGCCTGAATGTTTGCATGCTTCCGTCGCTGTTGTGCATAAATTATTTATGCCAGCTTTTCTCAACCTGTGGGTCTCGACCACTTTGGGGGGGGGGGGAGGGGGGTCGAACGACCCTTTCACAGGGGTCGCCTAAGACCATCGGAAAACACATATACTCTACAGTTATGAAGTAGCGACAAAGATAATTTTGTGCTTGGGGGTCGCCACAACCCGAGGAGCAACTGTATTATGAAGGTTGAGAACCGATGATTTATGCAGTCGTAAGCCCAATTCCGTGCTTCAAAAACAATTAATTGGGAGCTAAATTAACCAAAATGTAGCCTACATTGCAACTGTAATGAGCTTAGTAATGTAAAAAATTCATCATTAAATGGGGCCACAAAATGAGCCATCAATCTCTAAAAGCAAACAATAAAAAATAAAAATATCTTTACCTAACAATAATAATATGTTGGCTCAATAGTACGTTTGTTTTGTATTGTAGGTTAAATTTTAATTAGGTTACTACCGCAGTCTCGCAGCCAGTGTGCCCCCCAAAAAAACCAGGTGAAATACCGAAAGTCCTCCCGGCCCTGAAAGTCCTCCCGGCTCTGAAAGACCTCCTGGCCCTGAAAGTCATCCCGGCCCTGATAGTCATCCCGGCCCTGAAAGTCATGCCAGGCCCTGAAATTCCTACCAGGCCCTGAAGGTTCTGTCGGCCCTGAAGGTCCTGTCGGCCCTGAAGGTCCTGTCGGCCCTGAAAGTCCTACCAGGCCCTGAAAGTCCTGTCGGCCCTGAAGGTCCTGTCGGCCCTGAAGGTCCTGTCGGCCCTGAAGGTCCTGTCGGCCCTAAAGGTCCTGTCGGCCCTGAAGGTCCTGACGGCCCTGAAGGTCCTGCCAGTCCTTAAAAAAATTGAACACATTTTTTAAAAGTTAGTTTCCAGTTAAAACTAAAAATCCTAAGCCTGAAGATTTGCTCAAGCCAATTTTCCCTGTTTGTAAACCTGGACTCCTCGAGACGTTGTCACGTGAGACTTTATGGATTGGAACATCCAGAAGCTGCTTGGGGAGGGGGGTGGTGCTTTCTGTGTCAACGTCGCTAATCACCTCCCCCCCCCTCACATTCCTATGCATATACACTCAGACACATTGCATTTTTTTTTCTAAAATAAAAACACCACTTTACATTTATCGTTTTGATACCAATTGAAGTTCGTTGTATGTTTGTATGTTTATAAATTGAAGTTTTTTATATGTTTATAAATTGAAGTTCGTTGTATGTTTGTATGGTTATAAATTGAAGTTTTTGGTATGTTTATAAATTGAAGTTCGTTGTATGTTTGTATGTTTATACATTGAAGTTTTTGTATGTTAATAAATTGAAGTTCGTTGTATGTTTGTATGGTTATAAATTGAAGTTTTTGGTATGTTTATAAATTGAAGTTCGTTGTATGTTTGTATGTTTATAAATTGAAGTTTTTTGTATGTTAATAAATTGAAGTTCGTTGTATGTTTGTATGGTTATAAATTGAAGTTTTTGGTATATTTATAAATTGAAGTTCGTTGTATGTTTGTATGTTTATAAATTGAAGTTTTTTGTATGTTAATAAATTGAAGTTAGTTGTATGTTTGTATGGTTATAAATTGAAGTTTTTGGTA
Organism: Omphiscola glabra; assembly: GCA_964017045.1. Lineage (NCBI taxonomy): Eukaryota > Metazoa > Mollusca > Gastropoda > Lymnaeidae > Omphiscola > Omphiscola glabra. The sequence goes on from OZ024802.1 coordinate 16,541,166, forward strand.
TGTTTATAAATTGAAGTTCGTTGTATGTTTATAATTTGAAGTTTTTTGTATGTTTATAAATTGAATTTTGTTGTATGTTTGTATGTTTATAAGTTGATGTTTGTTGTATTTTTGTGTGTTTATAAATGAAAGTGTGTTGTATTTTTATAATTTGATGTTTGTTGCATGTTTGTATGTGTATCAATTGATGTTTGTTATAGTTTGTATGTTTATAAATTGATATTTTTTGTATGTTTGTATGTCTTTAATTGGAAGTTTTTTTGTAAGTTTGTATGTTTATAAATTGAAGTTTGTTGTTTCCAGCTACCATGTGCTCAGGATGAGTGCCGAGTACAACCTGCCTCTCCACGTCAGCACACAAAATGGCGACGACTACGTCATAGAGGACAGCTACCCCCACGATGGCGTCACGTCACCCGGGATGGGGTGGGACGGGCAGAGCGACGGCGGGGGAAAATTTCGTCTCAAGAGGAGGCGGAGATGTGGTCAGTGCGGACCTTGTCAGGTAAATGACTGAAAATTGTATTGTTAACTTTGATATCCCGTTTACCTCTCGTAGTAACGAACACAGGGGGTGTGATGGGGGCGACCGCACCCCCTGGTCCTTTTCGGGTTTATCTATAACATTATATTATATATATAATTGATGATTTTGTTTTAAGGGGGTGCACTTTTGAGAGTTCTCTCCGTGTGTCATTTGGTCAAGTGCGCCACTGACCTCTCGGACTCGGTGCCAATCAATTTAATCTGTTTATAAGCAGCATTCATTCTCTCTTAATTTAAAAAAAAATGTATCTGTTTCTTACTTGTCTTTGATAAAGTAGGCATGTAGTCGACACGTTCATGGTTTTGTTGGGTCTTTGCTTCCTTCAAGCTTTCTTCACATAACACGTCACATAAAATGTATAAAAGAAATAAAAAGTTTGAATGAGCAAAGGAAAAATTGTCATTACCCACCTTGAGGTGATGATATTATACAGACATTTTTTTTTCGGGGGGGGGGGGGGGGAAGGTGAGAGAGAGAGAGAGAAGAGCACAATGGGTTGGTGCATATCATTTCCGCTTTCATATCATTTGTGGTTGTCATGGTTTGGTAAAGTAAACATGGATGGGATGACGTTACCGTCAATTGAGTGGGAAAAAAAATTATTATTCAGAGTAAAAGTATAAATTTTATTTAAAAAATAAAACTACATTATTGCGTTTGTTTTAATTAACCCTACTTAACTTACTGGAATCGAATTTAGAAACAAGAAACATGATTTTGGAACCAACCCAAATTGATAAAAGTAGGCAGCATCCACGGGCAAACTACTCTGTTTTACAAAAATTTGAACTTACCCCATAACGTTTGATATATTTTGATATTTATTTCGTGTCGTTTAATGTATATAGAAAAGTGGAGTTTCTGTTGTTAGGGCCAATGGGGTTTCTGTTGTTAGTGGCCAATGGGGTTTCTGTTGTTAGGGCCAATGGGGTTTCTGTTGTTAGGGCCAATGGGGTTTCTGTTGTTAGGGCCAATGGGGGTTCTGTTGTTAGGGCCAATGGGGTTTCTGTTGTTAGGGCCAATGGGGTTTCTGTTGTTAGGGCCAATGGGGTTTCTGTTGCAAGGGCCAATGGGGTTTCTGTTGTAAAGGCCAATTGGGTTTCTGTTGTTAGGGCCAATGGGGTTTCTGTTGTAAGGGCTAATTTGGTTTCTGTTGTTAGGGCCAATGGGGTTTCTGTTGTTAGGGCCAATTGGGTTTCTGTTGTTAGGGCCAATGGGGTTTCTGTTGTTAGGGCCAATGGGGTTTCTGTTGTAAGGGCCAATTGGGTTTCTGTTGTTAGGGCCAATGGGGTTTCTGTTGCAAGGGCCAATTGGGTTTCTGTTGTTAGGGCCAATGGGGTTTCTGTTGTAAGGGCCAATAGGGTTTCTGTTGTAAGGGCCAATTGGGTTTTTGTTGTTAGGGCCAATGGGGTTTCTGTTGTTAGGGCCAATGGGGTTTCTGTTGTTAGGGCCAATGGGGTTTCTGTTGTTAGGGCCAATGGGGTTTCTGTTGCAAGGGCCAATAGGGTTTCTGTTGTTAGGGCCAATGGGGTTTCTGTTGTAAGGGCCAATTGGGTTTATGTTGTAAGGGCCAATTGGGTTTCTGTTGTTAGGGCCAATGGGGTTTCTGTTGTAAGGGCCAATGGGGTTTCTGTTGTTAGGGCCAATGGGGTTTCTGTTGCAAGGGCCAATTGGGTTTCTGTTGTTAGGGCCAATGGGGTTTCTGTTGTAAGGGCCAATTGGGTTTCTGTTGTAAGGGCCAATTGGGTTTCTGTTGTTAGGGCCAATGGGGTTTCTGTTGTAAGGGCCAATGGGGTTTCTGTTGTTAGGGCCAATGGGGTTTCTGTTGTAAGGGCCAATGGGGTTTCTGTTGTAAGGGCCAATGGGGTTTCTGTTGTAAGGGCCAATTGGGTTTCTGTTGTTAGGGCCAATGGGGTTTCTGTTGTAAGGGCCAATGGGGTTTCTGTTGTAAGGGCCAATTGGGTGAATAGCGCGACACCCTTGTGTTGAGTATTGGACATAATAGCTGAAAGAAGAGCTGAATTATAAGAGAATAATATGTCTATAATATATATTTTTTTAAATGTGTCCCTTCGTTCACTCATCTTTCTCCATGCACAGTGGGCATTAATAATGATTGAGCTGGTCTAAATATTTGCGCACCGAAATATCAAATACAGTAGCTTAAAAATACGCGCAGAATGTGCAGCTCTACACGTAATCCAAAATGCGCATTTGATGAATAGTGTAGGCGCTAAAAGTAATAATACATCATTTTCACACGAATCGAATGTGTGCGCCATCAAGTTCACGTCTGATTAGAAATATTGTTCACTCCATGCACTAAATAAAATTGCAACAACGAAACTTCCTGCGATGAAACAAGTCCAGTTCAGATAAATCATTAAGCTCTCAAAGCGCGAGACTAATCGGCCTTTCTCGCCACTATCCCTGGCAGAGTCTCTGTAGTGAACTAAATATCGATCTCTGGCACCAACTGAAATATTCCTATTGAGCTAAAGGCTAAGGGTTTGTTTTTTTTTTTTTTTTTTTTTTTGTTTTTTTTTTTGACTCCTTGCTTATGGTCGCTCAGACTGATTTTTGCTGGCCAATTTAACCAATCAACGTCGATTTCAGCGTCATGTTCTGGTGTTCTCCCTTTCCCCTGTTGTGCTTTCTTGTTATGGAGGAGTAGTTTTTAATTTTTATATGGTGACGTCATGAATGAAAACGAGTCTTGGACCAAAGCACACAAAGAGTTTGCCAACGCGCGCGGCCGTAAAAAAATGTCCCCGCCATCCATGCCTGGTTGGCCGACAGCAGCGTGTTTTGAAGCCGGTTTGTTTGATTTAAAGCTCGGCAGCAATCCACTGCTCTTTAATCGCCGGGACTTGGCAATCCAAATTAATACGTGTACGAAGGCGATGGCCGTTCGGCAAAAAACGATGGCGCGGAATTCATCGGGATTTCCATTGAAACACTTTATATCGCTCTAGTTCGACGCCACTGAATGAATTTTGAATTTTAGTTTTACGAAGTCTGGGGGAAAGTTTCTGTTCAAGATTAATTTTTTTTCCTGCGACGAATCACTGTTTCATAAACAAACCCAAGTCCCGATATTAAAATAAATAATGAATGAATGCATGAAAAATGTTTCTGCATTCAAGGGAATTAACGTGGGGGGGGGGGGGGGTCGGACATTCAGTTCGCGTTGTGATTTTTTTTTCCTGGTCTGATGCCACGAGTAAAGTTATACAATAATGACTAATAATGCGAGATAATACCATACGTATTGAGAAGCTGCAGTAATTAAATCATGAAAGTGTGAGATCAATCTCGAGATATAGTACAGGCCCCAAAGTCGTTAGTCAGGTGACATTATTTTATTGTTGTTTTTGATGCAAAGTTTATCGGAGGAAGAAAAAAAAACCCACTAATGAAGTCCAATGACAAACTGACAATCATCGCGCGATGGATCAGACTGGCTCTGGTCCAGGGATAATGGCACCAGTATCATCACTTACACGGTGAATGGAAACAACGCGGTGCCGTTATAGGGTGGGGTGGGCGAGTGGAATAATAAATCTAGGAGTAATGAAAAAAAGGGGGGGGGGGTGGAATATCACGGTGGTGAAGGCATCGAATAATGGATAAAATGGGCTGGGTGGTGCTGGTGACAAGATTCCTGGTTTTGATTGAATGAGGACAAGAAAAAATCGATGCGTCCGTTGGATGAGATGCATAAAATGTTATGGGCTTGACGTTGTCATAGGAAGCCCCAGCTGGGGACTTGAGTTGTCGTTACTGATTGACACTAGTCGTCCAATGCCAAACGGGCGCAAGTTGCAAAATGGCGGATTGCCAGGGGAGATCCGGTCTGGTAGCCGGATCATTTCATCTGAAATGGTATATATAATTATACCTTTGTGACTGTCCCCACCAACATGTTATATAAAAAAGAATGTTTTAATTGAAAAAATGTTGTTTATTTGTTGCATTAAAAATTATCTGAGCAAAAATTATATTAGTTAATCAAATATATATAAATTAATATAGGCCTACGTGATATTGCCCCCCCCCCCCCCCACACACTTATTTTTCTCCGTACTGTTAACTTTTTCCATTTCGGCCTCCTATGCGTAAGTTAAGGATTTAAAAAAGGTGTGAAGCTTGGATTATTTATGCTTGAGGATTGGCGTGAAATCCCTTCGGTTTTTACGTGACAATTTTTATTTTGACTGCAGTTTGTGGTGTTTTTACCAGCGCTTCACGTTGCTCCAAATATCCCCAAAGGACGTGTCGTTGGTTGTTCCCTGGCCATATATCCGGCTTGTTAGTTGCCAGCTCGCGCCAACCAGCCATGCCCAAAATCGCATCATAAGTTATTACTAATTCAGTGGAGTCCGAGCAAGTTTGTCATTGAAATGATTTTTTTTTATCAATGTAGTTCGTGGTGATTGGTTGGATTATTATTTTTTGGGGTTATGACATTATAGGAACATTACTAGAGCCCATAAATTCTATGAAATTTATCAAGGGAAAGAGAGGCGCGTCTAACCGATAGTAACAAGATTTAAAAAAAAAATTGAAATGTACGGAGGTGAAAGTGCTAGTCTGCTAGGGACCGTAGATGTGAAGTACTCCTACTCCTAAATACTAAGTTGTAAACTTAAACCTGTAAACAGTATAAAGCAAAACGGCTAATTCAGATCGATCGTACCTCATGCCTCATCATTATGTTTAGGGATAGATTTAGGGTTCAAGGGTTAGGTATAGGAATAGGTACGGTTTAGGGTTCAGGTTAGGTTTAAGTTTAGGGATATATTCAGGTTAGGGTAAATTTAGATAGATCGTACCGCGTTTTTTAACCATGGCCGCCAACGTGATTGCCGTTACCTGTAAAATTAAGAATAAAACGTTAAAAATAATGAAAAAAATTACCTAAATGTATCCCTAAACCTAACATGAACCCTAAATCTATCCCTAAACCTAACCCAATGAAATGAGGTACGATCTATCTTAATTAGCCCATGTAAGGTGTTTAGGGATAGATTTAGGGTTCAGGTTAGGTCTAGGGATAAACTGAGGGTTCAGGCAACCAAGATGGCGGCCATGTTAAAAAAAAAAAAAACGCGGTACGATCTATCCGAATTTACCAGAAAGGTAATCAGGATTTTTTGAATCATCCATTGTATTGTCATAATATAAAGATGATAAAGGACTTTCAATTTCAAGGAAGGAAGTGTCCAGGGAGTGGGGGGGGGGGGGGATGGGGGGCGGGGAAAATTTATTCCTTTTAATCAGGACCTTTCCATAATTAAATATTAATTAGTAATTAGTACATTTCTCCACTTGAGCCAAAACCTATTTTTCTTTTCTAAATTAATGAGGAACTGAGGTGGCGGTGGTAAATTTGATGGGGATGATGACAGTGAAACTGAGTAGAATCAGTTACCATCTTGTAATTTTCTATTTCAGCCTCATTTTATTTGATTGACACTTGCAGATGCACACTTTTTTTTGTTTTTATACTTTAAAAAACAATTTTGCTGAAAGTTAATGTTAAAGAACATACATTTTAGGGGCCAAGGGCTAATGTTGAGAGATATAACCGTGACTTCGTTAGGGATACATTTAGGGTTCAGGTTAGGTTTAGGGATAGATTTAGGGTTCAGGTTAGGTTTAGGGATACATTTTAGGAAATTTTTTCATTATTTTTAAACATTTTCAAGTTGGCGACCATGGTAAAAATACGTTGATATCTCTCAACATTTACCGGGCCAAGTCCTGAATATTTGTCCATTGCCAGCTTGGATATAAATAATTTAAGAGATTTGGATTTTTACTACGAGTACCCCTTATCTCGACCTGCAAGTTTATCTTTCTTGTATACAGATTTAGATAAGTTGGCCTACCAACAAAATTAGTATGCAATGAATCATGAAATAGCTATGAGCATTGGTAAATATGATGACCCTTTTACTGCCTTATTCTAAGATTTAGAGGGGGGGGGGGGGGGACCAAAATGGCTTCATCTGCCACTTTGATCGCTAGTCAACTCTTCACGGGCCTCTTCATTTTACACTAAATTGGAGAACACCAGCAGAAATGCTGGTGGAAATTTAGGTTCTCTGCACCTATCTGTGTTTATATAAATCCTTTAATTTTAGAATTTACTGAAAGGTATTGTTTCATAACTTTTATTTAGATTTAGGTTTAAGATTACTAATTTGAATCAAATTAAATTTTTTTTTTTTTTAAAAGGTGCTTTGTGATACATTCGGGTCAAGGGTTGGCCTCACCTGACTTGTAGTCTGGTAATTTGATATAAAAGACTTTATTTTATCTAATGGGCATCAAAATTAGTTTCTTTAAATTTTAAAAATAAAATAAGTGTCATATTGTAAAGTAATTTTAAATCTTCCAGTATCTAACTAAATGAAATGAGTCAACTTATTTTTATATTACTCTGATTCTGATCTAAACAATGAATGTTCCTGGAAGCTTTTTTTTATTGTGATAATCAACCAACCATCAAGAATATATTTGTCTAATCTGCCACCATCAACAAAAGCAAAAGAATCTTCACACACTATTTTTTTTAAAAAAATGCATCCCTGTTAGGCATGTCCAAAAGCATAGTGTGAATCCCTTTAATTCTAGCTTCATCCATCCTAGTGTTGATTACAATGATATAATTTATTCTGCCATGAGCAGGATGTCGGAAAGATTTTTTTTATTGATTTCAATGTAATAGTGGAGCTAAGTGTGATGGATCAGCCAGTGATTCATTCCATAAAAGTCCAATATGTCTCTTTGTTCTTTCTGCTGGGGAATGTCACAGAATAGTTTGGTTTTTTTTGGGTTCTTTTTGGGTGTGTGAGGGAGTTAAGAAATTTAAAGGGAGCTTGTTGTGATATGAACAGGAGAAGTAAAGTTTGTGATACAAATATGTTAATATGTTTGTGGTTGATTTTTTTGTGTGTAGTTTTTATAGTTGTCGCCACATTGTGTATAATGAGGTTAAGTTTTATGGTGTTTGAATAAAATAGCTTCCCAGTTTTCTTTTAACATTAATAGAAGAGGCTAGGGAATGTTTTAGAGAATTTTTTTTGGTAGCGTTAATTTTTTGTTTCTTATTTCCTCAATTAATTGTTTAAAATTGCGTACGTTTCATTTTAGGTAAAGGAGAACTGCAACAAGTGTCAGTACTGTCTGCGTAAGGATGTGCTCAAGCAGGCTTGTGTGTATCGCAAATGTGTCTACCTCCGCAAACCAGTTCCGCGATTTCGTCAGGAGCCAACATCAGGAGGTGGGGCATCTCATAACAAATCGGCACCCACGCCGCCACGGAAGCCCACTACCACACCAGTTCCTCCTGCATCATCAAATGGTGGCAATTCAAACAGCAACAGCAGTAGCAATACAGGGGGACACAACCCAGGCAATAATACCACAACACCCGCCCCTGCATCAGCAATATCTTCACCAGCTTCAGTTCCCTCTAATTCTTCCTCTCATCCTTCAGAGCTGAGTTCATGTCGTCTCAACCAATCACCTTTTGCAGCTCTTTCTGCAATGCAGGGAATGAACTCCAGTGTTCTAGACCCGCTGAGACATCGAATGATGGAACACCAGCACCGCAGTTCCTTGTTTGACTCGATGAGCCATCACCACCAGGTCCTTGATCATGCCAAACAAGCAATAGGTGACATGTCCAGATACCCAGGTGGTCCAGCAGCTTCTGGCGCTCACTGTAAGCTAGACCAAAGTGCGGCCGCCATGAACCACACCAATGATATGAATTTGGCTGCAGCGGCTGCTGCTGCAGCTGCTGCTTCCCCTCTCAACTCCATGAGCAGCCACCATGCACACCACCAGTCCAACAAGACATCTGGTCTGTCCACAAGAGATCCTTATTTCCCAACAATGGACACCTGGAGCTCCATGTCTTATGCCTTGCCCCGGGCAACCACCTGGGCGACTTCAACCCTGCCCAATCACCATGCAGCTGCAGCTGCTTACGGCTTCCAGCAGCACTCAACCCCTTTCCCGTCATCCTTCACTCCGTCCTCTTGCCGCCTTGGTCTCCCCGATGCTGGGACTTCTCGATTTGGCTCACCAGCTGTGTCGCAACACACTTTCCACCACAGTATGGGAGGCATGGCAGGATTCTCCCAAGATCTTTCACATGCAACAGCCAACCATGCAAACCATGCTAACATGAGGTCTATGAATGCACCATTTTATCCCCCTCCTCCTCATATACCCCCCAGCAGCATTCCCAGCTTCCCTGGACTAGGGCAGTTCCCAACCAACCAAGCCAGCTTTGGACCCACAGCTTATCCGATGCACCCACACGCTCATATGTATCCAAGTGGATTCTACTCCACTTTCCGCACAGCAACAGAGCCTCAGATTTATCATGCTCATGTATACCCAAGCCAAAATCCATTCAAACACTCGCTTTCACAAATACCCTCATTTTCTTCATCCTTTTTTGGTGAGAAATCGGTAAACCCTGACAAAACATTAGGATTAGGTTTACACAAAAGTGGTGAACTTAATGATCTACCCTTTGGTTATAATGCAGGTGGAATTGAAGTGTGTGGGGGAAAAAATAAATTAGGTAACAGTTGTCATTCACAGGTTGAGGAAATTCTTTATAATAAACTGTCTCAGGCAGACAATTCAAATGCTCACAGTTTAAACATTCCATCGCTTTCAAAAACTTTCCCGGATTATTTTGAAAAGTACAGGGCTGACAAAAGACGATCGGTAGGCAGTAAATTTTCCAAGCTGGCTATAAAGAAATCAATTAGTTTATTGCATCACAGCAGTTCAAATGGCAGACCTTCATGTAAGCCAAGCTTGAATCAACAAACCAGTATGGATACAAACAGCAAGAAACTAGGCCCTGGAAGAGTGATGGAAAAAGGCAGCAGGAAATCCTTCCAATCACGTATGGAGATAGACAAGGACCTGATGGACAGGCTCAATCAGTTGTCACATGTGTCAGACAGTGCCACTTGCCAACATCATAATGAGCTCACATCTTTGTCACATATGTCAGACAGTGCCACTTGCCAACATCATAATGAGCTCACATCTTTGTCACATGGGCGTTTGGATGAAATATTTAACAGTGATGATGTTGACAACACACAGGACATGATGGTCAAGTGTGACGACCTGGCTTTTATTGATAACATTAGCTCATCATGTGCACCACAATCTCCATTACCACCATCAACACTCTCGTCAAGTTTGCCTGGGAAAAAATTACCTCCAGTAATCTCCACTGCTGCCTTTATCTCCTCCAATGTATTGCCTTCGTTCCAACCTGCTGCACAGGTGACAGACATCAACTGTCAGACAGATGAATTGGTCAAATCAGGAAGAATTCCTCACACAAAGTCAGGATGTATCAGGGAAAACCCATCTTCAAGCATCAGCCGTCGTCATTTAAATAGAAGCTCGCCTTGTTTAAAGTCAATCAAGTTAAAGCAAGCAAGATCAGGAGAGACGTCTCATGTTTTCTCTGATTATTCAGAGGCACAGAACCAGGCTGACTCAGAAACGGCTAATCATTCTGCCATATCATTGCCCAAAAATTATGAAAAGGAACAACTTGGCTCAGACCCAACACCACCATTTACTAATTCATCAGCCACTTCTCTCCATTCTGTTTCATGTCCACTCTGGGAATTTCTTTCGGACCAGATCATTGACCCTTGTAGTGATCCATCTCTAAGCAATGAACAAAAGAAGTCAACTACTGATTAAACTAAAGATCACAGGAAATTAAAATATGTTGAAATCAATTTTGAAATATTGCTTACTTTAGGATGCTCTTCAATTATTGAAAGCATTAACAGGCACCTGGTGTAAAATACATTTATGTATACATGGTGAATATATTTACAGCATATTCAGCACTCCAATATAATATCCTTTTTATAAAAATAAATAATTTTTTTTAATGCTTTTGAAATTTTACAGTTACTCATAAAACAGTACAACATGGCTATCAATTCCCCTTCTAACCAAAACAGTTTATTCTATGAAGGATGGCTTTATTTATCATCTAAAATATTTTGCAGTGCATTTTCATTTAGAAAAAAAATATATTTTGCTCGTAATGTAGACAAATATAAATTGACAATAATTGAAATGTTTTTACAAAAAGAATTTAAGTATGTTTTCCTTATCCCCCATGACACATGCATAACTTACCGCTTGTTACTTATTTCGTGATAGCCAGCAGCAATAATCACAGATTCATTGCAGATAAGTGTGTGATTTATTTGGTCATGTTTTATTTACACTGTTTCTTATTCATTTGTTTTCTCTACAGATTAAATTTCTTCTGATTTTTCAGTGTAACATTATTTAAACAGCAATATTATTATAACTGCTTTTTAAAAAAAATATAAAAATTACTTTTTTAGTAATAAAGTACTTCCATAAATGTAGCATTTTAAAAAGAGGGAAATAGAATTTTTTTTTTAAATGTTTGTTTAATCATATCATTTTAATATTTAACAGAGTCTACTTATATAAAGTATGCATAAATATCTGACATGTTACAGGCCAGCTGTATATCAATGACACAATTACTATTTTTTATTTGTGTTTTATGAATGTCTGTCATACATACACAAACTAATTCATTTTAGACTGGGTTGTTTTTTTTAAATCTTTTGTTTACACCACACTCAACTTTATTATCATCTGCTGCAAACATGCTACCAAATTTTTGTTTGGTATAGCTTTTTTAAAAAAAATAAATAAATGCTGAATATTTTTTGGTTTTAAAATTTATTTGTCCAGTTTTTTTAAAATATATATAACATGCTCAAGCAGAATGAAGGTATCAGGTTCACTGAAAATGACTTGCAATCCAACATCTCATGCAGTGAGAGGATGGCTAGTTAAACAAAACACTTTTTTTTATTGATGATTGGAAAAGAACGATTTTTTGTATCTCTTATGGTGGCACATTTATTGCACATTTAAGCCGGATTTCTGTTTCACTAATCCAAAATATTTCACCTCTACATTAAAATGAAAAGATAAACCTCAGAAAGATAACCAGAAAATCTGATTCTATTTGAATATTTAACTCAACTCAGGAAATTTCTTGCATCACATTCACATGTTTATTCTGTTTTGTACTGAGTTCTTAATATTTTTTTTCTCAAGAATACAAATGAATGTATTTTGTGTATATTCACTTGATGAAAAAGGTTTTATAATATAAAAATATTTTTATTCAATGTAATTTTGTTTTGGTTGAATTGCTTTTTTTTTTTTAAATGCAAGTTTTACTTGGTAGATTCAAATATAAAATCTATACTTTGCTGAGTATGTGTAAAGTGGTATAATTAGGACAGACTCTTTTTTTCCCCAAGGTGGATCATAAAACCCCATGTAGGGGATGCAATCTAGTCTTCAAGATTGGAAATCTATTTTAGAAAGAGGTCTGGATGATTTTTACACAGGGGGCACCTTTTTTAAAATTAACCACAATTACGGTTTGTCATTTATTATAATACAAATATGTTTAATATAATGCCTAAAATCCTTATTATTGTAAGCTTCATCCTGCAAAGTTCAATTTTGATGCTCAAGCAGTCTGTGAAATCAAAACTTTATTTTCCTGATGGCAGCATAGAAGCCTCATTTTAAGCGCTTTCACCTTTTTAGCAGCTCTTTTGGAGGTAGGTGGAAAAAATATAGGAAAAAGCTGAATTAGATGGTATCTGGTTTATGTTCAATGGTTGTGGAGCTCTGGTTCTAAATAGAGGATACTTATGGTATGTTTAGTTTTATTTAAGGTTGCACAAGTGAATAAAAAAAAAAAAAGCAATTCAATAAAATAAAATAAAAACTTAATAATAATCACAATGTTTTGGGAAAAAGTGATTTACTGCCTTAATTTTTTGGGTAGCTTTGTACAATCCAGTGTTAGTACAGGGTAAAAAAATTAAGTCCATGTGCTGGTTTTGGGCAGGGTAATTGTACATTTGTTTTTACCATTTGTAATCAGAAAGAGGATCTGCCATTTCATAGTAAGAACCTGTTGTCTTAACATCAAATGGGGTGTGTGGTAAAAATCATTGGATACAACCTGCTTAATTTGTGATACTAATTGATTGATGATGATAAGTTTTATTATTGTAGATCATTTTCTTTTTTAATTGAGCTCACTTCATTTGATACTGTATCCATCTTATGATTGAACCTTATTTTGTTTTACTAACTATTTCGTTTGTCAATCACTACTCAAAGTTCAACTGTTAAATTTTAAGCCATTCTGTCTTTTTAAAATATTCTCAAGGCTTTTAAACTTTACTGACTAAAAGGCTTTCATACATTTTTTCCTGATACTTAATATGTGTTACTGGGTAAGCTTAGCACTAACAATTTGCTAAGAAACACAGATAATCTTTATTCTCTCAGCTGTTTTTTTTTTAAAGCAATATACTCAATGGTGAGAAAGATATAATTTAGTTAATGAATTTTTTTAACCATTTCACTGTTAATTTATTGGAAAATAATTTCTGGTAGTGCTAACTCAACAAATTTTTTTAAATTTTTTTGTTTGTTTGTTTTTGTTCCTTTTAAAAAAAAAAAATTAATGTTCTGATATTCATTAAAAAAATTTTTTTTACACAATTTATATCAAGACCACATTTAACCATATCCATAGATTTAGACATTACTGGGACCATTTTTAAAATATTATATTAGATATTGTTTATGGAGATCTTTTTAGTTGTGTATACTTATTTTCTAAATATACGTATGTACACATATTAAAAATCTTTATTCATATATAAATCTATAAACATATTTAGAAATTCGTATTTGTATATTATAAAATTATTATACTTCAATATCTATACATTGTTGCAAAGGATTTTTTTTTTAAATGTTCAACTTTCTATGTTCATATGGAGATGATTCTATAATAATTTTTAATTTTACCAATTTGTAACCCTTGCATATTTTCAGTTTAGAATTTTTTTATTTTGGTTATCCATTATAAAAAAGATTTCAGGCTAATTTACATTCATATAAACATTGAATAAAAATGGCTGCAGATAGGGTGGGGCTTGTGAGTTTTTAGGTTTGCACTGCCTACTAGAATTTTACTTATGCCCGGCACAGCAGAATAACTTGAGTCGAGAAACGGATTAATTTTGTCCTTAATTGTTTATATTACAACTGAAACCAACATGATTGGTTTTTTTTTAATTAAACTGGAATATTTGTAGGAATACATTTTCTACAAGGGACCTAAAATATATTTTGATATATAGATTTGAATTTGATTAATTAAAACAAAATATTAATCAGCTATGTTTTTACAGTGTGTTTGCACAATAGATCAATCATTATTAATCAAATGTTATCAGTTAATTTTTTGCAGAATAAAAATTGATGCAGTTCTTACTAATTCCATCTGATTCATGTCATTTTTTGGAATATTATTAAAATTGAAAAGGCTGCTGCTATTGGTGATTAATTTTTAAAGAAAGTTATGTGGGACATGGATAACTTAAAAATTACAGGCATTTAATGTGATCATCATATTATAAAAAAGTACATAACCCCATAAAAGAAATCCCCTAAATCTGGTCTTGCAAGGATTTTACCAATAAGCATATATCCCAGCTACAGGCCAATCAATATCCTTCAGGGTTACTTTGCTTATTTTTGTATATTTAATATCTTGGTTTTAAACCATCATGTCATAATTCAAGTTACATGTCCTGATTTTTAATAAATTTGCATATGTTACAATTGTGCTATATTCATTAAATATCCCATCACCCTATCATGCACTTCCCTTCTGCCCAAAATATGTTAGTTGTTTAGTTCTAAATCACCTATTTTCCATGTAGAGTTCTGTTAAGGCTGAGGGTCCCCTCTCCCTCTTCCCCTTTTCCTCTGTAGCGTTTGGTCCGCACCTTTCTCCAGTTTTAGTTTTCAATTTAATTGTGTTAATTAAGAAAAAATATTAATTGATTAGCTTTGTTAAATAAAAAATATATAAGAAGGTGTAGGTGCCTACACTCGCCATGTGTTATACTCCCCTAATGTAAAAATGCTTGAAAACTGTTGACTCTTCCTTTCTTCCCCTCAAACCCCCATTAACAAGACCTATGTATGGCCCTGATAAGAATATACATTTCCACAATTTTGTTGATTAAATTCTAAGCCTTGTCAAGCTGTTCAAAAAGTTTCTTGTTTAGACTGGCTGTAGAAATTATTTTAAAGTATATTAGGATTTTTAAAATTTTCCCATAGTCTTTTTGATTGAACTTTATAACATATATAAAGCAATGCTGATTAATGTCTTTACCCATTTGCCAAAATACTTGATCACCAGTGCGTATAGAGATAAAGTTAGTTTTTTCATGCCATACTTTCTATTCACATGAGTTTACCATCAATCTGAATATTTTTTACAAAGGGAGAGAAGGGATTCAACCACAATATTTTATAAATGTGCCTTAATTTTGACAAATTGTTTCACAGCTAATTAGTTGGGTTTTTTTCTGTAAACTTTTTAGTTTACCTTCAACAATGTGGTTTTGTTTCTTTTTTCTTGCTTATGATTGAAGTAATTATTACTGGTAGCTAGGTAACTGTTTCTATTTTTGAGATGTTCTTTTGAAAAAAAAGAATTGCTAGAGAAATTACAAGCCCTTTACTAATAAAGACATATCTCTTACTTCCATGGTTTACATCAAGCAGACATTCTTTTATTTCTCCTTTCTTTAAAGATTTGTTCAAATGTGTCAAAACAGCTGAGTAGACCATCTATTTAAGAATATTCATTATTTCACCTGCTGAAGTCATAACATTTTTTTTAATTTTTAATTTTTAATTTTTTTTTTTTTTTAAGAAAAAAAAAAATGACACATTTTTGGTTATTCCAAAACAGCATAAGAAATACGACCAGGAAACAATATCAACATTTAGGTGATAATTCTAACAGAATTAATTGAAACAAATCTGAACAGTTCTTGACTCACTTTCATTGTCTACAATTTTTGTCCATTGGACCTACCTTAATATAATCTCTTGTGTCAACCTTTTTATTTTAATAAACATTTTCAACATGTCTCAGAATAATTTTTCTGTTCCAAAAAACCCAGGGACCTCAAACTTTACTTTTTGTTTTCAAATTTTTACTATGTTATACAAAAGTATATTTCCTGCCTACAAGTACTTTGTTCCATTGTTAATCTCAAACATAATTAACATCCTACTCTTGTTATTTTTTCTTTTATGCTGTTTTATTTTCAATCCTTTGTATGCTAAAGGTTTATTCATTTTTGTTTCATAAAAAACTCTTGCAAGTTATTATTATTGTTTGGGTTCATTTTTTAAAATATTTTGATAACGGTATATCTCGACAAAAACAAAAAAAAACTCTGGAATATGACTTGCCTTTTAAACTTGGGCTGCTCTGGTCAGGTTGTTAACTATTGTCCCATCATTTGAGGTTGAAACATTTCTTCTATAGTCCCCACCAGAGTTGCATCAATTAAGAGAAAATTATTTTGTCTGGTGGAGAATTTATACTTAATGATATACAGTACACCAGACTAATGCAAACTTGGGGCCCAGTCTACATGTTTTCACCTAGACAACATAAGATGCTCAAAACATAATGCTCTTTGTAAATAAATTAACTATTAATCCTCCCAACAATTGAAATTTCTTTTGATCCCAATATTATAAGAAACTGTTGCAACCTAAATGAACTAATAAATGAATTTTTGTTATCTCTCTCTACAACAAAATTCAAGGCAGCAGTTATTCAGTTCAGAATTTTAAAAAAAAATTAGATTTATACGAGCAAAGTTGTTGAACCGCCTGGTGTTTATTTTTTTAAAACCAAAATAGCTCTCTATCGTCCTAGGAACCTTAAAGGTTCACTCTGAAGCAGCCGATCTTGTATTCATAATTGCCCATTTCAAATTCAAATAGTATGTTGAAACACATCCTTGGGTTTGTAGCAGTGGAATTGTTCTGTTTTTATTGTCACAGACTAACAGACTATCTGTCTTTTGAACATGCATACAGCGCATACCACACTGATAATTGAATTATTGTGAATTCAGCTGTGAACAAAAAATGTAGTTTTAATGATGATTGCTATCTGAATTAAAATATGGTTGTTGCTAATCGTGTTTGCGGTGCAAAGAACCATTTTTTGTTTTGTTTCCACCTCTGGCGTTGAAACAAAGCTGTCACAAAAAGATTAAATTATCAAAAAATATTTACACATCTTTTAGATACCAATGTTTTTTTTTTTATATTCCAGCACAAGTTGTAGTGAGCTCTTTGTTTCCAGTGATGCCAATCAATACCATAGAAATTCAAGTCTTTACTTTAAATCCTCTACATTTTTTCCACCCAACTACTTTTTCCCATTGTTTGTATTCTTCATTAGTTTTTTTCCCCCCTCCCCTGATAAAGCCATTAGCCCGATGAAAGGTCATACAATTGCTGGGTGTTGGACGTCAGATGGATTACCTGACCAAGAAAAAATCAATATTTTATTTCCACCGTTCCTAGGCCTCAGCATTGTTTTGTTTTTCATTTTGATTTTTGTGTGAATTCCCACCAGACAAAGGCAAGTCCTGGATAGATGACAAAGAGATGGTATCAATCCAGTATTTTTAGATGCCACAACTAGAAAGAAACCAAACATGTTTTAAACGGGTGCTGTTGGATTTTGCAGATACCGATTACCTGGTGTGTGAACTGCTTTGTTCAAGGTAGCATTAGAATGTCCTGGTGGCCAGGTCCTTTCAACCTTGTGGCATGCCTGACCGGCTCTCATCCATTCATTAAAAGGGAGGCTGTTATTTCATTTAATGACTCTCCTTGGAAATTGAATCCAGCAGTTATGAGACCCCGCATAGTTTGTTTTTTTTATAAAACAGGGAAAGTGTGTGCACAGCTCTTATGCATAAACAAGAAAACAGTGTGTCTCTGCTTTTAAAATCAATTGCCCTGCCTTTGATGTTTCCTGTGTCAATATCAAAGTTGACTTTGGCAAAGTTCAAGATCAGTTGTTTTTTTGTTTGCCTTCCATGTCCGTGCAAGCCACAGCTAAAAGTTAGATGTCATTTTAAATCTAGTTGGCAGTTAACACTCAACAAAATATATCAGGGCTGCCTTCAATTTTGAGGCCAAGTCACTTGCTTTCTTCCTCCTTTATATATAAAATTTTTTTTTTATTGTAATTAAATATTTTAAGCCCATGAGGGCAGGCAGTCCCAATAGCTCTGTGTCAACTTGCTCTTCTGTTGCCTCCTCCGATGGAGCCAACCGACTTTTTTTTTTTTTAAATGACATTTGTTAACCAGTTCCATTAAGTCATGAAGATTTTAATAAATTTATGCCAACCAATGTAACTTAAATAAAGATTTTTTATTTTTTTTAATTTACACATTTTCATATCATGGCCCAAATTTTTATTTCTTCAATTTTCAACACTTTAAAAAAAAAATATGTCCAGCAGATGTTAATAAATAAATGTAATATGTGAATAAATTCTTTAATGACCTCGTTGATCAGATGGTTTCTTTCTTTAAAAAAAAAATACAACCTATTTGCTCTTCATTCTCCACGTTTGCCCTTATTGCAGACTTCTACCTCTTCCCTCCACTACATTTGAGGGACTTCGCTCAAAACCTTGCATAATTCAGCCCATTTTAAATGTGATGTACATTGTCTGCTTGTGACTTAAACTGCTTTCATCTATACTGTTTTATGCCTGTAAATAATTCAACTTTAATTCTTTCATGTTCCATTCACCATAAAACCATTGAGTGAAATGGATTTTTTTTATATGTAATTGTTTAAAAGTAAGGTCCAGTAAAGTAAAATTTTATCATTTAGCTGAATAAAGTTAATATTCACTGTTGAAAAAAAGAAATCCTCTCAACAATATTGTTGCATATATTTTTGTACTGACTGATTAATTTTTGCTAGGTCAAAAGAGGGGAAGGAATTTGAAGGGGAATTACAAAAAGTATGGAGTGCAGCTTAATTTCGTTTAGTGGTTATCTTAATAAATTTAATTTTAAATGTCAAATATTTTTTATTAACAGTGTATGCTTTTTTAATTTTAATAAAATTTACACACAAAAAAGATGACATTTTTATATAGTTAGGAGATTTGAGATTTTATAATACCTATGGTTAATATTACTGAAGTTATAATACAATAATATTGAGTGAACTGGTGGTGTTTGCTCATTAGTAAAATAGACATGACTTGAACTACTTAAAGATTAGATGCTTATTTGTTCCTCTTTAAGTTCGGATTTTATTTTAGCCATCTAGGAAGATTGCTATTCTATTTATGAATCAACTCAGATGTAACTAAATGGTAGTCTACAGAAATTCAAATATTTATGTTCTTTGCTTAAATAAATATTTACACATTTTTATTATAGAATCTGTTGTTCAACAATTTTTTTGGTCATGATCGATATACATCAGCATATAAATATATTTACTGTCTTTTCATTTTGCAAAAAAAAAATTATTAAATAATAAATTAAATCTTATGAATAATTGTCATTTATTTGTTTCAAAAAGTTATTCTAAATGAATAGTGATGTGACAATAAACAATAAATCTTTAATTATAATATTTTTACATATATAACTCATTATATGAATGCACATAGTCTGCTCATCCTGCAGATCTAAAAAAAAATTGATACAGCTCTTTCATATTTTTTTTTTAAAGACCCTGGTAAATGTTTACAATTTTAAAGTCTAATCTGCACCTGGTAGCATTTTTAATTGACCGTTGCCTTGTGCAAATTTCAACCCTGACTGATTCCTAATACCTAATAAAGTGGTTAGTGCAGAAAGCATTTTGTATTTCATGGAAGATATTTACAATGAAGATGGTGTCAATTATTTTTAGAAACTAATACAATATGTGCAAAAAGAGCAAATAATTAAATTATTAAATTTTACATTCATCACAAAAAATTCAACTGTTATTTTTTTTTAAAAAAAAAGAAAGAAAAAATTCACAAAAATATATTTACAATTTCACAACCATAATGAAATTAAATAGAAAGAAATAATTCTGTTTGCGTTTTTGATTATGTATTTTCACAGTTAAACTATACTATATATTGCAAGAGTAGACCTACACGAATATTAAATGTCTAAAATTAAGCATTTTTTTTTCCAAACCTACAGTCAACAAATAATCTAAGCTGTAGCTAATCACATTACTAAATGTATATAGCCTAATTTTTCTTGTTTATTTGGAATTAATTAGAGTAAATAGTTGTAACTAGTCTTTGGAAATAAATATTCCATAACCTTGCTACAATCGAATAAAATGAATAAAATAATTTTTGAAATAGAAAATTAATTTTTTTAAAGATAGCTTTGACCAAGTTTAAATATGTATACAATAACATTTGTTCACTTACAACTCAAAGAGCTCTCACAACTTATGTCCTAGTGATTTCAAAAGTAAATCGTTTCTCAAATGATGATTCAAATGTGATAAATGTTTTAAAAAGTATTTAGTAGTAATGAAAAACATTTAGTTTATGCGCAAATCTTGTGCAAAGCTATTTGAGAAACATTAATACACATACCTTGACCATCTAAATCAACATGATTACATTCACAATGATTGCCTGCCAAACAATTAAATTTGGAATGTGTTCCTTATTTTGTCAGCAGATCATCTGCTAAGTTAAAAAATAAACACGTTTATTGTTATAAAGTTGGTGATTACATATACAAAGAACCTCTTTTAGTATTTCTGATAACCAGTTTTTTTGCAATTCTTATTTTGGGAAAGAGAATGGAAAAAAAAGAATAGGTATCTAGGATTTGCAAATCTGGCTATTTGCAGTTAAACTTAGAGATTTATTTCCTTTTTTTTTTTAACAGAAAAATTTATTTTCATAGAAACTGCTGTTGGACCAGCATTCATTATGTCAACCCAAAAATTGTGTATACTAACATGGGCACTAATTTTTTAAAGATTAATGCACACCATGTTTCGTAAAATAGAATGTAGCCGGGAGTTCTCTTAGAATTAAAAGGTCAATGCGCCTATGTATGTTTCTTGCTAATTCCATTTAAATATGTATTGACCCCATTTTTAAGACTATATAAACAAGTTTGAAATTACCTTTACCTTTATTAGAATAGTTTTTATTATTAGCAGATACTATTTTAGTTTTCAGTAGTTAGCAACAGCGCCATTTCATAGAAATACCACAGAGAGATAACCTGGAATGTGGGGGGTGTGTCTGTGAATAAATAGGCAAGAGCCACAGGATAAAGACTGTTTTTTTTTGTTTTTTTAAATTATGACAATTGCTTTTAGGATTCTATTGATGCAAAAATGACTGAATTTTTAAAAATAAATAACAAAAATACTGCACATACATTTATAATTATACACATATAAAAATTAATACAGCAATAATTTGAGAGAAGAGGATGTAAATAGTTTCTTCAAACTAGTTAATATAAAGTATACCAAAATTTGTTTGTGAAAAAAGTGAAAAAAATGTAAATGGGAAGCAACTTATTTTTCAGGTCGTTTCTTAAGATCAGCAATAGTTTTCTCCCCTTTCGGCTGAAAGACTAATGGCTCAACATTTTGTCTTTAAAAATAATAATTAACACCCATGATATAATGCTTTGAAGAAATGAACAGTTACAGTAACAAAGGGCAAGGTTATTTCATTTGACCTGTGAATAATCATGATAATTCAATGTATCATCTGTCATTGATTCACAAATCACTCTTTAAATTCTTAATTTTTTAAAGAACATAGACAGCTCTGGGCTTTGGCCACAAACAATCATCACTCATGCATACAAAATGTATCAAGGTTCACAGTGGAGCCCAAACCAATACAATCTGGATACAAATCCTCTTGTTTAATTTAATATATAAAATAGAATGATGCTTAGAGATAAATAAAAATAAAAATGTATATGATAGTTCCGATTTCAGAATAAAATCCTATAAGTAGTATAAGGTGTCCCACAAGCTGGGATCAGAGCACCGATTTTAAGATTTGATTTATATCTCTAGTAATCTAAAAACAATAAGTATCATTCAAATTTTTAAGATTTAATTTTGTAAATCCCTATCGGCATTTTGAAGAGAAACCAAAAAAAAAAAAAAAAAAAAAAAAAAAAAAAAAAAAAAAAAAAAAAAAGATGAAGAAGGGGATGATTTAAAAACTTTCAAGGGTCTCAAATCTTTATGAACATACCAATGCTAATTCAAATGATATCTGCATTAGCACCCTGATGAGAAAGACGTCTTTAATATAACTTAAAACTTTATTTTTTTTTTATTAATGTATAATATGAAAATTTAAATAAATTTTATTTTTCATTTCATAACATAAAATTTATTTGATATGCAAATGATTACCTTTATTCAATTTCCCCCCCCCCCCCTTTTTTTTCCCTTTTGTATTCAATAGGAGCTGATTAACAAAATAAAATTTTCAAATTATTTCAACAAATGTTCTTTTCTTGCCAAGGTCTTGGTGCTTATTTAGTAATGCAGTCCTTATACATCCTCTATGGTTACCAAGAATAATTAGACCCCACAAAATAAATTACACATGATTAAAAAGATATTTCTAGATATGCAGGTTAGCCATAAAATTATCAGCACAAGCAGTAGAGTTGTCAGCACCTTGACAGCAAGAGGAATGATATGTTATCCATAGGTAATATTCTTTTTCTGTGTTTTTTTTTTTCATAAGTACATCAGTGGTAATCCCCATATGTCCACATGGATTATGTAGGGAATTAAAAAAGTCCTACATAAACTCTTCTGGACGGCTGTGGAACCCTAATTCTTGGTCAAGACAACTGTAACCATGGCAAGACACTTGATATAAACACCAGCACCAGCGAATGCAGGCCAATAAACATGACTGTTGTGGAGCTATCTGTAAATTTTAAAATATTTTAAATAAATAAATTTTGTAGAAAAGTGAACAAGAAATTTTTAAAAATTTAATTTTGTGGAGTATGGCACACCTGTTAACATTTTTATCAATTTTTTTATGTGCATTAATTTTTAAGAAAAAAAACAACTTAGTAACAGTTATTATTATTAGGTAATAACACATTTTTCAAGTCTGTTTATTCACACAATTCTTGAAAAAAAAAAAAAAAAAAAGGAATGTGTAATATTTTAACTAACTCATTTTTGGAATCTGTTTACAGTTTTTAGACTAAATATACCTTAAAAAAAAACAGCCTAAGCTGTGCAAGAAATATAAGCTCTCTAGGATTAGTGAAACCTTAAGAAATTAAATATTTTATTGGGTATGTCTAAAACCAAAAACTGCCAAACAAAAATGTTTGCACGTGGAATAGAAACGTTTAAGCCAAATAAAGGTGAATATCAGATTTAATTAATATGCTTCTATCATTTACAATAAGTTTGAAAGCTGATGATGTTGGGTAGAAAACAACCCCCCAAAAAATAATTTATTACAAGCTCAAAATGAATTAAAATCATACCGGTATCAATTTCATGTATAAAAAATTTAAAAATTAGAAGCCAAAAAAAAGAGTTCTTACTATGGGGACCTTTCTGTTCCCCCTTACTCCCATGTTCAGCATTCTCTGTTGATGTGATGAAAGTACTTTCTGTGACTTCTGTATAGTCCACTGTTGTGGGCTGAGAACTCACTCCAGTTGTTGTATGTGTTGCTTGTGATGAAAGTGCATTTTGCCGAAGCTGCTGTAGCTCTAAAATCTGTAATACATCCAAGAGTTTCTTTTTTATTGGTTGGTGGGCTTCCACATACAAAATTGTTAAGAACCTTCAACTACAAGACTAAAAAAATGTATTTGCTAATTCTAATCATAGAATTGGTTCCTCACTAAGAATAGGCTTCAACCCTTTAATTGTTTTGTTTTAAAAAATTAATGAAATAACTCTTCAGTGATTTCAGCACCCATAAATTAAATTTTGCACAATTTGACTTAAATTAAGCACACAATTCTAATATTTCTAGCTCTTTCCAACATTCCTACCGGACCAGCCATCTAAAAAGAAAAAAAAGTGTCCATCCTGTTGGTGACATGGACACTTAGCGAAATTTTTTTAAAATAACTGTTTTTAAAAGAAGAAGAAAAAATACTTAGATATACCAGCTCTTCTGTTTGTTCACAGTGATAAGGAGAATCAAAATATTCATGCATCATTAGCAAAACCTCATCAAAGCACTTGCTGCTGTTGGCTGCTACACATTTCAAAAACAGGTAGAAATTGCTGAGAATAGAAAAGCACACAAAGATATTTTAAAATTAATTTGTGTAGAAAAATTATTGTATGGACATATGACCAGCGGTTAATTATTTAATAATGTTTATATACCATTATAACATTATTACAAAGCCATAAAGCAAAGTCTGTAAAATAAAAACAAATCACACAATTTTTTGGCTTATATATGTTGATTCAAAAGCAAATTATAGTACACAATTATTGTTTAGCTCCGTTATTTTAAACTAAGTTTTTATAAGAAAATGTCAGTTTTTTCCAGGCACTGGGTAAAGACAAATGTACAGCCCTTCAAAGTTTAAGTTACATTACAAAGTTACAAAAAAATTAGTGGGACCGTTCTGTAACCCCCTTTCCCCCCTTCTTTTTTAGGTAAATGAACTCGCACCAGATCAAATTAAATGGTAAAGAAACGTTAGACATGAAGATGAAATAGATTTTTTTTAAAAATAATAATATTTATTCTGGCTGCTCTTGATCTGATTTGACTCCTGGTTAAATTGGGGATGTGATGTGATTTCCGGAAAGTAGAGTAATCGAGTTTTACGTCATTTTCAAATCATTATAATGAGTTGTATCCCTTGTAACAACCAATCGGCAATTCTGTTCTGGTTTTGTTTTGGCACCGAAATAACAGAGATTCTCACACACAAAGAAAAAAAAGTGTGTTTCTCTCGGATAATTTTTTAAAAAAAGGAATAAGTTTGTAGCAGAATGAACCAGCCCTGAGTTTACTGCCTCTCCCCCAACCAACGGCAACATCCACTCAATTACTGAACAATCGTCCTAGGTTACCCATAAGTCCTCAGGTGAAAAAGAGGAAACTCAAAATGTTCATCGATTCCGGTTACCAACGCGTAGACAATGTTAAGTGTTTTACAAATAAACGTAAACGTTAAAATACATGCAATCGTGTGTTTTTTTAATCTTAAATGTTATAAATTATAAATTTGTATCAAGTAAGTGGTTAGTACACATTACATTACGCTGATATTTGCGTGCAATATCAGAATTAGGTAAATTTATTTTTTAATAAGCAAAAACGGCAGTCCATTGATATATAGCTGTGATGCTGCTTGACAGCGTGAACTGTCTGTGTGCTGCTTGACAGCGTGAAATGTCAGCGTGCCTACAGCTGTTGAAAAAGATTAATCGCTTTTTGAACCTGATGTTATGGGGGAAAAAAAGGTAACTTTGTTAATGCAGTCTTTCCTAGAACATTCTTTGGCGTTTCGACGTGCTAAAACCTGGCTATTGAGTTTTAGTGCGTCTATAAATAAAATCATACGTTTCGCCATTTCTTAAATATAATTTAAAAAAAAATAATTAATTTGAAAAACGAACTCTTCATCAATTAGGCCTACCATGAACTCGCGTTATCGCTATCCGTTTTCAGATCTGTTTATCCATGGGTTAGTGTCAGATTAGTTTTCAGATCTGTTTATCCATGGGTTAGTGTCAGAGTAGTTTTCAGCTTTAAAAACACGTAGTTTCAAGCTCCGTAGAGTAGTTTTGTCAAAGGGGGTTGGGGGTGGGGGGCTCTGGTTGGTTTGAAATCAAAATACAAGTTGTGTAAGGATATCCACTCAATTGCTTATGTAAATTAACAAAAATAAATATACAAGATGTGGTCTTCCAACGTGTTTCTTGAGGGCGAGAAAAGGTCTTAGGCAAGCACATTGGCAGTTAAGTATTAACAACGCCATCGTCTGAAAGAAAACATATTCTGGTTGGTTCATTGAGATCGAGACCGCAAAGGCCAATCACTGTTATTCTTTTTTCGCTTACGGTGTTAACACCAAAAAATGCGGTACATTTTTACTGAAAAAGCCCCAATTATTATTATTAAAAATTAAAAATAAACCAAAAAACGAAAAAAACGCTCCCCTAACAGTAGTTTATTTAGGCTCATCCTAGCGCCGTAGTCTAAAACTTAAAAACGTAGTTACTACGGCGAAACTGTAGGGCGTAGGGGTAAACAGGCAGGCGTTGTTATGTTTACAAAAATGGCTTCCGGAACCCGAAGTTTCGTTGTCTACCTAAGTAACCCCAAACCATTGATCTAAATATTGCTGGCGCGCGTGTTTAGTTCACGGATCGGAATATTACATGGCACGGAAGAGCAAGTAAGAAAGGTATCGATCGGGAACGAACACGGAAAGGGGGGGGGGGGGGAAAGAACCCACACAAAAGCCATATTTCTGGAAAGCCGCCCGGGCAGAGCCTAAAAAGTGGACATGTCCGGGGGAAACCCAGACGCATGGTAACCCTAAATTTTAAATTGCCTAAATCATCCCAAATGTGAAGTCCGCCTCGTCTTGCCGTACTTGTTTCAGGTGTCACAATAACTCAATAACATTATTTATCAATTAATTTTGCTATCATACATCATTACATCGAAATTAGTTTTCATTTGATCCGTGAACTTCCTTATGACACACGTTTTTGTTTTTCGTTTTTGTTGGATTATCGAATCACTAACTGTAAGATAACTATCAACCAAATTCAGAGACTCCAGCACGCATTGTGTCGCGGATAAAGAGATCTGATCACATCACCCCAGTTTTACGAGATCTCCATTGGGTTCCTGTGAGTGAGCGCACTGACCACAAAATTCTGTCCCTTGGCGTACAGCTGCATAGAAGGCTCTGCACCGGAATTTTTGAAAGAACTGCTTTATAAACATGTAACCATAAAGAACCTGCGGTCCCCAACTCAGTCCTTACTGAAAATTCCCAGTGTGAATCAACAGAAAAAAGTCGTACGGAGTGCGCTCTTTAGAAGCGATAGCGCCAAAGTTATGGAATAGTTTACCTCCATCTTTGAGGAGTACTGACAAGGACAGAAAATCATTTAGGCAACATTTAAAGACATATTACAACAAAAACGAAAAAAAAACCCTGTGTAATAAGGAAGTTCACAAAGACTCAGTCTTAATATTTAATAAAGAAAAAAAAACCTGTGTAATAAGGAAGTTCACAAAGACTCAGTCTTAATATTTAATAAAGAAAAAAAACCCTGTGTAATAAGGAAGTTCACAAAGACTCAGTCTTAATTAATATTTAATAAAGAAAAATAACCCTGTGTAATAAGTAAGTTCACAAAGACTCAGTCTTAATATTTAATAAAGAAAAAAAACCCTGTGTAATAAGGAAGTTCACGAAGACTCAGTCTTAATATTTAATAAAGAAAAAAAAACCCTGTGTAATAAGGAAGTTCACGAAGACTCAGTCTTAATATTTAATAAAGAAAAAAAAACTGTGTAATAAGGAAGTTCACAAAGACTCAGTCTTAATATTTAATAAAGAAAAAAAAAATGTATTTATTCCCTTCCGATGGGATACTATTTTTTTTTTTTAAGACGTACATTAATGTCACGTGGTAGTCATGTGATCCAGTGTGCAAAGAGAGCCAGACGTTTACTTTCATCCACCATGGATGCGTGTTGGTCTCTTCCCCGAGACTAACGTAAATAAATCTCCGTCTCCGAGGACAAAGTTGTGTTTGCTGTGAAATAATGGAGAAGGTCTCCCTGTCAGTCCCTAGACGGCCATTACTGGCATTTGTGGAGCTCTTCTCTTGCAGGGCGGCGAGAGCACCTCTTCAACTGTTTCATTGGTCAATTTTCTAGTTAATGGTACCAAGTTAGTCTCAGGGGATGGTTATAAACGTTTCCATAGTTACCCATAGGGAAGAAAACCACCCTTTGTAGCAGACGTATTAACCGTACAATCAACATAAACTTTAGTCGGAAATATCATTGTTTTTGGATTAGTATAGAATATTCCAGACAGTCTTGATAGATTGTTAACAGTAAACGTCGTGGACAAGCTTTTAACAGACATCGATATAAGTTATATTCTTTTATAATATATAGAGGACCGCGCCGCGGCAAGCAAAAGCAGCAGCCGGAAAGAAACCTAAAAAAAAGTATATATTATAATATATTCAAACACAATTTGGCACGCCTTTGAAGCTGACGTTTGGCCCTGGTTATACAGGACAATATTCATTCTTAATCATGTATAATTTTATAGGCGTATATTTGATTATAATATATAAAACTGATCATCCTCTATGATAGAGGAATTTATTGTATAAGAGTCATTTTAGGCAAGATTTATTTTTTTAAACGAAGATCCACTTAAGTTTTTAAGAGTCTGGCACAGAAAGTAGTTCTTTTGAGCTAAAAATCGTTGGAATGGCTTGTACGTTTACCGTTATAAGACGCAGCGCTACATGAATGTACAATTCAATAAACATATTCACGTTAGCGTCCGCCATTTTGTAACCTCTTATACCTGACAAGTAATCGGCAGAAGCGGCACTGA
The DNA here is from genome assembly GCA_964017045.1 of Omphiscola glabra. Lineage (NCBI taxonomy): Eukaryota > Metazoa > Mollusca > Gastropoda > Lymnaeidae > Omphiscola > Omphiscola glabra. The sequence goes on from OZ024802.1 coordinate 16,569,381, forward strand.
GCACGAAACTCGAATGACTGAAAACGGGCCTCACATTGTTGAAAGTAAATATGCCACGGAAGGCATGGCGGTAAAGAACAGCTGAATGGCCATAAAATGGTCACCGTGGGGGCTGAATGATCTCTTCATGTTGGAAATATATTCACAATCTGCGGGTCAGTAGAGACGTTGTGGCTGAAACAAATCTTGGCGAACACGGACGCATGTTGTAGCCGTTTCCCCGCACGTGCCCCGACCTTTGAGCTCACATCACGGCGATAAACAACTTTGCTGGACAAAACCAATCATCCGATAGGAGCTCGGGGAGTTCGAAGAAAACCTTACTCTATCCACAAGGGACAACGCGGCATTCTGACAGACGGGAGTGTTGACCCCTTTGTATTTGTTGAATTGGAAGTGAAACGGCCTGGGGGGGGGGGGGGGGGCGGGGGAGGCAAATGGAATTGGTTGTGTTTGGCGTGACTTTTAGTTTTACTGATAGGGCAAGAAGAAAGAGTGAGTCTATTTGTGTCTATTTGTCTACATGGTTGAGGCAGAGGGGTTCATGGCTGACAACAGTGCTGATGATGATGATGGAGCGTCAACACCATGTCCATGAAAGGCTCCCCTGATTTGATTCAACTGGCCTTGGCCTTGGTTTTCAGTGATCTTTTAAAAATTATTTAGCGCATTTATCGAAATTTGATTTCATGAAATAAGTGAAATATTTCTTTCATCTTCCATTAGAAAAACTGATTTTAGGGATTGGGGTGGGATTGAAAATATGACAGAATGTGATGTCATCGGAATCGAGTCTATGTGACAAGTTTCAGCTCGATAGGTTGGCGAGAAGTGGGTCAATTAGCCGCACGAAGACTTTGCCAGCCAGAAATGCACGAACAAAGGCGAAGTTAATACACAGGATTTTAAAAGGGGGAGGAGCAATAAATGATGGACGCCCCAGCACTACGTTGAAGCAAAATTAAGTCAAAAAGACACCCTTAGACCAGTTTATGTGTCTCGGTTAATGTGAAACATGACATCATATTCATCGACAAAAGGACACCCCCTAGAATCAGTTCATTATCATCATGTCCCGTAGTCCTTCGACCGTTGGGGCGCCACAGATGACATAAAAATGATTCTTCGCCATTCCTCTCGGTCCTCTGCCCTAATCATATATGACTATATGCTATAGCATCGCCTATTTTAATCCCGTCCATTCTTTGATGTTATATATCTTCCCATCTTTTTCTCGGTCTCCCTCTTCATCTTCTTCCTCTCGTAGTGCCTTGCAAGATTTCTTTGGCGAGCCCTTGTTTTCTGCTCACGTGGCCATACCATTCAAGTTTGCGCTTTTTTACAGTTTATATGTGTCCATTAATGTGAAACCAGGCATCAAGTTCATCGACAAAAAGCACACCCTTATGGCAATCCGATAAGTCCACAGTTGATTTAGTATTAATGTCCATGTACTAAGTCAGTCCGAGTGTCCAGTCACGTGCACGGACCCGCGGCCTGACGCCTCCCCCTCCCCCCGTGCCTGATGGTTGAGGGTAAATATTTGATTTGTATAATTTCCCTCGCAGGGGGGCTCGTGTTATGGCCCGGTGAAATCAATAAAATGATAAATTTAGCAATCGGTGGACATGAGCAGGGAAACCACACACCAAGGAACATAACTTCTCCTGGCTGAGTCAGTCTTTTGTGGACAACTCTTCCAGTGTCTAGTGACGACGTAGTCGATGTTCACAACGCGCTACGCTCTATCCAGGGGAATTCATAACAACAAAAAAAGAAAACAACAAAAAAAGAAAAGAACAAAAAAAAAAGATGTTTTTGTACATAACAACAGATAGTAAGAAGGAAAACAACAACACACTCTTCCAATAGGATTTAAGATAAAGGAAGAAAGTACAAGTAGTAGTTTAAGCATTGTCCCCACTTTTTACATTTATATATTTAAAGTTTAAATTGTTGTATGTTTGCTTAACAATTCAATTCTTAAAACAAAAAGTTGTGTGTTTTTTTCTTTCTCCGCCGTCTGTTAAATAAATACTAGAGTTGACATTCACATATTATATGCCATTATTGTCTGCGAAACTGCGGAAACAACCCCCTTTTTTAACCAACTGTACCCCCCCCCCCCACACACACACTTTTTCCACAACACCAATGATTTCATTGCTTCACTGACAGCTGTTTGTTATTGTATGAAGACCACGGGCCCAAGGATTAGTTGAACAAATCCACAGAAAAAGTCAAGATAACAATAATTTCACATTTCGGCAGTGTGAGTGTGTATGAGTCCGGCAGTGTGGGTGTGAGTGAGTCCGGCAGTGTGGGTGTGAGTGAGTCCGGCAGTGTGGGTGTGTTTGAGTCCGGCAGTGTGGGTGTGTTTGAGTACGGCAGTGTGGGTGTGTTTGAGTCCGGCAGTGTGGGTGAGACTGAGTCCGGCAGTGTGGGTGTGAGTGAGTCCGGCAGTGTGGGTGTGTTTGAGTGCGGGGTACGGGTGCGTCCACATTGTGAATGGGTTAATATCATGTTGCGTTGATTTAATGCGAGGTATCGGTGTTCACGTCTCTGAATGTACTAAAGAGAAGTGCTTTGGAGTATTTGGAGGGTCTAGAAATAATAAAATAAAGGGTGCGGTATGGTGTGGTGTATATATACAGGGTTGCCCGGAGAAAGTGAGAACAAAGGGTTAAATAATTAAATTAACATTATTTTTTGTCACTGACAGTTAAAAATTATTACGCTAATCAGAAAACATGTTCAACTCCACACCTCCCCAACTTTCCCTGCTTCTCAACGACTTTTTGTAAGCGTTGGCACTTCGTTTATGCTTCTGACAATAAAGCGATATGATCACACTTTTAGTCCACCCTACGTATATACATATATATATATAAATATATATATATATATATAAATACACTTTAAAAAAATTGATTTTAACTACATGCGCTCAGATATATAGATCTAATTCATATAGTTTATGATAAACATAATCATTTTATTTTAATGTTTAAACTTGTTGCTCTGGTGGCTTCCTTTTTGTATGTGTTACGTACGACAGTACGAGTCTTCCATTACTACAGCACGAGTCTTCCATTACTACAGCACGAGTCTTTCATTACTACAGCACGAGTCTTCCATTACTACAGCACGAGTCTTCCATTACTACAGCACGAGTCTTCCATTACTACAGCACGAGTCTTCCATTACTACAGCACGAGTCTTCCATTACTACAGCACGAGTCTTCCATTACTACAGCACGAGTCTTCCATTACTACAGCACGAGTCTTTCATTACTACAGCACAAGTCTTCCATTACTACAGCACGAGCCTTCCATTACTACAGCACGAGTCTTCCATTACTACAGCACGAGTCTTCCATTACTACAGCACGAGTCTTCCATTACTACAGCACGAGTCTTCCATTACTACAGCACGAGTCTTCCATTACTACAGCACAAGTCTTCCATTATATATCCCGGCATCACCGGGCTAGTAGAAATAGAAAATTTGGTTTAGATGTACACCTTGCTTTCCTCAGTGCCCCTTTTCTACCCACAGAATGAGAACCACGACCCCAAAATGGTTCGATCCGCCGTGTCTGACAAACTAGACTCGTCTGTCTTCCCCACCCAAGGAACCTGTTGCAACAATGGCGAGGGCGGGGACGAGAGGGTGGACACGCCATTCTATCCCATCAATTTAAGGCGGGGGTTAAATTCAATTAGGTCAGAGTTACCGCACATAAGGGCTGGAGACCCCGGTGGAGAGGGGGGGGGGACAATCGATTAGGGGAAGTCATTTTGTGAAATCGGTTGGACAAGTCCTTAGGGAAATCTAAGTGCACACACGTAGAATACTAAATATAAAATTCACATTTGGCACACGTAAATAGTAACATTATTCACTTTCACGTGTTAATAACGCTGCAGTTTTCCAACAAACAATTGAGCTGTTATTTGAGATATTTAAATCTTATTGAGACGGAGAATCCCGGGTGCTTGATTATCTAAGCATGATTATCTAAGCTTGATTATCTAAGCATGATTATCAGAGCCCAACAGAGTGCCACAATGAGAGAAGGGTGCCACCATGAGAGAAGGGTGCCACCATGAGAGAAGGATGCCACCATGAGAGAAGGGTTCCACCAGAGCAATGTGCAGTCAGAACAGGATGTCACCAGAGCAGGGTGCCACCATTTAGAGAAGGGTGCCACCATTTAGAGAAGGGTGCCACCATTTAGAGAAGGGTGCCACCATGAGAGAAGGGTGCCACCAGAACGTTGTGCTATCAGATCATGGTGCCACAGGAACAGGGTGCCACCTGATGAGATTTCCCCAATAGCAGGTTGCCACCAAAACAGGTTGTCAAAAGACAAAGCAGGATGTCATCAGAACATGTTTCAAACAGAGCTGGGGCGCAAGTGAGCAAGATTCCACAGGAACAGGGTGTCACCAAAGTAGGGTGCGACCAGAGCAGGATCCTACCAGACAGAGCAGGGTGCCATAAGATCATGGTCCCTACCAGAGCAGGGTGCCATAAGATCATGGTCCCATCAGAGCAGGGTGCCCTAAGTTCATGGTCCCTACCAGAGCAGTGTGCCATAAGATCATGGTCCCTACCAGAGCAGGGTGCACTAAGATCATGGTCCCACCAGAGCAGGGTGCCATGAAATCATGGTCCCACCAGAGCAGGGAATCTCTGCAAATCCTCTTATTAAGTATACACTTATTTCTAACAATACGTGTGTCTGTGGCTTCATGACTGAGGAGCTTTTCAAAAGTGAAACTTATACAGAACTATTTTCGATCTACCATGGTAGCAGTTCTGGCTTTCTGACCTTGAGATTTCATCAGTTGAACACGATAAGATGAAGAATGTTGATTTTGATGAAATCCGTGACGTTTTTGAATAACTGAAGACCAGGAGAGTAATTTTGTTTACTGTACAGTATAAATTTTAATAAAAAGTCATATCTTGTAGCATTTTTAAATGACGTTACCACAAATTATATGTTTCCTTCTTATGTCTTTTTCTTGATTTAGGACTTAATTATAAAACAATACCATAGGCGGTTCTGTATGATCTGGTTAAGGATGGTTGGTTCAGGCCCGAAAAAGAAGGGGGGGGGGGGGAGAGGAATCCGGAAGGGGTGACACCATGAGTATACCGCACCGGGTAACACCAACCCTATGTGACGCCGCCCATGTTAGGAATTTGTGTGACAACTGAACAGACGAACATAACGAGATAAAGGTCTACACATCCACCGCGCACAACAATCTCCTGCCGGGGCAGAGGGCACGATGCAACGCCACGCTCCTGGCAATGTCACATGGTTGTTCCCCTTGCCACCGGAGAGAAGTGTAGCAATTGTAGCATAGAAATAGTTCGTTGCCCCCCCACCCCCCGCCCACCCCGGTCCCTCATCCAAATTCCACCATATTTTTTCAGGACCTCCACCATCTCAGACATTTGTATTTTCTAGGCAGACGAGACACATTGAATTGGGAGATGAGATAAGCAAAAAAAAAAGTTTCTATTCTAGAAAATGTTTCCACGTCGCTGCAACTAATCCAAACAATTTGTTTAAAAGTTTAACGTTTGTGTGAATTAATAAAAAACAAACCGACTGCTGAGATCAGTAACCCTTTTTTTGTGGATGGATACAATTTACAAACTTATCAAAAGCGAATTTTTGTATTTTTTTAATTTTTATTTTTTTATTTTTTTTTTAATTGTGTTTGAAAATGCAGAAACAAGAGTTTTCCCAAATAGATCAACTTGGTCAATAAAATCATATTTTTTTGTGAAGTGAATGAATTTTGTCATGCTTATTTCTGGTTATTATTTTTTATTGCCCTAACATTGAGAATGGCTAGAGACATTCAACGGTATTAGGATTTAATTATTTTTAAAAATATTTTACAAATTCTTCAATCAAAAATCTCTTTGAAATCGCGGCTTGGTTGACTTAATAGACAAACTAATACGGTCTCTATACAAATACATAATCTACAACCTGATTAAATAACTTAGGAATTGTGTGACAACTGGCGAACATAAGATAAATGTCTACACATCCACCTCCCCCACGGCAATTTCCAGCCGGAGCAGACAAGAGTGCATGATCCACCGCCTAGAGTGGATTTATTGTTTTTTAAATTTAACACAAATTTAATTTACACAAAATAAACAATTCATATAAATTAACTTTAATATAGATTTAACATACAATCTCCATACGTTTTAATACATTTTTATTTAAAAATACTTGTTTAATATTGATGATTTCTAGTGTACGTAATGAAAGGAAAGTTTTGATTGGTTCCTGCAGTCGCCATCTTGTCTCCATCTGAGAAGTTTGTTTGGCAAGTGATAATGAAACGTATTGATATGTTTATACGGTTACAATCAGACGGATCTGGATGCGAACATACGTCTGAGGTCTGATTTCATCGGGTTGTGCAGAAGATGATTTTTGTATGAGGCGGGAGGGTGTTGGAGGCTGGAGGAGGGGTAGCTTACAACTACCCTTAAACCTAACCGGAGGGGGGGGGCTGCCACCAAAATTAGTCAAGTCATACAGTCGCATGAAGTGACGTAAGGGTCAATGTCACAGGATGACCGTTACCGTCATGATCAAATACTTTACAGGTCTACAGGTCTACAGATATTCTATAAGTCGTGATTCCCTGAGGGTATGGTCACATGGTAGGGGTAAGAGTGTAGATGGGTCTCAGAATTCACGGTGGAGTGTAGATGGGTCTTAGAATTCGCTGAGGAGTGTAGATGGGTCTCAGAATTCACTGAGGAGTGTAGATGGGTCTCAGAATTCGCTGAGGAGTGTAGATGGGTCTCAGAATTCGCTGAGGAGTGTAGATGGGTCTCAGAATTCGCTGAGGAGTGTAGATGGGTCTCATAATTCAATGAGGAGTGTAGATGGGTCTCAGAATTCGCTGAGGAGTGTAGATGGGTCTCAGAATTCACCGAGGAGTGTAGATGGGTCTCAGAATTCGCTGAGGAGTGTAGATGGGTCTCAGAATTCACAGAGACAGTTGGTCTTTGACTCGGCTGAATGTGCCTGGGGTGTGGGGGGCAGAAAGATGTCCGACTTAAATACGATCTGTGGGGAAGTTGGTGACTGGGAGATTTACGGAGATACCGTAAATTTGTGAGGGGGACACTCGGGTTTATAACCCAAGAGGAATTTGGATCTTTCACTTACTGATCGCTCACCTTCAGTCCTCGCATGAAACTTTCTTCATGTGCTTAGCTTTAGACTTATAGCATTATATGAGTTCATGCCGCAGAATTCAACTCAGAGGTAAGTGTAAATATGGAGTTAGAATGTAGAAGCTGTAAAGGCAGGTTGAGTGAGTGAGAGAGGTGACTGATATATATATATATATATTGATATACTTATTTAGTGAGTAGTTGTGAAAGGCTATGTATAGTATTATGTAGTATTGTCGATTTCTAATATATTCGAGGAATAGTCCCCATTTCTTGTGTTAGTTGAGACAGGTCCTTACAATGCTGTAGCCGTGTTCACAGTAGATATATTATAGCAACAGTTTGTGACCACAAGCAGCGAAGAGAACCAGTCACAACCATAAGCGATAGGGCCGCAACAGAACAGAACGATATGCAGAGAAGAAGGGACGGGAATCCCCGGACTGCACTGTTAGCGAGGTTTGCAGTTCTGCTTGCACTGCAATCACCTTTGAGTGCACACCCGCTCATTAAAATAGTGCACTTATTTTAATAAAACAACGCGGCTTGGCTTAAATAGATTTGAACAAATAAAATATCTGTAATTATTAGTTAGATAACTTTGAGATGGGTTAATTTCTTATATTATTATTGTTAATGGAATGTGACGAACAGAGCATGTTAATGGAGTTTCAAGGGGGAAAAAAAAAAAAATCTTGCAGGAAAAACAAAAAGAGACGGCTGGATATATTGTTAGGAAAGCAAATACTCTGTAGAAAGATTATGTGATGAATGCGGTTGATTAAAATGAATAAATCTTGACATTATGTAACCAATCGAACAGAGGCGTAGCTAGAGTGTTTGGCGCCCGGGGTCAAGATTCGCGCCCGGGGACAAGATTCATTTTAAAGCGCCCTCTTTTCCTTTTTTAAACTCTCAAACCCATTATTTTTCACCATTAAATAATACCAAAGCACATTTTGGCGCCCCTAACTAGCTGGCGCCCGGGTACATATGTACCCCCCCTGCCCCTCCTATAAAGCTACGCCTCTGCAATCGAATGAACTAGAGAATATGCCATCTACATTTGTTAAAATAAAAAGGTTCATTGAAACACAAAATAAGTCAAGAGTCGGAATATAAAGAATCTAGTTCAGCCATTCGGCAGCCGATTGTGATGTTTGATAGACAGGAGGGTCGCACGTGCACACCACGATTACTGGTAGCGAACGTGCAGGTCGGTGCAAGTCTGAGCATTGCTGAATGAAGTGGGACAATAACAATAGAGAGAACAACAATAAAACGCGCCTGTTACCCCCCCCCCCCCCCCCGTACGAACGTACCAACGTCTGCAAGCACACACACGTGCACACACACACACATACACACAAGCATGAACACCGGCATAGATAATCATTGTAAAAAGTTTGCTGAGCTGACAGGATTATTAATGAATCTGTGAATGCTTGGGCATTAACATTGATTTTTGTGTACATTCAATGTCACATACTATCACCGCTACCCACACGCATCCTTACCCACACTCACCGCTACCCACACGAACGATGATCCAATCGCACACTCATCATGAACTGTTACTGCAAACGTTAATGATCTACCCCTTACCCCATTTTTTCCCCTCTGAGAACTCCTGGGACAAATTTGCGCAACCCATTGTTAATATGACTGATAATTGTAGCTAAAACGAAAATTGCTCCTTACTTAGATGTGGCATATATGATGGGAGTGGTGTAGAGGTGGGAAGAGTGTTGTAGAGGTGGGAAGGGTGCTGTATACGTGGTAGGGGTGGTGTAGGGGTGGGGGTGGTGTAGATGCTGGAGTGGTGTAAGGGTGGGAGGGGTTGTGTAAAGGTGGGGGGTGATGTAGATGTGGCATGGGTGGTTAGAGGCAGGAATGGTGCTACAGAGGTGGGAGGGGTGCTACAGGGGAGGGGTGCTACAGAGGTGGGAGGGGCGCTAAAGAGGTGGGAGGTTCCAACCTCCGTTTTTTTTTTTGTCGGCTTTGGGCTGGGATTTAGCTGCAGATGGCTTAAGGATTTCGCAACGCTTTGGGTCACCACGACACGAAGAGGGGCATTCGAGTTTGAAATCAGAAGAGCGGAGGGTGATGCCACGCTTGTTTGACCAGAAAAGTGAGGGCGGTGGGGCAGGTAAACCAGGGCTGAGTTCTGAGCAATGTTTCTGCATCCAGTCACCGACCACACGGCTTATTGGCCCGTGTTTACATCCTTGACGTCTGGCGATAGTCACGGGGGATTCTCAGCCTCTTGATGATGGTGCTAAAATGCTATTCATGCCGCTATTTTTTTTTTTTTTTTTATTTTTTTTTATTTTTTTTTTTGAAATAAGGGTTTGAAGAATGTTATGCTTGGCAGACCCCCAATGCCAGGGCTAACCAGATTCTGGCGTCATAAAAATTCCATTAGCGTCACACGACGCCGTGGTTTCTCACGAATCAAAGCATTTAATCAAATTAGAACACTAATTCCACTCACGTCTGATGTATGACATCGATTATATAACAATTATTGCTACATGCATTATGACTATTAGACCGATTTAGAATGATTACTTTTGAGATGAGTGACCATCAGTGTTTCTTTCAAAATTTCCCCACGGGGGTGGGGGGGGGGGCACTCCAGATTCTCGGGGAATGGGGGGGGGGGGGGAAATGGGCTTTGATGGCATTAATTTGTTGAAAGTAATTGGTTTCAGAGTCGGAAAGGGGGGGGGGGCGTAAAAATGAATCTTGTCCCCTGACGCCAACCTCTTTAGATACGCCCCTGCTAGTGGCGACGAAATATGGCGGATGGAGTGGTCCGCCAGGGGTCACCTTTTCTTTATATACTGTGGTGGCATTTTCGGACAACTGCATCGAGAAAGGAAGGACGGCAAAAATATTTGGCCGCCCATGCAGCCTTAATAGTAGCTCTGCCACTAGGCAGTGTATCTGTCGATACCAAAATCATAATCGAGAAGCAGGGCGGAAATCGATGGCGCATATGAGCTACTGAGTAGTATTTAACAATGACTTTCGCTGCACTTAAAGGTTTCAACGGCATTTTCTTTTTTTTAATTTTTTTTTTTTTTTAATCTTAAACTTAAAAGTAGAGTTTTTTTGGTGCTTTTTTTTTTTTTTGTATCGGTGGAGGGATCTGGGGAACTTGCTTCCCAGAAAATTTTTTATTATTTCAAAATCAAGAGGTGTATTTTTAAGCATACTTGAATTCGATGTTTCTATTATAACTTTTGAACAGGGAATAACATTCTTAAAGTTTTGCGGGAGGCATTATTTAGCCCAGTGCCTTATATAAACTTTTGCCCTAGGTTGTTCTCGACCCTTAAATCATTATAGTACCCACAAAATTGTTGATAAATTCAAAATACAAGAATGCCTTTTTTCACATATATTTAGTTTTGCAACATTCTACACTTTTTTTGGAGAGCAACGGAAGATATCCTAGTTAAAAAATGTAGGTGCCACTTAACCCTAGAGCCATCGTGTGCGCCCAGGTACCCCTACGACTGAAGGGTGCCTCGGATACTTTAGGGGCTTAAAGATGTGATGGGGATATTTTTTTAATTATCATCTTTCCATGTAGGGTTGGCAAAACGGAAATTGCTTGACCTTATCGTGTTACGCACACACAAACACACAAATAATAATATTATTTAACTAAAAATAGTATTGTGGCTTTTATTTTTTTTTTACATTATTTTTAGGGATATCTAATTAATTAATAAATGAATTTTCAAAATACAAAATTCAATTTAAAAGTGTTCCATTATTAAAAAGCACTACAAACATTATTTTATATGATGAACGCAAATGGAAACAAAACAAACTTACTTATAATTATAATACTTAGACTAACTTTTCTAAATATTTCCTAATTATACCAGAGTCAAAAATAAAATAACTGGTTTATTAGAAAGGTCTATAAATTTTTATGTGTTTTGAAAACTGGTCACTTTAATAAACTGCATATGAACGGCATAACTATTTTAAGAAGACATGAGATGTTTATAGAAGACATCATATATATAAAAATAAACCAAGTAATTGCAACTTCATATAGTTTGTTCATCTTTAGATAAGGGATAATTGAGTTACTGAGTGGTATTTGGCAATGGCTTTCGTTGCACTTAAGGGCTTCAACGGCATTTGTTTATTTAAATATATTTTTTTTTAAACCTTAAACTTAAAAGTAGAGTTGGTTTTTTTTTTTGGTGCTTTTTCCCCATTCATTATTTGATGAAAAAATTTAAACTCATTAAATGTTAAAGATAAAAAAAAATAAAAAATGTTGGTATGGTGTGTTAACAATTTAAATAGCAATAAATTATATTTGTTATTTAAAAAATATGTGGGGAAAATATCATCTTTGTCGAACGCTGTGAGATTCAATGAAGTCTAAAGCTTGGGATTTGTGGGTTTATCTTAAATTATTCTAAGATTATTCCAATTTTTGTTTCACTGTGTTCAAGATAAAATAATTATTAGGTAAAGTTCGAAGTCTTTTTGTCAACTGACATAAATTTAAATTTAATTTCGCATTATTAACAATGCAACATTAACAACAGATGTTCGGGTTTTCCCGATAAATGAGGACTACGAATTAAAAAACTGAACCATTTTCACACAACCAGCCTCAGGAAACTCCTCGGCATCAGGTGGCAAGACAAAGTTCCTGACACAGAGGTCCTCGCTAGAGCGAACCTACCTAGTATCTTCACCACCCTGATGCAGTATCAACTCCGTTGGATGGGACACGTTGCCCGTATGGAAGATCACCGGCTCCCTAAACAAATATTCTATGGTGAGCTCACGACAGGCAAGCGCTCCCAAGGAGGTCCAAAAAAACGTTACAAAGACTCGCTGAAAGTGGCACTAAAGGCCTTCAGCATCGACACTACTAAATGGGAGCAGACCGCCCAGGACAGAGTCAGGTGGAGATCAGTGGTCAAGATAGGGGCTAAATCTTATGAAGTCAGTAGGATGGCCACCATTAAGACACGAAGGCAAGCCCGAAAGAACATTATTAAAGTCACGACTGCACCAACTATCCCCTGTCCGCGGTGCCACAGACTATTCCGAGCACGTATAGGATTGGCAAGCCACCTACGAACCCACCGTAACCCACCCCCCTAACCGGATGACTGGATGGTCCTAGTCGATTTGACGGACTAACAACAACAGTAATAGATAAGTGAATATTTATTGATAATAATAGGAATATCTTAACTCTTTAATCCAGATAAAATGCTGAAAATAGTTGTTTAATTGTTATATCAAATATATTTCTAATTTATAACAATATTTTAAAATATACTAAAATATAAACAGATTTTTAAAATTTATTTCTAAGCTCCGGAGGGGGAGTTGAATCTTGGAAAGTGTGAGAGTTTGTGACAGGTGGTTTGGGGGAAAAAAAGGGGGGGGGGATAGGTGAGTAAAGATCTTGTGTGACGTCAAATTTTTTATACATATAAAACCTGATAGTGACAGTGACGTTTAACTTTCTGTTGTTATAGATATATTCTGACAGTCGAAGATATAATTTTTATACATGTAATGGTGAAGTGTGTTTTATATTAAATTTTAATTAGTTTTAAAAGTTTTTTAAAAAGTAGTTCGACAGTGTGACGTATTTTGTGGGATGGGGGGGGGGGGGGGGTCTGAAAATTGTAACGGGGGAGGGGGTAAAAATTGTCCAAAATTAGCGTAACGCACTTCATGAACGGTAACTTACCCCATCACATTAATCACTACATATTTCGCTATCAAATGTCCCCCATCATATTTACCCAATTATATAATCCCATTGTACTTAACCCAACAAATTTCCGCTACCATCCCCCGAATACTTGAAGGAATGACCTACCTACAGACCAGGGTGGTGTTGCCGGAATGACCTACCTACAGACCAGGATGGTGTTGACGGAATGACCTACCTACTGACCAGAGTGGAGTTGACGGAATGACCTACCTACAGACCAGGGTGGTGTTGCCGGAATGACCTACCTACAGACCAGGGTGGTGTTGCCGGAATGACCTACATACAGACCAGGGTGGTGTTGCCGGAATGACCTACCTACAGACTAGGACGGTGTTGACGGAATGACCTACCTACAGACCAGAGTGGAGTTGACGGAATGACCTACCTACAGACCAGGGTGTTGTTGGCGGTATCTTTGGCCTCAATGATCGCCTCGTTACTCTGTTTACAGGTGTGCTGTGCACTAACGATAGCCGCTTCCATGCTGCACTTCTCACATAGCAAGCCTGGAACAATTGCATGTATGATTAACTTCATTTTATTTTATCTTCAATGAACAATTTCTATTTGTATCAGATTTTATTAAAACTTATTGTTGTTTGGACAGTTCTCTAGTTTTTAAATTTAAAAAAAACAAAAATTAATTAAATTTTTATTTTTGTCATTCGGATTACCATTAATATATTTTTTTTAATCAGAGGCGTATCTAAGGGGCGAGAGGGGGCAGCTGTTCCCGGACGTCAGACTAGCGGGGGTGCCAAAATGGGCTTTGCAGTTATTTTATTCGTGAATATACTGGGTTTCAGGCTTGAGGGGTAGGGGGGTGAAAATAAATCTTGTCTTAGAGATCCAAAAACTACCTGCACAGCCACGCCATTGATTTTTATTTCAACCCTCTCACCTCAACATCTTTGGGCAAGAGAGTTTCTTCAACACATTTAATGAAACTTTTGTTGAAAGTTGATTGCAAATTTAGACATACATATATAAATTTAACCCCTACTAGTGGAAGTCATTTACCGCCTTCTTGGATACTACTTCTCAACTAAGTGCTATTTTTAAATATTTTTTAAAAATATTATCTGTTTTTTTTTCTGTTTGTTCGCTGACGAAGGCTTCTTGCCGACACGTTCGTTGTTTTGTTGCATTCCTTTTTCCAGGTTTAACCTACTAATTTCCTATTGAATATATCTAATCCGATTTCATGATGACGATGGAAGAAAACCAAAATGGCAACTCGATCTGGGTGAAGTGAAATATGATTTTCCTTGTTTCTTATCAAGGGAAAATAATGACAAAAATCTGGCAGAATTGGGAAATGTTAAGTGGCGGGAAAGTTTCTTTTTGTTAAGTGGCGGGAAAGTTTCTTTTAGGTAAGACCTCGCGACCCAAGAACAGTAATGGGTTAAAGTCATTCAAACAGGTGATAATAAAGTGGTCATTCGATACAGCCTCTACTCGTTCAGTTTTTCAAAGGTGTGAGCAGTCACCTTAACTGTCCCGTCAAGTGAGCAGGCGTCATTCAAATGTCCCGCCATGTGACACCATTGTTGTGCTCCACCCTTAAAATCGTGTTTCCCAAGCGAGACTGTCCCCCAGCTGTGCCAGGTACCTAACCTGGCGAGCAGCGATGTGACATCTGATTCACTTTATCGAAGGCGCCGTTCAAAGGGGAAAGAGAAAAGGGGGGGGGGGTACCACTTTTGATAACAATGGGGTGTACCGAGACGGTGGCAGTGAGACAGACGACCCAACGAGACACGGGGGACACAGCCCGACAAAGAGGTGGAAACAGTTCCATTCGGCCTCCGGTTCCTTCGCGCTATATCGGGATTTCCACATCGCACCCTGGTGCGCAAATTAACTGAACAGATCCCGCGGCTTTCGCTGCATTAGACCGCGATCAATAAACCTTTCACGCAACCTTGACATGGGTTCAAACCAGGTCCTTGACGTCTGGAATCGGCTTTTCATTCGCAAATGAAACGCGTCCTTCGAAATATTCTACCTGCCCCATCCCAACTGAAATTCGATACAGTTAATTCAATCGACGACAAGAAAACTACGCACAGCAATGATAAATTAATGATCAGTACAAAACTTTTGTCCTAAAAAGACGAAAATAGGACATTGTTGTCCCTACACATGGCTGCGTTGTTGTTAATGGTACTTATTATAAAACGCGAGTCCCTGGATGACAGCTCTTTAGTTATCTACTTTTTTCGATTTGAGATTTCACAAGATTTATTCACACTATGGTCGGTAACTCTAATTCAGTCAAGATTAGATTATTGCAACAGTATTTGTGGGGTTTGCCTCATAATCAAATTCAGAGACTCCAGAGGGTGCAAAATTCTGCAGCACGCATTGTGTCGCGGAAAAAGATATCAGACCACATCACCCCAGTTCTACGAGTTCTCCATTGGGTTCCTATTAGTAAGCGCATTGACCAAAAGATTCTGTCCTTTGCGTACGTGTACATAGAAGGCTCTGCACCAGAATATCTGAAAGAACTGCTTTATAAACATGTAACCTTTAAGAACCTTCTGTCCTCAACTCAATCCTTACTGAAAATTCCCAGTGTGGATCAACAGAAAAAAGTCGTACGGAGTGCGCTCTTTTGAAGCGGTAGCGCCAAAGTTATGGAATAGTTTACCTCCATCTTTGAGGAGTACTGACAAGGACAGAAAATTATTTAGGAAAAATTTAAAGACTTATTTGTTTAATAGATTTGATGACACCAGAGCGCAGTGAGCATGCTAAAGTATCATGGATACCAGCGCTATAGAAGTATCCAATCAATCAATCAATCAATCAGTATGGGTCAGTCGAAGATCCAGCTAATTTTGACATTTCAAAGGCGTCCCTGAGAATACGCTGCATACAAATTTTTCAGCGCTACAGCGTTCCACCAACCATACGTTATACATTATACGTCATGCGTTATACGTCATACGTTATACATTATAGATCACACAACTTCATAAGGGTGCTTTTTTTTTGGGGGGGGGGGCGGGTGTGGAATTGATAACAGTTCATCCACCCCTTTATTTCCTGCTGTAGCTATCAGTAAACCAATCTTTAACGCAATCTTTCAGTGATTGATACGAACCAAACATTTGAAACATGATAGACTTTCTCGTATAACTTCAGCTCGTTACTACACAGTGTGACAGATAAAATGAGCGGTGTTTGTGCTTGATGAATGACAGAACATGCGTTTGAATCTGATGGCGACTGGTGCGTACAGGCTTTAGCAGTCAGACTGCGCTTTTTGGCTTTTCTCTGGTCAAAAGCGACACGCTGCCCCCCCCCCCCCCCAGTACCCGGGAGTGAAAGCGGTCGACTAACGTTGACAGAAAAGTTTTCAAACTCGTTAGCGTCCGTGGACGCCCCGGGCCTGGGCCGAATCACCTGTCCAAGAGAGACCGATGCATTTTTGATGGGAACACCTGATAAAGACTGACCGCACGCTGGTGAGGTCAGCTCGAGTTAGTTATTGACCTGTGGTGAACAATGCATCCGTAAGTGACCCTTCGCATTGGACGCGGTGGGATTATACTTGTACTAGTACTCAGTACTTAAGGCCTACGACGGGAAAAGGGAGTGGGGGAGAAATTGAGTGGAAGTGCTGGGGGAGATTAGGTGGAAGTGCTGGGGGAAATTAGGTGGAAGTGCTGGGGGAAATTAGGTGGATACAGATCTCAAAATTGTGCAGGGGGGGGCACTGACAGGGAAATGACAAGGGTGGTCGTGGGGAAAGTGGTGGGGTTGGTGGTGTTAGTGGTGGTGGTGATGTTAGTGGTAGTGGTGATGTTAGTGGCGGTGGTGATGTTAGTGGTGGTGGGGATGTTAGTGGTGGTGGTGATGTTAGTGGTGGTGGTGATGTTAGTGGTGGTGGGGATGTTAGTGGTGGTGGTGATGTTAGTGGTGGTGGTGATGTTAGTGGTGGGATGAAGTGGCGAAATTGGTGGGATTGTGGTGGTCTTTTGGGTGGTGTTAGTGGTGGTGGTAGTAGTGGTGGTGATGGTGCTATCGGTGGTGGTGGGGGTATTTGTGGTGGTGGGGGTATTGGTGGTGATGGGGGTATTGGTGGTGGTGAGGGTGTTGGTGGTTGGGGTGGTGTTAGTGATGGCGGTTGTGGTAGAGGTGGGATGTAGTGAAGAAAGTGGTGGTTGTAGCAGTTGGGTGGTAGTGGTGGGATGTAGTGAAGAAAGTGGTGGTTGTAGCAGTTGGGTGGTAGTGGTGGGAAGGTGTTAGGTCCTGTTGACTTGATGACACGTAAAACTCAGTTTGACAGAGTCATTGACAAGGTAAGGGTGAAAGTGTTTGACAGTATATGAGACAGAGTGATTGGCAAGGTAGGAGGAGTCGAGATGGTGTCTAACCCAACGCCTGGAGCAATTATTCATTTAGCAGTAAAATATTATTTTAAAATGTATTTGTCTGCGGTTTTGGTCTTGGGTACGCTTGGGGCAATGCAATTATTACGCATACGTAGTATTCGCTTAATTGGAAGTAGTACTTTCTAGCACTTGAGTAGTAATTTCTACTTTGAAGTGATACTATCTTACATTGAATTAGTACTTTCTTACAGTGAATTAGTACTTTCTTACATTGAATTAGTACTTTCTTACATTGAATTAGTACTTTCTTACAGTGAATTAGTACTTTCTTACAGTGAATTAGTACTTTCTTACATTGAATTAGTACTTTCTTACAGTGAATTAGTACTTTCTTACAGTGAATTAGTACTTTCTTACAGTGAACTAGTACTTTCTTACAGTGAACTAGTACTTTCTTACAGTGAACTAGTACTTTCTTACAGTGAACTAGTACTTTCTTACAGTGAATTAGTACTTTCTTACAGTGAATTAGTACTTTCTTACAGTGAACTAGTACTTTCTTACATTGAATTAGTACTTTCTTACAGTGAACTAGTACTTTCTTACAGTGAATTAGTACTTTCTTACAGTGAACTAGTAATTTCTTACAGTGAATTAGTACTTTCTTACAGTGAATTAGTACTTTCTTACAGTGAACTAGTACTTTCTTACATTGAATTAGTACTTTCTTACAGTGAACTAGTACTTTCTTACATTGAATTAGTACTTTCTTACAGTGAACTAGTACTTTCTTACAGTGAATTAGTACTTTCTTACAGTGAATTAGTACTTTCTTACAGTGAACTAGTACGTAACTGGTTTTTTCTAAAGACACAACAGACATGTAGCTTTCTGACACCATACTTCGTCAATGTTGACACGAGGGAGCATTCTTTCGATTTCTGGTCCACAAAAGTTAATGACCCCCCGCATCCATGACACTGACTCCACTGATGGCTTAACTGACTCTGACTCCACTGATGGCTTAACTGACTCTGACTCCACTGATGACTAAACTGACTCTGACTCCACTGATTACTAAACTGACTCTGACTCCACTGATTACTAAACTGACTCTGACTCCACTGATTGCTAAACTGACTCCACTGATGGCTTAAATGACCCTGATTGCACTGATGGCTCTACTGACTCTGACTCCACTGATGGCTCTACTGACTCTGACTCCACTGATGGCTCACGATCTCCTCGGACGCGTTTAGGCCATAAAACAAACAACGACCGCCTTAAGCGCTACAACGGCGCCTCGCTTAACGTTGCCTAATCCCTCTACGGACGAAGTCCATTATTTGGAACAACATGAACACCGAGGAAATGTGTTAAATTCTTTCCACATTAAGCAAAAATTTAATAAACAAAAACTTTCTTTATAAATTTGAAAAAAACAAAATATATTATGTAATCCTTTTTTTTCCCCCTCTGTTCATTAAAAGATTTTTTTTTTTAATTTAAAAAAGAAAAAAAAAAATTCTGCACATGTTTAAAAAAACAACAACATATTTTACAGGTTCAAATTACCTGCTAAGTTTAAACTTTCACCTTTCAGTAACAAATGAAGAGGGGAAAAGACAAACAATAATTCATCAGAAATAGATCAAAATATTTTATTATTTTTAATAAAAACTTCCACCGACAAATTCAAGATTTAAACAACAAAAAAAAACGTTGTAATTAAAATGTATAAACTTTACAAAAAGGCGGTATATGTTTGCGCGCTATAAGCAAACGCGTTAGATTCATTATAAGGGTCCAGTTTTGTTTGACAGTCGATTGCCAGAGAAATCATGCGTTTGTTATGAGGATTGTTCGTTATTCGAGGCGATCGTTATCACCAGGCCTGCACAACTCAAAATGTAAGGCGGGCCGAAATAATTTATGAAAAACGTGTGCGGGCCGAAAGGAAATATGACGAGGAGTGGGGGGGGGGGGGGCAGCTATTAAGAAAATAATAATAATAAAGAATATTTATTTCATTCGTGGGCCGCAAAGTGGGTGCTGGCGGGCCGCACGTGGCCTGCGGGCCGTATGTTGTGCAGGCCTGGTTATGAGGATTGTTTGTTGTTCGAGGCGATCGTTAGGCGAGGCACCACCACTGTTGACACCAACAGTGAGAAAGCTAAGTTGTGCGTTGCGAAAATAATTACATTTTCCACCCAAGGCCTCACCGAAATAGTGGTGCATCAGCCCCCCAGGTCATGGTGACCTTGCAATGCGCACACCATACGCCTGCACTTTTCATGTCGACGCTTCTCTGGCTTTTAACTTCAGGATGCAACACCGGATACCCTGATTCCCGCGCGCGGCTCACAAACTACAATTGCTACAAGCAACACCCGTCTGCTGACGCTTTTATCTAATCTCTTTATCTCAACTCTTGATGTTCACTTCCTCAATCTCATTCAATTTTTTACGTACTTGGGAAATGAAAGATTCAAGTCTGAAGAGGTATGTCACTCACACACACAATAGCCCACTCACGCACACATGCAATAGCACACATGCAATAGCACATGTACATACGAATCGTTATTTAAAATATACCTATATTGTGAAAGAACTCGTTTTGAAGATATACTTTACGAAACAGCCAAACAAACTTTTGACTTTGGAGCCCGGAAAAATGAATTGCAAGAAGTGCGTAGCCAGACCTCGGACAGCAAGAAGTGCGTAGCCAGACCTCGGACTGCAAGAAGTGCGTAGCCAGACCACGGACTGCAAGAAGTGCGTAGCCAGACCGCGGACTGCAAGAAGTGCGTAGCCACATCACGGACTCAAACTATGAACAGAACTTGACCGGCTGATACCAATGAAATAAATACGCGCGTTCCATGCGTTCTCCCCACAGCACGAGGTGTGTCTATTTATAGACTTTGCTGAAACTGATTTTTTTTCAATTTCCTTTTTTTTTTCTTTCTTTAAAACAACATTTTAAAAAAAATTCTTAAAGTTGTGCGCTACAAATTTTTGCTTTGTATTTTTTTTTTTTTTTTGTAATCGTGATGAACATTGTCATAGAAGCTTACAGAAAATTAATAAGTGAGGGTGTCTTTATAAAACAGTTCGGTATATTTTTTACATTTAAAAGCTTTTAGACTTAAATTGACTAGGACATCTTTTTCTTTAGGCGTTGTATTGCCACCCACAGCTGCGCCTTGCGGCAATTGGCTATACATTTCCACCCACAGCAGTGCACTACAGCAGGTGGCTACATTTTGCCACCCACAGCAAGTGACGCTGAATATAAGGGTTGACATGCAACAACTTTGGCGCGGCCCAGCCAATGATTACCCTTCAGTGGTTTTTAGATGTCATTGTATCCACACCTCTGGAAGAATCGATATTCGATACACAGCTTTGACTATCGCAAATGTGTAGTGTTTTGTTGGGAGAAAAACAGCTGTGGATTTTCTATTGTTAAATAAAAAAATTAAAAAAATTAATCAATTAAAAAAATAAAATATTTGAGGTGTACGCAAGAGATTCATAAAGAAAGTAATGTAATGTAGTGTAATGTAATGTAGTGTAATGTAATGTAATGCAATGTAGTGTAATGTAATGCAATGCAATGCAATGCAATGTAATGTAATGCACCACAATAAAATGCAATACATTACAATACAAAACAAGAGAACAACAGAGTAATGCAATGCAAGAAACTCAAAGACTAGTTCATTTCCTTGCATCAGAAAGATGCATTCCAAAACAAAAACTGCGCCATGTCATGTGGAATCCCCTGTTGAGTTATTAGGACGGGCATTTCTCAGACATACTCAAGTCTGCGTGCTCCCAACGGAAACTATATACAAACTCTAGAGGCAAGGGTAAATAAAAGATCTCCATGTTACCAGGTGTCTTCATCGGGCAACGCCTCGGTGTCCTTGGGTCGGCAGGCATTTGAGCCCGAACGCCAGGTATGAGCACAGGGGTTCCCACATTGGGATGCTCTCAGGTACACTTAGTCTAGTCTAGGCAACAATCTGGTCTCGGAAACAGTCTAATCTAGGCAACAGTCTAATCTAGGCAACAGTCTAGTCTGGGTAACAGTCTAGTCTGGTAACTGTCTGGGTCTAGGCATCAGTCTAGTCTAGGCAACAGTCTAATCTAGGCAACAGTCTAATCTAGGCAACAGTCTAGTCTGGGTAACAGTCTAGTCTGGTAACTGTCTGGGTCTAGGCATCAGTCTAGTCTAGGCAACAGTCTAATCTAGGCAACAGTCTAGTCTGGGTAACAGTCTAGTCTGTGTAACTGTCTGGGTCTAGGCAACAGTCTAGTCTAGGCAACAGTTTAGTCTGGGAAACAGTCTAGTCTGGGCAACAGTCTAGACTAGGCAACAGTCTAGACTAGGCAACAGTCTAGTCTAGGCAACAGTCTAGTCTAGGTAACAGTATAGTCTAGTCTAGGTAACAGTCTATAGTCTAGTCTAGGTAACAGTCTAGTGGTCTAGTCTGGGAAACAGTCTGGTCTGGGAAACAATCTAGTCTAGGCAAAAGTCTAGTCTAGGTAACAGTCTAGTCTAGGCAACAGTCTAGTCTTCTATGTCGACGACAATGTATTCTGAGACAGCTTTCCAAAATGATACTCCCATACCTTCTTAATAGTTGTGTCCCCCGTCGTTGTACAATTTGGTACCCACTCTCACTTTTTCCCTCGATCCGCCGCAGCAAGGACATTCCACTCATATAATAAACATGCTTTTCCCAATTTTTTAAACAGATAAAACTGGGGCATCAATACGATGAGATGAATCAGGCCGTGGTACATGCTGAGATAAACCAGGGAGCTGTCCTGTCGTGGGAGATACGTAACTGAATGTAGACTTGCGTAACTGGAGAATCGAAGGCGTTTCAATGGAATCAAGGCGGACACTCAAGTCAAAGGTCAGAGGTTAAAAAGTGAGCAGGAACCGAAATTCCGAGGCTAATTATTTTTTGTTTAAAAATCCCATTGTAACTTTGGTTAGGTTTCCACTCAAATTTCCACAAAGTCTTAGAGTTCCAGGTAAATACATATTTTAGCGTCCCGGTTTTCCCCATAGCTGTACAACGATTATTTTTTTTTGTACGGGATTTTTTAAACTTTTTATTCTGTTTACCATGTTTCGTGCAAGTGCATCCCAGTGCACACTGCACACCACTCCAACATGATCTAACGTTCTCTTTGCAAAGACAACCCACAACAATTTCCAGTCTTCTAAGCTCTGCAGGCTCTGTGAAGGGGAGAGAAGAAAAATAAAGGGGGGGGGAAGAGAACGAAATGTTGACTTGTTGTCATAAGCGGATTTAGAAGAAGGAGTGTGTGTGTTTGGGGGGGGGGGGGGGGCTAGGAAAACTTTAAAAAATGGAGATGCCAGAACCCTGTCAGAGTGGAGAGGTTAGATTTGTGGCACCCGAGGCGTCGTTGATTTTGCCACTCCCCACTCCCAAAAAAAACAAAACATCATAAATACACATCCCATATAAGGCATATAGTTTAGTATATGCATGTGGACCGAAAATGGTGCCCTCGATAAGTGCCGCCCGGGGTGAGGGGGATGACCGCCCTTCCACCCCCGTCTTCCTACGCCCGTACCTATTCACTTTCGTGTGCAATTTTTTAATGGCGTCACTATTAACCCTGTGATATTTGTAGTCACTACTAACTCTGTGATATTTGGAGTCACTATTAACCCTGTGATATTTGGAGTCACTATTAACTCTGTGATATTTGGAGTCACTACTAACTCTGTGATATTTGGAGTCACTATTAACCCTGTGATATTTGGAGTCACTACTAACTCTGTGATATTTGGAGTCACTATTAACTCTGTGATATTTGGAGTCACTATTAACTCTGTGATATTTGGAGTCACTACTAACTCTGTGATATTTGGAGTCACTATTAACCCTGTGATATTTGGAGTCACTATTAACTCTGTGATATTTGGAGTCACTATTAACCCTGTGATATTTGGAGTCACTATTAACCCTGTGATATTTGGAGTCACTACTAACTCTGTGATATTTGGAGTCACTATTAACCCTGTGATATTTGGAGTCACTATTAACCCTGTGATATTTGGAGTCACTACTAACTCTGTGATATTTGGAGTCACTATTAACACTGTGATATTTGGAGTCACTATTAACTCTGTGATATTTGGAGTCACTATTAACTCTGTGATATTTGGAGTCACTATTAACCCTGTGATATTTGGAGTCACTATTAACCCTGTGATATTTGGAGTCACTATTAACCCTGTGATATTTGGAGTCACTATTAACCCTGTGATATTTGGAGTCACTACTAACTCTGTGATATTTGGAGTCACTATTAACCCTGTGATATTTGGAGTCACTATTAACTCTGTGATATTTGGAGTCACTATTAACTCTGTGATATTTGGAGTCACTATTAACCCTGTGATATTTGGAGTCACTATTAACCCTGTGATATTTGGAGTCACTATTAACCCTGTGATATTTGGAGTCACTATTAACCTTGTGATATTTGGAGTCACTATTAACCCTGTGATATTTGAAGTCACTATTAACCCTGTGATATTTGGAGTCACTATTAACCTTGTGATATTTGGAGTCACTATTAACCCTGTGATATTTGGAGTCACTATTAACTCTGTGATATTTGGAGTCACTATTAACCTTGTGATATTTGGAGTCACTATTAACCCTGTGATATTTGGAGTCACTACTAGCTCTGTGATATTTGGAGTCACTATTAACCCTGTGATATTTGGAGTCACTATTAACCCTGTGATATTTGGAGTCACTACTAACTCTGTGATATTTGGAGTCACTATTAACCCTGTGATATTTGGAGTCACTATTAACTCTGTGATATTTGGAGTCACTATTAACTCTGTGATATTTGGAGTCACTATTAACCCTGTGATATTTGGAGTCACTATTAACTCTGTGATATTTGGAGTCACTATTAACCCTGTGATATTTGGAGTCACTATTAACCTTGTGATATTTGGAGTCACTACTAACCCTGTGATATTTGGAGTCACTATTAACCCTGTGATATTTGGAGTCACTATTAACTCTGTGATATTTGGAGTCACGACAAAGTTGACAAAGTTTTATTTTTGCTCCCCCCCCCCCCACCAGAAAAAAACAGACCCGTGTACCACGTGAAGAATCGTAATATATCACCAGTGATACAGGCACCGTAGTTTGAGAATCGGTAGTGACGGATAAGACCAAGTTAAGAGTTAAGGTTCTTGAACTTTATGTGGTTTTCTAAATTGTTGTTTAGGTTCAATGACTCTTTGTTCACTAACTCAGAATTGGTTTCTTGTGGTCAGTTGAAGTTCACTAACTCAGAATTGGTTTCCTGTGGTCAGTTGAAGTTCACTAACTCAGAATTGGTTTCTTGTGGTCAGTTGAAGTTCACTAACTCAGAATTTGTTTCCTGTGGTCAGTTGAAGTTCACTAACTCAGAATTGGTTTCTTGTGGTCAGTTGAAGTTCACTAACTCAGAATTGGTTTCCTGTGGTCAGTTGAAGTTCACTAACTCAGAATTGGTTTCTTGTGGTCAGTTGAAGTTCACTAACTCAGAATTGGTTTCCTGTGGTCAGTTGAAGTTCACTAACTCAGAATTGGTTTCCTGTGGTCAGTTGAAGTTCACTAACTCAGAATTGGTTTCCTGTGGTCAGTTGAAGTTCACTAACTCAGAATTGGTTTCCTGTGGTCAGTTGAAGTTCACTAACTCAGAATTGGTTTCCTGTGGTCAGTTGAAGTTCACTAACTCAGAATTGGTTTCCTGTGGTCAGTTGAAGTTCACTAACTCAGAATTGGTTTCCTGTGGTCAGTTGAAGTTCACTAACTCAGAATTGGTTTCCTGTGGTCAGTTGAAGTTCACTAATTCAAAATTGATTTCTTTTGCTCAATAAAAAAACCTCAAAAGTTCAGGATATTAACCTGCCCCCTCCCCCTTTCCTCCTCCTAGTTTTCATGTCATAATAAGACCCATCAGAAGAAAGTGATACTTGAATAGCACCAATAAAAACCCACTCCCGTACTGAGCACGTGATCTACACGCTCACACGTGATCTACACGCGATCTACACACGATCTACACGCTCACACGTGATCTACACGCGATCTACACGCGATCTACACGCGATCTACTCGCTCACGCGTGAGCTACACGCGATCTACACGCGATCTACTCGCTCACGCGTGATCTACACGCGATCTACACGCTCACACACGTTTGTCTGTACACTTGTTTTTATTAAGAATATTTAGACGCTAGCCCGTAACAAAATGTTTGCTCTTTTAAAAAAACAACTTAACGTTGTAAAGGCGGGTGTGAAAGTCTGTAGAGGGTTCTGATGTTCATTCACATCCCATTGCTGTGTAAAGCCATTGTAAAGGCGGGTGTGAAAGTCTGTAGAGGGTTCTGATGTTCATTCACATCCCATTGCTGTGTAAAGCCATTGTAAAGGCGGGTATGAAAGTCTGTAGAGGGTTCTGATGTTCATTCACATCCCATTGCTGTGTAAAGCCATTGTAAAGGCGGGTATGAAAGTCTGTAGAGGGTTCTGATGTTCATTCACATCCCATTGCTGTGTAAAGCCATTGTAAAGGCGGGTGTGAAAGTCTGTAGAGGGTTCTGATGTTCATTCACATCCCATTGCTGTGTAAAGCACACACACACATATTAACGTCATTTATGTCATTACGACGCTTCGCTCGCAGCGTTACACGTCACTGTCTCTGGGTGTATAGGACTACGTCAGCGTCGTAACCAGAAGGTGCGCATGGAGTGTTTTGGTTTTAAAATAAATAAATTTGTAGAACATATTTTTCAATATATACACATTAGTCTATATAAGGAGTGTGAAACAGAAACTGGACGAATTTTTACCGCTGCGTATAATTGATTATCACATTTTAGACTGATTCCATTCGTGTCAAGTATTAATGCTACATGTGTGTCACATTGCCAATGATTTCAAAGCTCCATTTAATTTCATTCAGGATCCGCCGCTGCCGCAACCAAAATATCAGGTTCTCTATTTCAAAAAATGAAACCAAACTCGGAGAAATCTGGCGTTTGAAGCCGCCTGCTGAAGTGTGCACTGTAACACGATGATAACGGAATGCCAGATTGCATCTGGTCGAATCGACAACAAAAATAATAAAACTGTTCACTTTATGGCTTGATGGTGTACCATAGCGTTCTCCAGGACACAAGCAGATCATCAAAAGTTTGGTCATAATGTTTTGTCATTCCAGCTTCAGTGCGTTGACACTGACGAATAAGATTTCACTGTAATGTCTGATGGTTTTCGTGAAAATAACTTTGACCAGATTTTTTTTTCTGTAAAAGAAATTCGGGGAGATTTCTGGTCTACAATTTTACCGAATCAACGTCAGGAACGAACCATTTTATGAGGTCTTCCATCCTCCCACGCCAGAGAAACAAGTTTAAGAAAATACATTTTTTTTATAGCAAAGTTTTTCTCAGCAGCACACACATGTCTGTAAAATGCTGTGGCTTAATCAAATTCATGGGAACGATGGACCGGGGGGGGGGGGTTGTTGCCGCGCCGCAAAACCCGCCCGCGCCCTCAGACGTTTCCCCTTCCCTCACATACAATAATTGCTTTCAAGGTTGGACAGTATTCCTTCACATACAATTGTTTTTCTTTATTTAAAAAAAAAATTGGAATGTCTTACAAATTCACCCCCCACCACCCGGGCCAGGTCATTGCCTGGAATTGTCCACACAGTTTACTCCGGATGTAAATAAAGCCTGGGACTGAAATCTGCCAGAGATAAGGGCAGCCGTAATCCAAAACTCCAAGAATCGAGTACAGGACCAGTAGTCCCCTAGAATCAAGTACAGAACCATGAGTCCCTTAGAATCTAGTATAGGACCGTCAGTCCCCTAGAATCGAGTATAGGACCATGAGTCCCCTAGAATATAGTACAGAACCATGAGTCCCTTAGAATCTAGTATAGGACCGTCAGTCCCCTAGAATCGAGTATAGGACCATGAGTCCCTTAGAATCAAGTACAGAACCAGGAGTCCGTTAGAATCTAGTATAGGACCATGAGTCTCTTAGAATCTAGTATAGGACCATGAGTCCCCTATAATCGAGTACAGGACCACGAGTCCGTTAGAATCTAGTACAGGACCATGAGTCCCTTAGAATCTAGTATAGGATCATGAGTCCCCTAGAATCAAGTACAGAACCAGGAGTCCGTTAGAATCTAGTACAGGACCATGAGTCCCTTAGAATCTAGTATAGGATCATGAGTCCCCTAGAATCGAGTACAGGACCATGAGTCCCATAGAATCAAGTACAGAACCAGGAGTCCCTTAGAATCTAGTACAGGACCATGAGTCCCTTAGAATCTAGTACAGGACCAGGAGTCCTTTAGAATTAAGTACAGGACCATGAGTCCTCTAGAATCGAGTACAGGACCATGAGTCCCATAGAATCAAGTACAGAACCATGAGTCCCTTAGAATCTAGTACAGGACCATGAGTCCCTTAGAATCTAGTATAGGACCAGGAGTCCTTTAGAATTAAGTACAGGACCATGAGTCCCATAGAATCAAGTACAGAACCAGGAGTCCCTTAGAATCTAGTACAGGACCATGAGTCCCCTAGAATCGAGTACAGGACCAGGTGTCCTCCAGAATTTCTTGAAGTTTAACAAATATTGGATCCAGATTAGTGTGCAGTTGTTTCCGTCACTAGTTCACGTACCACTGAAAACATCTTCTTGATGACGCTTCTTGATGACGCTTCGTGATCCGCATGCCGGAGCATCTTAACGGTGCTCGTATAGAACGGTAGTCGTATATAACGGTAGTCGTATATAACGGTAGTCGTATATAACGGTGCTCGTATAGAACGGTAGTCGTATACGTCAGTATTCGGAGCTGAGATAATTTATTTTAAAACCTCAATCCCCCGAACTTGATTTAAGTGTTTCTATCTGTCTGATGGGCGTCGTTGGACGTCGTTACGTTCTTACATTCGTGGTTTAAGGTTTATTATGGAAATTAAGGGAACCACAGGGAGGCCGGGGGGGGGGGAGGACTTGATTATACAATAATAATATTATTTGGGGGGGGTGGTTGGGTGGAAGTGGTTTCGCGGTAACAGTAAACAGCTAAAAATTTGACAAAGCATACACTTTATAAGAATTCCAATCAGTGCCCCCCCCCCCCCAAAACACACACAAACAAAGCAGCTCACAACCGTACTTTTATTAACGCCCCCTTAACTACATTAATATTGTACTGACCACCCGCTCTTATACCGCAGATTTATTTCACCAACTATTTGGAAAAACAAAAGAAAATATTACGCACCAAACGCAAATGCGATTTTTAAATTTTTTTTTCTTAATCTCATTTTGTGAAGTCATCGGGAATTTTATATCGTGAAATGAGTAGCATCATATTTCCCTGGAAAAACACGAAAAAACATAGTTGTGAGGGCTGGGGGTTGGTGGGTGGTGGGGCTGAAAATTTGAAAAAAAAATGTGTTGTCATCGGCAGCGAGTCCTTGTGCCAAGTTACAGCTCGGTAGTTTGACGGAAAGTGGGTCAATAACCCGTCCGCAGATTTTGCCTGCCAGCCACGAATGAACGCAAAGTTGATATAAACAGACCTGTTTGCCCTCAAACTCTTAAAATCGTACAATATCGTCACAAAATCATTCAATACATTATATTAATAGTAAAAAAACACACACAGTATATATAATGTACACACCTCAAAATCGTACATTGTACGCCAAAATCGTAAGAGTAAACAGGTCTGTATAAAGAATTTGAAAATAATGTGCCCTGCTGGATTCGTCATCGACACAGAGAGTCAAGGCTTAAGAGATCTGCGCGCGCTTAGAGTTAGGCGACAACCTTGTCCACTTCCTGACCACTAGGCACAGACACCTAACCACCGATTGCCGCCAAACCTGCTGGTTTAATCAGCCTTGCGCCAATGTTAACTTTTCCTTCTGAAGCTGTGCACATAACAAGACGGGAAGAGCTTCGGTGACTGTAACAATACATAAAGTAACTGTACTCTATGTATGTTAATTGATACTGTATATAATGGATGACCTGTCCATAGTCACTTATAACTTATACTAATTGAAGAACTGAATAAATCCACTGAATAATTCACACGGTACTTTATTACATGATAATGATAAAATAATTCCTTGACATTGTAACATCCCTGTAACAGAATATCATACACTTTAAATAACATTCAATCCTTAAATTCACATCATAACTCCTCAATGGCGTCCAGCCTCACTGACCAACAATCGTGAACTCTTCTTACTCACAAAATCATGAATTCTTTATTCGCCACCAAAATTAGTTCTACTTATTTTCATGATATGATTCTATTATAATTAAATCACTACGCCACCATGAATAGAAATAAATAATACAGTCATGTGACTGAGTACGGTTAACTCGTTGTGCTACAGTGGCGACAAAAGATAACGTCATTCTCATATCTGCTCAAGATTTTGATTTAATATTCGCTGAAAATGGTGTATTCCTTTGGGATCATGCGACGCGATAAATGCACACGTTGTACTGTGATAGACACGCTTGGACACATCTGGTATGTATAATGTGATAGTCACGTTTTGCCACACCTTGTACGTATACTGTGATAAGACACGTTTTGACACGCCTGGCACGTATACTGTGACAAGACACGTTTTGACACGCCTAGGCCAAGGTTGCCGATCTGATGCAATGAATTGAACAACAGAAAGAGGCTAAATCAACAATAAGAAGAAAACAAGACACGCGCACAATTGCAACGCTAGAGGTAAACAAAGTATGCCTCTTGTGTTCGTGGTTTAGGGGAGACGTATGAGAAGTCCAGATGTTAGAACCTTTCCAAATTCTCGACTCGCCGGACCCAAGATGGCCGCAATCGCAGCCTTAAGGACAGACAGCTTTTGACGACGTCCAGTGAAACACTTCGCCGACGATAAACCCTTGAGCCTGGAGTACCTTAAAAACCAAGTGGAGTTGTCGGACACAAAAAGCCAGTTGTTCAATTATACAAGGACGACCCCGTACTGCCCACGTCGTGGCGTCGCTCCACGCACGACCCGCAAGAGATCAGCATTGTGACATTGTGCGACAAGTGTGCTCGTGGGCGGGAATTCCCCAAACTTGTTGGATTAGTTGTAAGTTGTAGACGTCTGCGGTTAAAATGGAGGGGGTAAAAAAACCTGGACCAATCGTAATAAGTGACCCAGTGCAGAAATCTCCACCATTCACTTTACGCTGTCTAGAGGGACAGACGAAAAGGCGCCTTCGTAGGAGGGAAAAAAAACTATTTTAAACAAATTTGGTCCAAATTCACATTACATCTATTATGATCGTATAGAAGGTCTGAGAGCTTTAAGTTGTTCAATTTATTTCATGAACTCATTGACCCTGGTGACGGTGAAATTTTAAACACAAGACGATGAGGAGAATGGGAAAACAAAAGATAATCACATCAGTTTGCATGTGTCGATGGTTACTTTTCCAAACTCTCGTGTCTTTATCTCAAATATTGCTATGGGCTTTGGGAACGCTAGCTATGTAGGCTACTCGGGAACATTGGCCGTCTACTCGGGAACATTGACCGTCTACTCGGGAACATTGGCCGTCTACTCGGGAACATTGGCCGTCTACTCGGGAACATTGACCGTCTACTCGGAAACATTAGCCGTCTAACTCTGGGTTTGTACGTATTGGTTAATGGTAAGCAACATACCCACGTCTCAGTAAGGTCCGGAATTAAGTCAGGAAAGAGGTGAGGCAAGCCATACTCTTAATGCTGTCGGCACACCACGGGGTAAATTAATCGATCGAATACACGCCACTCCTACAGTTGATCGATGTGGAAAGATTGTAATTACAGCCAAAAAATTATGTATACTTTTTTTTTTTAAATATCGTTCCTGTAAGAAATTTTCCAAACTTGATTTAATGTAAAGAATGACCTACATTGTTTCCTTCAGCGGACTCTTTGACATTTTAATGTAACTTTAATGGTCGCCGCACGGTGTTGTCTCTCTTTTCAACAACAACTTAGGATAATTAACCGGATACAATAGCAACTTCCGGCTTTGTCTCCACCCCCACCAGTGGCGTAGTGAGGGGGGGTCAAGGGGGGCATCATGCCCCGGGCGCTACTCACAATGGGGCGCCAAATGGTATATTGTACTATAATATTGTATGGTTTTCAAATAGGGGGCGCTAAAAAGGTATTGGGGGGCGCTAAAAAGGTATTGTGCCCCGGGCGCGAGTTAAGCTCGCTACGCCACTGACCCTCACCCCCCCCCCCTCAAAAAACACACGCACGCACACAGACAACTAAACACCTTATACAATTGAACACTTGGAAAAAACAACAACATTCACGCAAATTATTTGTCGTTGGTGAGTCCTTGAACCAGGGTCACGTCGATCACCGTCCAATGGCGCGGAGCAGTCTGCTACTCACTGGGACTCAAATTGCTTTTCTTTTATTTGTAATTTTGTTTGTTTAATTCACGCTAAAGCAGGGAGAGCAGGTTGAAGAGTTTATCGATTGATTCGTTCGATATAATATAATTGTTTCACGAGTGTTTTTTCAGGGGTGAAGGTCATGCAGGGTCAGAGTTCATTGCCCTGAGCCAACCTCATTTAGAACAATGGACACACCACAATAAATACTAACATTAATATGCATCAGTGGTTCTCAACCAGTGAATCGCACGCGCCCCCCCCCCCCAATCCCCGCAGACTGTTTAGCTATGATTCTTTCACCCAACAACAACAAAAAATATACCACAAGCTCCACCGACATCAGTGTGGTTCAAAGAACGAGTCACTTTTGTGTTGTGACATGGAGAATAACCGAGGAGAGTGGGGGAGGGGGGGGTTCTTAGCGGGAATCAATATTCACTAATTTTGATTCACGCATCGCGTTTGAAAAGTTGACAGTAATATCAGGAAAGGCAAGCATCGACCAACGCAGGCGACTTGATGGGTTCTAATCAAGTCAGGGCATTTTTCACCAGCATGGGAATTGTTCACCAGAATGGGATTATTTCACTGCTAAGCGAAGATCAAAACGAGGCTTAAATGGAACGAACGACAGAAGACAAAAGCGGAAATGGGGTGGGGATTAAGAACATTTCTTAAATGTCTGCAATACGAGAACCAAAACATAAGCAGGAGTCGCATGGCCCCAATACACATTTCTCGGTGTAAAATATATCTCTCCTCACTAGAGTTGTCCCAAGCAACCAGCCTTATCAGGTTTGATTCCATTTAATCTCGAGACAATTTTCGCTAAGGGCACACAATTTGGGAATATCAAAAACCCTTAGAGTTGATAGCGGCAATTCGGGAGACTTTTTAGGAAGATAACTTAAAGAGCTGTTTTTTTTTTTTTTTTTTTTTTTTTTTTTTTTTTTTTTTTTTGCCGCAAAGTGTTTCCACTTGAAGGCCTGCGAGAAGATTTTATCAAACCAAATGGAACAGGGGTTCTTAAACTTGTTTTTCAGCGCTACACCCTTACTGATTTCAAAGTATTTCCCGCACCCCCATCTCAATTTCAAACACATTTCCTTCAACACCCACGCTACAAACATTCTATAAGAACCCTTGAAATATAAAAAATATGCTACACGGGTGACTTCCTTTACAGTTGATACAGATGTACATTGATGGTGATACCTCGTGTGTGAGAGCGTGAGTGGGATGAATCTGTGCGTCGGTGTGTGTGGGCGCGCGCGTTTTAGTGTGTGTGGAGAAGGGCAGCAACTGTCAGCGAACTGGCTAGACTGAAATGGTTGGAAATAAATAAATCGCTCTCTTCCAAGCGGATCCATGTCTTTAGTTTAAGTGGGTTTTCACTGCGATGTCAAAATAGAGATGGCTTTAAAAACTAGTTTTTTAGATAACGAATGTTCATCTCCACTTCTCAAAGTGATTCATCTTCAAAATTCCTGCGTGTTCGGATCATTGGAAGTGATTACATCGGGAGATTAACTTTGAGAATAAGGAGACTTGACGGGAGTACACAATCCACTCGGGTACACAGCCCAAGTGTCAATGTTCATTTCGACACTGTCCACTCAATGTTCATGTGTATTATAATGAGCTGTAGAAAAGTTGTCCCGATAACAAGCCTTGTTGTATCAGAACTCCAAGTTTACGATCGACCAGCTCTGCTATATTGAACATTTTCGCCATCCATCACTAGAGAACTAATTATTTCATTTCCCTGACATCCTGTTAAGGATTTTTTTTTAAATATATAATTATGAGCTGTCAAAGCCCTATTTTCGGGCGTATAAGACGACCCTCGACTTTTCCTGTTAAAATATAGGGTCTGGGCTATACTCGCCGTATTAGACTACCCCCCTTCCAATGCAAACCAAATAAAAATTTAAAAACATCAGATTTTGATTTCAATATGGTAATTTTGCACCATACATTATCAAGCCATACCTTTACCACCCCCTCTTCTTCATCCGTCCAGCTTTTTTCATTCACATGTACCACCATCAGCTGTGCATGCTAGTACCACTGTAAAACTGGACTTCTCATGTCCTGTTGTTTTAATTTTAAAGAATTTTTTTTCACCTTTTAGATGGACAGTTTTATTTCCAACCATATCAAAATTCTTTGGAGTTTCAGCCATATTTCGGACACTACTTAACGCATACGTATCCATGGCAACTATTCACTTTGGCATCAAGATCTGCAGGTCATTTTCGTGCTAATTTCGTCTTTTGCCTCAAAACCAGATTATGCCTTTCCAAGAATCTGGTACACCAGGATACAGCGGCCTTAAAATCTGTTGCTGTGATCTGGGTGAGATTTGGCCCACTGAAGTGCAAACAAACGTATTTTATTTCGTTTTACTACATAACCGTTTTGGCGATGCTCATTCACCATGCCTGCTACATTTCGAGTTCTGGCCAATGTGGCTTTACCAGCAGCTTATAAGACGATCCTCCGACTTTTGAAAAGATTTTATGGGTTTAAAAAGTCGTCTTATACGCCGGAAAATACGATAAATTATATAATTTAAAAACAAATTAAATGTCTATATCTTTCCATCTATAAAAAGTGTATGTCTATATAATTATATCTATAGTATTAAGCAAAACTTCCCACTCCCTGTTTAATATTTTTTAAAGGATTAATTTATATCGAAATCTTGCGACACACGTGTGAACCTTGGTGAAGCCTCCGTGTGCTGAGACACGTGAACCTTGGTGAAACCCCCGTGTGCTGAGACACGTGAACCTTGGTAAAACCCCAGTCTGCTGAGACACGTGAACCTTGGTGAAACCCCAGCCTGCTGAGACACGTGAAAACTGATGAAAACCCAATGTGCTGAGACACACGTGAACCAAGGTGAAACCCCCCAGTGCGTGCTGAGACACATCGGATGAAAACCGCTTAAATTGAGTGCATGGCATGATTATGAGTGCAACTGGGCTATCAGCTATATCAGGAAGTGAAACTTATCTCTTCAAGACTACAGTTTCAGTTGTGGTTCTAAGAGTCCATTATTATAACTATATTAAAGAACGGCTTTACTACTGACATGCACATTTGTAAATTGGTATTCATTCAACTTCGGAGAGGCAAGTAAAATAATAAAACCGATCGCGGTCATGGTCTGATTTTTAAAATACACTTCTTTCGCCCTAGGAAGTGATTCCTGTCATTGTACAGCTAGCGGTGATAGGTCGGCACAAGTCATTTTATATTCCCTGAGTTTTCAGAACCGTTCTATTTATATCCATGGATGAACCCACAATCGTGTGACCTGGATGGCCTCAGAGTGGGCCGTGACTTAGTCATCTTACAAACACGCCATCCACCCACAGTCCCCAGCTAACAACCCACTCAGTTATTCATAAC
Source organism: Omphiscola glabra (assembly GCA_964017045.1). Lineage (NCBI taxonomy): Eukaryota > Metazoa > Mollusca > Gastropoda > Lymnaeidae > Omphiscola > Omphiscola glabra. The sequence goes on from OZ024802.1 coordinate 16,604,723, forward strand.
GGCCGAGTTTCTACGACGCTATGCTGAGTAAGAAAACCATCTGTTGGATTGCTCAACTCCCTGCCATCGAGTCCAAGCCTCGCTTTGAGAGAAAAGTAAATAATTAAAAACAGGTCGAATGACGAAATTCAAACATCGCATAGCGCGAGGGCATCATAAAAACTGGGACTATTTGTAAACTCAATTTTGGTCTTAAGTCTAGTCTAGACTTTTGAAACCCCATCCAGTGATTTAGAAGCTGAATTAACATTTTAACTTTAACACATATTTTTAACGTGTATGGGCAAACGTGTAGCTAGATTCTTTTACGCCTAGTGCGGTCCTTGGATTTCCCGCCCCTCTCAAGAAAACCCCCAGAATAAAGATATAACGTTAGCCATTTATTTCTATTAGGAATGTTAAATCTTTTTGTTTTGTAAATCTTTCCTTTTTTTTTCAAAACGAATATTGGTTTTAGTAATCATGTTAGGAATCATGTTAGGAATCTTGTTAGGAATCATGTTAGGAACCGGTGGTCCGTTCAGCAATGCACAACTGCCACGCACATCAGGATCAGATTGACCTCTGCCACGCACATCAGGATCAGATTGACCTCTGCCACGCACATCAGGATCAGATTGACCTCTGCCAAGCACATCAGGATCAGATTGACCTCTGCCACGCACATCAGGATCAGATTGACCTCTGCCACGCACATCAGGATCAGATTGACCTCTGCCACGCATATCAGGATCAGATTGACCTCTGCCACGCACATCAGCATCAGATTGACTTCTGCCACGCACATCAGCATCAGATTGACTTCTGTCACGCACATTAGGATCAGATTGACCTCTGCCACGCACATCAGGATCAGATTGACCTCTGCCACGCACATCAGGATCAGATTGACCGTAAGGCTCAGTTGATATGTTTTTATTTTGTTCAAAGAACGCAAGCGGCAGTTGATGGTGTATCAGGTTGCAGAACTGACGAAGCATCTGTTCCATTTAGACAGCGCAGTTTTTAGTACCAGCACTGACGAAGTGGTAGTTAAACATCATGTGCAAAGCAAATGCTGGATGGAATATATTTATACCAGTGACGAGAGTGCGATAGTGCGATCTGAACTCACGCAAATGTATTCATTGGTACCTGTCGCGGAATACACGCCTCGACCAATCTACCTGAGAATTCATTCTGTGATGCGACAAAATAAAGTCCATTCGACAATATTTCTTAAAGCTGACTGAACCGGGTGCAGCGTGCGGTCTTGGCGGAGACGCGAAGCCAGTGGCTATTTGTATAGGCCTAGATTACAATACGTTATATGCGATTGTTTTTTTTGTCTTGTAAAAAATTATTGAATAGTTTTTTTTTTACAAATTCTTAAATACTTAAATATAAGAAATGTTTGAAAACAATATTGTTTTTAAAAATCGATTATAGTTTTGTACAAAAAAAACAAAAACAACAACAAACAAACAAACACAAACAAACAAAAAATACAACTAAAAAAAAAAAAAACCGAGTATGACTTTCAAAACCGTTTAACATCCGTATATTTAACCGCTATAAATATTCAAAGTGAACCGAAAATACCGGCCAAGATACACCCCCCCCCCCTCCGGACCACAGCCCCTCGCTCCTCCTTTCTCCACCCAAAAAATAAATGAAATCTGAATCTGATGCTTTTTTTATGTCAACTGTGACGTCATATGTCAACTGTGACGTCATATGTCAACTGTGACGTCATATGTCAACTGTGACGTCATATGTCAACTGTGACGTCATATGTCAACTGTGACGTCATTAAATCACCACCCGAAAGAAAGAAAACAAGATTACAATCGACCAGACTTAAAAACGATCGTCAGGGACTTAACACTTTCTTTTTCCGGTCCACATTTGGTGACAACATATTTAAAAATTCTAAGATTTTGTTTTAAAAAACCCAGAATCCATCTACACAGTTCAAAGCAAACATCTCCACACATCCAGAGGGATTGCTAAGCAAAAAAAAAAATTGTTTTTATTTTTTTAATTTAAAAAAAAAAAATATAAAAAATATCATAATCTAGATTTGAAATAGGAAACATCCACATCTGCAAAACTGCTGCAAAGCCCAGATGTGTTGTATACAAGTGGCGGGAACAAACACCATTATCCTCAGTACAAGCAGGGCGGGCATCCTTCCAAACTGTTTGCCTTTAAGTGCGCCCACTCAGTGTCCATAGTTGGAAAACGCAAACTCATGATCTTAAAGCATGACGACATGCCCTCTCTGAAACTAAAATTTTAAACAACTATTTTTTTTTCTCTACCAGGCACCGTGATGGAAAAGTTTGACAAGATGTTAAGCACGAAAGACGTTGTGTGCCTTTCTGTAATGTGAAAAGTCGTTAAAAGATTATCATGACGTCACTCGGAATCATCAATCATGCAGAAATGTAGTTTTCTCGTTAACGCTGAAAATAAACTCCTGATTATTGACGTGTGAAAAGCTAAATTGAGCGTAAATGAGATGTTTTTAAAAAAATTCGGTGATTTTCGTTCATTTAGAGCTGGATGGACATTCGTTCGTTTAGAGGTCAATGGACATTTCGTTCGTTTAGAGGTCAATGGACATTTCATTTAATGGACGACAATGTGTTTTGTTTTTATGTGAATAGAAAATACATAAATGAACTGTTGCAATAACTGCTTCCTTCTGAGCAATGACAGTAAAGAGACGATGATATTCTGACCAATGGCGGTAAAGAGACGATTATGATCTGGGCAATAACGGTAACAAGACGATGCTGTGTATCAAACGTTTCTTCTTGGCTGGTCCTAAAACATTGAAAAGTGCTGAGGGCCCTCAATATTCGTCATGATGGTAGTGGAGTTACCTTCCATTATAACATCAGGGTAATGCCAACTCTTTTAATTGATGCCATGATGATGGTTCACCAACTATTCCACGTGATTCAAAAGCACTTGTTTTTTTTTTAAAATAACTTATCCAATGTTCTTTGTTCTGTTCTTTTATTTAAAATTTTCCGAAAGTGTCCAAAACATATCATCATCAAATGAATGGACCCGCTGATTAATTACAGCGATTTTTTGGGGGCCATTTCACGACGAAATGCAGCATTTAGCACCAAGTGGACGCCGCCATTCCTGAATGTCCGCAGTTGGAACCGGTCCATCAACTTCTTTTTCCTTAGCAGGTGGGACGAATATCAAATTTTTGGGGAACTATAAAAAAAGTTAAAATTCTACGAACAAACAGGACTAATATATATATATATATATAGAGAGAGAGAGAGAGCGAGCGAAAAAGACAAATATGGGCATGGACGAATGTTGAGGGTCCACTGTATTTGTTTCAGAATTGATAACTCGAAAGTTCGTGTTTGTACCAGAATGTTTTTCCTTCGCTTTCTTAATAATTGTTTCCCCAAATATAAACATGTAATCAGGAGTATAAGCCTTTGCTACTCCGGTTAAAGGAGACCGGCACTCGTGACCTCAAGATCCTCAATCCGACTCTGCATCAAGCACCAAGTTATCTGCTCCTCGTTAAGAAAATAAACTCCATTGAGGAGGGGGAGAGAATTACATTGAAATGGTACCGTTTACCTTTCCCCAAACCATCGACTCGCATTTCCCTTCAACTGGGTGATGAAACACTCATGCTGTAAACATACCCCCCCCCCCCCCCCCCCCCCCCCCGTGAAAAAAAAAACCAACATCTTTACTGGTTTCTTGATTTTAAAAATGTTGATCATGTGACGCCTGGTCGTCACGTGACAGCGGCAGTCCAACGCGAAGCAGGATAACTCGTAATTCGACGTATCCGTTACAAAAGTATGGTTCGGTTTTGCCTCCTCTTATTTCTGGAAAGTATCTGAAGGGAGGAATCTTATACAGCCAAGATGGCTCCCCCACCCCCAACCCCAAACTCCCCATTTTTGTAGGTCACACATTTTCCGGAAACTTCATTCGAATTGATTTATTGGATTGGCATGTGACTTGAGGTCATTCCTGGGTGGACGCAAACGTTTTAAATATAGTTAAGCACGTGTTTTCTATGTGTGATTAGACCAATAATTGGTGCGTGTCTTATTGTGTTTGATTATACTTACTGGTGTGTGTCTTTAGACTACGTTTAAGTAGCAATATTGGTGAATGTGTCGTACTACGCATGAGTTAACCATAATGGTGTTTTAGCTTTATATTGCATTGGCTGGGTAATTTCATTTTTGTTCAACCATCCACTAGGAATTAAAGAAATAGCTTCATTATTTTTCCTAATCGCTTCATATGTCGAATGATGCACTTACAAAAATTAATCTCGTTTTCAATATTTTGAAGACCCACGCTGAACTTTGACCTTTGTGAAATCCGGCCCACGCTGGATGCAAACACAAAATTCCAGTAAGACGGTCAAAATGTACACGCGTCTAATGAATCAGCTGTTAACGTTTGTGTGTTCTAATTGTCTCCTTGTGTTCAACAAATGATGCGCTGGTGTTTGGGTTTCTCATTTACCGGGCTTTCGCTTATCCCGGGACAAACGGGAATACAGTTTTGCTTATCCCGGGACAAACGGGAATACAGTTTTGCTTATCCCGGGAAAACGGGAATACAGTTTAGCTTATCCCGGGAAAACGGGAATACAGTTTTGCTTATCAAAGAAAACCGAAAATACAGTTTCACTTATCCCGGGAAAACGGGAATACAGTTTAGCTTATCCCGGGAAAACTGGAATACAGTTTTGCTTATCCCGGGAAAACGGGAATACAGTTTTGCTAATCCCGGGAAAACGGGAATACAGTTTTGCTTATCCCTATTTAAAATTGGTATAATTTAAAATTAAAAAAACTGGATTTTTTAAAATTAATTATTTAATTGTAATTGTATATTAATGAATGAAAAACTATGTTAAGGTTAGTTGAGAGGTTGGTAACGTACTACTGGATGCTTCATTTTCCACGGCCTACCCCTAGTAATGGATACCTAGCCAATGATATGCTTGGCGAGCAAAAGTTGGATATGACCGCCTGTGGAAAAAATGTCTAAACACTGTAAGAGTTTGGCATTCTTTCCAAGTTACTAATTCGAGTCACTAAATATTTGCCAGCAAATGTTTCTAACAACTTGTATCGAGGGGTTAGTTTCGAAAAAAAAAATCAATTAAGAATGTTAATGAATGTATCTGTCTATGTATATGTTTTACTGTCTATGTATATGTTTTACTGTCTATGTATATGTTTTACTGTCTATGTATATGTTTTACTGTGTTGATTTCGGAAGAAATTAAACGACCCAAACCATCGATCATTTACGGTTAAATTAAGTAATTAAAATAAATGTGGCACCGGTCCCTTGCGAGTCTCTGGTGGAATGAGAAAACTGTCAACGGGTCCACCAAACTTACAAGTTTTAGAAACACTGTTTTAATTGTCTCCATAGGACGGCGAGTGGGGGGGGGGGGCATCATTTTATAGGCTCGCTAGTTTCCGCTTATTGACGCCTTGAAAGGACTACTATATCTTAGAGACATGTTCTGGGATAAAGGCGTAAATGGGTTGACTGGCTAGCAGCCGAGAACCCCTGATGTGTATTATTATCCCGAAGGGTGGAGCGAGGTGCAGCCGCCGTGATCTAACCAGCAGATTCCTTCCCACCCTGCCACGCGGTAGGTCTGCCCCTGGTTTTAGCAGTTTCTAAAGAACAACGAGGGCGGCAAACATCAAACGAATTACCCACGTTATTATTATCATCATTTTTTGTTACACCCTCGTACCGACCAGACAAGATGCTGCAAGATTGATGACAAACTTATTTATAGGGCTTGGCATCACAGGGGTTCTCTCTCTCTTTGTCTGGGGACCTTATCATCTTTAGTGGCAAACATAAACTCGTTTGCGCCAAAATTTAAAATTTCCGCTAAATTCAGATGTTCGGACATTTTTATTTGAAATAATAAACAATGATAATACTGTTATATTAAATCTTGTATTGGGCAAGATAACACATTTAGAGCCCAAACTTGAAATGTACAGTCAACTTAGGCCGATGAGGCTTTAGGAAATCTGGAGTGGCGTGTCACGGGGAAAAAAAACCCAGGCCAAAGTCATTTTAATTAAAGTAGTTTAATTTTTAATCTCTGCGAGCCATTCTTCTAAACATTAACATAAGTTTGTGTAAGGCGATAAATACATGTAACAGATGTCGGCCATGTCTAGGGTTGCCAGGTGTCCGATTTTGAGCCAGAAAGTCCGGTATTGCAGAAGCCTGTCCGTGAAATATTTAAAATAAATAACAGACATGTATTATTTTAAAAGTCAAGTGTAGCGATAAATAAATAAATATATATATGTCCCAAACAATCACACACACAAAAAGGCCCGAAAGAATGGACCTCTTCCAGTAAACTTAGAAACTTGAAACCTGGCAACAATGAGGCGTATCGTGTCAAGGTCCCTAGAAATTTTTTTTATAAAAACTTCACCCTATGCTCATGGTTCCCGCTAAAAGGCGAATGGGGGTTCTTAAATTTTATTTTTAACCCCCCAAAAAAACCCACTTAGAAACATCAAATTGAACACCAGAGAAGCTGCTATCACCACAATTCGTAAGAGTTGTTTCAAAATTTTTAAACATTTCAGAGGGCGCCTCGGGGGGGGGGGGGGGGCAGATGTCAACACGAGGTCGGGAGAATGATGCGTGAAAAACGGGAAAATCCTCTAGGAGAACATTTTAAGACACATGACGTGATTGGAGCTACTTGTCATTCTAAATAAAGTTCTTGTTTTTTTGTATTCTTTTGTTTGTTTGTTTGTTTGTTTTTTTGCAAACCATTTAAACATGCAGAATTTTAAATTTTGTGGATGATTGCGCACCAAAAAAATAAGAATACTCATATACTATTTATAGCTCGCCAAACATTGGCGACAGCAATGCATGAACTTACCAACTACTAAAGTTACTTGACATAACATGAAACTCAAGTAACGCACATTTCAGAATCCTTATTTTTGCTACACCCCTTCCCCCCCCCCCCCATGACATTGATTGATTTATTGATTGATTACTTTTATAGCGCTTGTATCCATGCTACTTTAGCATGCTCATAGCTCTCTGATGTCCTAAAATCTATTTAAAGAAAAAAAGTCTTTAAATGTTTCTTAATCTTAATAATTTTTATCATTTTCAATTGCTCTCAAAGATTGAGGCAAACTGTTCCATAATTTTGACGCCATAGTTTCAAAAGAGCGCTGCACTCCGTATGATTTCTTTCTGTGTCCATCCACACTGGGAACTCTCGGTAACGTCTGTGCTGAAAAGCGCAGGTTCTTTAAGGATACGTGTTTAGAAATACGCCACTGCACACTTTTTAATTCACGCCCATGAACTATATTAATATTCTTATGTCCCAACCACTTTTAAAACGGAATATTTATAACACCGTACTTAAATTGAGACGATTTTATTTTTCGAAAAGAAAAGAAAATATTATGCACCAAACGCAGTTGCGTTATTTAAAAACATGTCATTTAGCGTAGTTATCGGGAATTATATTTTGCACGCTATCCGGATATGGTAGCAGTCACACCACAAGCAAAATATATGTAAGAGATATGTTTTTAAGCTATGTAGCTAAGGTTTAATATAAATAATACCAAGTGATGCAGACCCTTAAATCTTTAAATTACTTTTGATCATTGTTTTGTATTCGACATTATTATTTCTTTAAATGGTAAAATCAAGAACTTGTTTTCTGGTGTCCATCAATGTTCCCTTTAAGCTGCGCGGCTGCGCGGCCGCGCAGCTACCTCACAGATGCCGCGCAGCAGTTTTGAGCATCCGCGCAGCAAAATTTTATAAAAATACATTCGAACAGATGCGCTGCACTCTGCAAAGTAAAACTTTGCACACAACTTTATGATTCTGCACACGAACCAGCAAACCTTAGAGGGAACATTTGTGTCCATGTTTTTAGTTTGTCTGTTGTATTCATAACCAGGACCTCACGAATAAAAGTAACAAATAAGATGGAATACATTTTGAAGATCCATGGGTGTCAAATTTTAAAGTGGAAGCTTGGGGTATACAAATTAAGTGTGGCTTTTGATTCCTGAGTTATGCATGTAAAACAGTTACTGTAATACTTAGCTTCCACTACATTCTTTATTATTCTTTCCTGAAAAATGACAACATTTTTTTCCTTAGTTAATCATATTTTTTAAACATTCGAATTATTTTCATATGATATCCTGAATATTACATGGTAACGTTATGAAGTGAAAATATGTCAAGCTAAGGCCGAGGTCATTTCAGTTGGTCGAAGTCATTTCAGTAGGCCGAGGTCATTTTAGTATACCGAGGTCATTTCAGTAGGCCGAGGTCTTTTCAGTAGGCCGAGGTAATTTCAGTAGTCCGAGGTCACGTCAGTAGGCCGAAATCATTTCAGTAGGTCAATGTCATTTCAGTAGGCCAAAGTCATTTAATTAGTTAGAGGTTATTTCAGTAGGCCAACGTCACGTCAGTAGGCTGGGGTCATTTCAGTAGTAAATATTAGATGAGTCTGGGGCTTAGACGCAGTAGTAAATATTAGATGAGTTGGTAGCCAGGGGCTTAGACGCAGTAGTAAATATTAGATGAGTTGGTAGCCAGGGGCTTAGACGCAGTAGTAAATATTAGATGAGTTGGTAGCCAGGGGCTTAGACGCAGTAGTAAATATTAGATGAGTTGGTAGCCAGGGGCTTAGACGCAGTAGTAAATATTAGATGAGTTGGTAGCCAGGGGCTTAGACGCAGTAGTAAATATTAGATGAGTTGGTAGCCAGGGGCTTAGACGCAGTAGTAAATATTAGAGTACTGAGTAAACATAAATATTATAGAGTATGTTGGGAGTTAAAACACGACATTACTAAATCATTAGAACAAGGTTAAACAACATTTAAGAGTAAACGGTAGATTGAGGCCAACATGCGTTTCATCTGGGTAACATCTCCCAGAGAACGAACCTTTTGAGTGACATCAATACAAAATCATCAACGGTGACTGGCGACTTCCAGTAAACGATGAAACCCCCCCCCCCCCCCACACACACACTTCAAATTTTCCCTACCGTAGTAATATACACAAAAATATGCCCATTTTATTAAGTAGATCAAAAGGTCATTCCACAACCCCTACCCCCACCGTAGTGTAATACAGATATATGTGCTAGTATATATTTATGGTTAACGGAAATTTGATCGAAAGAAATTTCGTCGACAGAAAATTGATCGACGGAAAATTGATCGACGGAAATTTGATCGAACGGAAATTTGGTCGATTCTTTTTTTCATTTGACACGTTAAAATCGTCGTCAAATTTCTTTTTGAACGCATTATAATATACAGTAAAACAAAATAAAGCGTTCAAAAAGAGCGATCAAATTTCCGGATACGTATATTTATATATCTATATATATATTAGAATACTCTCGGACCCCCTTCTTGTGCTGGGTGTCCAATTCTAACTCGGAACATGATATCTGTAGCGATGTATCGACTTCACATTTGATCAAACGAGTGATGACCACCCCATTTTAGTTTGAGAACCTGTCCATTGCATAAAATTTTTTAAAAATAAAAATGTAACAAATGGGGCTCCTGGGAAAACAAATGTTCAAGTCGATAAGTCTTGGCTAATAGAATGGAATGCACATGTGCTGTTCAAAATAGCATGTTTGTCGATATGCAAGTTGATTTTCGCCTGCTTTATTTCAAGAATTCCCCCCCCCCCAATGCGCCCACATTTTATGATGATACCACCCCTCAAAAGTTGTTTACATGACATTACATTCTCTATTCGTTTATGGAATGTTCTACTCACTAAGCCTTGGAATGTGGAGCGTGCTACAAGGTCAATGGAATGTTCTATTCTCTAGGCCTTGGAATGTGGAGCGTGCTACAAGGTCAATGGAATGTTCTACTCTCTAAGCCTTGGAATGTGGAGCGTGCTACAAGGTCAATGGAATGTTCTACTCTCTAGGCCTTGGAATGTGGAGCGTGCTACAAGGTCAATGGAATGTTCTACTCTCTAAGCCTTGGAATGTGGAGCGTGCTACAAGGTCAATGGAATGTTCTACTCCCTAAGCCTTGGAATGTGGAGCGTGCTACAAGGTCAATGGAATGTTCTACTCTCTAAGCCTTGGAATGTGGAGCGTGCTACAAGGTCAATGGAATGTTCTACTCTCTAAGCCTTGGAATGTGGAGCGTGCTACAAGGTCAATGGAATGTTCTACTCTCTAAGCCTTGGAATGTGGAGCGTGCTACAAGGTCAATGGAATGTTATACTCTCTAAGCCTTGGAATGTGGAGCGTGCTACAGGGTCAATGGAATGTTCTACTCTCTAGGCCTTGGAATGTGGAGCGTGCTACAAGGTCAATGGAATGTTCTACTCTCTAAGCCTTGGAATGTGGAGCGTGCTACAAGGTCAATGGAATGTTCTACTCTCTAGGCCTTGGAATGTGGAGTGTGCTGCAAGTGGGTGATGGTCAAAGAAAAAAATGTCGTGTCCCAGCTTTGAACAGGCGAGACATGGTGATCTCGAAAATGTAAGAAATGACGTCAGAGGCAGTGCCATCTTAAGGCATGGGCTAATTGGACAGTTGCCAAGAGCCTCACGCTCTTAGGGGACATCACGCTCCTATGGGGTATCACGCTCCTAGGGGGCATCCCGCTCTTAGGGGGCATCCCGCTCTTCGGGGGCATCACGCTCGCTCTTAGGGGGCATCACGCTCGCTCTTAGGGGGCATCACGCTCGTAGGGGGCATCCCGCTCCTAGGGGGCATCACGCTCCTAGGGGGCATCACGCTCTTAGGGGGCATCACGCTCTTAGGGGACCTCGCGTCTTTGATTATATATTGTAAAATATAGCATTGTAAAAATAAATAGTTTGAAATAAATATTATAAACTGAAATAACATCTCTATTTAGAAACAACTAAAAAATGGATTTTTATAAACACAACACAAGGTCAAGGGACGCCTAAATTTCCACGAACATTTGTTTCCGTTTCCTCGCCCATTTAGTTTAGAATGATGCATTCACGTAAGCGCCAAAACTCAAAAGAGACAAAAATCAGCAGCAGGGCGATTAAAAAAATTTTTGAGAGCAAAATTTATTTTTCAAGAACCTGACAAGAACCATGTTTTTCGGAGCAAAAATTATTTGTGTCTGACTGGCCGAGCCGCGCTTAGGTCAACAAAGAGCCGCATGTGGCTCGCGAGCCGCAATTTTCTGACCACTGTTTTAGACTATAGGCATGACGGGGGTGAAACTAGGCTGGGACCAAGAGCATAACCATATTGGGCACCCAAGGGCAGAATATTATTATTTTTTCGGATACATTTAATTTGGAATTTGCTCGGGGACCAGACATCTTCTGAAAGGCCCTGCTCAGTTGTACTAAACGCATAATGAAAATTGTATTTAATAAGATAGATAGACCCCTCCAATGCCTAAAAAGCCCCCCCCCCCCAATGCCTGAAAAAGCCCCACCCCCCGAAGAAGTTGTCTGAAAGAATCACTGGTCTCACACAGGCATGGGCTAACCTGACCCCAGATGCTTTTTTATAACATTACTGGAATAGATTTGAGAGCGCAGACGGTCTCAATGGATTTCTTTGCCCAGTGCCCCTGTTGTTAAGATGGCCCTGGTAGGGGGGCGGGTGTATGTGCCATTAGAAATATAATTTTTAAAATTATATTATTTGTCAGAACTGACCTCTGTCTGAAATTTCCCTCTTTATAAAACTTCCCTTTGTCTGACTTCTACTTTGGTCTGAAACTACACTCAATCTAGAACTGACCTCTGACTAAACCTGACATCTGAAATTATCATCTATCGGGAATCGCCCTCTAAAATTATACTTAATCTAGGACTGCCATCTCCCTCGAATATAGATGAGCTGGAACTGTTATTATCTTTAAAAGAGATCCAATGAGCTCTTTGTATTACTATACAATCATACCACAATAGTAACTGTTCTATACATCGCTATACATTCATACCACAATAGTAACTGTTCTATACATCGATATACATTGATACCACAATAGTAACTGTTCTATGCAACGCTATACATTCATACCACAACAGTAACTGTTCTATACAACGCTATCAGACCTGTTTACACTTACGATTTTGGCGTACAATGTACGATTTTGAGGTGTATATAACATTATATATACTGTGTGTTTTTTTACTATTAAGATAATGTAGTGAACGATTTTAAGATTTTGAGGGTAAACAGGTCTGCGCTATACATTGATACCACAATAGTAACTGTTCTATACAACGCTATACATTCATACCACAATAGTAACTGTTCCATACACCGTTTACCTTTAACCTTTCCTCCCCCTTTTTAAGTAGCGTACTTTCTAGTCACGATATTTTGAATGTAGTTTCTCTGGAGACGGTCATCCATTATGGTGATTGCTTGGTACGTACGAGGAAATTTAGAGAGATTGTCCCGTGGAGAGGCAGGTCATTTCCAGGACATCCATGAAACAACCCCCACGTGGTGTTCAGGGGCAGCTCTTTGTTGCGAAATCAGCGCCGAAAAGGGGGGTGGGTGCATGCATCTTAAAAAAGGGGGTTCAATTTTTAATAATATATCAACTGATCATTTATCTTGTTGCAACGGCGGCGCTATGCGCATATCTCGTACCTCAAACAAAATGGCTGTGCCCGCCACTGATGGTCCATGCGCTCTCAGGTACCGGTACCCAGGACATCTTTTTTCTTAATTAGCAAAAAATTAAGCAATTAGGCGATACCTCAATCAAACAATTAGGCGATACCTGAATCAAGCAAATAGGCGATACCTGAATCAAGCAATTAGGCGATACCTGAATCAAGCAAATAGGCGATACCTGAATCAAGCAATTAGGCGATACCTGAATCAAGCAAATAGACGATACCTGAATCAAGGAATTAGGCGATACCTGAATCAAGCAATTAGGCGATACCTGAATCAAGCAATTAGGCGATACCTGAATCAAGCAAATAGACGATACCTGAATCAAGGAATTAGGCGATACCTGAATCAAGCAATTAGGCGATACCTGAATCAAGCAATTAGGCGATACCTGAAGCAAATTTGATCATTCCTGCCAGTCTATTGTACCAACGAAGCACCAGGGCCAGCCCTACGGTTGCTGGCGACCCGGGCAAGCTTAACTTTGGCACCCGTTTCAAGTACAATCATAAACATTGGTGCAAGAAAAAAACTGGGGATTAGGTCATGATTTTATTATATAGGTTGTTTTTTTTTAACAAACAATGAACACTAAAAGAAATGTATTATGTTGTTTTTGGACAGTATGAACAATTAGCCTACCGTGGACAGTGTGAACAATTAGCCTACCGTGGACAGTGTGAACAATTAGCCTACCGTGGACAGTGTGAACAATTAGCCTACCGTGGACAGTATGAACAATTAGCCTACCGTGGACAGTATGAACAATTAGCCTACCGTGGACAGTATGAACAATTAGCCTACCGTGGACAGTATGAACAATTAGCCTACCGTGGACAGTATGAACAATTAGCCTACCGTGGACAGTATGAACAATTAGCCTACCGTGGACAGTATGAACAATTAGCCTACCGTGGACAGTATGAACAATTAGCCTACCGTGGACAGTATGAACAATTAGAGAACACTGAGTTCATAAACGCCTCACGCTCATTAGTTTTAAGACTGTTTCAACACTAAGGCAGACAAGCGTCCACAAACAATCTAAGCCATCCTAAGAAGACATGTCTCACACCGACTGTATAGGCAGACAAGCGTCACACCGACTGTATAAGCAGACAAGCGTCACAAAGGCATTCTATTCACCAAGAAGCATTGAGCCAGCGGTTCTACAAACCAGGGCGCTGTAAATCAATCTATCAAATCATTTCTTTTTTATTGTCGTTTTTTTAATTCTTTTCTTCTGTCCATAGATTGCAGACGAGATTAATTGGTAAGAGGTGCACAAAAGCAAGAAGGCAACCACGATGTACTGGGAGCTGGAAGGGTTTGGCTTCTGTCCTAGAAAAAATACTGCACAATCCTGTGAAGTGGGGAACTACACAAAGTGAAGTTTTTTGTTTTGTTTTTATATAGTTTGTATTGTGAGACACGGGGTGTAACTGAGCGGTTCCTATTTTATTTGATTACTTAGTAGCGTGGAGTCCAACGTCGTTACATATACTAACTCGGCTTGCTGAGATGTAATAATAAAAGGAGAATTTGGAGGATATCAGTAATGGGATGAATGGAAGTCTCACATGAAAATAATAAGGGCTGTATAAACAGACGTTAGAGAAATATACATAGACGCTATAGAAGTATACATAGACGCTATAGAAGTATACATAGATGCTATCGAAGTATACATAGACGCTACAGAAGTATACATAGACGCTATAGAAGTATACATAGATGCTATCGAAGTATACATAAATGCTATCGAAGTATACATAGACGCTATAGAAATATACATAGATGGTACAGAAGTATACATAGATGCTATAGAAGTATACATAGATGGTATAGAAGTTTACATAGATGCTATCGAAGTATACATAGATGCTATGGAAGCATACAAAGATGCTATAGAAATATACATAAATGCTATAGAAGCTATAGGATTATAAAAAGGTGCTATAGAATTATACAAAGATGATATAGAAGTTACATTAGATGCTATAGAAGTATACATATTAGCTATAGAAGTATACATAGACGATCTAGAAGTAAACATAGACGATATAGAAGTACAAAGATGCTATAGAAGTATACATAGACGCTATTGAAGTATGCATAGACGCTATAGAAGTTACATAGATGCTATAGAAGTATACAAAGATGCTATAGAAGTATACATAGATGCTATAGAAGAATAGATAGACGCCATAGAAGTTTACATAGATGCTATAGAAGTATACAAAGATGCTATAGAAGTATACATAGATGCTATAGAAGTATACATAGATGCAATAGAAGTATACATAGACGCTATAGAAGTATACATATATGCTATAGAATTATACAAAGATGCTATAGAATTTAACAAAGATGCTATAGAATTATACATATATGCTATAGAAGTATACATATATGCTATAGAATTATACATATCTGCTATAGAAGTATACATAGACGATCTAGAAGTAAACATAGACGATATAGAAGTACATAGCTGCTATAGAAGTATACATAGATGCTATAGAAGCGTACACGGATGGTATAGAAGTATACACAGATGCTATAGAAGTATACATAGACGCTATTGAAGTATGCATAGACGCTATAGAAGTAAACATTGATGCTATATAAGTATACAAAGATGTTATAGAAGTATACATAGATGCTATAGAAGTATACCAAGATGCTATAGAAGTATACATAGATGCAATAGAAGTATGCATAGATGCTAATAAAGTATATATAGACGGAATAGAAGTTTACACAGATGCTATAGAAGAATACATAGATGCTATAGAATTATATATAGATGCTATAGAAGTATACATAGATGCTATAGAAGTATACATAGACTCTAAAAAAGTATACAAAGATGCTATAGAAAAATACATAGACGCTATAGAAATATACATTAACGCTATAGAAGTAAAGATGGACGCTATATATGTTGCTATAGAAGTGTACATAGACGTTATAGCATTATACATTATTCCTGCAAAAGAAACGATTCAATGAGCCCTGTCTAGCTTAAACTTTCACCTCCTCACGTAAATTGAGAACCTTTGTATCATGCTCAGATAAACTTTTTTTTTAAACAGGGTAGATAAGAAATGCTACTCGCAGAGTAAAGGGGGGGGGGGGGGCGACTCACGTGACCTGTCGGTGACTCCATAGTCGCTCATGTTGAGTTACGCACCCTTCCGTTATCTCAGCTACGGTGAGACATCGCGGTGGCCCACTAGCAGGTTACACAGGCCCCCTCCCCGGCCACGTGATATCGTAGTAGGTGAGATGTGCGGGTGTCGGTGTGAAGCACGATTTGTTACAAGGAAAGGGGAGGCTGGGGAAGGAGGGGGCTGAATCAAGGCGCATCCGTGAGAGGGGAATAAAAAAGGAAGTTTGCCGAACGCTGACTTTGATAACCAGTGGTTACGCAGGTTCGTTGGAGCGCCTGGTCAGTCAATATATTTAGGGCGCCTGGTCAGTCAATATATTTAGGGCGCCTGGTCAGTCAATATATTTAGGGTGCCTGGTCAGTCAATATATTTAGGGCGCCTGGTCAGTCGATATATTTAGGGAGCCTGGTCAGTCAATATATTTAGAGCGCCGGGCTGATGATGCAAAGATTGTGAGTCCCATTACAAAAATGGCAAGAACCTAAAGAAAAATTTAAATAATCATAATCATAAAGGTCGAAGTATTAGTAACAGTGTTGACGGTTTTGGTCACATGTCTAATCGAGATGAAACTTGCCCACAGCCTCAAGTCTATTCAAATACTCCACTTGATGCACCGATGGACTCCCCCAAAGTATGTCGTCACTCGTTGTATTTTGTGATTGAGAAGCCCTCATTTTACGTGGTGCAATTTAATTGTTTGTGGCCACTGTCAATGTAATGAAAGCACTCCCCTTAAACTTTCGTTCAACACAGTACCACTCAAAAACGTGTTCCTAAAACCCAAAAAAAGTAAATAATGTAAGAAAAATGAAGAATAGGGCGATGATGGTCCGTCAGAATCTAAAGTTTTAAGAATCGCGAAATTAGCCCAATTGCAGCACTTCTCGCTCAATGCTCTTTGGCTCGCCACTTTAAATTGTAGATGACCAACTAGTTGAGGATCAGAGTCGCCAAAGTCATACCTTTTAGAGAGATCGAGAACCGCTGTTCCGTGTACTGATCATTGATGGATTCACTAGAGCAAATGCAGTGGCGTAGTGAGGGGGGGCAAGGGGGGCATCATGCCCCGGGCGCTACTCACAATGGGGCGCCAAATGGTATATTTTACTATAATATTGTATGGTTTTCGAATGGGGGGGGCGCTAAAAAGGTATTGGGGGCGCTAAAAAGGTATTGTGCCCCGGGCGCGAGTTAAGCTCGCTACGCCACTGAGCAAATGTTCCTTCTGTTCCTTTACTTCCTGCACTCCTTTGCATAGCACACATATTTCGGATCTGGAAAACCCAACTTCCGGCAATAGGACAACATTCCTCTCCTACAAGAGGAACTCCGAACACTGTGAATTTTTTAATTTCTGCTGAAGAAGGCTCTTAGCCGCAACGTTGCTCTTACAGCTTGAACACAATGCTAGAACAACCGACAGCGGCAAATCCAAGGGAGTGGGGATTGGCAATATATGTTAACAAAAATTACTGTAGCATCAACAACAGTACAGTGAAACATGTAGTGTGTACACCCGACATAGAACTACTCTGCATCACTTTAAGGCCATTTTAATTACCTAGGTAGTTAACCCAAATCTGTATCATCCTCACTTACATTCCACCCAATGCTAACAAGAGCAGGCTACTGAGAGACTTTTGGATGTAATCCATGATTTTGAAACAAAAACCCAGACTCCGTTCGTCTTGTTATGGGGGACTTTAATCAATTATCACTGAATAAATCCATGCCAACATACATCCAGTAAGTTACTTGCCCAACGCGACAAGACCGAACTCTGGACATGTGTTATAGTAACATAAAAAGGCCTACACATCTCTTGGTTTATTTCCACTAGGAGAATCCGACCACACAATGGTCCGTCTAACGCCATGCTAAAAGCCAGTTTTAAAAACAACAAAAACTCAAACAAAAACTATTGAACTGTGGTCAGATGAGGCGACAGAGAAACTGCAGGGCTGCTTTAAATGTACAGACTGGGACACGTTTATAAACACTTGCCCGGACATTGACGAGCTAATAAACACTTGCCCGGACATTGACGAGCTAACAAACACAGTCAATGCCTATATTAAGTTCTGTGCAAACGAAATCATTCCCCCCCCCCCCCCAAAAAAAACATTTAAGTATTCAACAACAACAAACTCTGGATGAGCAGAGAAATAAAGGTGGTCATACTCCACAAGAAGACCATAGGAGGTCATACTCCACAAGAAGACCATAGAAGGTCATAATCCACAAGAAGACCATAGGAGGTCATACTCCACAAGAAGACCATAGGAGGTCATACTCCACAAGAAGACCATAGGAGGTCATACTCCACAAGAAGACCATAGGAGGTCATACTCCACAAGAAGACCATAGGAGGTCATACTCCACAAGAAGACCATAGGAGGTCATACTCCACAAGAAGACCATAGAAGGTCATACTCCACAAGAAGACCATAGGAGGTCATACTCCACAAGAAGACCATAGGAGGTCATACTCCACAAGAAGACCATAGGAGGTCATACTCCACAAGAAGACCATAGGAGGTCATACTCCACAAGAAGACCATAGGAGGTCATACTCCACAAGAAGACCATAGGAGGTCATACTCCACAAGAAGACCATGCTTAAGATTGACGCTCGTGAATTCATTAAAGCTAAAAAATTATTGAAGGAAAAAGTTTATCAGGGTAAAAAACAATACAAACAGAAAGTCGAAAAATTACTCTTACTAACAACTCAAAGGCTTGTTGGGCTGGTCTAAACCAAATAACAGGATATATTCCTAAGCGTGAATGCTTGTGTGTTGAAAATGTGAAGAATCTTGTTAACGACTTAATTGACTTTTATTGTCGTTTTGACAGCCTGGACTTTGGAAGTATAATTGAGATGATGAAATCATTTAAAGATGGCAGTAGTACGCAGGATGATACTTTATTGTTTACCGAACAGGAAGGGATGTTAAATATTTAAACAAGTGGACGCAGCCAAGGCCTCGGGGCCAGACAAATTAAGTGGTCGGCTCGTTAAACTATGCTCAGAGCAGCTCTCCTACATTTTTTGTTACATATTTAAAAAATATTTTGTCACTCACACAATACCAACAATTTCGAAAACTTCAGAAATCATACCAATTCCAAAGAAAAATAAGGTACCTTGCAATAACGACTTAAGTCCTGTCGCAATTACATCTATTGTAATGAAATGTTTTGAGAAACTTATTCTGAGACAAATTTTGAATGATGTACAGCAAAAACTTGACCCCCACCAATTTGCTTACAAACCTGCCAGAAGCACAGAGGATGCCATCTTACTATTGTTGGAGAGACTTTACCATCAACTAGACAGTCCTGCACGGAGGATGCTATCTTACTATTGTTGGAGAGACTTTACCATCACCTAGACAGTCCTGCACGGAGGATGCTATCTTACTATTGTTGGAGAGACTTTACCATCACCTAGACAGTCCTGCACGGAGGATGCTATCTTACTATTGTTGGAGAGACTTTACCATCACCTAGACAGTCCTGCACGGAGGATGCTATCTTACTATTGTTGGAGAGACTTTAGAGGACTTATACCGCAACTTAGTTACAAGCTTTATCAATTGGTGCGATGAAAATTTTCTCCAGCTGAATGTCTCGTAAAACAAATGAAATGGTTGTTGACTTCAGGAGGGGGAGACAACCAGATTACAGATCTCAACATAAAAAATCAAAGTGTAGAGAAAGTAGAGGCAAATAAGTACTTAGGTATCACCATTAAAAATAAGCTAACATGGCATGAGCACGGCCAAATGCTGTATAAGAAATTCAACCAAAGAATGTTCTACCTTAAAAAACTGTACAATTTCGGCGTAAACAAACAAGTCGTTAACTTATTCTACAGTGCAACAATTGGAAACCTACTTAATTTCAGTATTGCCTGCTGGTGTGGGAATTCATCGTCTGATATTAAACACCGCATAAACCGACTAATCAAGAAAACTAGGAACATAACACAAACTAAACATCCTTCACTTGAAGAACTATTTGAAGAAAGATGTTATTGTAAAACTAGACACATTTTGGATGATACGTCCCACCCTCTTCATCACAGATACTTAGGATCGGCCCTTTCGGGACGAATTCTTTCTCTCAGGGCGAGGACTAAGATCTAAAAATTATTTTGTTCCCCAATCTGTACGAATTTACCAGCGTTTCTCCCCCTGAAGTCACACATCTTAATGAGAACAAATAAGTCCCTGACATGGCTTAGGGAATTCACTGAATGGCTGTTTTATTTTTTTTTATTTATTTTTTACTAGTAAAATAACTTAAAATAAATGTCTTGTGTTCAAATTGTTTGATTTATGTTCTGAGAATGTAAAACTCAATCAAAAAACATTTTCATCTGTTTGGATCAATAAAAGAATCTTATCTTATCTTTGATCCACCATTTCCTTCCCACATCTTAAATGCAATCTTTGATCCACCATTTCCTTCCCACATCTTAAATGCAATCTTTGATCCACCATTTCCTTCCCACATCTTAAATGCAATCTTTGATCCACCATTTCCTTCCCACATCTTAAATGCAATCTTTGATCCACCATTTCCTTCCCACATCTTAAATGCAATCTTTGATCCACCATTTCCTTCCCACATCTTAAATGCAGTCTTTGATCCACCATTTCCTTCCCACATCTTAAATGCAATCTTTGATCCACCATTTCCTTCCCACATCTTAAATGCAATCTTTGATCCACCATTTCCTTCTCACATCTTAAATGCAATCTTTGATTCACCATTTCCTTCCCACATCTTAAATGCAATCTTTGATCCACCATTTCCTTCCCACATCTTAAATGCAATCTTTGATCCACCATTTCCTTCCCACATCTTAAATGCAATCTTTGATCCACCATTTCCTTCCCACATCTTAAATGCAATCTTTGATCCACCATTTCCTTCCCACATCTTAAATGCAGTCTTTGATCCACCATTTCCTTCCCACATCTTAAATGCAGTCTTTGATCCACCATTTCCTTCCCACATCTTAAATGCAGTCTTTGATCCACCATTTCCTTCCAACATCTTAAATGCAGTCTTTGATCCACCATTTCCTTCCCACATCTTAAATGCAGTCTTTGATCCACCATTTCCTTCCCACATCTTAAATGCAGTCTTTGATCCACCATTTCCTTCCCACATCTTAAATGCAGTCTTTGATCCACCATTTCCTTCCCACATCTTAAATGCAGTCTTTGATCCACCATTTCCTTCCCACATCTTAAATGCAGTCTTTGATCCACCATTTCCTTCCCACATCTTAAATGCAGTCTTTGATCCACCATTTCCTTCCCACATCTTAAATGCAGTCTTTGATCCACCATTTCCTTCCCACATCTTAAATGCAGTCTTTGATCCACCATTTCCTTCCCACATCTTAAATGCAGTCTTTGATCCACCATTTCCTTCCCACATCTTAAATGCAATCTTTGATCCACCATTTCCTTCCCACATCTTAAATGCAGTCTTTGATCCACCATTTCCTTCCCACATCTTAAATGCAGTCTTTGATCCACCATTTCCTTCCCACATCTTAAATGCAGTCTTTGATCCACCATTTCCTTCCCACATCTTAAATGCAGTCTTTGATCCACCATTTCTTCACACATATTAAAAGCCATCTTTGATCCACCATTTCCTTCACACAACTCAAACGCAATCTTTGATCCACCATTTCCTTCACACATCATTCAATACACTCGTCCAGTTTTTTTTTCTGATGTCCCCCCACCCTTTTTTTTTTTCCTCGTACACTGAAACTGTATCATTTTATGACTCACATGGATATCGTAGCACGCCTAGGGGTATATGATCCAAGTACATGCTTATCTGTTGCCGAATTCTGACATTGTTGGGCGTTGCTGTTTCGATCGATCTTGTTTTCACCCACCCATCGCAACACGTACGTCTGATAGAATTCGGCAATGACTCGCAGCACGATGACCTCAGGATGATCAAGTCGTTTACGGCATTCCTCGGCATGGGCAGGGCGGTTATTTTGAGACGATGACGTAACGGGTAGACCGTGCAGGATTAAATAGGAAGTTTCTGGACAAAAACATAAATAGATCAAGGGACAGGTGTGTGGTGATAGATGTGACACACGTGTGTGGTGATAGCTATGACACACGTCTGTGGTGATAACTATGACACACGTGTGTGGTGATAACTATGACACACGTATGTGGTGACAGATGTGACACACGTGTGTGGTGATAACTATGACACACGTATGTGGTGATAGATGTGACACACGTGTGTGGTGATAGATATGACACACGTGTATGGTGACAGATATGACACACGTGTGTGGTGATAGATATGACACACGTGTGTGTTGATAGATACTTCACGTGTGTGGTGATAGATACGTCACGTGTGTGGTGATAGATACGACACACGTGTGTGGTGATAGATATGACACACGTGTGTGGTGACAGATGTGACACACGTGTGTGGTGATAGATATGACACACGTGTGTGGTGATAGATACGTCACGTGTGTGGTGATAGATATGACACACGTGTGTGGTGATAGATACGTCACGTGTGTGGTGATAGATACGTCACGTGTGTGGTGATAGATACGTCACGTGTGTGGTGATAGATACGTCACGTGTGTGGTGATAGTTATGACACGTGAGGTGATAGCTAGGACACACGTGTGGTGATAGCTACGACACACGTGTGTGGTGATATATACGACACACGTGTGGTGATAGATATGACACACGTGTGTAGTGATAGATACGACACCAGATATTTGTTTTTTTTTTGGGGGGGAGAGGTGTGGAATAAGAAGCTTCGGTTTTATGGAATATGTTTCATCTGCGGGTGGATAGATTTGATATGTGTGGATATATTTGATATGTGGGTTGATATATTTGATCCGTGCGTGGATATATTTAATCTGTGTGGATAGATTTGATAGGTGGGTGGATAGATTTAAATAGGGGGAGATAGATTTGATCAGTGTGGATATATTTGATATGTCGATGGATAGATTTGACATGTGGGTGGGTACATTGGAGCTGCAGATGGCGAATAAATTTGATACGATGGCCGAAAGCTTCGATGAGCTGACCTAATACGACCCGACGGCAGGCGGTTTACGACTTTTGATTGGATCATTTTTAAATATTCCCAATCTATTTGGGCCAACACATGAGAGCGACTCTTCATTCAATTTGAAAACACACCACAAGAAGTCATACATAATAATTATTAGATATTTAAACAACACCCGGACCTTATCAGTGGCTGTTGTCTAGCCCTGGTATTAACGTAATCGCCCATCAAAAGTAGGTCACAGTCACACAATGTGGGCGGTTACATTGGCTGTGTCGTCAACAACAGGGCCGTTGGTCGTAAATAAAAACCAACTGAACGTTCAAAGCTGAAATGCCCCGAAGATAACGACTGTGTGTGTGTTGTTGTTTTTTTGTTGGTTTTGTTTTTTTTTGTTTTTTTTTGTTTTTTTTGCTGTTCGCACGTGTGTCAGGAACTGAGGTTGTTTACGACCTGGTGATAAGTGATCCGGTCGTAGAGACGTCCAAGTTTGTTGAAGCCGTCTAATTCAGGGATTCTCAATACGGGATACCCGAACCCATTTGGATGTCTGTAAAGGCATCAGTGAATGGGAAATTATTTTTTACACTGCCCTCATACAAAAATATGAGACCAAAGGACTCGTCGGCTTCAATTGACTATCAACGGGCAATTCATGGTAAAAAAGATTTAGAACCGCTTAAATATTTCGTTTTACTTTGTCGGTCGGTGGGGATTTAACCGGATTGTTGCGGATTATGTTTCCTAACAAAACTGAATATCCTGGCTGCATAAACTCCATTTCCGGTTTTAAACATTTGAGACATGTCCCGAAACGATAAAAAGACATTATTATTTTATTTTTATTTTTATTTATTATTTATTTTAATTTAATTTATTTATCTTTTGGTTGTTGGGAAAAAGGGGGTTACTAGGGTTCTGTTTATTCGCCGTGGGTCAGGAATATGCCTGATGTCATAACAAAACTAGGATGCCATAGAAAAATTGATCCAGGGAGGGGACATCTTAGGGGGACACGGCATCTATCAGCGCGTAAATTCGGTATTAGGGCACCCGGTGTTATACATAACTTGAATTCACTCCGGTTGTGGTACATCCCAGGGTATTCTTTTGGCCCCAATTTAGTTTCGCACCTGTACTGTCACACTGATCGACAATAAAGATCGCCGAAGGCTCCCGAGCGAATGCGAGGTTAGTGTGTTGGGACGGGGGACATTGAGTCCTTCCCAAGAGAAGTTTTGATAAATTTGATATGCAGTTATTCATTTTAGCGCATACCCAAATTTAGCTTTGAATTATTGCGCACTTAATCAAAGAGCAATTAAAATCTAGGCGTCTCCCAGCCTGGCTGTGTTTATACGAATGCTATATTTTAAGTTGCTACTAAATGCTATATTTTAAGTTGCTACTAAATGCTATATTTTAAGTTGCTACTAAATGCTATATTTTAAGTTGCTACTAAATGCTATATTTTAAGTTGCTGCTAAATGCTATATTTTAAGTTGCTGCTAAATGCTATATTTTAAGTTGCTACTATATGCTATATTTTAAGTTGCTACTAAATGCTATATTTTAAGTTGCTACTAAATGCTATATTTTAAGTTGCTACTAAATGCTATAGTTGTTTTATAACACATATTTTTGTATTAAATTATTCACTTCGTTAAACTGCTTCATTAAAAAATTAATTAAATCTATATTTCTATACAGAAATGAGACGGTTACAGATGGGAAGTATACAAATTACCTTCCAAAAATATATATCCTATACAAAAATGCACCCGTTTATACATTGAATTGTCTACCACCTTCGATACCGCTGTAATAGTCTTCGTAACTGTCTGGACGTTCACTCTTTCGATACCCTTGCAACAGGCACACGACTTTCACGACACTCTTAATTAAAGAGTATATATATATATATATATATATATATATATATATATATATATATATATATATATATTTATTTATTAATTTATTGTTATATTGGCACAGATTGTTCGTGTCTAATTAATCTATTTAAAGCTTTACACAGTCCAACACTTTTATAATTAGTTAATTATGACATACACAATTCTGTTTTGCACACTTCACTTTTATTAAATTACTCACAGAATCACATAAAATATTTGGATGTAAAAATAATAGCTCCTCCAGTACCGTTAAAAGTATACAAATCACTGTGCAACATCATGAAGCTCAAATAAGATTTATATCCTTGGACGAGTGATCATTGAACCCTCCTTCATAACAATTAAATATAAATGAAAAAAGCATGCCTGGGCCATCTTCATGCTTTCTTGTACTCCTTTTTCATAGAATCTCGTGTTTTCTCGTATGTATTCAAACTGTCTAATTACCGAGACGTTACAAAATTTTTTTTAAAACACCGTTTTGTGGGGGGGGGGGGGGGAGAAGAAATCTAAATGACGACTTTTATAAATTGTTTATATTTGGCAAAAACAAGTATACTATATATTATAATGACTTATATTTTGATGTCGTGATAACACTGTAGATGACAACACTGTAGATGATAACACTGTAGATGATAACACTGTAGATGATAACACTGTAGATGATAACACTGTAGATGATAACACTGTAGATGATAACACTGTAGATGATAACACTGTAGATGATAACACTGTAGATGATAACACTGTAGATGATAACACTGTAGATGATAACACTGTAGATGATAACACTGTAGATGATAACACCATGTCCTAGTTTAAAAGTTGAACTTACATTATAAAGAAAAATAAACGGAAAACATGTCGCCCTGGTTTGATAGTTTTGGAGAACTTAGACCTGAACAACACGCGGCCCGCCAGCTCCCAATTTGCGGCCCGCCAGCTCCCAATTTGCGGCCCGCCAGCTCCCACTTTGCGACCCGCCAGCTCCCACTTTGCGGCCCGCCAGCTCCCACTTTGCGGCCCGCCAGCTCCCACTTTGCGGCCCGCCAGCTCCCACTTTGCGGCCCGCCAGCTCCCACTTTGCGGCCCGCCAGCTCCCACTTTGCGACACGCGAACCAACGAAATATTCTTTATTATTATTATTTTCTTAATAGCTTTTCCCCATGTCTTATATTCGTTCGGCCCCCAAAAGCTTTCCATAATCTATTACTACCCGCCTTACATTTTGAGTTGTGCATGCCTGGTTTATAGCGATGGGAACTTAGTTTGATTCCGTATTGAGACGAGTATTGGCCGCATCCCCCCCCCCCAATTTATTAAGTATTTAATCAAGATCTATTACACATAAAAAATTTCTTCAATTCGAATACCGATATAAAAACATAATATGTAAAGAAATCAAAGACACAGAGCATAGCGATTATTCCTTTGTTCCCACAGTTTCATTTATTTTTTATTAGATTTAATAAAATCTCAAGGGGGTGGGTGTCAGTGCCCGTACCATCGTGTCAGTGCCCCTACCATCGTCTCAGTGCCCGTATCATCGTGTCAATGACATTACCATCGTGTCAGTGCCCACACCATCGTGTCAGTACCCGTACCATCGTGCCCATGCCCCTACCACCGTGTCAGTGCCCATACCAGCGTGTCAGTGCCCCTGCCATCGTGTCAGTGTCCGTAACATCGTGTCAATGCCCCTAGCATCGTGTCAGTGACCATACCATCGTGTCAGTGCCCCTACCATCGTGCCAGTACCCATACCATCGTGTCAGTGCCCGTACCATCGTGTCAGTGCCCCTACCATCGTCTCAGTGCCCGTATCATCGTGTCAATGACATTACCATCGTGTCAGTGCCCACACCATCGTGTCAGTACCCGTACCATCGTGCCCATGCCCCTACCACCGTGTCAGTGCCCATACCAGCGTGTCAGTGCCCCTGCCATCGTGTCAGTGTCCGTAACATCGTGTCAATGCCCCTAGCATCGTGTCAGTGACCATACCATCGTGTCAGTGCCCCTACCATCGTGCCAGTACCCATACCATCGTGTCAGTGCTCGTAACATCGTGTCAGTGCCCCTACCATCGTCTCAGTGCCCGTATCATCGTGTCAATGACACTACCATCGTGTCAGTGCCCACACCATCGTGTCAGTGCCCCTACCATCGTGTCAATGCCCCTACCATCGTGTCAATACCCTTACCATCGTGTCAGTGTCCGTAACATCGTGTCAATGCCCCTACCATCGTGTCAGTGTACATAACATTGTTTCAATGCCCCTACCATCGTGTCAGTGACCATACCATCGTGTCAGTGCCCCTACCATCGTGTCAGTTCCCATACCATCGTGTCAGTGCTCGTACTATCGTGTCAGTGCCCCTACCATCGTCTCAGTGTCAGTATCATCGTGTCAATGCCCCTACCATCGTGTCAATACCCTTACCATCGTGTCAGTGTCCGTAACATCGTGTCAATGCCCCTACCATCGTGTCAGTGTACATAACATTTTTTCAATGCCCCTACCATCGTGTCAGTGACCATACCATCGTGTCAGTGCCCCTACCATCGTGTCAGTTCCCATACCATCTTGTCAGTGCTCGTACTATCGTGTCAGTGCCCCTACCATCGTCTCAGTGTCCGTATCATCGTGTCAATGACGTTACCATCGTCTCAGTGCCCACACCATCGTGTCAGTGCCCGTACCATCGTGTCAATGCCCCTACCATCGTGTCAGTGTCCAGACCATCGTGTCAGTGCCCCTACCATCATGTCAGTGTCCGTAACATTGTGTCAGTGCCCCTACCATCGTGTCAGTACCATACCATCGTGTCAGTGCCCCTACCATCGTGTCAGTGCCCATACCATCCGGTAAGATGCCTAAAAACGATGGTTGTGAAAATTTAAAAAAAAAAATTGAAATTATTATTTTTCTTTTCTACCTACAGGAAATTCAGTTTAGAATTACCGTAAATTTTTATGAACAGCTGCTTCCTGGTGCGATGATCTTAAAGTGAACTCAACATACAAATAAACAGATGCAAACTTAGATCAAAGGATAACGATAGAGGGAGGGGGGCACATATATTTGAAAAAAAAGATGGGTTCTCAGGGCGTCTTTTCTAATCCACCATTCACGTGACAAGTGTGCCAAACTAAACAATAACAAAACAAAAAAAACATCATCCCCACACACACATATCGCCCCCTCCCCCACACACATAGCGTCAATTCCCCTCCCACACACATTTAGCGTCCATCCTACATCCTCTTCCCTCCACACACACAGCAACCCCCTCCCACACACATAGCGTCAATTCCCCTCCCACACACATTTAGCGTCCATCCTACACCCTCTTCCTCCCCCCACACACACAGCGACCCCCTCCTACACACACGACGTCAATAGCCCTCCCATACAGACACACAGCTTCCATTCCCCAACACCTCCTCCCACGCACATATAGCGTCCATTCCCCCCCCCCCCCCAATCTCATCGTCCCAAATTCATCGACAAAAATACATAACTTTAAGCGCAGTACGTCAAAGCGTGTGGAATAAATCTGAGATCTAAGACGTGAGCAGTGTCAACGTGCTGTCTTAAGACGTGAACAGTGTCTGCATACTGTCCTAAGACGTCAAAACTGTCAGCATACTGTCCTAAGACGTCAAAACTGTCAGTATACTGTCCTAAGACGTCAAAACTGTCAGCATACTGTCCTAAGACGTCAAAACTGTCAGCATACTGCCCTAAGACGTCAAAACTGTCAGCATACTGTCCTAAGACGTCAAAACTGTCAGCATACTGTCTTAAGACGTCAAAACTGTCAGCATACTGTCCTAAGACGTCAAATCTGTCAGCATACTGTCCTAAGACGTCAAAACTGTCAGCATACTGTCTTAAGACGTGAACAATAACGCCAGGTTATCCCTTAAAGTAAACGTCACTTTGATCAGTTCCACTGTAACCATTACAGCAGTTCCACTGTAATCATTACTGCAGTTCCACTGTAATCATTACAGAAGTTCCACTGTACACATTACAGCAATTCCACTGTACACATTACAGCAGTTCCACTGTAATCATTACAGCAGTTCCACTGTACTTATTACAGCAGTTCCACTGCACTCATTACAGCAGTTCCACTGTACTCATTACAGCATATCGGAGGCTGTTAAAGTAGAACGGTTTTGTAATTTTAATCGTTTTAATTTCTAAAATATTCTATTTGAAGAGTTTGGGGAGGGGCGGGAGTGTTTTAAAAAGAAAATATATAATTCTATTTCACTTTTCACATGAAAGTTAAAATTATTTTTAAGTCATAAGCTACGTGAAAAGTTGGACCATTTCCTGTCTTCAAAGTCCGAAGAATTCCGCAAACTGGCAAAAGCTCAAAAATAAATTACCGTAAACTAATGCAGTTTAAACATACCCGACAATGGACGTCACCCATGGGTGCATGGGTTCCCAGCCCCCCCCCCCCCCCCGCACCTCACCACCAAATGGCAATGATATTTATTCCAAGGACTAAAGTCAATATTTTTTTTATTTCTTTAAATATGGAGCCGAATAAAATTCAACCACTGCCACGGTCGACTCCGGCTTACCGAATCTAACTCTGCCGTGTAATTCCGGATTACCGAATATAACTGCCATGTAACTCCGGATTACCGAATCTAACTCTACCGTGTAACTCCGGCTCACCGAATCTAACTCTGCCGTGTAACTCCGGACTACCGAATCTAACTCTGCCGTGTAACTCCGGACTACCGAATCTAACTCTGCCATGTAACTACGGACTACCGAATCTAACTCTGCCGTGTAACTCCGGACTACCGAATCTAACTCTGCCGTGTAACTCACGCTCACATGTTTTGTGTTAATGTTGTTGTGTTATCGTCTTGGTATTGTTCTGATTTCACGTCCTGCGTGGACCATTCTCAGTGTTGAAATGTGTCTGACACACTTTTATTCTTTGACTTTTCTGTTCAATTTGTTGACAGCCACACTAAACAGTCCCTCAAAACCGATTTGAAAACACATTTATTTCGCAAACACCTGCTGGGGCGATGTTGACTGCCATCTTTTCCAGCTAGCTATTATCTCCTAGATGTATATATTGGCTTGTGTTGTTTATGGTTGCAAGGTGATGTAATACTTTGAATGATTATGCTCGTATATAGCTTTTTTAATGTTGCGTTTTGTATTTCAATGTGTTAAAATAATAGATTGTCTCATTTCTCTTTAAATGTGGTTGACTTTGTACCGCGCTTCGAGCCTTGTGGATGAAACGTGATTTTCAAATAAACTTTATTATTATTATTATTAAGTATTATAGCTATAGACCCCCATTATAGACCCCATTATAGACCCCCATTATAGACCCCCGTTATAGACCCCCACATTATAGACCCCCATTATTACCCCCATTAAAGATCCACATTATAGACACATATGTCAAATAAATGAGGTTCGCATTACCCGTTATGAAATTGTTCGCCTTAGCAGAAAGTGTATTTTAACAACAAACTCCATTGTGAAATCTGAGAGCAGCAGGCGCAACTTCTCAGTGAGGTTAAGGCTGGCATTTCCATACTGCTTGCAGGCGACCTTTGTGCACCAGTGGGAATGTGGACATTCTCAGCATTTCCAACCAGTGAAATAATGTCCCCCCCCCCCCCCACTGTATTGTAAGTATAAACTGTTTTTCCTCCTTATCGTATTTGTACAGACCTTGACATCAGGGACATTTTCCCTGTTGTATAGGGACGAGTAAGTTATTTTAGTTGTTTTTTTTTTTTGACTCATGTGCTAGTAATTTTTTGTAACTTTTTTTTCAATTTCGTACCGGAAGAATTTCTGTAAGCTCTGTCTGCTTGACAGTGCTTGTGTGCATGTAATTGTTGTGAATGAAGGGTCAAAGGTCGGATAGGTAAATACATTTGACGCCAATAAACCCCTCGCTCTTTCCCTTCAAGCTTGCCACTAGAAACTCGAGTCAGAAACTTAGAGACTCAAGACAGAGATTCAAGACAGAGATTCAAGACAGAAATTAAGACAGAAACTAAGACAGAGACTCAAGACAGAGATTCAAGATAAAAACTAAGACAGAGACTCAAGATAGAAACTAAGACAGAAACTAAGACAGAGACTCAAGACAGAAACTAAGACAGAGACTCAAGTCAGAAACTTAGACAGAGACTCAAGACGGAAACTAAGAGAGAAGCTAAGTCAGAGACTCAAGACAGAAACTTACACAGAGACTCCAGACAGAGATTCAAGACAGAAACTAAGACAGAGAGTTAAGAGAGAAAGTAAGATTGAGATTTAAGAAAGAAAGTAAGACAGAGACTTAAGAAAGAAACTAAGACAAAGACTTAAGAAAGAAGCTAAGACAGAGACTTAAGAAAGACGCTAAGACAGAGACTTAAGAAAGAAGCTAAGACAGAGACTTAAGAAAGAAGCTAAGACAGAGACTTAAGAAAGAAGCTAAGACAGAGACTTAAGAAAGAAGTTAAGACAGAGAATAAAGAAAGAAGCTAAGACAGAGCCTTAAGAAAGAAGCTAAGACAGAGACTTAAGAAAGAAACTAAGACAGAGACTTAAGAAAGAAGCTAAGACAGAGACTTAAGAAAGAAACTAAGACAGAGACTTAAGAAAGAAACTAAGACAGAGACTTAAGACAGAAACTAAGACAGAGACTTAAGAAAGAAACTAAGACAGAGACTTAAGAAAGAAACTAAGACAGAGACTTGAGAAAGAAACTAAGACAGAGACTTAAGAAAGAAACTAAGACAGAGACTTAAGAAAGAAACTAAGACAGAGACTTAAGAAAGAAACTAAGACAGAGACTTAAGAAAGAAACTGAGACAGAGACTTTAGAAAAAAGCTAAGACAGAGACTTAAGAAAGAAGCTAAGACAGAGACTTAAGAAAGAAGCTAAGACAGAGACTTAAGAAAGAAGCTAAGACAGAGACTTAAGAAAGAAGCTAAGCCAGAGACTTAAGAAAGAAACTAAGACAGAGACTTAAGAAAGAAACTAAGACAGAGACTTAAGACAGAAACTAAGACAGAGACTTAAGAAAGAAACTAAGACAGAGACTTAAGAAAGAAACTAAGACAGAGACTTAAGAAAGAAACTAAGACAGAGACTTAAGAAAGAAACTAAGACAGAGACTTAAGAAAGAAACTAAGACAGAGACTTAAGACAGAAACTAAGACAGAGACTTAAGAAAGAAACTAAGACAGAGACTTAAGAAAGCAACTAAGACAGAGACTTAAGAAAGAAACTAAGACAGAGACTTAAGAAAGAAACTAAGACAGAGACTTAAGAAAGAAACTAAGACAGAGACTTAAGAAAGAAGCTAAGACAGAGACTTAAGAAAGAAGCTAAGACAGAGACTTTAGAAAAAAGCTAAGACAGAGACTTAAGAAAGAAGCTAAGACAGAGACAAGAAAGAAGCTAAGACAGAGACTTAAGAAAGAAGCTAAGACAGAGACTTGAGAAAGAAGCTAAGACCGAGACTTAAGAATAAAACTCGAGACACTTTCCGTCAGCGAATAATGAAACTTACTCTCCCATCCCTCAGTTTGTTCAAACTTTCTCGACAACTCCCATCTCCCAAACGGACATGTTGCCTGACTTGCCTCTTGTAAGGGGATCTGGAATGGCGATAACCATAACAGCTAATCATAAACACAGCCTAACCCGCTCCCTAACTCCAGCATTTATAGCGCACGCCCCTACACTCGGCTCAGTTACTAGATCCACTGCCCTCACCTTAAGTTCGCTCGGTCCAATGTGTTAGCTCTCGCGTGGCTCAAAAAAAAACAACAGTTGGTATCTTTTAGATTTATGCTATTTAAATTCCCCGAAAAGGCGGACAAGCCAATTTGTTCACACTGAATCCTTTGAACAGCAACAGCGAATGTGGGGAGACGAGATGTATTACCCAAGGAGGGGAAGGGGGGCTGTTTTACAGGTTGGGGGGGGGGGTGTCAAAGACTAGTGAGGAGCAAACTCAAGAAGAACGCGTAGAAGGGCACATATGAGGACACACATGAGGACACACATGAGGACACACATGAGGACACATATGAGGACACACATATGAGGATACACATGAGGACACATATGAGGACACAGATGAGGACAGACATGAGGACACATATGAGGACACATATGAGGACACACATGAAGTCACATATGAGGACACCCATGATGACACACGTGAGGACACATATGAGGACATATCAGGACACACGTGAGGACACATATGAGGACACACATGAGAACACACATGAGAAAGCACATGAGGACACATATGAGGACACACACATATGAGGACACATATGAGGACACATATGAGGACACACACGAGGACGCACATGAGGACACACATGAGGGGCTTGTGATAATCCCGCTACAAATTTATAGCTGTACCATTTTAAGTTTTTTAACATATTGGGTGGAAGCTCTCATTGGAAGCACGCACCGTGACTCGGGCAATGTTACCATTACAATCCACTGCTATCCACTGCCAACCTTTACTATATACTGCCATCCACTGCCAGCCTTTACTATATACTGCCATCCATTACAATATACTTCCATCCACTGACAGCCATTACAATCCACCTCCAGCCTTTACTATATACTGCCATCCATTACAATATACTTCCATCCACTGACAGCCATTACAATCCACCTCCAGCCTTTACTATATACTGCCATCCATTACAATATACTTCCATCCACTGACAGCCATTACAATCCACCTCCAGCCTTTACTATATCCTGCCATCCATTACAATATACTTCCATGCACTAACAGCCATTACAATATACTTCCATCCACTGACAGCCATTACAATCGACCTCCATCCACTGACAGCCATTACAATATACTTCCATCCACTGACAGCCATTACAACATACTGCCAACCATTACATTGCGTTTATCTCATGTCAGGGGCAACAATGGCATTCAACACCTAAGGTGCAACAATGGCCTTCCACACCTCATGGGCAACAATGACCTTCCACACCTCATGGGCAACAATGACCTTCCACACCTCAGGGGCAACAATGACCTTCCACACCTCAGGGGCAACAATGACCTTCCACACCTCATGGGCAACAATGACCTTCCACACCTCAGGGGCAACAATGACCTTCCACACCTCATGGGCAACAATGACCTTCCACACCTCAGGGGCAACAATGACCTTCCACACCTCAGGGGCAACAATGGCATTCAACACCTCAGGTGCAACAATGGCCTTCCACACCTCAGGGGCAACAATGACCTTCAACACCTCATGGGCAACAATGGCATTCAACACCTCGGGTGCAACAATGGCATTCAACACCTCGGAGACAACAATGGCATTCAACACCTCAGGGGCAACAATGGCATTCAACACCTCGGAGACAACAATGGCATTCAACACCTCAGGGGCAACAATGGCATTCAACACCTCAGGGGCAACAATGGCATTCAACACCTCAGGGGCAACAATGGCATTCAACACCTCAGGGGCAACTATGGCATTCAACACCTCAGGGGCAACAATGGCATTCAACACCTCAGGGGCAACAATGGCATTCAACACCTCGGAGACAACAATGGCATTCAACACCTCAGGGGCAACAACGGCTTTCGAAACCTCAGGGGCAACAACGGCTTTCGACACCTCAGGGGCAACAACGGCTTTCGACACCTCAGGGGCAACAACGGCTTTCGACACCTCAGGGGCAACAACGGCTTTCAACAACTCAGGGGCAACAATGGCATTCGACACCTCAGGGGCAACAACGGCTTTCAACACCTCAGAGGCAACAATGGCATTCAACACTTCAGGTTTTTTTTACCGCTCGTGTTAACCTGCCCTAGACTCTCAACACCATAAACTATTAGCACTTATCGTGATAATGGAAGAAGAGCTTGAGGTACAAGAGTAAGGACTAGGTGGAGACAGGAGAGTGATGGATGTTTGAAAGGTACTTACATCGAGCTGTAACAATGTGCAGACTTTTTATTGAGAAGTTTGTTTGGGGGCTGGCAGTGAGTGGCTTTATTATTATTTTTTTTTTTAAAGTTAAGGATTGGGTTTGTTGGGGGTGGGGGTGGGGCCGCTGTTCGACATCTATATTTATTTCGTATGTGTTTGTGTCTGTAGAGAAGCTTTGTTTTTTTTTGCCCACTCGAAGTTGGCAGCTGTCTGAGATTGATGTGGTTTCTTTGAGGTTTTACTCGTATATTACCTCAGATTTTCTCTCCCCCCCCACCCCAAAAGAGTGTTTTTTTTTTTTTTTGGGGGGGGGGGGGGGGTTTGCTGAGCTGATGAGTTCAATCCAACGTCCAACCGACTGAGATTTGTACTAAAAATAGGTGAAGCTTTTTAAAGTCAGTGACGTAGAATGGGGGTTGTAAAGGGAGGGGGGTCTGTCCGTCCCGGGCGGCACTTTTATCCTCCACATCAGTGGTTCTCAACCTTCTTAATGCCGCGACACTTTAAATACAATTCCTCATGTTGTGGTGAACCCCAAACATAAGATTATTTTTGTGCTACGTCATAAATTCGTGTTTTCGATGGTCTTAAGTGACCCTTTGCGTCATGACCCACAGGTTGAGAACCGCTGCTCTATTTGTAATGGTGGAATTGTCGGCCAACTGCAGATATTGTTTCCTTCGGAGGCGGCAAAATTCTCGGCCCGCCACGGGCGGCACTAACACTAGCTACGCCACTGTTTAAAGTCGAAAAATGTATCATGTTAATGTATGACTACTGAGAGCCATTGAGTAAAGGGTGGGATTGACGTGACCGGGTGAAGTGACCGGGGAGGGGGGTGACCGGGGGTAAGTGACTGGGGTAAGTGACCAGGGGAGGGGGGGTGACGGGGGGAAGTGATCAGGGGACGAAGTGACCGGGGGAAGTGACGGGAGAAGTTACCACGAAGGAAGTGACGGGGGGGGGGAAGTGACCGGGAGGAAGTGACTGGGGGAAGTGACCAGGGGAGGGTGAGTGACCGGGGGAAGTGACCACGAAGGAAGTGACCGGGGGGATGTGACCAGGGGGGGGGCGGTGATTTTGGGGGATGGGGTGAGTTGCGGTAGGAATACTTTGATTGCAATTGTGACCAGACAGCTCTAGACAGTAATTCTTTCGTTTAAACTATTCGGTCGCCTTTATAAAACTCGAGATATTTGGAAATGTGAGCCTTCCAGTCAGGTAGCTACAATGTCCATCTTTTGCTGGGTTATCTCTCATCTAAGAATCGAGTCTACGTTCAGTTGTGTTTCTCTGGTCACGTGATCAGCAACAGCGCAATTTAAAAAAAATACGGTAATATTCTATGAGGGGAGCACAGGCCGTGGCCACTCCTCTGTTGGACCAGGTTTGGACGAAAGAAAAAGGGGGGGGGGTGGAAGTGGGCACTTGCCCCGGGCACCAACAATATGGGGTCCAAAATCGTCTTTGGATAGGACACTTATAGTGAATTAAATGATAAAATGCCCCGTATTTCACGAGGACAAGGGGCGCCAAAATAGCCTTTTTACTTGTCCTCCCCGGGCGGCCCTTTTTATATATATTGGTGGGCGCCATTTTTAGGCTCCGCTCCGGGCGCCGCTTTTCTCGACACGGCCTTGGTCAGAACCATTTCTATTCTTGTTGGAGTGCCTCAATTTGTGTCATTTAGGATTGAAAACTTGCTTGGGAAGTTCAGTGAAACTTAAAAGTATAACTTGAAATAAATTTGAACTAAGAGTTCCCGGGGGCGAG
This sequence comes from Omphiscola glabra, assembly GCA_964017045.1. Classification (NCBI taxonomy): domain Eukaryota; kingdom Metazoa; phylum Mollusca; class Gastropoda; family Lymnaeidae; genus Omphiscola; species Omphiscola glabra. The sequence goes on from OZ024802.1 coordinate 16,641,447, forward strand.
TACCCGAAAGTGCTGTTTCGTCATTAAGTAAAGTAGCAAGGAACCACTGGCAACTTTGATTACATGAGAATTTCACTGACCACAATGACACTCTGGCGTAGATACGACACTGATAGTGGATTGGGGAGTGGGGACTGCCGGGGGGAGGCTACCGGGGGATGAAGCTACACGGGGAAGAAGCTAGCACGTTAATTATTTTTTTATAATAAAACAGATTTTCTTGCCGCGTCTTACAGTAATCATGTTAATCGCGTAGAGCTATTCGGATGTCATTTGTGGTAGTTTATTTTAGTTTAAATGAAGAATTAAGATCACAAACGTATAGTACATTCAATTATCTTTCATTTAATACCTCATTTGGTCTTACAAACCTAACAAAAATATTTTAAATCGTTTTTTAATCCCATCCTCTCAATTCTGGTACCCGTGTACCAATAGCCACTTCGAAAACAGAATCTTCGCTATTGCTGTCTGCATATAACTGATACATGGATTGGCCATTTCTTTTGCACCCGCACCACTCTAGCAGATGAGAAGTCAAATGCATCTTGACTCAGGCCCATGACTCACAACCCCAATGGCTGTCGTCCATTACGGAAGTCCACAGAACCATGATTTTTGACAACCAGGAGCTTTAAGCGTCGGCTTTATTTCCGGAAGAAGTTGGTTGGAAGCGGCGCGCGCAGTCTGACCAAAGGCAAAATGAGCTCCAGGAAACTTTAAATCAGAATGATAGGACATTGACATTAGAAAGTTGTACTCTATTTTCTAAAATTGTAATAAAATAACAATTATAATAAAATAAAATCTTAGGTTTAAATATTATAATTAGTGTGTGCTCTGTGGACTCATCCCATCTTTAGTAGTAACTTTGTTTTTTAAATCTCCTTTACACTTTTTATATTTACGCACAAAGGAGGGAACACGCCAACAGATTTTTTCCAATAAAACAGTGGGTCGTAGACAGGAACTTCGAACGTTATTTCCGACTCCGGAAGCCAAGCGCCGACTCTTAGACTCCGCAACACTATCGTCCCATATGCCGCTATGATGGATCAGTCGACTCTTAGACTCTGCAACACTATGGTCCCATATGCCGCTATGATGGTTCAGTCGACTCTTAGACTCTGCAACACTATGGTCCTATATGCCGCTATCATGGATCAGTTTGTCGTGCGTGTCCAAGAATACGAGGGCTCACTCACCAGACGTATCGATCTCAGCAGGGAAAGCATCAGCCATGACTGGGACATTAGACCGGTGCTTCTCCAAACTGGGTGTCGCGACACGGTAGGATATCGCATGCCGACTCTAGGTGTGTCACGTGAAATTACGCCTCACAAATAATCAAATTTTTTTTTAAAACTAAAACAAAAACGTTGGAAATAAAAGAATTAAGAAAAGTTGCGAACAAATTGGTGCAAATGGTATATTTTATTAATTGCAGACCTCCTCAATCAATATTATTTTGATATTATTTTGCGAAGAAATTTGGTCAAAGTTCACAACGTTGAAAGAAGAAAATTTGGAAAAGTTTTCCAAAAAATTTGATAACTAATTGTTGACCGTTTGACAGTGCTCTAAGACAGTGCTCCGCAAACTTTTCCCCGAATGGCACACCTAGACACTGTCCAGAACGCCGCGACACACCTAAACACTGCCCAGAACGCCGCGACACACCGAGACACTGTCCAGAACGCCGCGACACACCTAGACACTGTCCAGAACGCCGCGACACACCTAGACATTGCCCAGAACGCCGCGACACACCTAGACACTGCCCAGAACGCCGCGGCACACCTAGACACTGCCCAGAACGCCGCGACACACCGAGACACTGTCCAGAACGCCGCGACCCACCTAGACACTGCCCAGAACGCCGCGACACACCTAGACACTGCCCATAACGCCGCGACACACCTAGACATTGCCCAGAACGCCGCGACACACCTAGACACTGCCCAGAACGCCGCGGCACACCTAGACACTGCCCAGAACGCCGCGACACAAAACAAGTAAAATCGTACCAGAAATATTTGAGTTCAGATTGCATAATTATGTGAAATTGACATCAGCGTTTAGAAGTACTGCAATATATTAACTAGCTTCCCATTCTCTGAGAAATGATCTCGCTCTTAAATATGCGTGTTTGTCAATGTTTGTCAATGTTTGTCAATGTTTGTCAATCCTTGTAAGAGTTGGGTTTTTCAATATTGTAGATGGCGAATCGGTTTCCTTGGCAAAGCATATTCTCCGATATGTGTCTTTACAAGTTTGACATCTTCGCATTAAGATAACCATTTGCAATAAGATAACCATTCGCAGTAAGATAACCATTCGCAATAAGATAACCATTCGCAATAAGATAAACATTCGCAATAAGATAACCATTTGCAGTATGATAAGCATTTGCAATAAGATAACCATTTGCAATAAGATAACCATTTTCCCTTATTTACCCACAAGATTTTATCATATTTACACTCGTACATTCGGTGGATTTTCCTCATCTAAAAGGCATTTTGCCGCGGCACACCCAGCATCGTCTCGCGGCACACCGGTTTCGGAGCTCTGCTCTAAGAGAAAGTTCATTCTATCCAAGCCCATAATTGGATAAGTTATCCATTTCTATCAACTGAATGATGAACTTTTCACTCACGGGAGAAGAACGATAAGATGAAATAACCACTGATTGAAATCTGTTAGTGGTGTAGCGCCTATGAAGATGGTGATCTAGATTTTGGATTTGCGTTTCAAAATTGCATCCTAAATATAATTGAAAGGTTTTCGTGAGATATGGTGTGTGATGTGGGGCGACATACAACGTTGTGAGGATGGCAAGGTATGATGACAAGTGGGCAGTGCGCAGTGATGATGGGAAAAGGGGGGGGGGCAACTAAATCCTCACAGAACCAAGGATCCCCATTTCTCCACAATCGACGCACGACAGGTTGTCTGCATTTATCTTAAGTGGGTTTCATTTTTCCCCCTTGGGCACAAAGGCGCTTTTAAAAAAAAAATTGACGAAAGATTATTTGAAGGAAGATGGGATATGTTCCTTCAAATAACTCTATGTAGACATAACCTGCCAACTATGCCAACATCAAGACACAACATGTCAGTACTCCATGGTGTAATGTTATTTCATGAAACCAAACATAATTCTAAAGGAATGTTTTACCCTGCTTCTAAAGGATGATTGTGGTGATTGCAGTGATTATTATTGTGATTTTGGTGATGATCAGGGCGATTTTGGTGATGATCATGGTGATTATAATGGTGATTGTGGTGATTATCATAGTGATCGCGGTGATTATCGTGGTGACTGCGGTGATTATCATGGCTATTTCGGTGCTCAATATGGTGTTGTGTGGATGTGTGCGGCTGTACGTGTTTGTGGTGCGTGTGTACAATTACTAGTGTGGAAACCATAAACCAAGACAACATCTGCTTATCTGGAGAAAATAAATGATTGTTATTGTATTAGTTGGAGGCAATCAGCTACGTTTAGAATAAACAACTCAAAAATGATAACGATAACCGGGGGCAGGGGGGGGGGGTTATACTTCAGTTCTTTTCACCTTCTCTTAATGGCGCCAAAAAACTGCTGCTGGGCTAGGACTCGTAGATGAGGACCCCCACCCACACATACACACACTTCCCACAAGCTCACTTGATGACCCCAATACAGGGTTGCGACCAGGGCTTTCGGTCAGAGTTCTTTCAATATAAAAACTAGATTACATCCGCTACTACAGTATTTTCAAGTGAACACTGAACGTGGAGGAGCGTCACTTCAACAATGACCTACTCACGACTTCCTTGCCGCTGTCGTGCACCGTGTCGTACAGTTAACAGATGACACGCGCCGTACGCACTCACCACCGCTACGACCACACGGGGGTGGGGAGAATTACGTATTCGTGACCAGACGAGAGGTGTGGAGTGAAGTGGAACCTCCGACCCCAAAAGAAATCCATGTAAAACACGGGTTGCACCTATGGGGCCGAGCATATATTATATACAACACACAATTAATTTTTTTTTCTTTACCCACCCCATCGCCTACCGATAAAAACGTTATATAACATTTCCATTGATCCCCTCCCCCCCCCCCCTTGATCCCCTCCCCCAATATTATGTAAAATTTCTAGAGCACACACAATCACACACACCACCACAAAATAAAACAAAATAAAATCATCCTTCACCCCCCCCCCCCCAAAAAAAAAAAAACAACAACAGCCGAAAGCTAGATTTTTAAAAAATATTTATTATTGTAAGCAACAAATACTTTTTAGTTTTTAATAATCTAGGCTAACTGCGTAAATCAGAAAAGTCGAACTTTTTACAAAAATAAGATTTAATAAACAAACAAAAAGAATTGGTATTGCTATCGACCACCCCCACACCATATAGCAAAAAATAACACAATGATAACGTCGTCCCCCCCTTCCCCAACCCGGGTTGTTGTTTCAAAAGTTTTACGTTTCACTGATGATATGCACACAAGGGGAAATAGTGCATGACTCAAAAAATTTAATTTAAAAAAAACTTTGTACTAACGTAGGAGATGAAATCTATAAACTAAATAAATTTGTGGACAACAGTAACTCATACCCCAGAATAAGACAGACAACAGACTAACTCAGACCCCAGAATAAGACAGACACCAGACTAACTCAGACCACAGAATAAGAATTTCTCAGAGTCGGATAGTTCTCAGAGTCGGACACATTGTTTATAAACCAGAATCTGGGCAAAAAAGGTCACATTCGGAATTTAACTCTTGCCCCTCCCCCTCACCCCCTTAAAAACTAAGTGCAGACAGAGATCGCCCTTGACTCCTCTGTTAAATTCCTATCATTAAACTATATGGTTAATTTAACAGCGGCACGTGATGTCTGGGAACGTGCTGATAGCATTTGTCGAAGAAGATGAAAAAAAAACAAAAAAAACTCTCTCTAACAACTTTACTATACCATCGACTCGGTGGCAAACTCAGAAAGACACCTGACATATATGGTGCTGGTAAGGGTTTAATTTCAAGAAAACGGCAAGTAGAAAGATGGTATATTTGGCAGTGGGCACTAAGTTATCTATGTGAAATGTGAAAACGTGATTGAAAGGAATAGAGCTACGCTTGGGGGGGAAGGATCAGTAGCGTAGCGAGGGGAGTGCAAGGGGGGCATCATGCCCCGGGCGCTACTCACAAAGGGGCGCCAAATGGTATATTTGGCTAATGTGCTGTTGTGGTCCCCTTATTGGGAGTCACTTCCCTTTGTTTATGATAGATTTAGGGTTCGGGTTAGGGTGAGCGACAGAGGGACCAGTAGCGTGCAATAACCGTATATTTTACTTATAATATTGTATGGTTTTCGAATAGGGGGGGGGGGCGCTACAAAGGTATTGTGCCCCGGGCGCGAGGTAAGCTCGCTACGCCACTGGAAGGGATTGAACTAATCTCTGGGTGAGAAGATCGAATCTCGGATTGTCACGGTGACTTCGTGACGGTAGGAGGCCCAGCTTGATGTGGGGCGGGGGGGGGGAGTGGGTTCACCCTGAGGGAGGGATTGAAAGGGTTGGGGGGGGGGGGCTAAGGCTAATGGTTTATTAATTTAATTTATTGGGTTTAATGTTCATCTAAATTGAAATAATTTGACTATGAAATAATCGCATGTACTTTTTATAAAAAAATTAATGAATGAAGGAAAGAATGAATTAATTAATTAATTAAGTAATTTATTTTAAAAAAGAAAAGATTGTACTCACAAGGTAAGAATCCAGAAAGCAGAAACAGCGCTAATCCAAACACAACATTTGAACACATTTGTGACTGGTCAGCAGGGCTGTCCATTTGTTTGGCAACACGAGAGGAGTTACGGGGCCAGATGTCACGTGATAACTTCACTTCAATCCAAAAGAAAACTCCAAGACAGGAACGTGCCGTCTGACGTACAAATATCCAATGTGGACTGAACACGGCGAACTCCGGTAAGAAATAAACAAAGGGAGTCTACTCTAAAATCATGTAATCGTGTGTGTCACCGCCTAAAAAAAACACAGTGTGTTGCCTATTGTGAATAAGAAAAAAACAAATAAGAAATGTTTATTTTACAGCACACCTGCCATGGTGAACGGTATACTGTGAATATGCAGTTATACCGCACTAATGACTTAACTGATTGATACTAATGTTGTTGGCCGGTCACCGCGTTGCCGTAAATTACCGTATGCATTACATCATAACGTAAAAACTATCACAGAATTTAACAGGTTTCCAACAATCTACAAAGATTGTCATGAATACTAAAAAAAAAATTTTGTTCTAAAAAAAAAAAAAATTTCACTTTTCAACAATCACATTTCAACAATCACTTTTCAAACTATCACTGTTCACGTATCACTTTTCAACCATCGCCGTGCAACGATCACTGTTTACCTATCACTGTTCAACTCAGACCAGACCCCCACTCAATGGGAATAAACCAACGTTTTCTCCCGTCTGCTCAAGAATGAAAGTCGCCCCCAGTCGCAATCCAGACCCACGGGTTAAGTTGTAAATTCCCGTTTGTAGGCCCAAGTACAGTCAGAGATGAATTGTGTATCAGGTCGCTGGTAGTTTTTTTTTTTTTTTTTTTTCCTATACACGTTACAAGCTCGGTGGAATTAGTTGTGAAGAGATTACATTGTCCCTTCAATACAGGTTCTGCGTGGTGTGTGTGGTTGGTGTTTTTTTTTTTTGGGGGGGGGGGGGGGGGGGGTTTGCTGTTTTTTTTATCGGCACACCTTCAGATAAACTCATTCGTAATAACTAGGTCTGAATGCAGGGGGCGTACTTATATAAAAGTAGCAGGGGCGTGCTTGGATTAAACGACGACAGCGGGGAATCTTTTTGAACCATCAACTGAAGCGGAGTTGAAGCGGGTTGTTGTTTTTATTTAGCCCGCTGTGGTAAAAAAAAATATGTTTTATTTATTGTTTTGCTAACTCGCCAAATGACTTAATTTTAGGGGAATGCTTTCACTTGGGTTGTCCACACCAGGCAGGTCGGATTATTTTGTATTGTGTTTACGTTGGTGGGGATACAATGTAGCACATCGACCTTGTTGTAGCACTGTGACTGAGCCATGGTATAGCACTGTTACTGAGCCATGGTGTAGCACTGTGACTGAGCCATGGTGTAGCACTGTAAATGAGCCATGTTGTAGCACTGTGACTGAGCCATGGTGTAGCACTGTACTCACAAGAAATGGACGGCCGCGGCACGGGAAACAAATCAATCATTTTTTTTTTTTAAACCAGGGTCCTATATACTACCTATATTAGGTCACATTAGAGATAATTCGGACCACAACCCTTGGACTACTTGAGTCAGATATGAGGCTGCCATGCCTCCTGGTTAAATGCGTTTGACGATGAAGGTCTGACATGTCAGACACGTGTAAACTTATATGAGACCTGATCATGTCCAGTGAGGGTCATTTTATGCAGTTTATAATTCTAGTATATTGATTGGACCCGTGGCTTCTTTATCTATAAATGGGAACATATTGAATTAGCCACCAGTGGGACCTAACAAGATATTAATTAGCCCCCAGCGGGGCCTAACAAGATATTGAATTAGCCACCAGCGGGACCTAACAAGATATTGAATTAGCCACCAGTGGGACCTAACAAGATATTGAATTAGCCACCAGTGGGACCTAACAAGATATTGAATTAGACAACAGCGGGGCCTAACAAGATATTGAATTAGCCACCAGTGGGACCTAACAAGATATTGAATTAGCCACCAGCGGGGCCTCACAAGATATTGAATTAGCCACCAGCGGGGCCTCACAAGATATTGAATTAGCCACCAGTGGGACCTAACAAGATATTAATTAGCCCCCAGCGGGGCCTAACAAGATATTGAATTAGCCACCAGCGGGACCTAACAAGATATTGAATTAGCCACCAGTGGGACCTAACAAGATATTGAATTAGCCACCAGTGGGACCTAACAAGATATTGAATTAGACAACAGCGGGGCCTAACAAGATATTGAATTAGCCACCAGTGGGACCTAACAAGATATTGAATTAGCCACCAGCGGGGCCTCACAAGATATTGAATTAGCCACCAGCGGGGCCTCACAAGATATTGAATTAGCCACCAGTGGGACCTAACAAGATATTGAATAAGACAACAGCGGGGCCTAACAAGATATTGAGTTAGACAACAGCGGGGCCTAACAAGCTATATAATTAGCCACCATAGGGTCGTACCAAAATACTTGAATTAGCCACCAACGAGGCCACCAGCGGTAGCGGGGCCTAAAAAAATACTGAATTAGGCACCAAGGAGGCCTAACAAGCCACCAGAGAGGGGCGCCATACCCGACCGAGTCCGCCAATGGTCGGAGAGTTGAGATCAGTACGGATCTCTGGATTCCGCTCATCGTGTTGTCACGTTCATGGCGACGGAAGCAACCATCGTTGGGTTGTCCACACAAGGCCGGTCGGATTAGTGTGTTCGGTGTTTACGTTGGTGAGGACCCAATGCAGCACACCGACAGTGAACCGAACTTCCGCTCTTTGAGTCATCGTCTCATTGGGAATGTGTGTTTATCGGTGACGTCAGATCTATTTTTAAAACAGATATCGTCCCGATCTATTTTAAGTTCAAAGATCATTTTTTAAATACTTTTTTTTTAAAATTATGACCGTATATTGATACGGCACAAAAAACTTTGGGGGAATGGGAGGGGGGGGGGGTTTTGGGGGGGGGGTGTTTCGAGTACTAAAGTTCCAGGATAAGTGAAGGGCAACTGATCTCAAATACTAATAACATGTTTCAAATAATTATGTTTGAAGCTGACTAAACAGACTTTGTCTCCATACGCTAGAAACCGTGGGAACGCTACTCAATATATCCCATCCATGGCGCGATTATTTTAAGTGCATCTTGAAGTGAAACCTTAACCTGGTTTATTTCAATGAACGCATGAAGACTGCTGCTTATATAATAAATGATGATAAAATATAGTACAGTGTTTTTCCCCTTCTTTTTTTTTGTCCCGATTTCCTTTTCCCCTTTTTTATATTAAAGAAATGGTGTGTACTTTCTGTTTTAATGACGGCACCACCTGACGCAGGGAAAAGTCTGCCAACAGTTTATAAAAAAAAACTGTCTTCAAGTTAAAACTCCTGAGTACAACCATTTTTACGACCGTGAACCATTGGTCCTCAAGCTGAAGTCTCGGCGACCCATAGAGAATAATTAGACCCACGTATATTCGCTATTCGCCCGACAAGATGTGACATAAGCTTCAAAGCATAGAATTGATCTCTGAAAAAAATGTGATGGTTGCCATCGTTTGAGAATCGCTATAACGTACCGTTTCGGGTTCATGGTGAACTATCGTGAGCACGGATGGATACAGTAGCGGGCTATAAATACGTTTTTTAAGGATAAGCTAACAGCTTTCTAACGACTTTACCCGGTTATCTTTCCACAGGATGTTCGATTGACCTCACGTGTCGATTTTTGGATCCGTTACTCCTACCCCTCTCCAATCAGCGGTTCATCAGAAGTCGTACACTGTCCCCAAAAGTCTCCGAAACCAGGAAATAATAGCAATAGCCCCAAAGGGATTTTGAATTTATTGTAAGGCAAAGTGGTGCATCTTGATTATTTGTCTGTTCAGTTTGGTGTTTTTTCTTCTTCCTTTTTAATCAGTTAAAATATTAATTTTTATTTATTTTTTTGAAAACTGCGAATCCACTCTGTCCTCAAAAAAAAAAAATGTTTTCTGTCTGCAGTTGCCAATTTTAACACCCCCCTTCCCCCAAAAACCAGCTCCCAACCACACACAGAGCTTATTTAAACTCAATGAACTAGATCACGTTTTCCACACCTGGGGTTCTGACCTCCCCAGGATTTTTAAGTTATGATTACAATTATTATGTGTGGGAAAAGGGGGGGGGCGGGGGGGGGGTGTTCAAATAGCTTAGTGTTTTAGTTTTTTTGTGTACCCAAATAATTAAAACGTTTATTTTTGTGAGTTCTACAGTAGTCTTTGTAATTCAATAAAAGTCCTTTTTGAAAAAAAATAAGTATGCATTGTTAATTTTGTAGGTGGTGCCAGACTTGATCAAACAATTCGTAAGGAGTGTCCGGAGGCGTAGCTAAAGGGGGGGGGGGCAAAATAAAATTTGATGATATTTTGTCGATGAAAATAATTCGGTTTCAGAGTTGGGGAGGTGGGAAAGGAATCTTTTCTCCGGGCGCCAAACATTCTAGCTACGCCTCTGTGGGGGTGAGAATTAATTTTTTTTTAAAATCGTAGAATGTGCGAGAAATAATTTTAAAAATTCTGCAAGTGTGCAATATTTGGTCAAACAACGCACAGAGTGTGTGAGTGCAATATTTGGTCAAACAACGCACAGAGTGTGTGAGTGCAATATTTGGTCAAACAACGCACAGAGTGTGTGAGTGCAATATTTGGTCAAACAATGCATAGGGTGTGTGAGTGCAATATTTGGTCAAACAATGCATAGGGTGTGTGAGTGCAATATTTGGTCAAACAATGCATAGGGTGTGTGAGTGCAATATTTGGTCAAACAATGCATAGGGTGTGTGAGTGCAATATTTGGTCAAACAATGCATAGGGTGTGTGAGTGCAATATTTGGTCAAACAACGAACATGGTGTGTGAGACTTCAAATGACGTAGCGGGTGCTAACCCCGAAGTACATCATCTAAAAGTGATTCAAGTTTGTATTTTATTTACGTTTTGTTTAACTCGGCACAAGCTTCTGCACGGTTTAAATATTTGACCATATGTAGGTAGGATCCTGACGACCCACTAAGTTACATTTGACCATATGTAGGTAGGATCCTGACGACCCACTAAGTTACATTTGACCATATGTAGGTAGGATCCTGACGACCCACTAAGTTACATTTGACCATATGTAGGTAGGATCCTGACGACCCACTAAGTTACATTTGACCATATGTAGGTAGGATCCTGACGACCCACTAAGTTATATTTGACCATATGTAGGTAGGATCCTGACGACCCACTAAGTTACATGTGACCATATGTAGGTAGGATCCTGACGACCCACTAAGTTACATTTGACCATATGTTAGGTAGGATCCTGACGACCCACTAAGTTACATTTGACCATATGTTAGGTAGGATCCTGACGACCCACTAAGTTACATTTGACCATATGTTAGGTAGGATCCTGACGACCCACTAAGCTACATTTGACCATGTTAGGTAGGATCCTGACGACCCACTAAGTTACATTTGACCATGGGTTGGGTGGGATCCTGACGACCCACTTAGTTACATTTGACCATATGTTAGGTACGATCCTGACGACACACTAAGCTACATTTGACCATGGGTTGGGTAGGATCCTGACGACCCACTAAGCTTCATTTGACCATATGTTAGGTAGGATCCTGACGACCCACTAAGTTACATTTGACCATGGGTTGGGTGGGATCCTGACGACCCACTTAGTTACATTTGACCATATGTTAGGTATGATCCTGACGACCCACTAAGTTACATTTGACCATATGTAGGTAGGATCCTGACGACCCACTAAGTTACATTTGACCATATGTAGGTAGGATCCTGACGACCCACTAAGTTACATTTGACCATATGTAGGTAGGATCCTGACGACCCACTAAGCTACATTTGACCATGGGTTGGGTAGGATCCTGACGACCCACTAAGTTACATTTGACCATATGTAGGTAGGATCCTGACGACCCACTAAGTTACATTTGACCATATGTAGGTAGGATCCTGACGACCCACTAAGTTACATTTGACCATATGTAGGTAGGATCCTGACGACCCACTAAGTTACATTTGACCATATGTAGGTAGGATCCTGACGACCCACTAAGTTATATTTGACCATATGTAGGTAGGATCCTGACGACCCACTAAGTTACATGTGACCATATGTAGGTAGGATCCTGACGACCCACTAAGTTACATTTGACCATATGTTAGGTAGGATCCTGACGACCCACTAAGTTACATTTGACCATGTTAGGTAGGATCATGACGACCCACTTAGTTACATTTGACCATATGTTAGGTATGATCCTGACGACCCACTAAGCTACATTTGACCATGGGTTGGGTAGGATCCTGACGACCCACTAAGCTACATTTGACCATGGGTTGGGTAGGATCCTGACGACCCACTAAGCTTCATTTGACCATATGTTAGGTAGGATCCTGACGACCCACTAAGTTACATTTGACCATGGGTTGGGTGGGATCCTGACGACCCACTTAGTTACGTTTGACCATATGTTAGGTATGATCCTGACGACCCACTAAGCTACATTTGACCATGGGTTGGGTAGGATCCTGACGACCCACTAAGCTACATTTGACCATGGGTTGGGTAGGATCCTGACGACCCACTAAGCTACATTTGACCATGGGTTAGGTAGGATCCTGACGACCCACTAAGCTACATTTGACCATATGTTAGGTAGGATCCTGGCGACCCACTCAGCTATACATTTGTGCAGAAAATATCTGAAGTTAAAATTCAACATTACATTTCTGGAATGAATATTTTAAAATATAGGTTTGCACAGTTCTTTGCCTGAATTTGAAAATAAATTAAAAGGCAAATGAATGACTGTTAATGACTTTCTCGTTGAGAATTGCATTTCGTTTTAGAATCTATCAAACATTTTCATAGGATTTGCTTTTTACAAAAATATCACAGGATTTTGTTCTTAGAGAAAAAACAACAGCTAATGACTATTTACGAAGTTGGTTTTTCCTTAAAACACAAAAAGAGCGTTAGATGACAGTGCTACGCCAAAGTGGTTGGGGGGGGGGGAATAAGTTTCAAAACCTCTACCAGGAATTAGCAATTATCCTCGCCTCGATATGCGTTACATCACCTTTAATTGGCACTTGAAACGGATAGTTTGAAATGAAGCCAAGAGACCCAGTTATTGGGGGCGAAGGGGTGAGTGGGAGAGAGAGGGGGGGGGGGAGAGAGAGAGAGAATATCAGATCGGCAGAAAGGTAAGTGCTTTGAGCATGTAAATAACCATTTTAAGACCACGACCTGGGAAGTCACACATTCAAAATTCATCAGGCGATAATTACGAGGAGACTGAGAAATCTCCCACTATTTCATCGTTGTTTTGTGGTTACTGACGAAAACAAAAATAAATAATTGGAAGTCTAATTTTATCCCTTAACTTGGAAATTAGCTAACAAACTCAAAATACGTTTATTTGTTTTTTGTTGTACTGAAGAAGGCATTTGCCGTAATGTTTGTAATTGTATTCCATGTAATCATCATTAAAGCTTAACCTATACTGTTTTAATTACACAAATTGATTGTGTCTCATTAATCACATTACGTAGTTTACGTCAAGTTAACGTAAAAAAAAAACCGCTTACATTCATATTACCCTCCCTTTTAAAAGCTTTTTTTAAAACATTTAAACCAACGGATATTTCCGATCTTTTGGGTGCGCAGTTTTTGATCTCTAACTCCAGTGGCAAAGCTGAGATGAACGAGTGGCAGATGATCGAAGTAAATTCTTTTTTAAAAAAGAAAAGCGTCGCTGGCTGCGTCTTGTTTGTTGTACATCATTGACTGTGTCTTGTTTGGTGTACATCATTGACTGTGTCTTGTTTGGTGTACATCATTGACTGTGTCTTTTTGTTGTACATCATCTCTTCTTCGACCAAGTCTATCTAACACGTAAACGTACATTGTTTTTTTAAAGTACAAAAGCAAACTTTTCTCAATACTTTGTTCCGTGTAACCCCTTAAATCAGTGGTTCTCAACCTTCCTAATGCCGCGACCCTTTAATAAAGTTCTCTATGTTGTGGCGACCCCCAACCACAAAATAATGTTCGTTAGTACTTCATAATTGTATAGTATATGTGTTTTCCGATGGTCTTAGGCGACCCCTGGGAAAGGGTCGTTCGACCCCCAAAGGGGTCGCGACCCACAGGTTGAGAACCGCTGCCTTAAATCGATCCCTCAACGGGGGAGGTGGTGGGGCAAAATATAGTGGCAGAAAGGGGGTGGCAATTAAAATGACGTGTATTTATATTGGTTCTTCGATTAATCAAGCAACGGCGCCCTGGTGTTAGTTAAATCTGCTATTGATTGGAGGTTGATCTGAGCTTGACCTGAAGCTGCTATGTGGTGTTAAGAACGGCAACTAGAGTTAGTGTATTTAATTCATTTAGGATCAGGTGTTGTTAACTAGACTTATTTTCTGTAGAAGATCATCTGAACATATTAGATGAACAGATTAAATAAAAATCAAATCAAAATCTATGGTTGGTAATCTGGAGTGCATCTTTTCTATTTGTTCTGGCAGTAAGATATAATGTACTTGCTGGTCTTAGCTAAGGTGTCAAACTAGGTCCCTTTTATAGGACTTGTTATTTCAGAAAAGGCAATGGGACTATTTTGTAACACAGCCTGTACTGTACTAACATAAATACCTTCTGGTGTAATAATACTCTCCTTAAACATTTCTGATTCCGATTTTTTTTCCAAATTTTTTTTATCTTAATTGTTTGCGTTAATTTTTTTAAACATACGGCGCAATGTTAAATATACAAAAATTGGACCCGCAAAATTAATGCAGCCCATAAGGTCTAACGGCACAATTAATCACCCACGGCACACTTCCCTAGTTGCAGCACGCCCGATAGAAGCCCTAAAGTACAAGAACCGAAAAACCCCACAAGGTTACTATATGTCCAGTTTGTAGCACGACTTTTCAAACCTCCATCACAAACGTCGACATTCGCCGCTGAAATAGACTTGGCTACGTAAACCACATCTCTCCTTGCGCTGCGAACTATTTCACACTTCTCTCTCTCTCTCTCTCTTTCTTTCTTCTTATGTGGCGTTAAGAATTCCCCCCCCCCCCCCCCCCCAAACACTGCACTCGATTGGCTGAGGTTGTGAAATAAGATAATCTACTCCGTAACGCCTTTAATTAACGCCTTTAATTTGTTTTGAGTTGAGGTCCGTGGCAATTAGGTGAATGAGTGAATGAGTTAATCGGCTAAGTTTTTTTTACCTGCAACTGTGGAAGAAAAAGAAGAAAAAAACATTTTGAGAAAAAATAAATAAAAACTTTGGCAGCATTATAATGGAACAAAACAAACTTGAACATTTTTTTGTTTATCGGGGAAGGGGTGAAGATGGTCAAAGTAGACGTCACACTAAGAATATTTTGTTTAGAGAGTTGTAATCCCATAACAGAACCGAAACCTGTTGACTGGGTCTTCGCTTAGAACACGTGACGGAGAATTTTGACCAATTGAATAGCATTACCACACGTAGCAAAACAAAACAAAAAAAGTGGGGGGGGGGGGGGGACAGGCTAGGCTGGGCAGGACACTTAGAGAGAATGACCAAATGACAGAGGAGTGAAGAGGGTGCATCGCCAAAACCCCAGAGGAAAACGGCCCGAAGGCAGACCAAGGCTTAGATGGATGGATGATGTGGAAAAAGATCTACAACAACTGGGAATCCAAGCATGGAAAAGAAAAGCACTAGTTAGGTCCGAGTGGAAGGAAGTAGTGAAGCAGGCCAAGGCCCTACGTGGGCAGTAGCGCCACAGGGATGGGTGGAAAGAGCATGCAGACCAATTGAATAACATGACCACATGACCACAAGACCACAAGTAGCATGTCTATGTACAAAAGCTCTACACTTTTTAAAAACTTTTAAAACAATAAGCGTCATTTTTTTAATTCTAAGGTTCCGAACCCGTCGTTTAATGTCGAATATAGGATAAAAAGATAGCTGGTGTTTTTCCTATGTTATATCTTGTCAAGGAAACTGATAATTATTCTTGATCAAGTCGGCATAAGGAAGACATTACATCTAAAGGAAGGGCTAAGGCTATTTCATTTAATCACCACCCATAAGATATCCCATACAGAGCTGGCTCAAGATGGACCAGGGGGATGCCCGATGGCGTCGTTAGGGCTATTGCCACCCGGGGTAGTGCCGGGATATTTTTGCAGACCACTTACACTAAACAAACTCTGCAGTTGGCCGAAATTGCTGCCCTTCAAAATAAAGAAAAGTGTGCCGCCGCGTGGTGCGGACCGTTTCCTTCCCTCCCCCCCCCCCACACCCGTCGTGCACTACATAATCTGCCCTCATTTTATTGTGGCTGATCCTTCTATAAACGCAACAATGCCTTTTTAACAGATGTTTTTTTTTTTGTCTCTCCAATAAGTATTTTATTAACGCCCATGATACAGATGCTCTTTTAATGTTTCTTTTAAATAACATTTCATCCACGCCCGCGGACCCCCACCCCCCTTCTTTTGGAACAGATGATAATTGTAATTTCTGACATATCTCATATTTATCAGTTGTTTTTGTTTTTATTTGCGCAAAAAAACCTAACACGTGTTATTGTTGTTGCTTTTAATGGGCGCGAATTTAGAAACAAGGGCGATCACTGCTGGAAACAAAGATCTTTTATCCCCACCCACACACCAGACATTGCTGTAACCAAGATCTTGTATCCCCCCTCCACACGCCAGACATTCCTGTAACCAATATCTTGTATCCCCTTCCACACGCCAGACATTCCTGTAACCAAGATCTTGTATCCCCTTCCACACACCAGACATTCCTGTAACCAAGATCTTGTATCCCCTTCAACACGCCAGACATTCCTGTAACCAAGATCTTGTATCCCCTTCCACACACCAGACATTCCTGTACGGCCCTAACAAGGATCAATAGTCACCATTTATTGATGGGTCTTTTCAGAAATGATCTTCAATAATTCAAGGCTTACTCCCGCTATAGATGTCCGGCCCAGGCCCACACCAGCGATAGGAAAGTGTGGGAGTTGAACGAGGCGTGAGTGAATAAGACAGGGCGGGGCACGGTGACGTGAGTGTATGGGGGAGAGCGGGGTAGTCTGGAGGGGGTAGAGTGGGGGGGGGGGTGATGTTAGACTAAATCCTGAAAAATAAACAGACAGGTAAAAAAAAATGGTATCATCCTCCAGCGCTAATGGCGGTGCCTGACCTGGTGTTAGTCATGTCATAGCATGAGCCAAGGTTGATGGGGGAAAACAGGGAAGGGGGGGGGGGGGCGGGGCTTGTTTGGATGAGTTCGCATCGGTTCTCAAACTAAAATAAGATGTGTCGTAATGTTGGTGGACGACAAGCTCTTAAGTTTCAGTAATCGTTTCATAAACTGTGACATTCGGGGACGGGTTCACAATCAGGAGGGGGGTCTCAAAGTATAAAGAATTCATATAATGGAACCCTAATTAAATACAGATTGCATTCATTTTACAATATACAGTGTATTGTCTTTTTTTTTTAAATGTTGCCGTTTCAAATTTCGTGAGCATCATTCACCCATTCGGCTTTTCAGCCATTCAGTCATTTATCCATTCCGCCATTCATCTATTCAATCATTCATCCATTCAATCATTCATCTATTCAGCCATTAATCCATTCAGCTTTTCATCTATTCAGCCATTCATCCATTCAGCCATTTATCCATTCAGTCATTCATCTATTCAATCATTCATCCATTCAATCATTCATCTATTCAGCCATTAATCCATTCAGCTTTTCATCCATTCAGCCATTTATCCATTCAGCCATTCAGCCATTCAGCCATTTATCCATTCAGCCATTTATCCATTCAGGCATTCATCTATTCAGCTATTCATCCATTCAGCCATTCATCCATTCAGCCATTCAGCCATTCATCCATTCAGCCATTCAGCCATTCATCCATTCATCTATTCAGCTATTCATCCATTCAGCCAATTTCAACAGTCAGCCAAGCATAGGACAATTTTGATAGGACATTGAGCTCAAGATATGTAAAAGGACATCAGTACGTCCTAACACAAATATCGAGAGACAACAAGAAGTCGTGTTTAAAACTATGCAAATGATTTTTTTTTTTAAAGTTACATCAATACAAACACGGTGACTATGAGTTTTAAATCTATCCATTCTACCACAGTGACTATGAGTTTTAAATCCATCAATACTACCACAGTGACTATGAGTTTTAAATCTATCCATTCTACCACAGTGACTATGAGTTTTAAATCCATCAATACTACCACAGTGACTATGAGTTTTAAATCCATCAATTCTAACACAGTGACTAGGTGTTTGAAATCAATCAATACTACCACAGTGACTATGAGTTTTAAATCTATCCATTCTACCACAGTGACTATGAGTTTTAAATCTATCCATTCTACCACAGTGACTATGAGTTTTAAATCCATCAATTCTAACACAGTGACTAGGTGTTTGAAATCAATCAATACTACCACAGTGACTATGTGTTACCATTACATTGGACATTTCCACACACAAATGTAGGTCACTGTTTGAGCCACAGCTTCAACGTACTGCATTAAAGACATTATCATTTGTTGTCCCCCCCCCCCGACACCGCCTCACTCCCCCCATCCATCAGTTTGATCTTTCAAAATTCCTCCAACCCCGTGGACCAGGAGGTGGCCCTGGACCTGCCGGAGACCCTTGTATTATCAATTAATTAACGACGTCATCAACAGGGGATTTGGTTAGGTCATTCTGAGCGATGGTTCTCACGCTGTGGTTTAGAGATGAGGCGAGTTCTCCAACACATTTTATTTGTTTGTCTCCGTTGTGACTGAGACTGAATCAATGGGAACCCCCGTTAACAGCGTCATCAGTTGTCTCGTGATCTTACGGTACCGGGCCGTTGTCTCATGATCTTACGGTACCGGGCCGTTGACTCATGATCTTACGGTACCGGGCCGTTGTCTCATGATCTTACGGTATCGGGACGTTGTCTCATGATCTTACGGTACCGGGCCGTTGTCTCATGATCTTACGGTACCGGGCCGTTGTCTCATGATCTAACGGTACCGGGCCGTTGTCTCATGATCTTACGGTACCGGGGTACCTAACACTGACCCGCCTTATCAGTAGTTTTTCGAACCCATGGATTTCTTTTTTGTTTATGAGAATCGATGTCCCACAAAATCGATCCGGCACGTTCCACAGACAATTTTTTGTTTTGGATAATTTGCATTTTGTCTCGAACCCATCAATCTTCTCAAAACTTTTTAAAGTGGCAACGCTAAAAAATGTTAAATAGTACGTCATGTGACCCGGTTTATAGAATGTCATGTGACCATGTTTATAGCTTGTCATTTCCCCAGGTTTATAGCACGTCATGTGCCGAAGTTTATTGTATGTCATGTGACCAGGTTTATAGCACGTCAAGTGCCCAAGTTTATTGTATGTCATGTGATCAGATTTATAGCACGTCATGTGCCCAAGTTTACTGTATGTCATGTGACCAGGTTTATAGCACGTCAAGTGCCCAAATTTATTGTATGTCATGTGACCAGGTTTATAGCACGTCATGTGCCCAAGTTTACTGTATGTCATGTGACCAGGTTTATAGCACGTCAAGTGCCCAAGTTTATTGTATGTCATGTGACCAGGTTTATAGCTCGTCATGTGCCCAAGTTTACTGTATGTCATGTGATCAGATTTATAGCACGTCATGTGCCCAAGTTTACTGTATGTCATGTGATCAGATTTATAGCACGTCATGTGCCCAAGTTTACTGTATGTCATGTGACCAGATTTATAGTACGTCATGTGGTTGGTGCACAGTATGCCATATGGTGGCAGGTATATAACTAATTCAAGCAGATTTTCCTCATGGCCCGGATGTCTGATTTGTCAAAGAGAGGCGAAAGTGTTGGTTTTTTTCGTAATTATTTTAGTCATATTCTGTCACCCCCCCCCTCCCCCCACCACCACCACCCATTTGTAGGTATGTTTACTTTTAAACACCTGTGAAACGTCGGTAAAAATTGCAAAGAAAAAGAAATGAACCCGTCACTCGGTGATCTATTCCAACGTTCGATAAGAAAACAAACACTATGGGGGCGCCATTTTGAATAGTCAGGACGTTTAAGCGGGGGGGGGGGGAGTGGGGTTTGGGGGTTTGAATTAGTCCGACCACACAGCAAGTTTAAGTACTTACACATTTACGCCATTTGCTTTAAACGACTTTAATCGTCTGCTGCAGCCTGTGTTGTTATTTCTCCGTCTCTGATATGTTCCAGTTACGACTGCGATCGAGAGAATTATTCGAACATGTCTCCAGTGCCTTCTACGGTACGTAAGAAATCCAAAATAAATTGAGAGAGAAAGAAAAGACTCCAACATCAAAGGTCAAGCGCCCCCCCCTCCCCCTTCCTCCGAGATGTTTACAGGAGACAGTCGTCAAATGTCTGGAATACTCTGGAACAAAATATATTTTTGTTCATCTTTATTATAAAGGGCAGAGTAGGATACATACCGTGGTATCAGGTCTTTTCAAATGGACTCCACTGTGATCCACTGATGTCAGCACTGCATCCACTAATGTCAACACTGCATCCACTGATGTCAGCACTGCATCCACTGATGTCAGCACTGCATCCACTGGCGTTAACACTGCATCCACCGATGTCAGCACTGCATCCACTGGCGTTAACACTGCATCCACCGATGTCAGCACTGCATCCACTGATGTCAGCACTGCATCCACTAGCGTTAACACTGCATCCACTGATGTCAGCACTGCATCCACTGATGTCAGCACTGCATCCACTGATGTCAGCACTGCATCCACTGATGTCAGCACTGCATCCACTAGCGTTAACACTGCATCCACTGATGTCAGCACTGCATCCACTGATGTCAGCACTGCATCCACTGATATCAGCACTGCATCCACTAGCATTAACACTGCATCCACTGATGTCAGCACTGCATCCACTGATGTCAGCACTGCATCCACTGATGTTAGCAACGCTGAATCATATGATGTTATCACTGTATCTTGACACTGTTGGTAACTGCACCATACGAGCCTGACCACGAGAAGCCCCGATCTAGCCATGACCACAGTCGCTCAGACTTGCAAAATCTACATAAGGTCATCATAACCCCGCGGGGGGGGGGTGGGGGTGGTGCGCATCTTTAAACTACATGCACATAATAAAGAGCTACATTTGACCGTAGAAATGAGAACCCGGATGTTAGTGCAATTAAAATTCCTTGCGGGATGATATATGTTTAAATGAAATATGTAAACAATATGGACTTGTGAGAGGGGGGGGGGAAGGTTAGTGGGCGGCATATTTAGTCTGGCTTGATTGACAATGAGCAGGAGAAAAACGAATAGGAAGGTTGTGTGTGGCGTTACAAGAGTCGATGTCATAGATTGGGGGGGGGTGGAATAACATCCGGGGGGGGGGGGGGAATGATGGCGTTTCATTCGTGGTGGGCAAATTAATTCACAGACTAATGCCGACGAAAGGTGCATCGGGGGGGGGGGGGGGGAGCATGTCGACGGGAAGTGGTGGCATGTCAGGGGGGAAGGGGTGACATGTCAGGAAGGTGTCATGTCGGTCTACATAGTTGTACGCTGTTGTAGTGTTCATGATATATTTTCCACCAACAGTTTGAGACTTGGATGTTTCGTTAACCAAGGAACCCCGGGGCTGAGATGGACAAGACGTTTATTGTATAGCATCTCTGCGTACTTAGTACACAGTATTGACCCGGGAATTGAGCTTACGGTTTCTGAAATGTCAACAACCTGTCAGAGCAGGGACGTAAGAAGAAGGCGAGGGGGGTTCCGCCCCGAGCCTCACCTTTTATTTTCATTTCACTTGAGGGGTGGGGGCGGCAGTTTCGTAAAACTAAGAAAGAGGCAGTTTTTTCTTTCCGTGTACGGGAGGATGCAAAAGTCGTGGCTCCAACCCTTGCTACGCCGCTGAGCTAGCAGTGCTTCCAAGCACAACAAACGTATACCCCGTGAAAATTAGCTTAATCATGCGTTATTTTTATTTTTTCTGTGGGTCAATATTCAACCCAAATGTAGAAGAATGCCCACCACTCAACCCAAATGTAGAAGAATGCCCACAACTCTCGTAATTCCCAGGATACCAAAGGGCGAGAAGCTTTTCGGAACACATGGGGAGATAAGCGGTGGTCTCCGTGGTGAACTATTCACAAGATATCACCTCATTAGAAAAGGGGGGGGGGGGGCCACCTCTAACGATCGTGGAGGCGAGTGGCGCATTAATTGTGTCCTTTACAGATAAGCCGTGGGGGGGGGGGGGGGGCTTTCAGGTGGGAAACAATAGAATCTCAAGATAGCGTCACGTCGCGGCTCAGCAACTGGAATTCATTTGTTTTTTGGTGACCATGCTGAGAGAAAGTGGGTAGGACATTACAACAAAAAAACCTGGGCTCGGCTCATTAAGCATGCTGTTATTTTTTAGCCAGTCATATTCTTTCTTAATAATCTTCCACAATTCTCAATCGTATTGTTTGTATCACTTCTCCTAGACATCATTAACTTGTAAGGGCGGGGTTCCTTATAGAAATAGACATTTTAAAAAAGGTGCGCCGTTAGTAAAAAAAGATTGGGAACCGCTGACCTAACCAATCCTGTAGTTTTAACAACAGTCGTTGCTCAAATTTTGTTTAAAACCTCGTTGTTGTTTTTTTACATTTTGGGTAACGCCCCTGTTTTCCAACGATCGTCTCCCCCAATTTTTCAATGATCAGTTTCGTCCAGGGTCATTAGTTATGCCCAACACTGGGAACAAACAAATTAACCAGTATCAAGAGACGTTTCTAAACGGAGAAAACTCGTTAATTTCTTCACAGCTGGAAAACCGAGCAACAACGCGAGCCCTGTGGCGAGGGACAAGAAGTTGATAAATGGGATGAACAGGGGTCAGGTGGCAAGAGATTTCCCGACCAGGAATAAGAGAATTTGATGGCGGCTTGTGACATCACACTCCTCGTGCTGTGGCGCGGTTTGGCTGTTCTTTTGATTCTGGAAATATTTTCATAAACTATGCTAACCATAGATAATGGAAAAAAAGGAGGGGGGGGGGATTTGCGAATAGGGGTTCCCGGGGATTTAGGGGGGGGGGGCCAAAAGGGCCTTGGCTTGGGTGGCTGACGTCATTTCTTATGCGTAATTTCTGCTGTTGGCACTCTTCACGACTAAGTCATTTCATTGCCT